>CM021732.1:107244709-107290066 GCA_011075105.1 Heteronetta atricapilla
TTTGTATATATTTATTTTTATTATATAATGTATGTATTATACATATATAGGCATTTGTGAAACACTTGTGCAAGGGGAATGGGTTGGTTTTAATATTTTACCCACATTAATGTCTGGATCAACCCAAGTAGCTATTTTATATTATTTTCCCTTGGTTTAGGACATGTAAGGCTTCCTGTCATTCAATATTCTGTGGAGTATGGAATAGTGACAAAGAGGGAATGGTTGTTTTCTAATGTTTAGATTTTAAAACTGAAACTCTGCTGATGTTAGTAAACATTCACAAAAGGAGAAAACATCTCATGAAGTGTACACCACACTCATGAGTAACTGTTGTATACCACTTCTTTCCTCTGCGAAGAAACTTTGAGGAAAGTTATAGAAGGGAAAGATCATTATAATTTTAATTAAGATCATAT
The DNA here is from genome assembly GCA_011075105.1 of Heteronetta atricapilla. Taxonomy (NCBI): domain Eukaryota; kingdom Metazoa; phylum Chordata; class Aves; order Anseriformes; family Anatidae; genus Heteronetta; species Heteronetta atricapilla. The sequence continues at coordinate 107,245,129 of CM021732.1, forward strand.
GCAATTATGCATGAAATCTTGTCATCTCTTTCTGGCATGTTGTATGCACACCACTGTGAAATAAAATGGAATTTGCCTATGCTTCTACAAAAGGATTCCCTTCAAAACTGTCTAAAGCCAATTAGCTATGTCTCTTCCCCTGCAGCATGAATATCAACACATACTGTAAATCTTCCCAGTTCTCTCATTTCCTTTGGCTGTTTAAACTGTTTTGAGGCAGTGAGTAGCAAACAGAAAATATGTTACTGCATTTTGCATGCTTCTGTAATTATAATGCTTTTCTAAATGAAGATTATACTTTTCCACTTTCTTGCTTTGTCTGTCCCTCAACAATTGCTGATTTTGTAAGAGACAAATTTATGCCAGTTAAAGCAGTCATATAGTCTTTCATCTGCAAATAGGTCTGTTAAAACCTGATGCAGCAGCCTTGCCTGCCCAGCCTGCAGCTCCTCATGTGGGCACCACTGGAGGGTTACTGGTCCAGCTGCAGCCATGCCCCTTTTCAGCCGCTGGTTCCTTTTATCTCTCCCCAAGCTCCACTTGCTGCAAAACCTCATGCCTAGGAATCCTGACCTATTGAAGACATCCTTTATAGAATGAAGTTAATCACATCCAGAGTGCTTATGTCTCCCCACAGGATATGAAGAGGTAGCCACCTGCCAGATTCCTACATTTGGGAGGTGAACCACACCCAAAGTTATAGATGTTGTCCTCTTTGAGCAGCAAAACTAGGTCCAGTTAGTCTGGTCCCTGCAAAACTGAATTGCCATTTGTTCTGCAGTTCATTCCCAGGTCCTGGTCCTGTGTTTCCCTTCATTGCTTACAGTTGTTAGCACACAGGTTCTTTGCCATGACCTATGAAATTGTCTTCAAAAATAAAACTGTGTAATTTAAACCATTGCCCACATACGCTGCACTTTCCAAAAGACAGTATTTATTCTGGTGGACAACTGATGAAAACCGAATGAAGTTTGTTCTCATCTTCCCTAGCAAGTTCTCCAGCACTACTCCATGAGATGTATAATCCTTAGTCACCTGTATAAGCTTTCATGCCATACTACCAAAAATGTATGCAGCATACATTTTGAATTTCACAATGTGAAAATACTACTCTACAATAAAACCTCATATAATTTTGCATTATGGGAGCAGAAAAAATCACGGGAAGATCATGATGTCTTAGGGTCACAGAAACACAGGGCTAAGTGCCTGATACCACAGACCAGACTAGTCTGCTCTCAAAGAGGCTAACCCCATGAACCAAGTGTGGGGGTCACCCCGCATGGCCTGCATGCCAGAAAGTATCCCTAGAGGGGATGCATTTGCCAGTGATACCATAGCAAATGAGCCCAAGTTGCAGCCAGGTGAACATTCACCACTGCAGTTAGAAGACATAGAGAATATCGAGCTTAAAATGTTCACGTTTATTCTCAGAAGACTGCTATAGATTTGATACTGGACACTTTTAATCTAGATTTTATCTATTCTGGCCACTTCTTACCTCTAATATTGATTTTTATTACTGGTTTGCATCATTACTGTAATTGCACCTCATGCTTTTATGAATATTGCAACCAGTTTTGTCCCTTAGATCATATCAAAATAACAATTACATGTTTTAGGATCTTAATTGAAATGTAAAACATTCTTCTTCAATTAAATACCTTCAGCTAAAACCAAACATTAACAGTACCTCATGTGTAGAACCGGTATGAGGAAAACAGCACCAAAAAGCAAAATGTCAATCCAATGCCCAGCAAAAGATGGTCGTTGGAACGCTGCATTGGGGTTGGAGTGTGGAGGTCGAAGTCACTGTTACCATATACAGAAATTCTTTATGGGAAACCTTTAACTGAGGTAGAAGTCAAAAAAAAAAAAAAAAAAAAAAAAAAAAAAAGAGGGAAGGAGGAAAATATAAGTTATGAGACTCCTGAAACATCAGACACCACCTGACCTTAGCTGTATCCCTCCTCTGGATGCCACCAAGCCAGGGACACTGCTGGGCAGCCCAGTGAGAGGCAAGCAAGGGCAAGCTCACGTGTCTTTGGCACCACCCCTTATTTTTTACAAGTGATGACAGAAATCACTTGCTGTCAAACTCAGTGTTTGTCTGAATGTCAGGATTATATCTACCCATCAGATTTTGAGCATTTGCTAAAGATGAGTTCCAGCGTGGGGGGCTGCGAATGTATAAATAGAGTGTGACGACTACAGAGACAGATCTGAGCACTCTCCTGGATTAAAAGCCAGCCTGGACTTCATTCTCCACACTAAATACCTTGTTGAAGAAGTAGACTCATAGACATCAATTTGTACAATTATGATATCAGGTGAGCTGTCAACATGCCTCTCTGCTGAATTAAGCTATGTCAGGAAGATTATGTCTCATGAAACTAATAAAAGATTGATTATAGGTTTAGATGGAAAATGAAATCAAAAGTTCTGTAATTATTTGTCATTGATACATTTATAAAACATTTTACCTCTCCTAAATTACAAAGTGTGAACAGATTTGAGTTCAATTAAAAAAAAAAAAAAAAAAGGAAATTATGCAAAATTATGTACATTTCATTGTTCTTTACAACAACCAGGATTTTTAATTACAGAAAACACTTATCAAGTATTAGCAATCAAATGTAGATACTATATAGCACAACAAACTGGAATAAATAATCTGAAGCCTTTCCAGACTAATAAGAATAACTAATTTATGAACCAAAGGATAATTGAATATTCTCCAGTATCTTCCCTGTTTTCAACTATTTAAATAGTTGAAATAGTTGAAATACCTTAAAATAGTTTAAATAGTACCTTCTTCAAATGAGAAAATCTCTTTCAGCTGAAAAAAGCTCATGTTTATTAACACAAAAATCAGAGGACAAAAGCAACTGCTAGATAGAAATTTGCATAACTGAAAACTATGATTGTTTCATAATTCTCTTGGCTGGAATATATATATATATTTAATTGTATCTTTTTTCCCTTGACATTTTTCCTTTTCCTTACAATCCTTCATAATTTAACATAACTCACTAGGGGCAGCTGCCTGGTCTCAGCACATGCTACTCTAGTTTCAAGTATTTAATTGCTCTCAGAAGTGCAATTAGCTACTGCCTTTTATCTGGCTTTTTATCTATACATTTTTTCCTCAAAATTATGTAATTGGTGTAATATACAAAATATGCAATTTCATGTGAAATATCTGTTATACAAGGTACTGACAAGCCTCTCATGTTTAAGAAAAAATATGATTTCTGGTGAATTTAAGTGAGGAATATGTACATATTTATAAAGCAAGAGAAGTCTTATTTCATGCATTATTATATTCAAATAAGTAAACATAGTAATTAGAATAACAAATCATTTTTTGAAATGTCTGTGGAATGTGTTATCATAAGAAATAAAGCTTTCATTATTTTCTTAGAGATAGCGCTAGCATTTCATGAAATACGTGTATAATTTTAGCTATCCATCATAAAACATATTTCTCAAAAGTGTCTAAGTGTCTCTTCTCAACATACATCATTTATTTTAGTCCCAGCATTTCACACAAAAGTGACAATTCCTGGAAATATAGACATAAAGATGACAATGTAAAAAAAAAAAAAAAAAAAAAAAAAAAAAGTCCTTACAGTTTTCTAGGAATACAGATAATCACTATTATAGTTTATATATTTTTTAAAAATGGGCTAAATATTCAGTTTACATAAAATAGATTACACTGCTAGTTACATGATCTTCAAATAATCCAATTCACAATCATCTTTTCTGGACCACAACTGGGCCTAATGGCCTTAGTATCAGAATGTATATTTCTGAGAACGATAGAGTTGATTTTCATTCTCTACTACATTTGGTCTTCTTTTCCCCTTTTTAAAAGTTAAAAATGTATAAATTTTCAGTTGTTAAGTAAATTTGTTAAGTTTAACAATGTTAAACATTGTTAAGTTATGGATGACCAACAATACAGTTCTATATTTGTTCATCTGCTCTCCATTACTACTACTCATATTACTTTTCTGTTATAAACTGCATTTGATGTCAGCCACAATATCAGATTGATCTGTTTGAAATTAAACATTTGTTTTTTTCTAGTTATATAAACCTAGTACATGAACAGATTCTACCTACTGTAGAATGAATCATATTATTAACATGGTAAACTAAAGGTTAATAGTCTCAATAGTCTCAAGACTCTGCAATTATTTCTGTTTTCCAAAATCAGGAATTATATGAACAATTTAATCTAAGTCTTTTGCATTTCACACAGGATGAAATTTTGTAACAAGGGCAAAAAGTTGTGGTGTGACACACTCTCTCTACTGCATAGCAAGAAATTTTCCGCTCTCCCAATACAGCGACCCACAGGATGAGCAGCAGATAATGGTTGACTGTTGATGACACACTTAAAGAGCACAATGCATTGCGAGCAGGGGAGGTGAAGTCTCTCTGCGCTAAGAGCTAAGATCGCTAACAGCATGAAGGAAACCAGAATTTCTGCTATTACTAAGAGAAGCAATCCATAGTAACAAAAGCAAACTAGACCTCAGCACAACTATTAAAAGCAACCTTAAAAAAAATCTATTCAGATTAAATAATAATAATAATTACACTCTTTCTAAATAGCTTTTCTGTAAATAGAAAAAAAAAAAAAAAAAAAAGTTTAAAATTTCCTCCACGATTTAGTGCAGATGCATACAGGAAGTATATGGCTGCAGATTTCAGGCTATTGCTTCATTTTATTTGTTCTGCCCTCAGAAGGGAAAGGGAAGGGAAAGGAGCCTGTGACAAATCTGCTGTGTTTCTGGCTTTCTGCACTCAGGGAGGGGGGTGAGGCTGGGAGGTGGCAACAGCAAACTCAGAAACATTTATTATTTTCTGAGAATTCATATTGAGTTCCAAAAGGCTACAGTTTACACAAGATTTCAGCCCTTGTCATCTTCAGAATTCCCTGTTTAAACTGAACAGCAGTGCATCGACCCCATAACATAATGCTGTTGCCCTATGGGTAGAAATAATCATCTGGTAAACAGTTATGTGTAGATTTTAATATCCAGTTGCTGATCAACAATACATCTCTTCAAATTGAATACAGAAATATTTATTATCTAAACTATAAAGAAACCACAGCTAATTCATTGTTGTAAACTTTTCCTTATATTATAGTAGTCCGGAAATTAAGTTGGTGGAAATGCTTCTCTAAATCTCCTTTTTCTTTTCAACACAGTCCTATTTTTACAAATGGTCAAAAAAGTTAAGATGCTTGTGTCTCTGCATTATACATTACTGATTGTTCCATTCTGTAACTTCCTTTCCACAATAACCTTGCAACAATAAGGTGACCAGGAACACTCACCACATTAAGAGGCATAAATATGCACATAATATTGCTTTGCTTGTATCTCACGCTACTGGTCAAATCAGCTGTGGGATCTGTGCAAGGACTCACACGCTGCTTGTTATAGAATAATTTGTTTGACTGTCTCTAGGGAGCATTTAATGTTATTAATTTTCTGTTTGTTTGCTACCTGGAAATTTGTGTAGGATAGGGCCTGGAGCTTCTGCTGTGGAAGCAGTTTTGGTCCTTATTATGATACAAATCCAAAACATTACTGCAATGTTTATTAGTGCAATTTGAAGTATGGATTGGAGCCAAGCAGAAATGCTGCTAGAGGCTCCCTGAGAAATAATGCCAAGGATTTCTTTCTTAACATTCTGCATTAAACTTGCAATTTAAAAAGCAATCCAACATGCTGCTCCTTAGTGATAATCTACTCTTTCCCTTCTTTAACCTCTTTCAGATAAAGGTTGGCTCCTATAATTTCTTTCTGTCAGCAGTGCTTCTTTCAACCCATCTTTGCAGTGCCCTAACAGTTCCTGCTATTCTTTTCTACATTTCTGATATATCAATATCTTTCTGGTATAGGGGTGCCTTGAACTGAGAAAAATTGTTCCAGGTGAGGTCACACCAAGGCTTCATAGAGAAAAATTACTATTGGCACTTCTCTGCTTGGTGGTGACATCCTTGCAGCACAGGCTGCAACTTTAAACCATAGTGGCCATTTTATCTGTTATATCAGCTTTCATTTCAGATTTTATATGCAGGCTTAACAGTAGCAGAATTACCAATCTGTCAAGGAAATAGGGCTGTTGCGTGCAATGGGAAGACATCTGAGACTGTAGAGCCAAAGCAAAGTCTCATTGCATGTCTGCACATATGTATGTTAACTCCCTGGTTTTCTCCTAGGACCCTAGATATCCTCAGATGGTAGTAAGAATTACAGCATTTTTTTCAGACTGAACGAACTAGCTTCCTTTAAAACAAAACCTGTTGTGGTTTTGGGGACCATTTACTGCAAAACCCATCCTGGAGGTAACATAAAGCAGACAAATGTGTTTGGCCCCCTTCTTAGGCTTTGCTCTCTCACTTGCCTTCTACTGAAGAGGCATACCACACTAAGCTACGTCACACTTTTGGGTATGTTGGACATACCCTCAAGCTTCTGTCTTTGAGTTTGGCTCTCATCCTGTGCCATTTCCCTGAGGACCTCTAACTCACAAGCTTGCCTAATTTCTTCTTTAGTGTTGTAAAGGAGAATCTTGGCTCTTTTGTCCTGGATGTGATTCCATTGTATACCTAAGTAAGAGATACATAACGTTAGTCCATGCTGTAGGTATGAGTTTTGCAACAATACTTTAACTCTTCTTCCAGCTATGTTAAGGCAACTCAAGAATATTTTGCATTCTGTAAGGGAATAAAAGCATAGTGAAAAGTTGAAATGCTAAGAATATAAACCAACAGTAAGCTGAAAACTTTCAGGTACCCATTTCTCTGCTACTAGTTCAGCTCTTTTTGAGAGCCCATAGTCTACAGGGAACTATCACAAATGAGCATAAAACATTAAAACACTTTGGACCTCCCTTCTGTCCTGTGTGCCGTATGATTATAATCTAATCTTTTGATGTAATTTATGCACATTTTGAATGAAATATGTAATATCATCTTAAATTTAAAATGGGTGCTAACCAACTATGCAGTCCAACATACACAGTATAATTCATCTATTACCTTGCTAATATCAGAACTAAATATTCTACAGAGAGATTTACAAAGTCCAAACAAGATTATGAGGAGGAAATATCTGCACGTACCTACTAAATCATTTCTTTTTCCATTTGCCCCGATTTTATTATTATTATTATTTTTTACTCTGAAAATCCTTAAAGGAAAACTCAAAGCCAATGCAAATCTTGTAAATTTCTGTCTGCAGAGAAATCAAAGCAAGCCTGAATTTCCCACCACTAAGTATTATTCTGCTGCGCAGAAAATTTAAAAGGATTTGCATGGTCACCACTGCTTTCCCTGCTTTAAAATTTTACTGTTGTGTCTTAGTAAACATGAGCTGAAGAACTGAGAAGGTAACAAAATCAAAACAACAACAGAAAAACCATGGCATGGAGATGGGTTGCTGAAAAAAATCAGAGAAAATATATTTCAGCAGGAACAATACCATGTATCAAATAGGAGAGAAAAACATCTTCCTCCAGGCAGTACAATGTATTTTGTTTTTATCAAAAAACAACAATGGCAATTCTGTAGCCAAAGATTAGCCAATCAAATTCAGCAGCACAAATCAAACAGTTTTCTAAAATAACTCATAGCAATGATGCAGATTCAAAATGAGTACCAAGAATATAATTCAGGTGCAAACCATTGCAAATCATAGACTAGACTCTGTCCAATACTCATTGATTCCCACTGAGGGTGAATCCTGCTTTGTAAAATGATGCAAAATCTTGTTTTGCATCACCTGGCTTTCCTAGGCACTGAAAAGTAGGGATGGTAGCAAACTCACTCCACTCTCCAGGATCAGATCTTTCCAGCTTCTGGTGTTTGCAGGGACAGGAGCAAGAAATGGATAGTGTACTCAAGAATAACCATTATAAAAACAACTAAATTCTGAAAAAAGGTCCTTGAAAAGCCGAGACATCTCTGATCCTTTTTGTAACCTGGCATGAATCAGATCTCATTTGGTCTAGCAGACAGTGAAATCTGTCTCAAACTGGATGTTTGGAACAGCCCACTGGACTCTTAACATCAGTGGGCATTGGGTCTGAACACAAGCGAATTTCAGAAACAGGACATGTTAGAGGAATTAAAACTACTACTACTACTACTACTACTACTACTACTACTACTACTACTACGTTTAGTAAGTCCACTCTCTTTAGCTAATTTGTGACTGAGATGAGAACATACAACACTTGCTTTATATTTGCTTCCTTTTTCACTTTTTTTTCTTTTTTTTCTTTTTTTAATCTCATTAGTAAATTATTTATTCACCTTCAATTCCTTAACTTCACAGAAGTCTGTGGCTTTATACCTAGACATTTATACCTAGACTAGCATTAACTCTTCTGGTCAGACTTTTTAAACCATTATTGACTTTCACACAAATTAATTTTATTTAGTAAATACATATATATATATATTTGTGATTAAATAAGTCTTGGATATTAACCAGCACAAATCTTGATTTGCTTAAACACTTTGAAAATGGTGTTAGAAATGGATATAAACATTGTCAACATAAACTTTTAATTAGAAATTGGTTTAATAATTATACATTTCCTTTTTATTCATTTCTAGTATATGACTAAGCAGTGATTTTTATTTCTGTAACTCATCAGTTTGGAAAAGCTGAATAACAAATACAACTTATTTCTGTTATTTATTTACAAGTCAAGGAATTATTGCAATAAAACATTAATCTGTATAACATCACTTTTTTTTTCTTTCTCTGCATCTCTAGTCCTTGCCAGAAAACTTCAGACACTGAAGTAAAATAGATAGCACCTGACTACTTTTGATCTTGCATGAGATGATAATCTTTCTTTATTTAGAATTTCTTCAGAAAACAGTAATTCAGACTGAAAGTTGCAGAGGCTAGGTAGACAGTACAGAAAAGTAGTCTGGAATGGCTAAAATACAGAGATTTGGATCTTTACAAAGTCTTAAAACTTTGTCCCAGAGAAAACACTGACATCCAAAAATATACATGTAATAATCACAGACCAGATATTCATATTTCATATATGACTATTCTCTTCAACCCCAGCATCTCATAAGCTTGTAAGTGAAGCAATAAGTGGATCTATATGCTCTAGAAAGAATGACTAAGTGATAGTCCATTGCCACTGGAGTGTGGTAGAAAGTGTTGTGGTCTTCAGAATTAAAAAATAAAAATAAAAATTAAAAAAAAAAAAAAAGAGTGGGGAGGTAGAAGACCATTATGTTGTTCAATAAAAGGAAAGTAATATCTATGTATAGAATGACTGGCATCAGAAAGACAACAATTTCTGGAAACAGATAACTGTAACTAACCACAACCCACTGGTACAGCTGTGTTTCATTTTAAAATCCTTCCTAAATGCCTTTCTTTGTTCTCTGATTCTGTTATTTAATGTATCCATTTGAGATCTTCTGTACATATATCTGTCAGGTGGAATACTATTTCAGTGTGGTTACTAATCATTTGGCATAACATGAAGAATAGCTGATCCCTAATGGAACCCTCTAAAAGATTCTTTTCATAAGTAATTCTGATTAATATCATTTTTATGTCATAGCAGGGTTGCATTCCTCAGCTTCTTTTATTGCTAGGAATGTTTGTGCAAAGCACAATTATATTAGTTATATTATTTTACATTTGTAGGGCATTTTCCATCTGAGCTATTTCAATGAGTTTATGAAAAATATTTTAGCATGCAGTAGATGTGTGAGAAGAATTTAGACTTCCCATCTCTAGTCTTACTTCTGCACAGCTGGACCCATCTTTCTCATCTGTCCTGTAAGCTGCTGGAGTTCATTATCACCAGTTTAAAATAGTTCATCATAGAGCCCAGTTCATGTAAATGGAGAAAATTATGTCAAATGTGTAATTTAAGTCAAATTACATCAATGGTTGATATAATAATTTTTCAGGCTGCAGTTTTTACAAACCAAAGAGGTTATTGGTGCTTATAGTTGTAACTATAAGGATCTGGTCTCTTTTTTCAACCATTACTTTCTGTCCTCTCTTTCAGTATTTGCTTCCTTGATCATTCAGATGGAACAGCAAATAAGGTCCCCTACCAAAATAAAGTTTTGCCTTTAGGAGCAGTAAGATGTAGCCTACTCTTTTCTTTTTTGGAAAAGAAACATAGAATAATTTAGGTAGAAAATGTTCGGGGGTTCAAGGCCCTGCTCAAAGTGGGGCTAGCTCCAAAGTTAACCTGGGCTGTCCATGGCCTTGTCCAGCATTATTTCCAAGAATGGACGTTCAACAGCTTCTCTAGGTAACATGATCCTGGGATTAACCCCTCTCATTGTGAAGACATTTTTCCTCTTACTTAATTTGAACTGGTTATAACTCTGCTACCATCATCCTGATGGGGGTTTAGTCTCATTGTTTTCAGTTAATGAGGATGTCTTTTCCTACCCAGCTTCTTCCCAATGAGCCAGCCACAGCCTATGTAGGGGCTGCATGGGCTGTCCCCTCCCACATGCAGGGCTTCACATTTGCCTTTGTTGGGCTTCATGAGAAGCCCATCTCTCTGGCTTTTGGGGGGCACTCTGAATGGTGGCCATGAACCTCAGCATAGCTACTGCTCCCCACAACTTGGTGAGGCCCACTAACTAGTCCAGTTAGCTGGACTGCAATTACTCTTTATTCTTTTACCAACCTTACCTTACAAATCATGATGAATATAGGTAAAATGGATACAGAAAATTAAAATTAGTGACAAGAACTGCTCTCATTTACTCCTCCCTTCTATAGGAAACTATGGGCAAAGCACAACACACTCTCATTGCTTGTGAGGAATGTGCTGCTCCTCTGATGTCAGAGCTGAAGGGTTCCCTCAATTCTGGCCATGGCATCCTTTGGGAAGGGAACAGATAAGCAGACAAGTTGCTTACAGGTATAACTTCCTAGAGCATGGGGCTTAGTTTCTGTATTCCTGTTTCAGACTTACGTGTAGTTACAGCACACATCTGCTCAACTATACATGGGACAGGTGATTAGGTGAAGTAATCCTCTTCTGAAGTGCTGTAGATATTTCATTTAGTTAGGCTTTGAAAAGAGAAGGTGACAAATCAAACTCATTCCATCTTTCAGATATGATATCCCTTGCTCTTCACCAAGAGTACTTCCATTCTTGATTACTGTTTTTTCAGAGTAAGTGCTCTGCTCCTGCTCCTGGAACAAAGTGTTTTTTTTCTCAGTTTTTATTCTCTCCTAAAGAAAAAGCCTGTTTCAGTTATACTGGGTATCAAAATTACCATCAAAACATAATTTGAAACAGTATGTAATTATTTTTTCATTTGCAGATCAGTCTTTGACAGACATGCCTGAAGACAAAATAGATTCATATCCTTATGAACCTTCTAGCAGCTGAAATCAATAAGCAGCTTATACAATGTGCAAATTGTTATTTCAACAAATGAGGAAGGCTTAAAATAAATCTCTGAAAAGTAAAGTAACTAAATTAAACTCTGAACAGTGAACACGTCTAGTGGCAGAGAAAACTGGGCAGTCATTTAATAAATCTCTTTTTAATTGCATTCATTTCATTAAAGGAAATATTTACAAAATGAACAAAATATGGTTTTGTTCCTCTAGATATTACACTAAATCAAAACAAGTACACTGACTAACTTCTAGAAATCATACAAGTTCAGCCATGCCAAGAGGGTAAGAAATGGGAACTTAGATGCTACCCAATACTATCCTTCTACAGTAATGTATCCTTTGGTCTTTATACCTGCAAGCTTTCCTAGCACAGAAACATTACTAATTTTGTGGTTAAATAGTACATGTAGGAGGAATATTCAAAGAGTTCAAAGTTGAGACTTTTTTTCAGAATCAGGAAACTGTATGTTCTGAAGAATATGTTTAAAACAAGCATGTGAATCATTAGGTCAACAAATTATGAGAGAATGTATTTCACACAGACAGCTAGCTATCTTTAGGGCACATTGATGCCCTTACCTGTCCACAAAGAAGTGTTAAAAAATCCATTCTTAGAATTCAGTGCAAGGACCTAGCCATGCAGTCTTTTTATCTTCCCATTTAGTTTATTTGCCCAGGTTCACTAGTCTGAGGAATAGAAAATAGTGTTGAAAAAGGAAGAAAATAAGTCAAGTCCAAGTGGAGTACTATTTACCAAGTACTCCTATATGTATGGAAAAATAAAGAAATGCAAATATAAATAGTAAATAATAAGTAATAAGTAATAAATAATACATAATAAATATAAACAAAAAAAAAGCATGATTTTAAGACCACCACATGTATTTACAAAAATGAAAACAAAACCCAAAGTAGGAGACTGATACTGCATCCAGAAATACTTTTGGCCAATGGAAAGCAATATCTATTGAACCATTGCAATACTGGTATTTATCATATTATTATTAGAATCTTTAAAGTCTACATCTGATATTCATCTATGGATGACACTCCTGGTATTAATACTTCTTTTATTATGTGATTATTTAATTTACAAACTGTGCAATGGAAGTTGAAAGCTATAGAAAAACATAATATAAACTCAGCAGTATCTGAGCAGTTTTCTATTAAAAAGAGTACATATATTTTAACTACAATTGTATAATAGTAAATCAAAATGTAATAATCTTCCAAAATATCAAATTTAAATCTATAGATGCATTTGTACAAAATGAAATACAAACAGATGCTTTCTCATGGGGTATGAAAATATATACTTAAATGTTTTAGCAGACTTTTCTGTTCTTCATTAAGTAGAAAAACACTGTGCTAGTTATGCCTGCAAAGCCTAAAGCATTTAAAGCAGTAGCATTTCTTCAAGATTTAGCATGCATGACTCTCAGTTAATACTCCCTAGCTATTTTAGAAAACTGAATTATCTATTCATGTTTAAATTCTGAAATGTGTTTCATTTAGGTTGCTCATACAAAGTCTTACTGAAGCTTTTTAATCCATTTCAGCTCTAGCAAATGTTCTCCTTAGTATTTCAGCTGAAGGCCTTCCTGTTTGTCTTAATTTACTGTGAATAAATTTGTTTTTACAATTAGCACACAGTCCCCTAAAGCCAGATATACCCTAAATTATTGTTATGGTGCATTTGGGGATGTAACTTAATTACGAAATCTAAGTACTAGATCTACAAACAAGAAACTTCTTTAAAGTATCAGGCAACTTGCAACACAGAGTTGAACCTTCCCAATGGAAATATAGCAGTCTTTACTAGGTTTAACTAATGAAACCTACTTCAAGCAATGTGAGGCATTATGTAACATTCAAAATATAGGAGATATAACTTTCTTTTTCTAAAAAGCTTTTATATGTTTATGATTCTGTTGAAGCATATCTGCCAATTAAGAGTTCTAGTCCTTATTTTAAACTCTTCTAAACAAGCACAGAAACTTTAGTCACTTGTATTGTGACTATTCATGGGAGCAATCAAGAAATATTGTGTGGTATTAGAGCTTTCCTCAGCCTGTGGATGCTCATGTCAACAGACCCAATTCCTCTCTCTACAGTAGTTCCAAGTGAAACAACACATGAGATGTACCTGGTACAGGAAAGTACACATTTGACTGCTGTTAGACTGAGGAAACCTGTCTACCATGCTGAAAGACAGAGATCTTCCAATGACCCATGGAGAGAGGTCTGTGGAGCTAGGCATAAAATAACAAACCAGACTGCAGGTTTGGAGATGTTCAGTATGTTTTGTCATATATAGGAACCACGGGTACTTCAATAAGATTAAAGACAAAGATATGACAACGTTATCTTAACGTTCCCTAAAAATATATGATTATCACTAACTGCATCAAACATAACAAATTATGTTTGTTATAGTATGTAGTGGAGAAAGGTGCAAGGTTATCAGAGGTAAGGACAGCAGGAGAAAAATTGATCTGTCCACTCTAAATATAGAAAGGATTTTCTCATCACAGGTAAGCAGAAATTTGCAGTGCTGTTATACAAGAGACTAAATATTACTACTTATATTTCTTTTAAGCGTCACAAGGCAGTGACAACAATAAACAAAATATATTTGTTAAAGCATCCTCTTGTCTAAGGTTTTTGGCATCTGTTGTGATAAATGAACCCCTACCCAAAGAATGCATGGGGTGATGCCTGCTGCTCTAATTTCTGGGAGAAGAGTAAAGCAGTTTTTGAAAGCCTAGTCACAGCATTACTTTGCTTTCATGGTTTTGTAACTACGCCTGCATTTTAGCATCACACAAAACCTTTTTTTTATTATTATTGTTATTATATTTTTTTCCATAACAGAATAACCTAAATTGATAGTTTCATTTCTTATGTTATAATGAAATTTCCATACATGGTTCCATAGTTCCACCTCCAGGCATGGTACCATCTGCAACCCTTATTGTTAAAAAAATATTGCCACATTAGTCACTAGACAGTTATGAAATGAATATGATCACAATGTAAGAAACAAAATTAAACAACAGATTGACAGGGAAAATAGTTCTCTGAAATTTGTATTACCATGGCATTTAAAACAGTGATGCTTGTCACTTTATTTATCAGACTTACCTTGCTCAAGTTTTGCATAATGGATTATATAGATGATCTTTTGCTACTATCTCGAGTCTTACAATGGTCTGGAACAGATACTCTAAAGAATACGCCAAGAAAATGATAATATAGTCATACATAACAAAAACACAGTTATGCTAGTTAGTTCTCCAAAAAGTGAGGCTTATCTGCCTCCTAATAGAAACAGTAATCTGAATGTTGCCAGTTTCTACATTGGTGTTTAACTCCTCACTTTGCATTCTCATGTTCTTTTGATACCAATATTACATTGTCACAGTATCTATGATGAGTACTTGTTATTAACATATAATAAAGAAGTTACAATGCTGCTAACTGGTCTTCCACGGAGGTCCCTGGACAATATGAATGGATTTTGACTCATGTACCTGACTTTTTTTTCTTCTGTAAGTCAGGACTCAAAAGGGCAAATCTATAGTTTTACTGCACAACGTAGGTTGGACTGTTCTGAATCACAATCTCCTTTCCTTGGAGCTGGGAATAGAGGCTGTATCCTGTCTTTTGGACAGAGCCAAGGAATATCATGGATTTGTCTTGGAAAGGTATGGCTTAGCTTTGAAATTTTCTTCATTAACACTCTATCTTGCTTTTATACATATATATGTAAGAAAAGGGTGAACAGAGATTTTTTTATTTACCCCCTCAACACAATTCCTTGCCTTGATTATTTCTGCCACAGATTCTTCTGGGCTTTTCCTCTCCAGTACAAGTACACTTTTCAGCAACTTTTAAAAGATGTTCTTGGTACTCATCTCTGCTGTCCTTTTTCTGACCCATTCATCACTAAGGGGAGCTGATTCATGACATATATGATTCATGCATCCATTTTTGTAAGGACAGTGACACTTCACTACTTGACATTCCATTTCAAGTCATGAAATGACTTTAGGCATTCTAGCAATTTCTTTGATTTCTTAGTGGATGCTGAACATTAAACAACATTATTTACTGAGCTCTCCACAACAACTTCAAGCCTTTCCATTGTGTGGTTGCAATTAATTTTGAATGAGGTGATGTGTATGAGCAATTCAAATAAACTTGTGTTGTACACTGTTTATACACATAGGTTTGCTATCTTTCAGTGAACATTCAGAGATATTTCCTGGACTTTTGCAACAAGTATGTGAATTTAACATATACCAAATTATTTCCTATACAAAGCATACAAAATTAATGAAAGCATCATAAGAAATATATAATATAATAGTTGTTTCAGAAAGAAGGCTTGTGGCAGTCCTATATTGAGTGGTTGGAATAGATACATGATTAATTCACAAGTCATGTACAATTTCATGTGTAATTTCAGGTTTTGCTTGCAGAGACATATCAGTGAAAACTGAAAAGTTTCTAAATTGGAAAAAAAAAATCTCAAAAAAAGAGCATTTTCTTTACATTACAAAATACTGGAGATATTAGTGCCACCCCCAGCTCCAAGTCCATATCAAAACCATGCTGAAGTGCACATGAAAGATAATTTAAATAATCTGAACTGTTGGTCAAAATACATTTCAACAGTTTAACTCACCATTTTCTTCTGTGAAGGGGGAAAAAAAAAAAAAACTTAATTTTCTTCTTGTCTTTTCAAAGAGCTGAATCTAACCTTACCACTAGCAATGGTTTAGCTGGAGGAGCAGGTCGAGGCTGGAGCACTATATACCAAGAGGGATATTGATCAATCAGAGAATACCAAGAAATATCAGAAAAAGAAAAGTCTAGAAATAATGATCTCTGAAAAATGATAGGATAAATAGAGTTTATTTAGCCTGATGAAGAAAAGCCTGAAAACATAATAAAAATGTTCAATGCGCAAAAGCCTGCTTCCCATATGGAGGCTAAGCAATGTGTAGAGAGAGGAAGCAATGAGCTTAGATTGAAGGCAAAAAAAATCAGATCAGATATTAGCAAAAGTGATAAAAATAGGGTTTTTCTGGAGTTCATGGTCTGGGAATCATGCAGTCTCTGCTAATACAACTTTGTGAAGCAGTAAGACAAATATCTGCTAGGAAGGTTATAGATCTTGAAGTCATGAAGCTAGGATCAAAAGATATTTGAGACACATTTCAATTCTATGACTTCCTACTTCTAAGTTCCAATTCTTATTAGTAGTTATATTTTTTTCTGTCTCATTCCATGACCACCAAGAGTCTTCAATCAACTCTCGTGAGGGAAGTTATCTTCCTCTGATTCCTTCCTTTGCTTTCTGAATATTTGATATTTCTTCAGATTCCTGATTTACTAAGGAATGTACTGTCATTTGTTTTTCTGTTTTTGCCTATAACACTATTCAAAAGTCACAGTTAGAATTTCTAATTTCTCATTGATATTATTTTACTACAATACTGAAACATTCACACTGCCAGAATATACTACAGTGTCCCATAATGTATAATAATTCTTCTAATGGTTTAGGTTGGAAATGAAATAATTTTCCTAGACTAATCACCTCATCAAAATATCATAATAGAAACCTCAAGTAGTCTCTGTAGCCTTGAATTCAAAGCATTATACCAATCTAAATCTTGCTATTGACCTTCTAATGTCCCTGTAGCAGAAATCTCAACAACTTTCAATTGAAATAATATTTCAATGCATATTCATATATCTCATATTGCAGCACTAACACAGCAAAGCCTCCACAAAATTTCCTTGATATTCTCCTGGGATTATTGTGGTCACGTGAATGTGAATAAGGAGTACGTGAAAGTGATAAATACAACTACTATCCAAGGTTGCACACCAAAATGGATGTCATTGAATGTTTCTTTTTAAACTGAACAATTAGGTTGTATACACATTCAGCAAATGCTAAACTCACCCTGACCTTCAGTTTTTATATTGTTACTGAAGAAATGCTCAGCTGTTTAATATGGTTCCTATCTGTTTTGCTAATGTTTATGCCTGTTTCGTTACTTAATTTAGATCTATGTCAGTTAGAATTAGATATGTCTTTGTTTTGAGGGATGTGGAACTAAGTGTATTTTGCTTTTCAGTCTTAACCAGAAACTTCCTGTTTTATGTTGTCATAAATAAAAGAAGCCATATGATTTTCCTCATGATAGGAGATGAAATGCCTAGGTAGAACACAAACACTATGAACGGATACATTGAGATGAAAAGTGTTGTTATTGCCTAAATGGTATTGTGCAGGTGCTGCTTAAACAAATATAAAGCTTGCTGAGCACAATGAATTCCTTACAATGCAGAATGTCAGAAAATTGTTGTTGCCTTCTTCAAGGAACAAAGTTTGAAAAATCTCTCAGGAGATGCAACTCTCTTAAAGTTCAATTTTGCCCATATTAAAACAGGATAGTGAACAAAAGTGGTGTCATTATTCCACACTGACAATTTCTTTACTAAAACAAGCTTTCTATGAAGTTTCAGAGAGAACCATATGTATTTTGTAATGGTAAAATACTTTAAGTATTAAAATAATCCTCTTCTTCTCTGGAACCTGAGAAACCTTACGAGAAACTGTGAAGAAATAAAAGGATATTTTCTCTGTTTCTCTATATTTATGGCAGGATATTATCCTTAGCCTTATTGCCGAAGGCATAGTCAGAGAAACAGTCAGGTTTAAAAGCTCTGAAATATTTCATTTTAGACAGCTCTAACTGGCAGTGAAGCATTTGCTATGGATACACAGTATTAAAATGCAGGAGAAGATAAACCGCTCTCTAGACTGCCCTTGTCTCTTAATGACTCTGTCAAAGAAATCCACTGAAATATAGCATTAATATAAGGGGCAAAGCAGAAATAATAACTAATTCTTATAATTCCCGTATAATTTAGCAAACAAAACATAACAATGAGATGGCATTTTTAAGATGCTAAAATAATCTCAACATTATTTTTTACTGATCAATCAAATAAATTACCATATAAACACTGTCATCCAAAACAAAATAGTAGAAATAAAGCCACATTTCATGTATAATTCTTATTTAGTTTCTTTCCAAAACCATAGAAAGTGAAAATACCAGGGATGAACCTAGTATCTTTTTATTCAAGATTTTTGGACACAAATTTGGTCGCAAGGTCAAGGTAGGGGTTTTGTATTCTGAGGTAAAGAATCAATATCTTTTTGATAGAGTCAGAAGATAATACATACCATTCCTTCTATTCAAATAATCATAAAAGCTTAAGTTTAAGCAATTCACCTGTTATATTGTTAATTTTAATAAGCACATCATCATTTAAATATGTAATTTGACTAGTTCATTTCTGATTAACCTATTAATGGTTTTGTATCTCTACACTTAAAGAGTGCATTTTTTTCTTCCCCTTAATCTCAATTTTTATTCTACTTTCTCCTGTGGTCCTTCTTCCACTCCTCTAACCTTTGTCTCAGCTGACAATTAAACTTTACTTTTCTGAATTTAAAAGTTTCCAGAGCTCTTTGGATTTAATATAAAAATCCAGGTCTGGTTCAAGGACAGTATTTGCACTATGGATTTTCTTTAAAATCTTCAGCTGGGGGGTCTGAGATACCCTATTTATTTTTAATTTCTCTGTGGATAAGAACATGTCTTCTTTTGAACATATCTTTGAGAGAGCAAACAAGATTCTTGGTATAATCTCCTAGTCACTGAAAAGATTCCTAATCTATGATTTCTCAAATGGTACAGAAGTAAGATTTCTCATATAATAGGTACTTCACTTATTTCTCTTTTAAATGTCCAGCCAACATCAGACCTAGACCTCAGGCCATTTAGCTGTAATTCTGCTTTTCAGCTCTTAACACCCCATTGATGTATTATCTCAATATTGACTCATTTGTCCCCTGTTGTTTCACATTGACTGTAGTGAACACGAAGAGTTCTCTGGCCAGTGGCCATATATTCATATATTTTCTTGTATTTGTCAATATAAAGTATAGCACACCTTTGCAACCTAGTAACTGCTGTATTATAAACAACCTAGTATCTTCAGGAACTTGTATGGGTGTTTATTATCAGGGAAAAAAAAAAAAAAAAAAAAAAAAAAGAGACACAAGAGACACAAAGGGATTAAAAAAGGGGGGCTTTTGTTGTATCATTTATTGACATTTCAGGGAAGCAATTTATGACCTTGGCAGTCAGTCCAGTTATTTATTCAAAGAAGACTCTTTGGCCTACTGTCTTTCTGGACATTTATACAGTTCTAGTAATTAGTACAGTCAATTCTCTGCAAGTTGTGATAGTAGTGAAGAGAACAGATTCCTTACAAAATAATAGTTTTTTTGTTATTGCCATACACAAATCATTTCTCTTCTCTTCCCTAACCATTCTTCAATGACTAATCTCTCCTCAGAGGTCTCTGAAGATCCAGAGAAATGTTTTTCTCTGGTGAAATTGAGATAGCATGCATGGCTTCTGATTCAAAGAATTTTAGAGCATTGGAGGTGCCCCTGTGTGGTGGAGTTTAACTCAGGAGGGTAAAACCACCACAGTCATCTCTGGCCAGCATTGGGTCCCTTTTGGAGCCAACTGGAACTGGCTCTTATCTGACACAGAGCAGCTTCTGGACTCTTCTTACAGAGGCTACTCCTGCAGCCCCCCCTACTACCAAACCCTTGCCACATAAACCCAATACACCATGTCAAACAAGCACTCTTGTCAATGAGTATCCCTTATGAAAAACTTATTTCAATAAAAGCAAACTTTTTTAATAGTGTACCTCTGAGTACCTCACTTTCTAAGTGAACTTAGAGTCTGTGAGTCTGCCCCTTGCGCTGCAGCAGGCCCCAGGCAGGACACCAAGCTCCACAATGACAAGGGCACAAACATCCTTTGGAAAGAACAAACATGACCTAGAGAGGCAGAATAAAAATTAAGCATTCATAACCAAGAAAACAGATGTCAGTGATGTACCTCATATAACACAAATGCCAAACAGAGTTACTATTCTTCTCTCACTGGGTGTAGAACAATACTAACATACTACTTGTAAAGAACATCAGGAAGCACTTGGACAAAAATCTAACCTAGAGAATCACCAATCAGAATTAATTGCTAAGGCAAAAAATAATTATTTTTGTTTTTCTAAGGAAGCAGTAATGAGTAAAGACTGGATTTTAAACAATTAGAAGGGGTTCTCTTAATTTCCAGCAGAAAACCAAACCTCCTGTTACCTTCCTTTCATTAGTACTCTCACACACAGTGCAATTCTGCTGTGCTTTTTGGAAAAAAAAAAAAAAAAAAAATGCAGCACCAGAGCAACTGATAAGGAATCAGGACTAAGATATTTAGAATTACTAATGATTTGGTTTGCCTCTACTTTTGATTTCCCAATATGAGAGGAAGGGGCTAATTTAATGAAGGCATCTGCTGGATTCTTTCTGATAACTATGTACTTTAACATGGAAAAGTTTGGACATTCAAAACAGAGCCCTGGTAATCTCTCTATATCTTCCTCAGAATTATTATTGCTATTGTGTGCATTTCTGAGGATTCCATTAAATAGAAGTAGGACACCATTTCTCCCAGGGATAAAGGAAATAATCCCCTTTTCCTCATCTACAGAATAGTTGTTTCCATAGAAGAAATGGATGTACCACACTTTCGAGAATAAACTGCTATGTTCATCTTGCAATTTTGTTTTAAGGAGGTTGTATGCTTCTTCTATGCACCTTGCCCCTATTGTAGGGATGGGAACCTGCAGCTTTATCTCCAGGGCTCAACTGAGGCTGTTAGTCACCAAAGCTGCTGCTTCCTCCAACATGCTGTTACGCTTGTCATCCTCTGCTGCAGCTGCAGCAACCAACATGGAGCAGGAGGGCCTCTTCAGGTTCACAAGTATCTTTGAAGCATATGTCATTTGTAAATAAAGATAGCCCACACCCCATCAGTTCCCTGTGGTTTGTGTTTTCTATTGACTGGATGGCAGCTCCCTGCCCATTTCGTTATTATATTTTGTGAGTCACCAGAGGAATTAAGAAGTGACTATGCCTTTTTCTTTTACTAGGGGCAGAAGCGTATGTGACATTTACATCATCCAAATTTGGCATCAGACCTTGAAATAGTCCATGAAGTTCATTTTGGTTCACTTCAACTAAATCCAAAAGTGTAATTCATCTGACCTATTTTACACTCTACAGTGAGATGAATCACTGCCAAAAAATGCCTGTTTTTCTCCACTGAGTACAAAAGGTGTCTAAAAAACAAACTCAGATCTAAACAGCTGTACTGCAGATAGCTAGATTTGTTAAATCTTACACAGTGTCAGAAGGACAGGCACAGTCCTGGGTAGGATTTACATTTGATTGCCTGCCTGTTTGCAAAATACTGTTTTGAAAGAGATGGTGTTTCTAGATGGTCTTTGCAATTAAGCAAGTAATGATAAGGTTCATCTTTAAGAAAGGGACTTCAGAGTTGTGTCTAACTGCCTAAGACTAAGGGGTCTGATTCAAGGAATGAAACTTGTAACACTTATAAAGACAACTAAGGTCCTTGGTATTAGACATACAGGACAGACATATTGGGAATCACAACATCCAGTAGGCTTCACTACAGGACCCCTGATGATCCAGCAGAAATGCTGGAGCGATCTGAGTGTTCAGCATGAAGTTATTGGCCAATATCAATGTTGTAATTTAGAGCCTGCCCTAAGGCAAATTTACACAGTTTGTGAAAAAAAGAAGGCACAAGACAGTTATTCACACTAGAGCGCACTTCAGCTGACTCTGCCACTACATTAAAGGCCACATAAAGGTACCGCTTTTACACATAATCACTATTGTTATTTAAAGGAGACACAGAGCTTGAGGTTACCCTTCAAGCCTTCCGAGGAGAGATTAAAAACTATAACTAATGTGACTGCTAGAGGCAAAAGGAAAATGTAGTTCATGGGCTCTAAGAGGTGAGGTTTGTAAGACAGGCTGACACTGTGCTTCTCAAAAGTCCAAAGACAATACAACCTGATGATGCTTTGTGTGAAGGAATAAAGTGTTCCTTCAGTCTCAGTAGGCAACTTGTTTGATATGTAATTTACTTGGGAGATTTTCTATGAAGACAGAGCTAATGTCAACAAGAAACATGAAGGCAGTTTTTTGTGCGTGTATATAAATGCCATGCCTAATGCAAAGACAGACTGGGCCTCACTAGTACCCAGCTGGGCTCTCTAAAGGTTTACATATAAATCATGGGACTGGGAATACTGAGGGCCATGAAAGAAGGATAACAGTAATCAGCACAGGCATCCACTAGTGTAACTGGTTTAGTGCTCATATACAATATATACAGTTTACACGGGAGGTCTGCTTCATTGATGGTCTGTCAAGCTCTGCCACATAATGTCCTGCTATGCCAGTGCCCTTCAACAGGACCAGAAATGAGATAATTGGCCTTAGCTGACTTAACATTTCTTGGACGATTCCTGATTCCAGAGGGTCTGCCTCCCTTACCCTTGTGCAAATTGCACTACCAGCTGTGACACAGCTTGGTGCTAAGCCCAGGCAGCTCCCAAATTGGATATGTTGTCCATAAGCAAGCCTTTACCCAGTCCTCAGAAGCAGCAGTTAAGAGAAGCTGATATGAATGTGTAACCAAACCAGCAAAAGTAAACTAGGCCTTATTGTAGTGAAGAGCAGTACCTTGTTTGAAGAAAATCCATGTTTCTTAAATTTTCGTATATGTGATGGGAAGCACTAGAAATAACTCGTGTTTCACAAAATGTGTTAAAAAAAAAAAAGTTTAAAATAAAACACAAAGAACCAGAGGCATGTTACTAATAAGCCTAGCAACTGTGAAGAAAACAGGGTTTTTTAAACAACCCCATCTTTGAAATGTCTTTAAAAAAAAAAAAAAAAAAAAAAAAAAAGCGACAGAGATGACTAAAATGGCATGTGAATATAAGAAAAAAATATTTGTAAGTTATGATGTGTCAGAACAGCACTCCCTGGAAAGAAAGAGAAAAAGATAAGGTGACTGAGTAGGAGAATTAAGGTATATATGCCAACCATTAGCAAACTGTCACTTCTCCTGCCTGGGTTAGTCTTAGATTTTGGCAAGTTTCAGTTCACAAGACCCAACTCAATGACTTAAAAGCAGTGTTAATTTTCCAAATATCATTTTCACTCTGAAAGGCTACTGCTGTGAAGCGATGAATTGGAAATGCAAAATCATATCAATAACTGTGTCAGATGATAGTAGAGAAAAACAATTCCTTCAGGTTTACTGGGGTAAGTAGATCCCAGACATGTTGTGAAATCCATTTCTGCAGGGACCTTAAGCCCAAACACTAGCATGAACTTTTGAAATTACATTGGGCTTGAAGTCCAGCCTGTGATTACTGCAATCCCTTTAGTAGCCATAAGCATTATTTTGAAAAAAACGGATGGTTGATACTTTATTGTTCCAGTGAAAACATTATAGCAACATGGCATATCATCCACCTATGAAACAGGATTTTGAAGTCAAAAACATGGTTTTCTGGGTTGTTGCTGGTCATTTATACTTAGCAGTATCTAGAGGAAGGTATTGTCTGTACGTTGAGACTTTTGGAAACAGATGTCAGGGCATCACAGGGGACAGGACTCCCCACAGATGCAGGTAGGGTAGGGCCTACAGTGGTGGGAAAATCAACTTTTTACCACTGCTACAGGGCAAATTTCTGAATGTGTGTGGAAATCATCAGACCTTTGATCATTATGTGCTCAAGTCCTCAAAAATAAAGTATTTCTTTTGTGGCTTTGGTGCTCTCTTGGCCAAATATGTTAAAATGTCAGGCCAAAAGCCTACCTGAAATGTTAATTTCAGTGATTGCTAGAGATGATATGGGGAGGGGGTAGGTGTTGGGAACTGGGAGGAGCAGAGTGGTTCAGGTGCTATCATAAGAGATCTTTAACCACCTGAAGAAATCCCACTGAGATTAATTGTGCTGTTTGATTACCAGCAGTGCTCTCCAAAGGCAAAACTTGCTCTCCCTGCAGATGATTTAAGTATTTCATGAATTCACAGCTGCACTCTGAAATATAAATGCAACAAAAATGTGCAGAAAGCTTTTGATGAGCAGCAGACTCCTTAGAACTGAAATAAAGACACAGTGCCCTACATGCAGTACAAGCTGTCATAAAAACAACATAAGATTTATTCTCTTAAGTGAATATATTGCCCTAACATAGTTCTTGCTGACAAGCAGAAGGGGTGCTTACATCCAACATTTTCTCTCAATAAGTATTAAAATGCCCAATTTTGAGGAAATTGATGTGCATAAAATCATTCACTTTGTCATTCACATTTTAATTCAGCTTGAACAAATAAATTTGTTTCTTGAAATTACTTTAGCACTGTGATCTTCAGTGGGGCAACTATGTTCTGCTTGTCACCCACGTGGCTGCTGTTTCCCTATATCTATAATAGGCACCAGGCATGCTGTGATGATCTCTTGACTTTAAGATAACAAATTTCCAACTTGCCTCTAGAACATATGGTCATCTATCTGTGGGAGGGCATGTTTCTAGAAGATCATCAGTTACAGAATGGAATAGAAATGCTAAACACCAACTGAGGACAGTCAAGTGCTGATATACACACAAACAAATCTGTCACATTATTTGATTCCTCTGTCTCTCCTGTAACGGCAAGAAATTTTTTGGCCTGCTCAAACTGGAAAACAAATAATTTTATGTACACTACAGTGTTATATTATTTTATGTTACTTTATTATTTTATTTATTTTATAATATTTTAATCTACAAAACTCAACTCTTGCACTTGAGTTTAGAGCTTTTACTCCAAACAGCTTTTGTAAAAAAATGTATTGTGGACTTGCAGCTTCCAAACAAAATTTTGGAACTTTATTTCTGATTAGTTGAGTGTCAAGTCTACTCAATCAGTTCAAACACCAGCATGTCAAACTTGCTTTTTATTTAATCTAATTTAATTTAATTTAATTTAATTATATTATTTTATTTTATTTTATTTTATTTTATTTTATTTTATTTTAATGTAGATCACACAAACAGGTCTTGCATCATGAGCTTGGACTCTGAGCCCTTAAATGCTTTTCAGCCATTCAAAACTTAGTCAAACTAGTTGCCCTATCTAGCTTTAATAGCCATGTAAACCTCCAGAGGATCATTCTTTAATCTCAGGACAAGTACTTGAAGTAGGTAGGATAAGACAGCTGAGATGTATGATGTTTATTGAAACTGTCTGGATGTCTAATATAATCTGAACTTCAAACTATTGGATGCATGAAGTTCGATGAAGTCATTTATTTAGTTAGTGACATACAAATTAGAGTAGGATCTAGCTCACATTCTCACAGTTGTATTGATTCACAAATGCACAGAAGTCACAATAAAGTAGTACCTTTGTTTCTGACACTATTGTAGTTATAAGCATGAATAGATGTGCTGTCTGATCAGTTGAATAAACTTATTTTATACAGTAATTTCTAATGTAGTGATTTTTTTTTTTTTTTCAGAATACTTTCACACTACTCTTACAGCAATGGAACTACTCTGAATAAAATGACATTTTGCTGCTATTTGTATTGGTCTAAATAAACTGCATAATGTGCTCAATAATAACAACTCTAGAATGTGTAATGCGGTTAACCAATGCAGAAGATTGCAGAGAAATGTTAAACATTACAGATAGTACAAACTGGAGATATCATCTGGATAGAATGTACTGAATAAATAAAGCCTGATGACATAGCAATATAACATTTTAAACAACTAAATATCACTGAGTTTGTTTATACATTTATGGTTCAAATTATGGCAAACTATTTTGTATTCCTTTACAGTTCATCACTCAGTACAATTAAAATAATGGTATTTTTGAGGCTCAATATTCATAGTTGGAAGATTATTTTTAAATTGGGTTCTTAGCGATACATAATTTTTATTTCTCTCTCTCAGTCTTCATGGCTTTGCTCCTTCTCTGGATAACTGTCTGTGAAGTTTTCTTGCTTTCCATTCCATGCAGATAAACCATCTGAAATGCTCCCTCTGTAAGTACATTCCTTCTGCTGTTCCTTTGTCCAGCACATATGCTTAGCTTAGCATCAATGCTTTTATGATTGCTGAAAATCAATTAGAGTAGAATTATTTAGACTTATTTGTATGGATACATAAATCTTGTTGAATCAAGCATGGTAAATAAGATGTTACAAATGCATAAAATATAACCGTAAAGGGTAGGTTTCATTTCTCATCACTGTAAACAAACAGAATGCAGAAATCTAAATTAGAATGAATGAACACTGCTCTAGAAGGGATTGTTTCTCTTACCATAATAGTTATCTATAATAGCTATCAGCTGAGTAGCTGATCTGTAGATGTCTATAACAGACTCTTGAAGATAGGTATTGTGACACTCACTAGGAGTTTTTTAATTTCTCCTAATCTCAGGTGTTGCTTCACTAAATATATTTTTAAGAATGACAGAGGCTATCTAATTCAAAATTTATCACATTTTATGCTCCCCTTTTTAGCTCAGACTTACATCTCCACATTTCAAAATTTTGCCACATTGGCAAAAGCCAATAAGATGTTTCCTGGAGAAACAGTTAAATTAATGTTTCCAAAAGTTATGTGCAATAATGCATAATATTGGTTGCATATACTTTGGATCACATCACATGTGCCTACATTCATAGCCTGAACTCTCTTTTATTATTGCAATACATTTATATAGCTAAGCTGCAGAAATATTGTTGTAATTTTATAAGTTAATTATTTTAATTACAGAAACATTTAGGGAGAATAATAACATCTGCACTCTCATCTGTTCTAATTCTGCCTGTCTTTTCTTAGTCCACCATGATGTGAACATTATGACTTTATGGGGTAATAACAAGATCTCACTGCTCTCAAACATCCTTTTACCTTTTTTTGTTGTTTTGTTTCCCCTGAATTATGGTAAATATTATTGTTTTGCCTTTTTTTTTCTTCTTTTTTGTTTTGTTTTGTTTCTTTTGTATGTGTGTGGGTTTTTTTGGGGGGGAAGAGGAGAGTTGTTCTTTAAATCTGGCACTACAGTGGAACTAATGATAGAATAAATATTTTGCTGGGCATACAGCTTAATCAGCTACTTTGGGAACAGGTACAATTAGGTTATTAAAACACTGCAGCAATTTGCTCATTCCTTTAGAATTTTTTGGAAAGGTTGTTACTGTGTGATGTATCAGGGTGACAGTGTGTGCTCTTTCAATGCTGTTCATATCAGAGCAGTTCTCTAAGGATCCTACTTCTCTCCAGCAGCTTTAACTGCTCAACTGCTCCTTTTTTTTTTTTTTTTTCCTTCACTCCCAAGGTATCAATTATTTTTGCTGTATAGCTGACAAATTTGAAAGAGTCAAACTGGAAGCCAGATATTAAATAAATGAACAACATGTTATGCAACAAACAGAAGCAGATGTGTGGGACTTTATACAAACCCAGGAGAAGAAGATATGTGTTTTGTGGTGCTGGCTGCTAGTTTCTCACATAAAGCTGCCCTGACTATGGTGCTAGTTGATACAGAACAGCTCATATAATCATTGTCTGGAATGCCTTTTGCAACAATAATGTTTTTATCCAACAACTATTGGATAAGCTAATTGCTTACCATTGGTATTACACACAAGATTAAGGCTTGCAACATTGCTTGCAACATTGTTCATTGAAGATGTAAAAAATAAATATATATATTTATAAAATAATTGTTGTTAGTTGAATATCTGATAAGTTGGAATAATATCTCAAAGGTGATGATTTATCCAGCAAAAGGAATGGTCTCTCCTTTTGTGAACTCTTTTTTGTAGACTCCCACTTGTGACTTGGAACAGCTTTTCCCTAGAAGACACATGGCAATCAAGTTACTCATAATTTTTGAAGTAAAAACTCAAAAAACTCTTTTTTCACAAAAAATTTTGAGGAAAAAGAAATGGGTAGAACACATGTTAGCAACCAGGGAAATTAAGATTAATCACTTAACAAGTTCTTTAGACAAAGATCAACCTAAAAAATGTTCCTTAGTGAGTACAAACAAATATCTGATGGCATGCAGGAACTGTCCTGCCACTTTGGACAAGTAGATATATTATTTTCTTAGTGTACTGCAGAGAATGAATTATACAGTTGCAGCCCTCCAAAGACTGAGTTGGAAGCTGATGCATTAATTACAGTCATCATGGACAAATGACAGTATACTTCTCCTGTGGTGAGATGACAAAGTCAAAACAAAAGGTGGGTCTAGAATTTCTATTGAAAAGCCAGAATTTATTAAATGTTTTAAGCCTGAGGCTTTCTGGGCACATCTAAATTACACAAATCTGACACACTGACTATACATCTGAGAATTCACTAAGTCATCTTCTCTCCAGTGGCAAGGAGAATTCAGGAGGCAAGTGTCACTGGGAGGCTGTGAAGAGAGAGGAGTGAGGGTAGCCAGGGATTTTTGGCAGACTGCAGACTGTCAGCCTGAGATCTAAAGGCAAATAAGCACACTGATTAAACTTTTTTTTTTTTTTTTTTTTTTTTTTTTCCAAAGAAAATACTGCAATTAGCTGGAAAGGTTCTTTCTGTGGTTCATCTGTCAAGACTCAAACTGAGCTGAAAGAGTTAGCCTCATATATGTGAAAGAAAGAAAGAAAGCCTGGCTACTTGTTTGGGGCAAGAAAGACAAATACAGAGAAGTAATGCTCTGCACATAAATGTGTCAATTTGGGCTGGAAGAGAAAAAAATATTTTGACTAAAATGACATATTTGCTAAAAGATTCTGTAGCGAAAGAGGCTCTGAACTTCTCTCATAAAACATCTATTTTCTTTTCAATAGGACATGAGGACAACAGAAAGAAATTTCTGTTGCACTAACTAGAAGCACAGGAATACTCATTAGTGTATTTCTGTCCTTGGGCCATATCTCCCTCTAATCTACTAGAATCTTTCTTTGCATAACCCTTCTGCCAGCTTCTTACCTGCAGTCTGCTTCTTCTGACCCTTCTATAGCAAAAAGAACATGTGGCATTTCCTGACTCATCTCCAAGCTGCATACATCACCAAACAAAAAATCCTAGTCAGCAGAAATTTCAGATGCTGGAATACCCCCAGTCTGCTGTCAAGGACAGACTTCACTGAAAACATCTCACTGTCCCAAAGTGAGATGTTTAGTACACTGTTTAGTATATGTAAGCAGACCTAGGCTTGTATTCACTATCTAAATGGTACATTTCCTGAAATGAGGAGAGAAACCATCCACAATGTTGCCATAGAATATTTCACACCCCAAGATTGTTCATCACAATCAATTTTTTAACTTTCAGATGAATTATAAAAGGACCTGTGTATCCCTTTTGCAGCTGCCTACCATAACAACGCCTAGCATAACTCTTTCTGATTCTTTGAGTGCTGAATTCCATCCCATGCTACTTTATGTGAGCAGTACGTGTTGTACTATTATCTGAAGTGCTTGAATCTCTATCAAGGCATGTGCAGAACATGTAGTTATGAAGAACATTACATAAATGTGTGATGTGCATGATTAAAAGTATTAGTTTTTTTCCACATCTATAACCTGGGGAAAAAACAAAACAAAACAAAACAAACAAACAAAAAAAACCTCTTCCTTTATAGGGAAGTTTTTTTTTTTTTTTTTTTTTCCCACCTTTTATAATCTGAAAAAAAAAAAAAATTACTTCCTTTAGAGTACCTGAATTCCTATATGCCTACCTGAAGGCATATAGGAATTCATCCATGCTATTAAAGATAGCATAGATGTGGATACCACTTAACTGGGTCTTAATCCAAGCCTTGCTGAAATTAACAAGAGTCTTTCTCTTGTTCTTTTCTTTAAAACATATTTTTAATCAGACCTTTATTCCAGAGTGCAAGCCTCAGCCCTGGTCCCTTAATATTCACTGGACATTATCATCAATTCTCTCGGGACAAAAACTAGTCCTGTTTTGAAAGCTATTTTTAAATAGATTCAGCTCTTTTATCCCGTGATGAATTTTATGTAATTATTTATTCAACAAAATAACTCATCCTCTTCACCGTCTCCCTTAGACCTTTCTTTACCTTCCCTAAACGTTGCACTGTCTCCTGGAGGAACAGCCCTGCCTGAAGGTAATGGAAGAAACAAAGAGGTGTTAAAAGAGTGCTAAATGTTATGAGTGCTCACGCTTATATAGGCATTCAGAGAAACATCCTACAGAAGGGAAAAAAATGTTTTGGTGAACATTGTTAACAGTATTTTCTATATTTCTTCTGACAAAGAGCAGAGTGGCAGACAGATTTTTTTAAATTTGAATTTCAAAAGTTTACATTCCTTATTTCCTGGACAAAAACTCAGAAAAACCTACATTCACAAACTTTTCACAGAGAACAATGCCTAGTTTCATATCTTCTGTTTAAAATTATGTTCTGCTTTTTCTGATCATTGTTGGACAGTCCAAGAACTGTCCTGTAACCTCAGGTTTTCAGCTGGCGTAGCTATGTTTTGACTCAATCTATCAGGCAGTGACTACTTTTGCTTTCTTATTTCCCACTGACTAATAAATGTCTAGCTCTCCAATTACTGCTTATTCAGCAAGAGAAATGTCTTTCCTTTAAACAGACTTGCAGGGATAAGAAAAAGCATCCTCTGTCTTGTAACCCAGTGCACAGTTTCTCTGAGAGCTCCAACTGTCTCAGCGCTGCTTTGTGATGGGCCAGTATTGATTCTTTCTCAGTATTCACCAAAAAAAGCCCTTGTTCTGGAAGCCCTGAAAAGTATTGCTTTCAGACTCTAATGTGGCTTCCCTTCTTGGGCCATAGCCACAGGAAGCCTTGCAGCATGAATGCCGCAGCAAGAACAGATTTTAAATAAGAAACCACATATACAGATGCTAACTGCAATATCGGATTACAAGGCAAGATGAATTATGGATTGAAAACCAACTGCAGTTATTTGAAATCAACCAAGTAATATTTACTCATATTATTTCTTACATTTCTGTAATTTTAGAGGAATACTTGTGCCATAATATGTTTTCAGAAAACAAATTTTCTAAGTATGAAAAATGCAATGACTGCAATAAGAGCAATGATATTTTTATTTTTATTTTCTGCAGTTTGGGATTAATATATTAAAATGAAGAATCAATAAAGAGTAGAATTACTTTTTTTTCAGTTAAGAGTAGAACTGTTTTATTATTAAGGTTAAATGTAATAATGTAATTTTGAAATTCCACTATTAGCCTAACTAAAACATTTTTCAACAGAACTGAACTTTAAGCTAATTAGGAAATTGAATGCAGTTGCTTTTTCAGCAAGATGCCTCATAAATCTTTGTAGAAGTAGAACACTGAGACTTTAATTTTTTGCCTGTAAGAGACGGCATGCATTTTCCCCTCATTTAGTGGTTGTGTGGGATCACACTACTTCTGTGCTGTGTATCTGTCTCAGGGGCAGGAGAGGCACAAAACCAGTGCCACGTCAGTTCTCTGAGGTTCAGCTAGGCTCCTTCTGTAGATTTTTCACTTCTCCTGTGGTTCTAAAATATTTACAGATGTGAAAAGAAACTTCTAAAGTAATTCCTCCATCTTTTGGCACAAGATGAATGGTTTAGTCAACTAAAATAATAATGCTGAAACTAAAATAATAATGCATAACAGACTTATGGAGCTTAATAAATAAATAAATAAATAGATAGATAAACAATTAAATAAATAAATAAATATAATAAAGATCCCTGGTATTAAAACACGAAAATTGTCATATTTGTCAAAGTAAAGGATGAAATTCTATCTTCATTAAAAACAGTGGCAACATGCACACTGATTTCAAAGGAGTTAGGATTTCACTTACAGAAAAAATACAGATATTATCCCATAATATCTGATGCTACACCTTAAAAATCATGCATTACTTTGTATTCATTCTCTCATGGGAAATGCAAAGTGTATTCAGGTCTTTTCATCGGAATATCAGTCAGCAAATGAGTAGGAGTAATCTGAAAATCAGTTCCTAACAAACATGAAAGCAATATAATAGGAAACAAAACAAATTGATGCTTCTTTGTGACATATTACTTCTACTTCTTGTTGTTGAATATTTTAAGGAATACATGAACATGACAAAGTTAAAATATTTTGTCATGGAAAAGTGAAGGGAATTTGATAATATGTATTGCTGAATTATGGCAAGATGTTGTACAGTTTCTTTTCATTTTCTAGATGTGTGGAATAAGCCTGAAAATGTATATAATAGAGAAAATAAACTTGATGAAATATTTGAAATCAGAGCATTTTCTAAGCATTGTAACATATGGTTCTGTCTAACAAAAACAGTGACATTCTGTAGATGATTTTACATGAAGAAATTTAACAAAGCAAAAACTGCTTTTGTAGGCAAGCTTCTTTCCCTCAAGATTTGTAGAGATACAAAAACACATTAAACATATGGCTTGAACTTTAAAGCTGTCAAGAAATGACCACATCATTTTTCAAATTCATTTTTTTCATACAAATTTTTTTTTCTTCCATTTATACTATAAAATAAAGCAAAGCATTTTCTAGTTTTTTTTTCCCACCTTTTTTTTTTTTTTTTTTTTTTTTTTTGTGAAGAGCTATGTGAAAAAATAAGTGCATAACTGAAAACAAAACTGCATCCAGGGGCTAGGAATGGAGTTGCATTCTAAAGTCTTTTATATATATTGTAGACTTTGAAAAATCATAAAATCATTCTAGTTCTTTTTGTTTGTTAGTGGGTGGGTTTTGTATTTTTTTTTTTCTTTTCTCCCATCAAATAAACTCAGTTTAAGGTATCATCCTACCCTTTACCTTCAGAAATGTAGCACGCCAATGCATTTTAGGTACACATTATGCCCTTAAGGTTTCCTGAGTTTTTGAGAAGGCTCAATACCATGCCACAAATTTAGATAGCTCTAATAAATAATACATGTAAATGGGATGCCATAAGTAATTGTAGCTCAGCATTCCTGGAGAATCTATTGTCAGTTTTTAAACTGTCCTGAAATTCTTTCTGGTCAACTTTATGCTGTTTTCAGGGAAGAGACAAAAAAAAAAAAAAAAAAAAATCTGGAAAAATGTCATAACTTGAGGCATGGCTTATTCCCACGTGCCAACTCTTCTGAGCCTAGGCAAGCAGGAATCTTCCAGAAAAGCTATTGTACAGGAATAGCCCAGGATATATTATTTCATATACACAGGTCCAATCACCTGCTAAAGCAGAGCCACCCCAAGTGCAGGTTGCCGCAGGACCACATCCAGGCAGCTTCTGAAGATCTCTAATACGGGATACACCACAACTACTCTTGTATGTATATATATGCAGAAATAGCCCAGAACAGCTGAGCTTTGTGTGGTAGGTGGAACATGTGCAAAGGGAGGATTATGTGGGACCTACTTGTACTAAAGCCAAACTCAATGTTTGGGACAGACACTCAGCACAAAAAAATCTCTATAACAGTATCAAAGGAAAATAAGGTTAAAAGTAAGTACAGTAAGTCTCCCTTTGGTCCCCCTCTCAAACCAAAGTCAAGATCAACTTATATGCACTGTTTTGCTCCAGATACAATAGGAGGCTGCTTCAATATCTACTTTTTTTCATCCCTTTACTTATTTTAGACTCATGTACTGGTTCTCTTTGTGGTTCCTGGCTTGTACTGCAGAGAGAAGGCAGCCCATCAGCAACCCATGCAGCCTGCTTAATGTGCACGTATCATCAAGATTCACACTTAATTCAAATATCTGGCAAATAAGAAGATGAAAGAAAATGCAGGTTGCAATAGTTCACACAGATTGTATAACATCTGCCATATAATCAGTGCAAAATAATTTTTTTCCTCATCAATGCGATTACTCACATTTATATATAAAAGTAAATTGCATGAAAAATAAATTTCAACCTTGACAACAGAACTTCACTTCTACTAAAATACAGCAGAATCTGGAGATTAAGGAAGTGTAACTGTCTGTTGCATAAAGGGCTTTCCTAAATCATGAATGTATTCTGCATTGCTGAACACCACCTGAATTCCCTGCAGAGTGAGACCTCTTGCAGAAGGCTACAGGGAGAGAGCAACAGCTTCTTAGACATAAAACACAGACCACTATGAACTAAGGGGAAGGAAATTTTCCTGAAATGAAAAATGAATCATGCTATATATTGTGTTTGAAACATCCTGGTAGTTTATGGCCTTCTAATTACAGTTTCGCAAGAAGGTATGGGCTTTATGAGGTGCTCTTTTCCACTGTGTTCCACTGTGCTGAGTGCCAAGGGACAGGTAATTATTCGGCAGGTTGGGCCATACATTTGTTTTATGTTTTACTTGAGGGTAGAAGAAAAGAAATTTCTCTTTAACTTCTTGAAATATTTATGTCCTAAGAAAATTACTCTGAAGGGGGTCTTCTTTTTATGCACAATATAAAAATAATGTCTTTGAGCAGAACTCTGCCATGACCTATGAAGAGTGCTCTGCACTTTTGACTTTTTCCTGTCAGCATTATACAGCTTTTAAGAGGTTTTTTGCTGTGTTAGAGCTGGAATTTTTGTCTAAGGTGTTGAGAAGCTTTAAAGTGTTAAGAAGTGTTTAAAGTGTTGAGAAGCTTTAAACCTGCCCTAGACACAGGTGGAAGTTATTAAATGTGTTGGGAAGAAACAAGATGGAGCAGAGAACCTCTCCAAAGAAAAACATAGTCAATGCACATCTGATTTAAAAGGAGTTAGTGATGAGTGTTAATATATTCTTTTAAATCCACTCACGGTATGTTACTTTGGGGAAGATTGCTGCACTCCAAACAGAGCAATCAAGAAGATATTCACTGACAGCTGACAGCACTAAGTTTTTGCCAATTTCTCTGGAATACAAGTTATCTAATCACAAATTCATTGTTTTCTTTCCTCCTGTATGAAAATCAGACACTTACAAATGCATTTCATGTCTCTGACATTTTGGGATACTTTTGCCTCTGATTTTGTAGTAGAGATAAAATGGAACTTAATCTGTTATGGTAGCTTACTCTTAGATTAAATAATAATGCAAAATGTGTCTGCTATTCATTTATCAATATTTCAAATCAGCTAAGCTAATGCATAACTAGATTTTTTTATTTTTTTTTTTTACCATTCTGTGAACATTTGCACAGTTGGACCTTACTCAGAGGACAAAGCTACAAACTGCTTGCAAATCTTTCTACACAATTCTTTCTGCAAAGTATTATTTCCCTAGTGACCCCAAAAGCTCTGAAGTATACTTTTACTTTTGATCAGCCTGGTCTGGGACTGTCCAGTTTATCTTGTTACAGAAGAGATAATATCTGGAGGTCACAACTAAAGATGTTTGCTGTAGCTGAACTATTGTATTAGCTTTCCATTCAGTTGGTGCTAAACTTTAAGGTATATGACAGATTAAAACCAAATCTAAAACTCAAAGAGAGGCATAGAGAGGCATCCTTTGTAAAATATTAACTGTCCTATAGGTTTTTAAGGATTTGTTTAAATATCTATATAATCTTTTTTATTGATTTTGAGTCTTATTAAAATCATGTGGCAAGAAGAGTCAGACATCAAAAACCTTCACAAATAATAGAATCATTCAGGTTGGAGAAGACCTCTAGATCATCTGATTCAGCCTTTAACCTTGTACTAAAGTCCAACACTAAACCATGCTACTAAGTTCAAAGTCTACACTTTTCTTGAAGATCTCCAGGGATAGTGATTCAACCACTTCTCTAGGCAGCCTCTTACAATGTTGCACAATTCTTTCTGTAAAGAAATTTCTCGTAATATCCAACCTAGACCTCTGCTAGTGTACCTTGAAGCCATTTTCCCTTGTCTTATCACTTGGTGCTTGGGAGAAGAGCCCAATCCCCACATCATTATAGCCTCCTTTAAGGTATTTATAGAGCACAATTAGGTCTTACCTGAGCCTCTTTTTCTCCAGACTAAACAATCCCAGTTCCCTCAGCCACTCCTCATGAGACTTGTTCTCTAGACCCTTCACCAGCTTCATGCCTCTTTGGACATGCTATAGCACTGCGATGTCTTTCTTGTAGTGATGTTTCCTTGTGTTCCTTAAATGTTTCCTTAATCAGTTCCAAAATCATTAATATAAAAATATTAATATAAAGTGTTTTTCCTTTTTGCCCACAAAACAAGTTTTTGAGCAGAACAATTCATACCTCTTACACAGAACTGAATATTCTATCTAATCTGTGAGAAAAGAGTAAATGGAGAAAATCTGGGGAGGTAAGGAGGTGAAGCTTCTGACAGACTTTTAACCTCTATTTTAACTTCTATGCATCTCTCATATCCTTTTTGGATATAAACATAGACACTTCCTGATGTGATGAAATCATTTTATAGCTCACATGATCTCTCTTCTCTCAGCCTGCTCCATTAAAATCACAGTGGAAAAAAATGACTCATATTAAGAATAAATATTTTAGAAAACTGTAATATAGTAGTTTCAGTATTACTTCCTATAACCATACTTATTCATCCTAATGATCTGGTGGTTTCTTCAACACCTGTCACCTGAGAGCTTTCAAGGAGGTGACTGTAATGGGCTGGCAGATATTATCCTTTGGTGGCTACCATTGAAGTGTGAGCACATCAGTCCCACCACTATTATTATCTTGCTGCTTATTATCTTATCTCCTATGAAGGAGACAATTTTTCAAGCATTTCTTTAAAAATGTAAGCATGCTTAGCATTAGGGATGGCTTGCTGGCAAGCTGACTTCTGCCTTGATGATGAAGAAGGCAGAATTCAACCCAGTGTTGCGTGGAGAGATGCAAGTGGGCATCCTGCAAAGTTTTCCTTTCCTGAGTAAAAGGACATCAGAAGTGTTTTCATTGTTTTCCCTCCCTACATCTCTGGTTCTAAAGGAGACTTGAAAATTTCAGCTTAAAAGCCCATGCAATCCCCAATCCACTGGAAAATTCTGCAGGAAGAGATGCATTTTCCTAATAAATCAGGACACTTATTTTCTAGATTTTGTTGTTGTTGTTATACATACCAATTTAGCTCTCCAACAAAGGAGTCTGAGAGCTGACTGGTCACCATGAGGGAATCTCCAATGCTAGTAGTCCTGGGCTTTGTGTTGATCTGACAAAAAACTACATTCCTCTGGGGGTGAATTAGGACAATTAGGACATTAGGACTAATTATCATCCTATATTTGTCTTGGATGCTAATTGCCTTTTTTTTTTTTTTTTTTTTTTTTTTTTTTTGCTAAAGCTCTCAGCACATTTTGGTAGCCTTTGCTGATGAGAGCAATTATAATTAATTGTTATTGATAGAGTGGAAAATAACAACACCGATTTTGCTATTCTCCACTAACATAGATAATGCTGAAACAATCTGCATGATAAAATAATAAATAAAATAATAAATAAATAAATAAATAAATAAATAAATAAATAAAAACCCACAGTGGTAACTATTTCTAACATCTTACATGTTTATCTTACCTTCAAAATAAAAAATAATTCTAATATTTTATTATATATTCCTCTTCATTGTAAAAGTCTCATATCTTTCATATTTTAAATTTCCCCAAGACCTTTCTGTGCTTTTTAGTTTGCTCTCACATGCTGTAGTAGTATGTAGTGTAGAAGGTAAAATAATAATTCAGGACTACTGATAAAAGTGAGGGTAGGTTTCATTGTGGCATAAGAGTTCAATTCCCTTCCCTTAAGGGTTCTGCTGATACAGGAGATACAGAAAACTCCAAGTGGAATAGATCCATATGGGTAAGAGTTCAGTCTAAATATAAGGATGACATAGCTGTGTAAATATTAATGTTTCAGAAGTTTTATTAAATTAGAAAAGAATTAGCACTTAAATCATACAGTGAATTTTAATAACATAGAACTATTGATAATTGACATAAGTAAATATAATTCATGGATGATTGTCCTTGACATGAAATTTTTTTAACTGGATAATATACCTGCCATATGTCAAGATATCAGATTTTATTATTTAAGATTAAACAATAAAATTGCTTTAACAAGTACAGCTTCTAATTTATTGCCTAAAAAAAATATAGTTTAAATTTATGTCTTTTGAAATAGGCTAATATTATTTCAATATTGCAGTAAGTCTAAATGGTACTTTGCTTTAAATGCAAATGAAGCTATATGAACCAATATGAAGCAAATGAACCAATAAAACATGTAACCCAGATTTATTGTGGAGATCTATATTATAGAATTTGCTAATAAATATGTAAGTTAGATGTCTTGAAAACATAAGGGTTGATGAGAAAAAAATTTAAGCTGTTCTTGCTCTCAGAATCAACAGTTCATCTTGTTTTTAGCTTGCCAAGATTTTAAGCATGAAAAGACTTATTTTTAAATTCTATTAACTACAGTTCTGATTTCTAGCAATGAAAACAATGAAATTCATATTTGGGACAGGAAGATTTATTTGTACTGACAAAGTACTTGATAGTTGTTTTGTTTTGTTTTTTAATGATAGTATTTAATAAGAATCAACTATCAAGTCTGGAAAGAAGAATTTCCAGTGCAACATGTTCTAGGTGACCCTGCTTGGCAGGGGATTGGACTAGATGACCTCTCCAGAGGTCTGGTCCATTCCAGCCTCAGCCTTTCTGTGATTCTCAGATTCTGTGAATTTAAAAATGGATATATCCATGATGGTCTAAAAGCACAGGAGTGAAAAGTTTTTGTCAGAGATAATATCTTCTGTTAGAAAGATTGTTATTGCTATTTAAACTTTTGTGGACATATATTTCAAACTGATGAGGATTTTTTATGCTCAAAGGCTTGCCTGACATTTCTAACCATACCTATTGTGCTAACAAAGACAGTGTTAGACTTTTACTTCCAAACCTCCAAACCTAGTCTTGCTTAAAACCTATACCCAGTCTTACTAAGCAGTTGCAGCACCTTAAAGTTTTACAGAGTTAAGATAAATAAATAAATAAATAAATAAATACTGCAAAATTTAGTTTGTTTTCCAGGATTTTATGTGATTGATCATACAGGACAGATGGTGACTCAGGTAGGAAAGTCAGATTTATTCCAGTATATCTGGTCATGAAAACCAATAAATATGCAGGGAAAATTCTAGACGAATCAGATAGATATATCAAGAAAATTTGTATAGCCCCTCTTCTCTAAGTCTTTGCCTTCACAGGGCAGAATAAGAAAAAACACAAACAGAAGATATGAGGAAAAAAATATATTTTTATTTTTTTCCAAAATTTCATGCCTGTCACTGAAAATGCATCAGACTTACATTTCTAACTTCCAGATATGCTCTCAAGCATCTCCACTAAACAGTACTTTGCTGCTCAGAGAACACTTTCAAAATGATTCTTGATTAATAATAGCTATGTAAACTATTTAATGGAAGCACTTTTTCACAAGCATTGATACAAGAAATAATGAAACCCATTCCATTACATATATTGCATTAATAATGTTGATACTTTTAAATATTTTTATCCTTATTTTCAGATTCTCTTTCAGAAACTAGTGTAAGAATCTTTTCACCTCACTGTTTCCATCAATAAGTGAGGTGTGTGGAAGGAGCCTGGTGAAACTAATTTAAAAACTTAAAACTTCAGTACAGAAAAATAAGATAACATTAAGATTACCTTTAGAGGTGTCTTCTCTCTCAATTGATTTTAGACAAATCATGGGATAAGTCTAGACATCTCACAGTTACAGTGCTGAAATTATATAAAAGAGTCCCAAGCTGGGAGGCAAATTGTTGCATTTTACCTTTCAGTAACTTACATTAATCTCACAGAATGACTTTCAATTAAACATAAAAATTTACTCAATCATAGAATCATAAAATTGTAGAATTGTTGAATGGGTTGAAAGGGAACTTAAAGATCACCTAATTCCAACACCTCTGCCATAGGCAGGGATACCACGCATTAGATCATGTTGCCCAGGGCCTGATCCAATCTGGCCTTGAACACTTCCAGCAATGGGGCATCCACAATCTCTCTGGGCAACCTGTTCCAGTGCCTCACCACCCTCTCAGTGAAGAATTTGCTCCTCACCTCTAATCTAAATCTCCCCTCTTTCAGTTTAAAACCATTCCTCATTGTCCTGGACAGGTTGGATGGGATACTGGGCAATCTGATCTAGTGGCATCCTTGTCTATGGAAGGGGGGCTGGAACTAGATGATCTTTAAGGTCCCCTCCAACACAAACTTTTCTATGATTCTGTGATGCTCTGGAAAGTTTTTGTGTTGCTGTTACATTACTTTATCAACATTGCAACAAACATATCATTCATATTTTTCCTCATAGATATATAAAATATTTGCCATTTTAATCAGTGAAGAGGATTTTAAATTGATAATTTTATGTGGTAGAACAAATAGCATATTTTTATTCATGTGTTAGTTAGCAAAGTTTAGTCCTTTTATAACTTTAGCATTCCCAGAGTGAAAATCATTTATCTCTTCTGAAAATTACTTTTGGTTTGTAGAAGTTGTTCAATGAAACTGAAAAAGGTTCAGTTGCACTGAGAATTGGCAGAAATGCTTTCATTTGTTTAGATATGTTTGAATTTTCTACACATTTCTGACAGTACAGTAAAAAGACATATGAAGAGGTATTTATACTATATTTGTAACCTTAGTTTAACAGCTGAGACAGTATGACCAATAATAATACATTCATCATTTGATACCTTTTCAATTTGCCATACATTTCTTGTGGTTGTTGCTTCCTGTTGAAGCTCATAGAGACAGCCGGGGAACTGAAAATCCCAAGAGATGGGAGCTAAGCCAATATAATGAACTGCCAGCTCACAGGTTCCAGGTTTTGGTGATGTTTTCTTTCTGTTAATATCACACTACCTGGAAAATTAATAATATTACACTGGATAATATGTCTGATACTCCCATGTGCCAAGTACCTTGGCAGGTACTCAGGTCACTCAACAGATGGGTGTTTGTGTCTGCTCCAGTAAAACTGTGAAACTGTGAAAGTGAGTGCACATGCACAAACATACACAAATTTTGGTTTGTGTACAGTACAGAAAGGTCCTTGCTAGTTTCTCAGTAGGGTTATCAGCTCTGATTGGGGTCTCAATAAAGGAATGGTCCATTTCCATGCTCCATAAAATAATAAATAGTCTTTTCTAGTTGATTTTTGGCCCATGGTGGGAGACAAAATGCTATTTCAGGAGGCAGATCTTCATTTTTCCCATTCTGCAGATGCTGTGGTTTATAATCTCATATATATATATGAGATATGTACAAATATGTAATATCATATGGAATAATTCCTTTTACTATGTGTATGTGCACTTCCACAAATTTTATTTTGACAGTTTCCAGCAAGTTATCTAAAAAAAAACATATATATCTCAGGGTGTGTATAAGCCATCTAAAATCAGACAGACAATTTAAAAACAGTCAGTCAGGTTCATGCCCACATCCTTCATACTATTGGGCTCTTAGGATGCAATCCAACAATGGCTTCATCAACTGGAGAAATGTTGGCACCAGCCAACATTTTTGTTGGTTTTGAGTCAGGCATGCTTACTGTACTCTGTGATGTTTTGTTACTGCCAGGCTGAAAAACTGGCAGTAATTAGGAGGTGCAGCAAGCACCTACAACAACCCACATCCTGATGACCTGCTTCCAGGCTGCAGAAGTGTCACAGCTGTACACCCACTAGAGGGTTGAATTTCATCTTAGTGGGGCCAGCAGCACAGCCACACAAACAAAGTGGTTTCAGGGGACAGATGAGTGCCTGTGAGCTACATCACCCATTATCCAGAAATGATGTTGAGAGAAGATTCAGACTCAGATTAAATTAGAAATGAGAAAGAGAATGAGTGCAGGGCAAGAGCCAAGCTAGTTACACCTATGTCCTCCTCAGTAGACCCCTCCACCACCCTGCCGAGATACCAATTTAATGAGCTAGTTTGTAAGGCAAAGTGTTATTACTTTGACCAGATAAAAATATTCTTTGAAGATTAGCTGAAGAAAGTTGAAACGAGCCCTTTCAGGGAGCCTTGAGCTTCATTAAAGCTGGCTAGAATGGTGATAATGGATAGTCTAGGGAAAAGACTAATAAGTTACTTAGAGCTGCTGTAACTGGGACACAGCAGTGGCTATAAACTAATTACTCAAGTGCAAAGTTGGTACAGTCATAAAAGGCATTGGTATTTCACCTAATAATAAGACCTAAGAAGTTCCTTAATGTAATCCACCAATATTTTTGATTAAATTAGTTAGGCTGATACAATCTGATTTGTGTTTAATGAATAAATAGCTCTTGCCCACACATTACTGGAGAATGTGAACTATTTTCTTATTTCCATTTAGAACAATGAAGAGAAATCTGATTCTTATTGTCCATTCTTTTCTTGTTATGACAGGAAATACTAAAACATCAATGACCAAACTAGCTGTATTTTCTTCCCTATTTAATACAGAGCAACCCAAATGGCTTCATTAAAAAGAATGTTCCACTGGTAACAATAGATCTCTTAGCCTCCTGACTATCAAATTGC
Organism: Heteronetta atricapilla; assembly: GCA_011075105.1. Lineage (NCBI taxonomy): Eukaryota > Metazoa > Chordata > Aves > Anseriformes > Anatidae > Heteronetta > Heteronetta atricapilla. Next base: position 107,288,184 of record CM021732.1, read on the forward strand.
AAACTGTATGTAGCTCTTCTACATCATGGAAAAAGTCTTTAGTCTGAATGCTGAAAAGGTATTTAACTGAAGCTTCATGAAAAGACAAATATGGACATAAGATACCTGAAATGCTCCACTCCTATGCATACAAAGAAAGACTAATGTTCAAAGATATATATATATATATTGAGTTACTGGTGTTTGAATTATCCAGATATGCTTCAGAAGTCTGCTTGTTTGCCAGCTCTACTGAAACTTTTTCCAACTAATAAATACACCAGTGACACACTATTAAAATAAGTAATAGACATCTTGAAATTGATCAATATGTAGGAAATACACCAGTTTCTCCCTGGACCCCATCATTCTTTTTTGCCAAATTCATATACATTTTTGGTTATTTTACATTCTGTTTCAGATTTTAAAGTGAGTTCTGATAAAAGCAATGACAGTGACAGTAGTTAGATATAAATGTTATTGCTAGGTTGTAGGGCTTCCTCAGATTTCATAATGCATATTACAGCATTGAATATAACGAGAAGAGAATGAGACCCTGAAAACTTATTATCTTTTTTTTTGGACAAATTAAATAAATATTCTGCAAAAGAGTAGCCTGAAAATTGACAATTGGGTCATAGAATTTATTCTCTGTTTTCAGGAATCTTCAAAATTTTTGATTTCATTAAGTCTATTAAAAAAGGTAAATGTCCCTTCCCCTTCAATTCACTGTTTATCAGCCTAAATTGAAAAGATATTTTTTTGTTGTTAATTCTTTGATTTTCCTGGAGTGTATGTCTTCTTCCAATTGAAATCTTAATATAGAGCATAATGTAATATGTAACAGGCTATTCTTTCATAATTAGCTTTCATTCTACTTGAGACATCTGGGTTAAGATTTGTGAGTGTACCAGGTATCATTTCCTATATGTATTATGCAGCTCTTGTGTATCTGTATATTGAAAAAAAATTAATATTTAGACCAAAGAGCTACCTACTCTTACATTCCAGACAATCCATATTAATAAAATATTAATCCTCAAACTCCTGAGTGATGTGTAATTTTCACTGTTCACCCCAAATTTATTACAATTCAATTAGGAAAAGAAAAATTTGCATAAATTAAAAATGAAACTTTTAATCCTCTCCATATACTGGAGATTCCCTTTTATATGACTGAACAGCACAAAAAAAACATTAGAGAAGGCATTAAAATTATATATATATATATATATATATCAAACAAAATTTTTGATATATATATATGTTTGATATATATATTTTGTATATATATATATGTTTGATATATATATATATATCAAACAAAATTTTCAAAGTGATACTGAGAGGTGTTACTTCTGTGTTTTGGTTAAAAGTATAAGCTTTTGACTCCTAACAAATTTATATGCCTATACTTTGTCCAGCCACAAAAGATAGGTTGAATTTCTGTGAATCCAAGGGTTTCAGAAAGACCCTTTTATGAGTCCAACCAAGACTAATTTTATCTGTTCATATATTTATAAAGAGAACATGGTTACTGAAGAACAATTTCTGTGACCCATGCTGCTTAAAGTTGTTAGAACCAGTCAAAGTTACATTTTTTACAATACAGCCTACTATGTCACTCTGGGTGGGTTTGCAGGAAGATTCGGAGTGCCTTCAGTTCCTTTTAAAAGGAATAAACTTTTTAACAGCAACTTTGAATGGGTGGCTGTCCTTCATCGCACCAAAAACCAGGTCTGTCAACATTACTGTTGCACATTGCTCATCACAGTTGCTTGTCACAGAGGAAAATACATACTTCTACACTTGCAACATACCTTCCCCCTGAAGTTTTCTGGCTTGGCTGTCTTGCACCAGCTACTTTTTTTTTTTTTTTTTTTTTTTTTTTTTTTTTTTTTTTT
>CM021732.1:107290166-107319061 GCA_011075105.1 Heteronetta atricapilla
TTTTTTTTTTTTTTTTTTTTTTTTTTTTTTTTTTTTTTGTAATTTCCATCCATGGAGAGACTATATTTGAAAAAAGGGCCTTGCTTGGAAAGCTGACCGTTCTTTTTTAGGATGTGTAGTAATAAAAGTAGAGGGCAAGAAGGCTTCCTCTCTTAAAGATTTCTTCCTAAGAAACTTCAGTTACTTTTTCATTTTGTTTAATTTATTTTCTTTATGTACATATGCTGTTAAAATGCTTTGCTGTTGACCAGTGTGACCTGATCTTTGGTTATGTGAAGCTCTTGATCAAAAATGGTTTACAGTATTGATACCAAAACTCATGGGAGAGAGTAACGGAGCAATTAACAAAGTTAGTGAACAGTGAAGATTTACCCCAGATTTTTCTTGTGAAGGATGAAAAGCAAAACTGTGTAAATGACAGATTAGGGCACAGTGCCATTTTATTTCTGTTGATTCTTGCAGTAAATCCAGTTGACGGAAATGTCCTGTATCTCTGCACAAGTCTTAGCACTCCTTTGTTGGTCTTTCCAAAATACATTCGTTCAAGAGCAATATGCAAAAACCTGGTAGCTTTAGGGCAGGACCCTAGTGGGAACCCTTAGTATTTAATCCTGCAGCAAAGCTGTCTATCAATCTTTTCCTCCTTTAATTCTACAAGGCTGGTTGGGAGGATTTTATATATATATATATGTGTGTGTGTGTATGTTGTTTATTTTCCTACTTGCCAGCACCACCTCCTGGGTCATTCCGCTCCAATGCATGGGCTGTACCCACAACTGAAAAGTGACTTGGATCTTATGGAAGGACTTAAGATAATAATACAGTTTTGTACAATTGCATGTATCAGGAGACAATTTTTGCATCAGAAATCTTTCACACACATTTTAATTGATATCAATTATTTCAATAATGTATTTTCATTAGTTAAGGACATCCAGATTTTAAAGACATTTAGTCAAAGACAGAGAAATGCCACTGAAATTACAAAGCAGAAACCATGTACCCACCCAAGAATCTGTAGCACTATACCCATTTTTAAAAATTTTTAAAAAATTTTTTTTTTAAACAAGCTATTTTTTTTTAAAAAAAAAAAAAAAAAAAAAAAAAAAAAAAAAGCTATAGATTTTGAAAATACCCATATATTTGTGAGTCTTTAGATATAGAGCATGAAAGAGATATGTAACAAAATAAATGATTCACAAAAGCCATCACCGGGTAACATAGGTTAAACAGCTGATGGTATTTAAGGAAAAAAAAAAATCCAGGGAAGTTACAGACTTGCAATTTTTTTAAGCTAATGCCTGCTGATTTTAGAGATGAGCTATAAAGTATTGTGTCTGGAACTTGTATGTCAGATTCTTAGTAATTAAATAATTATTTTCTGGTGTTCATGCACCTGTGTCATTATTTAATGCTGGCAAACTTTAAATCAGAATAATACAGGTACACTGAACTGTAAAACTTGCTGCTGTGCTTTTTAGAATAAGTTACAACAAAGTAACAAGTTTTCTTTATATTTACATAAATATTTCAATATTAGCAATTCAATATGGAAATGAAAACAGTACATTTTCTTTCCCAGTGACAAGGTATTCACAGTTACTTTTATTATTATTATTATTATTATTACTATTAACTTCGACAGTTAATAGATCTTCTCTGATATTCAGAAATCAAATCAACTCTGAAATTTGCCATCTCTACAATATATTAAATTATCTTCCTCGTAAAGTCCTATCACTTTACCCATCATTAAATTCTTTGTCTTACATTAGGTTGTAATTGAATTACTATTTTATAACATTTCATCGTATTTTATTCACTCAAAAAAATATATTAAGACCTGTCTATTCCACATTAGTTTACCTAATTAAAGGTGTTAATAGCATTTTACATATTTTTAATCCACTCTTTTGTTCTGTTCACCTCTTGTTTTGTGTGTGCACCCCTCTCCCTACAGGAAGCAGATTCTGCTCTGCTCTGCAAGTCTTTGTTTAAAAGAGATGGAGAGATAGACAGGTTCTTCAAGACAGCCTTCTTTTCTGTGGCCATCTACAAATAACAGAGGCATATTTGGTTTCAGTTCTCTTTCTAAAGGAAAATATATTTTCACAGAATATATAAAGATCCTTAAGAGTTATTAACAACAAGCGCTCCAACTCAGGGGTTTTACTGAGATAACTGCATCTTACTCTGTAAGATGTGTCCCATCATTAAACATATTTCTTTCCTTCAAAGGGAAAGCCTAGACTTTCCATCCACATCATATATTTTTTGTTATAATAAGCTGGAGACAAAAGTTCAGGCTCTATTTCACAGTACTGTATTTTATTTTATTTTATTTTATTTTATTTTATTTTATTTTATTTTATGTATATCTTCTACTTGAAATAGTTGGGTGACAATTCAGAACAGTATTTTAATCTTCAGAGGATTTTGAACTAAGTGATGATACTGTTACAGTCCCATGGTCTGTAGGTCTTATATACCAAACTTCAATGCAGGTACAGAAAGCAATGCCTGCCTCTAAGTCAATTGAAAACAAACAAACAAACAAAAAAGGCAAGAAAACAAACAAACAAACAAAAACTTGTTTTAAAGTATAGAAATACTCCACTCTATCAAGTAAGTATTAGCCTTGTTTTTGGAGTGCCAGCACTCTTTATTTTTCTCTTCTTTAGTTTAGTTTGCCTGAAAGGAATTTTAAGGAAACTAGGAAAAAGATCACTTCCATCTTCAATAGAAGACTTAAGAAGTCTTTCCTTCCTGCCCCATTGCATGTGAGGTCTAGTCATAATTATAATATCCACACAGAAGGGGAGACAAGGGACTGTTTATTTCACATCATAATCTGAAATTGCATCCTCAAAGGGTGCACCAACATCAGTATTCCAGTTTAGATCAGGAAAGTGTTTTTGAAGTGAATCTCCCAGTTGTCTCCACTTGCATTGCAGTTCACATTGTAGACCACTCTGAGAGCCCTGGGATCCCTCTGGCTAAAAGCAAAGCCATATCCTAACACATGCCACTGACCAAAGGGTTCAGCCAAGGGGCCATGCTAGAGCTGATGTAAAGCAAAACGTCTGAGGTGTGTATGACATGGATGACTGTGTCTCTGCAACAGTGGTTTTGCCTCTGATATATCAGCATATGTTCCTGCCGTGCTTCTGTGAGGCTAATAAAGGGGGCTACTCTATATTACAGTTCATTGAAAGTACTAGAAAGAACAAAGTGGACCAGGGAGCTAGTGAACATGTATTTCTGAATCATAAAACCCAACCAGGAGTAGACAAAGCATGCCATGTGTTCAACATAACATTTCTCCTTTAGTTATTAAAGTCTATGCTTTCAAGTTTTCCATTAAACTATGGGTTCCCAGATCAATTTGGCAGTCTGACATCCTAAATAATCCAACTGCTTTCTGAGCTTATCCACAGCAACATCTCTGGGATCTCTGTCTGGAAATTCATAATAGTGGTACCTTCTTTGTCAGTAGCATCACATGGTTTAGGTGGGATTTTCCCTCTGGATGGAAGTAGTTGCTTATTAAATGGTCTGATTGCCTAATGTGGAGTGAGATCTACCAAAGACCTGAGGTCTTATATCAAAATGTCATTTAAACCTTTTTTTTTCATATTAAGGAAAAAATAATCTTTTCATTGATTTTTATAAAACCATGCAGAACTAGGACCTGACTGTGAGTTCACACATCCCAGGAAAAGTAGATGTATTCTTTACTTGTTTCAAATTAATCTGTGCTCAAATTATTTCATACCATCAGTGAAAAGAAATCATGAACTGGGAAAGCATAGACTTGTTTGTATTAACAGCTGTGCTTAAGTTCTCTGTAAAAATACATGTCATCTGGGCATTTTTAGCACATTCCTGTGTGATAAGAAGTGTTCTGTACAAAATTAGAAGTGACCTTTGCCTCTTAAATATTTTCAGGTGCTACTTCCTACATTAGTTCTCAGTCTGGGGCACAAGTCAGTGCCGCACAACACATGCATCACTTGAATTGTTGATGTCACGACTGATAGCTTTAGAAAGCTGGTTCTGACAGATCTGCAATGATACTTTATCTTTCTCCTTGTAGTGTCTCTTCAACTTCTGCTGTCTGCCATTTTTTCCCCAGCTCTTTCTAGAAGACTCCAGCAAAGCAACATAGGCAAAATCTCTAGTTCACATGCTGCCCACTGTCAGATCAAGACAAGCTTCACTGTTATCCTGCTTTGGTAGTCTCATGATACTTCAGCTGAGAGGTAGTTGTTGTTTCTCTGGAGATAGAAAACTGGATAAGTGGAAAAGACAAAACCGTGGTTTGTATTGGGAACATTAATGTCTAAAGACAAAGGGAAAAGGCCATGTCATTTTTATTATTATTAATAATATTATTATTAAGTCTGCAAGATTACAATTTTCTCTCTCTTCTTCTTATGTCTAACCCTACATTTTTACCCTAGACAAGGGACTGTCATCCTAAAGGTATGTTAAACTAGTTACCTTCTAATTTCAGTCTTTATACTAAGGTGTTTGAATATACACGTAATGGTTATGTTGTTTAGTATTGTTATTAGTGAAACTGCAGTATCCAAGTGAGACAATGAGAGTCCCATAGATTTGTTCATTGTTCCCCGCTAAGCCCTTTGGGAGACCAGAATATTTCTAGCATATCCCAAATATGCTTCCTCCCAAAGGAGGAAGAGGAGAACGTGAACAGATTCTCATTTTAATGTGGCAAGTTGTGAGGCATCATTAATTACTGATAGCAAGGCAGACATCAAGACAGTGTTCATGACACATGGCCCAGGGTTGATAACTGTATGCCACAGGCATAGATTTAAAATTGTTCACTTACAGAGAAGCGCTGGATTGATAAATTTTATTTAGATAGCATGAAATTAATTTTTGTTATTGTATTGAGTTTATTCAGTCTACCTTTCCCAATCGCAACAAGTAAGGAGTTATTGGCTGTGAATCATGATTTAGGATAGATAAATACACTGAACTTTGGAGTTCAAACATAAAGCTTGACATGCTGTAAGAATTACTTCTTGGTAGGACTGTAGGAAAAAATAACTTTGGATGTGAAATCAGCAATGTCAAGCACATACATAAGTAATGAAACAAATGGTATGAATGTATGTTGCTTATTATTTCATAATTTATAAAACTAGAAAAAAAATATTAATATGTGATGTTATTCAGCTTAATTTTATTTTCTTACTGTGCAATTTGTTATTAAATATGCATATACATATTTTTCCCCACTAGAAGCAAATTCTAAATACAGAAAAATATAAAAAAATCCATCATATTGCCAAAGGAAACAAATATATATTTTATCTGTAAACAGGTTCTGTGATCATAAGGTTCTTTTTTCCTACTGTAAATATTTCTTTAACATTTGTCTTGATTTATGTGAGATCTATGGAGACCTTAGATCCTCTTTACTATACTCAAGGAGATTACTGAGGTGTTGTTTGGATGATCTTGTGTATTGGGTTTAGTGTCTGGGATTTGGTAGCAGGGGGTCTGCAGGGGTGGCCTCTGTGAGCAGAGCCCAGCAGCTGCTCCATGATAGATCAGAGCCAGCTCCAGTCGGCTCCAAAAGGGACCCGCTGCTGGCCAGAGCTGAGCCCCTGAGAGACAATGGTTGGGCCTCTGGGAGAGCAGATTTAAGGAAGGAAACAAACAAACAAACAAACAAACAAAAAACCTGCTGCACAACAACAGCTTGGAGAGAAGAATGAGAACCAGCCCTGAAACCCCCAACATCAGTGCAGCAGGAGGGCAGGAGGTGCTCCAGGCACAGAGCTGAAGTTCCCCTATGGCCTGTAGAGAGGTCCGTGGTGGAGTAGGCTGTCCCCCTGCAGTCCATGGGTCCCACAGTGGAGCAGATCTCCATGCTGCAGTCCACGGAGGAGCAGTTATGATGGAATTTAGCTGCCCAGCAGGGTAAAACCACCACATATTGCCAGCATCCTTGTTGCCTGTGCATCTCTTTCTAATAGATGTGAACAATTTGTCTAAGTCTCCTGAAAGACACATTTCTTAGAGTACAAGAGCTCTCCATGCTCCTGTGTAAGAAATCAAGCAGGGAAGGCAGGAAACCAGAGTGGCTGAACAAGCACCTTCTGGTCAAACTAAGGAGTAAGAAGGAAATGCACAGGCAGTGGAAACAGGGACATGTGGCCTGGGAAGAGTATGGGGATGCTGTCTGGATGTGCAGCAAAGCCAAGGCATGGATGTAACTGAGCTTGGCAAGGGATGCAAAGAATACCAGGAAGGGATTCTATAGGTACATTGGTCAAATAAGAAAAGCCAAGGAGAGTGTACTCCCTCTGGTAGATGAGAATGGAGAACTGCTAACAACAGACATGGAGAAGGCTGAGGTACTCAACTTCTTTGTCTCGGTCATCACTGCTAGTCAGGCATCCTATGTGTCTCGAGTCCCTGAACCTGTAGATGAGCACTATGGAACAAAGTCCCCATCCACTGTAAGTGAAGAGCAGGTTTGAGACCACCTGATGAAACTGAACAAGTACAGGTCTAAAGGGCCTGATGCCATGAATCCCAGGTTCCTGAATAAATTGGCTGATGTAATTGCCACACCTCATATTTGAAAAATCCTGGCAGTTACGCGAAGTCCCTGGTGACTGGAAGAAGGGAAACATTATTCCCATTTTCAAAAAAGATAAAAAGGAAGACCTGGGGAACTACAGACCAGTGAGCCTCACCTCAGTGTCTGGCAAGATCATGAAAATGATCCTCCTGGAAGCATTCTATGAAGGAGTGACTGCATCAGTTGACAAGAGAAGACTGACTGGTGTCATCTACCTGGACTTCTGTAAGGCCTTTGAGACAGTTCCACATGACATCCTGGTCTTCAAATTTGAGAGATACGGATTTGATGGGTGGACAGTTCAATCCATAAGGAGTTGGATTGATGGTCACACCCAGAGTGTGATGGTCAATGGCTCTATGTCCAAGTGGAGCATGGTGACGAGTGGCGAACCTCAGCTCTATCCTGGGACCAGTGCTGTTTAATCTTTAACAATGACACAGATAGTGAGATTAAGTGCACCCTCAACAAATTTGCAGTTGACATCAAGTGGAGTGGTGCAGTTGATCTGGTAGAAGGAAGGAATACCATCCAAAGGGACCTGGAAGAGCTAGAAAATTGGGCCCACGTGAACCATACTGAGGTTTGACAAGTCCAATTGCAAGGTGTTGCACCTGGGCTGGGGAAATCCCAGACATGGGTACAGACTGGGATAAGAACTCACTGAGAACAGCTCTGAAGAGAAGTACTTGGGGCTTCTAGTGGAACAAAGGCTTGACATGAACCAGCAGTGAGTGCTTGCAGCCCAGAACACCAACTGCATCCTGGGCTGCATCACCAGAGGAGTAGCCAGCAGGTGGAGGGAGGTGATTGCCCTTGTGAGTCCTCACATGAAGTACTGGGGGCCCAGCTCTGGGGGCCCAGCTCTGGGGGCCCCAGCACAAGAAAGATAAGGAGATGTTAGAGCAAGTCCAGAGGAGGTCTACAAAGATGCTCAGAGGGCTGGAGCACCTCTCCTATGAAGAAAGGCTGAGAGAACTGGGGATGTTCAGCCTAAAGAAAAGAAAGCTCAAGGGTGACCTCATTGCGGCTTTTCAGTACTTAAAGGGGACTTATTAAAAAGATGGAGAGCAACTCTTTGCTCAACCAGATAATGATGGGAGTAGGAGGAATGGTCTTAAACTAAAAGAGGATAGATTTAGACTATACATTAGGAGGAAATTCTTCACTCAGAGGGTGGTGAGGCACCGGAACAGGCTGCCCAGAAAGGTTGTGGATGCTCCACGCCTGGAGGTGTCGAAGACCAGGTTAGATGAGGCCCTGAGCAACCTGATCTAGTGGGTGGCATCCCTGCCTATGGCAGAAGTGTTGGAACTAGATGATCTTTGAGGTCTCTTCCAAACTCAGCCAGTCTATGATTCTATGATTCTAAATGTTGTTCTTAATTGAAATCTGTTTATAAATGCAGAGTCTAGCCAATACAAATATACATTAAAACAGTAAAAATAAAAGTACATTTTTTATATTGTCATTTTCATTAAAAATTCATTCTTTGGTCCCAATTAATATACCAGTTCATTTATTACTTTATGTCACAGACATTCTTGGTATCTGTATGTTTTTAAAACATTAATCTATATGATTATTTGCTATATCTTTGTCTGCAGTACTAATTAGACTGTAATACAGTAGTACAAATTGACCTCTTCCTGAAGAAAAGTACTTTTAAGTGATATGGGCACAGGACTTTTGCCTTTTCCCAATGAAAGTAAGCACAGAGGAAGAGCTATGAACTCCAGTAAATAATGTGAACAGTAGCTTGAACTCTGGATCATTTCCTTAGTGCAGTTTTCTTAAAGACATTCTGATTTCTCATTTCTTCTAACATAACCAGCTTATGCACAGATCAGATCAAATCATTTCAAAATTAGCCTAACAGAGCTATTATTATTCTATGGAGGACAACTATGTTCCTAATAGAAAGTTACAGGAGTTATTATTAATAATCATATTCTGTAATATACTCGAGGTGTCCCAGGAATTATTGGATCCTATTGTATGCTCCAATATGGAGATTTAATCATTGCATGATTTCTTCTCCCACATAGATTACTCAGCCAAAGCACATCTCATATGCAAAAGATACAGAGCTTTTTTCTTTTGCTAGGGTCACTTACCAAGACACTTCATCCCTGAAGAAGTTGCTACAGTGTTTGACAAGGGAGTAGAATCAGAATCACAGGAAGGTTTGGGTTGGAAGGTGCTTCTGGAGGTTGTCTGGGCCAATGTTGTGCTGACAGCAGGGCTAAGATCAGGTTTCTCTTGACCTTGCCCGGTTAACGTTTGAAAAGATCCAAAAATTTAAATGTCCTCACCGTGTTGAGTTTCACCTCTCTCTGATTTTTTTTCCTTGTACTCAATATTGATTTCTCTTGCTGAATCTTGTGACTAATACTTTATTCTTCTACCATGCATCTCTGAGAAGAAGCTGGCTTTATCTTCTCTGCTACACCTTTCTAGGTATTTGAAGACAATAATTAGATCTTTCCTGAACCTATTTTATTCAAACTGAATAAACCCAGCTCCCTTAGCTTCTCCTAGTAAAATACATGCTCCTTTCCCCTAACCACCTTGCTAAGTGTTGGACTGTCTCTGTTGATACTGTTGAGGGGAGACCAAAACTAGGACACAATGCTGAATATAAAGCCTCATCCAGGCAGAAGGGAAATCACTTCTATCCAGCTGATGGTTATGATTCTGCCAATGAAGCCCAAAGTGTTTTTAGGTTTAATTGCAGGAACACACCAATGACTTGTTGAGTGACTTTGAGAACTGTTGATGGGGGACACAGTGAAAAGACAGGCAGTTCCTGTCCACTGATGTCTGAGCCTGGTGGTTAAGAACAGTACTGCTGCTAGACAAATATGAGCTGTGCTCCATGAGGCAAAAGACAGGACACATAAGGGCTGGATAGTCATGAAAGTGTGATAAATGTTTGAGTCCCAAATAGGATTAAAATTAAAGTTTGTAATTTATTAAGCGAATAGAGGCAAGCAAACAGCGCTGGGTGCACCGGGAGTCTCTGCTCCACCAAGATGCACACTTGTTACATCAGGGGGCTGATTCTTATGCTCCTAGACTAATACATATTCATCACTATTCCTAGAAAAGGCAGTGTTATTACAATTAGTTCCCAGAATCCAAACCCTCTCCGGACACATGCGCATCAGTCTCTGGTGGTCTTTCTGGGGGTCTCTTGTGCTGAAGGCTCATAGTCTTCCTCCCAGGCTTTGTCCTTCAGTCGTCCTTCAACTCCCCCTGTCTCCTTATTTGGTGGATCTCTTTGCTGGATATCAGACGCTTAGGCAGCGTCCCATGCAAAAGTCAGCAGTTTCCTAAAAAAAAACCCTTCCTTGGTCCTCTTATCTCCCAGACTAGAGTCTCAATGTTCGCCCTTCAAACCCTCTATTTACACAAATTGCTGTACCCTTCGTTTGCATGATACAAAAACTATGTGCACTAATCACTCTGTTTTTCTTAAATAGAAGGTTATATTTCATCATCCTGCCCTAGCATTGTTCCATACTGACATGAATCATATTAACACTTTTCACAAAAGGCTGGAAAAGCAAGAAGGAATAAATTGTAAATTATAACAGGGACAATCCTTGCCCTAGGAGCTGTTGGGATGTTGTGACTAGATAACTGTGACAGGAAACGTTACAAGGAATAAAGCCTAGAAAATACTAAGGAATAATTTGATTTAGCTGTTAGGAGGTTTTCCTTAGGAGCTTGCAATCTTATGTCATCCACTTCCTTGCTCCAATGCAGGCTCAGCAATCACTAAATCCATTATTCCTGGGTAATATATGTCTTACCTTCTCTAAAAAAACCTCCAGTCCAGCAATTTAATTGCTTTATTACCCTTACATTTAAAAACAAGTCCTTAATATCTAATCTGATATGAAGGCATCATTTTAGGCTTCCAGAAAAAGATCAGAGAGATAACAGTTGGGCGTGATTTAGGAGCAGCTGTCCCTGCCTTGGACCAATTTTCACTGACTGGAGAGTATCTTGGGGGCTCCTCCAGCCCCACACACCATGATTTCTCTGGCTGCCATGCTGGTTTGAGAAAAAAATATTTGAGAGCTATATCATTTGGAAATTGTCTTTCAGCATAAGACTGAAGGGAGTAATAAAAGCTGCCAGTGAGGCAAATGCCATTTTGATACAAATAAAGCTTAAAAATATGTTGTAACAGTGACCTTCTTAGGAATGGATTTTATATCCCCCTGTATACTGCAGCAGCTCAATGTTAATGATCTTTTCTTTTAAAAAAGGAAGAATGGTTTGTACTTGTATTTCTAGTTTTACATAGAAAATAATTATAATAAGATTATTTTTTTAATTAAAAAAAAAAAAAAAGTTACAGTTACCCCAGAAAATGCATTCATACAAGCATTTTGGAGGAAGGGATGTAGTGATGCCTGTAGTCTGACACATCAAGTTTATTTCAGAGAAAGCAATCTGAAAGTCTTGTTATAATATGTGAACAAAGTTCAATGAACTGGATTTACCTCTCCATAAAGTTCTTCCATATCATATGTGGTGTATTTATTGCTGTTATGCTAACGGAAAAGGTACATTACTTCAAAGAGATTAGCATAAGAACAGTGAGTTGCTTAAATTATACCTTTTTCAAGGCTTTGAGTGGCAGAATTGCCCTAGACATTTTACATTTTACATTTTACAATCAGTGTTTCATAGCCTGAGACCAACTAAATCACTTTGTATTATATTTTGGTTTGTTGGTTCAGACATATTCAGATATATTTTAAAATTTGAAAGAGTAACAACAGATAAAATGTTGATCACAGTAATTCAAGGCAATAAATTTATTGTAATTGGAAAATAGTTAATAATGAGGTCATTTTTAATTGCTGATAAGAAGAGACAGGTATTAAAATACTAACATCAGCTCTTCAGCAATTGACATTCCATAAGAATTCCTCAGTTAGTCTGCAAATTGTCAAAGCAGTTATGAACTGAATTCTCATTGTGTTTCAAGCTAAACTCAGACAAGCTTGCAGAGTCACTTATTTAAAAGGATATGGAATCAAACACTATATGCTTATTCTTCATTCCCTTTTATAAACTTATAAATGTTTATTTTCCCTCACAAAATTGAGATGACACACACAGTAATATCTGTGTTCGATTTCTCAAACTTGGAACGGATGTTATAAAAGACTGTGGAAACAGACACTTGTATTTTACAGAAATTATTTCATTATATTCATACTTTCTGATAGATGAAAATGGTGAATGAGCTGTGAGTTTGAATGCTATAGTCCATTCCCCAGATGAATTACAATGTGCCACTGGACTGATGGAGACACCAAACTTCCTTGAATCCAAGGAGGCTGCTGAACCTAAATGAAATGTGCAAAATCCTTTGAAGATCTGAGATTCAGGGCTTTAACCAAACTCAGTAAAGCCCAGTGTTGCCCTCCTTCTCTGACTCACGGCTGTGTTCACAAAATACTAGTATTTCTTTTGTCCTCACCCTTTGTGTCTCTCAATTTCTGAAATAACCAAAGCCTTGGGAACAGAAATTGGCTTTAGGGATAAATTTCCTCCCATTTATAATTAGGTACATTTAGACATCAAATATCTTTGTCTAGGAAGTCACCAAAGTTTAAAGTGACAGTTTACCTGCCCTGTAGTGCATCAGTTGGGATGAGATGGCTGCTGTGCTGGTCAAGCCATCTTCCCTTTGCTGACCTCAGCAGGGCACCTAGATGGCTAAACTACAGGAATGTTAAAAACCCCACCGAGCTCTGCTTTTAGGACTGTGTATGAACAGCAACTAACTGGAGTCATTACCCTGGCCAAAAGACCTTCAGTTAAAACAAAATACTAGATTTTATATAAAGTGGGTCTAATATCTGCTGTTTCAAATGTATTTTCAGATTATGCTCTAGAACTGCAGTAAACATGCAGAAGAAAACACCAGCACACTGCCTTCTTCATCTCTTGTTTCACAGTCTTAATTACTACTTATGAGGCCCTTGGTATCTCAGTCCTCATTGAATGCCTTACCAATATAATGGTTGGTGTAATTTAAATTAATTAAGAAACATTAAACATTCAGAGCCAATATTTTTAATATTATAGTCTTAAAACTGGAATTGTACTAACAGATTTTTTTTTAACTGCTAATAAGAAGTCAACACAGGATATAAGACCTTAGTAGTAACTCTCTCTTGGCTACCAGACTGTTCTTATTGCAGTCTGTCACAGCAGACTGCCAGTTCCAGCTACAGACTGAAAGTTTTGCTTGATTTATAGATTTCTAGGTAGGGAAACAAACAAACAAACAAACAAAACCACCACCACCAACAACAACAACAAACTGCATAATCTTGGCAAGTCTCTTTTTCTTCCTCTGTTTAACAATGGCTTAACAAGAAGTTGATATTTCAAAACTAGAGTATGACATACTAATAACAAGTTGGCAAGTAACAAGGTAATTTTCTGTCATGTAAATGCAATACTTAATGCAAAAAATAGCTTTTTCTAAAACAAGTAACTTTGAGGGTGACATGATTAAACAAGTAATTAATTCCTTTAATTCTGAGGGTGCAGGACCTATTGAAAGTGATGATAGTTTGCATTTAAATTATCTTTAATCAGATAATACTGATGCTACTTACAAAATTGTAAGTAAACTGCAAATACCCCAGCAAGACAGTTAAATGATAATTAGATCCATATAAACAATATATTAACTAAAAGCCTAGGAAAGTTAACCTAAGTTAAGGCTCAAGGACAGAAGTTGAGGCAATAGAAGAGGAGCTGATCAGATAGGGATTTGGGGGACATACATTTAAATGCATTGAGATCTAAGAAAGCTGAGATGGAAATTGGATCCAATGTCCATCCAGTAAGAACCCAAATTCAAAACTGCTCCTCAGAATATAGCTTTC
The DNA here is from genome assembly GCA_011075105.1 of Heteronetta atricapilla. NCBI lineage: Eukaryota > Metazoa > Chordata > Aves > Anseriformes > Anatidae > Heteronetta > Heteronetta atricapilla. The sequence continues at coordinate 107,303,721 of CM021732.1, forward strand.
TTTCTCCGCTTTTCTCAATTTACTTGAATTGCATCAGAGATACTTTTGTCATCTTTTCTTCCTGGAAATCTATGATGTACCGTTGCTTTTCACTGACCAGACTAGTAAAATATTGGATACATAACTGTGGTTCTCTTAAGACTTTTTGTGAGTGTATCCTGCTCTAAGACATTTTATTATTATTATTATTTTGTTTTGAGTCTTGTTTAAAATTATGAGTGATATACCATTTTGAAAAGAATACATGTTTCATTCAAAGGAGACAGAAGAACATGTGGTCAGTGGATAAAAGCAGCAAAATAATTGGTTGGAGGAAGCACAGGAAAACAGGAATTCTGGGAAAGGGAAGAATTTCAAACTGCAGAGATGTAAAATGTGTATAATCAAATATGAAGAAGTGGAAGGATGGTGGGGATATAATAAAGATGTGAAGGAAAATGGAACAATGCAAAGAACAAATGGGAAAGAGAGTGAAGGACAACAAAAAGGAAATGGTGAAGGACAACAAAAAGGAAAAGATATATGGGTGGAATAGAGATAGGAAGGAGAAGAAACAATGAAAAAAAAATAATAAAATTTGCACTTAGATCATGGTACATATTTTATCACGAGTTCAATCTTTTGTGGCAGCCCTAATTATGTAAAATAGCAATCTGCATCCTAAATATCTAGTAAAAGCTGAAATACTGGTTTACAGTGTTTCAGAGAACACATACTGTGTGTCATAAATTATGACATTTTTCAGCATGATAGCTGTCATCATCAGTCTGTTCAGAAATTCAATGATTAAGATTTAGTTAAAGCTTGTGTAATTTTTGTAGTATTTATATGACATTGCTCTTGTTCAGAGATGGTGATTTTTAAATGAATGGCTGACACTTGCTGATATCCTGAAATCAATAAGCTGAAACATCAGCCAGGAGGAACAGAAGAACAGAAAAGGAATTGGTTTTTACTGTGGATGGTTGCAATCATTGCTACATCCCCTCAATGCTTTATGCATGACATCATCTCTCTTCGCAGGAGACAAAAGTGTAAGTGAAGCTGGCACCTTAAAAGGCTTTGAAGTCTAAAACAGTAAGATTAAAACACAATGTTAGTTGTTGTGAGAAGCTTGACTAAGAGCAAGCCATAGATTCTGTACTGTTGTCACAATATCTATCCTCTAATGTTTGGTGCTTTATTTGTTGTTACACTCAGGAATCATCACAGACTTCTCAGTGGACATTACCTAAAACCTCTATACACTAGACTGGCATCTCCAGAAGAAATAAAACAACACTTTACAACCCTGAAGTGTTTAACCTTGTGACACCTGCTGGGAATGAAATTGGCAGGGATATTTCCCTCAATACCAGAATTGAGAAGTTCTTGAATGTAGCAGTAGTTCTTTACAGCCAGCAGCTTCCATTTTTAAGCAGGTAAAAATCCCAAACCTCAACCCAACTCCAAATGCTGTATTAGAAACAACCAACAACCTACATGGAATATAGGATTTCTATCTTAGCTATAAGAACTGAGTGGAAAAAAAAGGGGGGGGGGGGAGGGAGGGGGGAAAATAGTGTAGGAAACCAGCATGTTTTCTGTTGATTGTTCTAATCACAGGATAAGTCAGCTTTATCAAATAACTGCTGGTGTGTGGATAGTTCAACATCCAGATGTAGAAAAAAACTTTTTTGCCAAAGGTAATCAATACTTAGTAATGACCTCAAAACATGTATGTTTTTGGTAAAGTAGGATTTAGATAAATATCTTCTAAAATTCAAGTAGCATATTCATGAAAATAGTGCTGACATTCCCTCTTAAGAAAAATAAATACTGTGGTAATCTATTTAGAAAGCATCTATTCCTTTTTAATTCTCTGCTGATGAATTTCAAAAATCTTCATTTGTTGAGATGTATTAGACATTTCCCAAATATTTAACTAAAAGGGCTTCATTTATGATTGGATAAGCTGGGCACATGAGTATTGCTAAAATGGTAACACTATAGATTTTTCTGTCTCACTAAGCTTCCCAGTTCTCTCTTCAAACATTTGAATAGCACAATTAGCATCTTCATTTGTCAAGGGAAAACATTAAAACTGAGATGGAACGCATCTAATTTTTAACACTATATAAATTAATATTCAATTTCCTATAGAATGGAGTTAATCAAGCTATTATGCAGATATACTGCATAATATTGTAATATCTGCATATATTTAAGTATAGCTTTTTATACCGTACATTCTGTAGTCTGTAAGGGTAAGTAGAGTGTGGGCACTGTCTTTAATTGAAAACCTTTTCTCTGAACATTTTACAGTCATTTTTTTGTATGGGACTCTAACATCAGGAATCAATTTATTACCTCAAATAAAGATTCCTTCCAAAAAAAAAGGTATCCAACACTTTTTCATAAAAATATTGTGGTTTTTTGATAAGTATTTTTTTTTTTCCTCAATCTGTTTCTTTTCTTTTACTCTTGTTACCCTATTACTGCGTTGTTTGTACCAAGTTTGGATACATTTTCTTTTATATCCTTTTATTTTTTTTCCCAGATGGCAAGTCTGACAGCTGTTGTTTTGTTGGACAGTTTACAAATTTGCTCTTTAAAAATTACAGTTAGCAATGTGTTGTGCCTCTGATGCAGGTTCACTGTAGTTTCCTTTTCAAGGAAAGTTGCTACTCCAGAGAAAGAAGTATAATTTCTGGCACAGCAACTTCTAATGAAAAAAAAAAAAAAGAAAAAAAAAAAAGAAAAAAAAAAAAGAGAAAGAAAAATAAAAAGAAAATAAAAGGAAAAAAAAGGAAGCAAAAAAGAAAAAGAAAAAAAAAAAGAATAAAAGAAAAAAATAATAAAAAAGAAAAAAAATACAGTCTGCTTTTTTTCTATGTCCTGCAGCAAATTCAGAGCCTTTGGACAACTGGCAAGATTCTGCTTCCAGGGAGGCAAAGACCTTGCTTTCCCTTCAGTTCAGCTGGAAGTTGGGGATCAGTATCTGTTTTTTTCCTAAGATGTTAATATATGAAAGGGAAAAAGCAGGCCATAAAAATGCCAATCTTGTCTTTGCAGAGGAGAACAATTACCAAAAGTCTGCTTCAAAAGATGACAGTTAATTCTGTCACTTGTTTTCTTTTCACTTGTTTCACTTGTTTTCTTAATTGTCTTTTCCCCTCTGTCTTCTTCTTCTTCTTCTTTCAAAAAAAAAAAAAAAAAAAAAAAAAAAAAAAAAGCTACCAAAAAGTTACCATAATGACAGGATTCCAGTAACTCATATTTAACAACAAAAGGAAGAAAACTAGAAAACTACATTGTCAACTTGTGAAACAGAAGAAGTGAGTATGTGTTCCACATATTCTCTAAGAAAAACATATGGAAGAAGAGGGATTCAGGTCCTAAAAACAATTTTAAACCTCTGCCTTGAGGCAGGGCTGCCAGCACAGAACAGAAGCAGAGGCATGACTTTCCAGCTTTTAGAGTAATTCTTGTGTCACTTGGATGACCCAGTAGAAGATTAAGTTAAACATGGATGGTCTCATGACTTCAGAAGTGTTTAGGGAGCTGTCTGAGGGAGATCTCTGGAAAATAAAAATATCTGCTCTGCTGAGGAATATATATTACCCTCCATTTATGGTACATAAATCTGGAATTAAGGGTCTCAGAAACTACATAATGTAAAGCCCATATCACTGGTAATTTTAAAGTGATTAGTGGAACTGTTCAAAAAATAACAACCCAAAATTTGAAATTCAGAAGTCATGTTGATGAATTACATTACTTTATGTGCATAAAGATCTCAAGAAACAGCAATAGAATCAGACAAGAACTAAGCAGAACAATAAGTACATAGTACCTCAGAGTATATTAGGAATTATCCACCATAGATCTAAGGTTTATTTACTTAATAAAGTGTGGCATTTTACCAAATCACAGAATGGTTAAGGTTGGCAGGGTACTCCGGAGGTCACCTGCTCCAACTCCTTGCTCCAGCAGGGCCACCCAGAGCAGGATGCCCAGCACCACGTCCATCTGGCTTTTGAAGATCTCCAAGATGGAGACTGCACAACTTCTCTGGAAAGCCTGTGCCAGTGCTTGGTCATCCGCACAGCGCAGAAGTGTTACCTGATGTTCAGAGCAAACTTCCTGTGTTCTAGTATGTGCCCATTGCTTCTTGTGAAGGCACTGAAAACAAAATGAAAAAAACATTTTGAAGCTGGGCATTTTATTGATTATTTTAGGGGAAAAATTTTTTTGGCTTTTGTTTCTTTATATACTTTATTTGTTTGTTTGTTTTATACATATTAATAATCATAAATGAAATGTGTTGTCCTTTCTGGAGAAAAATATTCTATTGTTTAATTGTAAGTTATAACTGAGTGATTTCCAAAGACATATTACTGTAGCTGAGAACTTATTTTTTTGATGTTCCGAGGCACATAAATTCCCTACACATTTCCTTGCAGACAGGACAGTATGTCTAAGAGATTTCACTTATAGAATGAGTCTTTTCATTGTTTTGTTGCACAGACAGGTGTGTAGAGGAGGTGAGTAAGCCTGGTTATCAGATCTTATCAAACAAGTTGAAGAAAAACATCAGATCCCTGCTGTAGAGCTGCATTGACTTCCTCTGAGCTCAGAAGTTTCCTTGAAAACAAATTTTAGAACCACTGCCAGCTAACTCTGAACAGGTAGTGACTTTGAATAAGGAGAAATATCTTACTTCTCCTCTGAATCTCTACATTCTTCAAGGTTTTCTAACAGAAATGTCTACAGACATCCTCAGAAAAGGGTGTCTTACAAATCAAGAATCCCTCTAGTTAAATTAAATGTGTATAGACAGGGAGACAGGGAAGGCAGTATAATAACAATAGATTCATGACCTTCCCTGGTGTCTACTTCAAAGGTGTATTAGACTAGCAAAATATTCTTCATGATGTTCAGTAAGTAGTGGAATATTACTAGTTGATAACTTCTCAAGTATATGTTTCTAGTAATACTATAGACTATTGGGAATTAAAGAACAGAAGAAAGCTTTGTGGAAAAGATTGGATAGGAAAGGGTGAAAAGAAGACTCAAATATCACAGTGAAGCCATGTTTAATATTTTATTTATCTCATACTTTTAAAATAACATTACAGTATACAGCAGAATAAACCACATCCAGAAAGGCAGCTTTTCAGACTTATTTTAGAAAGGCACAAGGAATGACTCAATAGTGAAGTTTTATTGAAATATAATATTGCAAAAATGGTTCGGGAGAGAGCACCACTAAGGTTAAGCAAATATTAAGAGAGACAATTTACATCAGCAAACCATACTACAATCATGTTGAAAAACAACAACAACAAAAAAAACAACCAACCAACCAACCAACCAACCAACAACAACAACAACAACAACAAAAAACAGTTCTGAAATTACTAAGCATTGTTTTTTTCCACAGACCCAGTCAAGCATATTTCTAAGACTTCTCAGTAGCACATAAATCAAGATTAAGTAATCTATTATTATGATTACCTAGAAAATAAGGATCCTATTGACTCTTAACTGCGTTAGTAGACATAAAACTTCACACCAGGCTGTAATATACAAAATGTGGAGCAGAACTCCAGACATGTAAGCTTTAGCACTTGCTCACTTCAATTTGTGAAGTGAGATAAGACCACTCACTTCAATATAGTGGTGAGATAAGACCACTGTGCTTCAAGGAAAACAATACCTCCCAGCGTATATCCACCCATTTCATCAGCTCTTTGTGTTTTGAGAGAATGCTACAGAGACTGCCTCTTTCCTTATTTATTTATTTATTTATTTATTTATTTATGTGGTGCCAAAAGCTTGTTAGTGATTTGTCCATGCTATAGCTACAGCTTATGTTGCATAGTGTGGGTTCTGATACTTTCTTTAACACTTCATGACCTATTGAATTTACAGAGGTTCTTATGGTCTTGTTTCAGTGGGAGTCCAATTGTCCAATTTAGCTTCTTGACATAGGTGACAGCCTAGTTTGTAATAATACCTGAACTTGCCACTTCAGAGGAGGAAAATAAATAAATAAATATTAAATAAATTTTTAAAGATCAAAATTAATTCAGGGGTTATCCAAATGAATTTTGATTGATTCTGATTATGGTAGGCCCCCAAAAAATGTTACATTCCTTTCATTAAAGGATGAATTAGAAAAGTAAATACCATCGCAGTGAACACATGGCGAAAGTGGAAACACATCCCCTCACTGGCATAATTTTATAGTAGACGTGGTCTTTTTGAAACATTCTACACTCTGGAGAATCCTTAACATGGGTGATATACATGAGATAAATATAGGACTCTGGTGGTGTTGCAGGATAAGGAAAACCAGGGCACAGTTTTATGTGCAAACACCTGGAGAGGATAGAAATTTCACCCTCAAGCATTTCTCCAAGCTAAAAAATACCCATGGCAATTGTAGCACATTATAAAAGGTGATAGACAAAGACTGTAGGAAATACATGTCAGCTTCAAAGGGAAGGAAAGGGAATAATTACAGACCCATGAGACAGACTGATGTTTGTCCTGTTCCATTTCAGAGTGAAGCCTTAATCGGAAAAGGCTTTGTTTTTTTGATGCTTCTGAAGCAGAGTGACAGCAAAGGCTTAAAAGCTGCATTAAGAAAAAAGGAAACAGTGCCACCTAACTGTGGTAACTGTTTTTTATTTATTTATTTATTTTTATCATTAAAGCTGATTAAACTGATATTTTGTATTGTAAAGCTTGGAGGGAGGATAGGTCCATGTGAAACACCATCATCAGTAATTAAAATATTATTAGTGTCTGCATTTTCTAAAATTAATACAGGGAAAATTGTATTTTGAGTAGAAAAGTTTTCTTGGCCATTTCACAAGTGTTAAAAATTGTGGTTTTATTTGTTTATTTTTTTATTTGTTATTCCAAGTTTTCAATGCTCTGCTTTAGGGACTCACTTTTAAACTGAATACCTGTATTAATACAAGCATAATTCCACATGTGCACACTTTTTCTGCAGTTTTTTTTTTTTTTTTTTTCCCAAAGTTTTCTTTTTAAATCGTTCATTTCCATATTTTTAAAAACAAAGCCTTTTAGGACTAATTATCATGACAGTCCCTCTGAGGGGGGGACTGAGAACAGAATGATAGTTTTATGAAACCATCCACTGGTTTCATAAGATGACTGGAAATTTAATTCACACTGCCAAGGGAATCTGTATTGGCAGTGGTTATGTCCATCTAGACTTAAGTTATACGTATGTAGGCTCATAGCTTCGTTTCTAAAACTGTTCTAACTACAGGTATCTGTGCAAAAACAATACACATAATTTGTGAGCCTACTGCAAATGTTCACTTTCAAAAGTATCTACTATAAATTCAAATGTATAAGTGTTTTTTGATTCAGTTGATTACTGGTTGCAACAAGGTGACATGGTGAGCCATGGAATTTACATATATGTGTTGTCCTAAACAGGAAGGAAATCTCAGCTCTTTATAGGCATCTTATTCTTGTATCTCCTGAAACTATTACTCATCTTCATACATGCACATTTCTTCATATCACAAAATCTCTCACAAAGAAAAGGGGGAAAATGTGCAGTGAATGTCCATCAGCTCAAACTGAAACTTTTGTTGTTGGTGGCGATGTTTTTTTGTCTGTTTGTTTTAAGAATAAGAGATAATAGTAAGGTCTCAGATATGGGACTTTTAGCTACTTGCTTTGATGTTTTCATTGTAAACAAAATTTAATGTCAGTATCTGTATCATTTTGCATGAATTTGCCTAACAATAATCTTTGCTGACTAATGGTATTGTAGATGGGAATCTCTTTACTTCAAAGGATAGCTTACATTTGACATTTTCAAATATCATTAAAGTATTCAGAGAAGCAAAGTGTTGCATATTCTACCACAGCAAGAAGAATTACACTTGAGTCTGATGCTAAGCATGAGATAAGGTATAATTCCTAGATTTGGCATTTGATATATGCTCTTCATCCAGTACAGAAACTTACAATTATTTTCCTTTGAACTTTTAGCTTGACAGAAAAACACCACTAAAACATTTCTATTAGCTGTAATATTTCTATATGATCCATTCTTAATTTCTCCTTCACCTTTTACTTCAGCAATGTTCTGGGAAAAAAATAATAATAATTCTCAGGCTTAATCCTTGAAAAATTATGTGTATCTGAACATCTAGGGCAACCTCATATTCATTTCTGCAATGTGAATGCCATGAATAGAAGCCTTCATTTTTAGAGTTTTGTGTACTTTGAGTAATCAACCAAATGTAAGAAAAGAGCAAATTGTGGCTGTAGAAACAGAAAATATAATCTATTTTACTGCTTGAGAAATTTTATTCTCTTCCAGTAAAACTGAACTGTGTTTTTGTTTGTTTGTTTGTTTGTTTAATTGATTGTTAGTTTTTTTTTTTTTCTTTTTTGAGATCCCACACTACTTCAAAAGTTTAAAAAAAAAAATCCATTAGTTTAATGCAAATGATAGTTTCGTTGTTAAGATGGAAGGACAACAATTTTAGTATTTTATTCATTTTCTTTATTAGGTGTTGTTATTAACAGCTACAGTGTTAATGTGCACACAGAGATTTCCCTAGGGCTGTAATTTGATATATTGTTTTTTGACTTCAGTCAACAAATTGGAAAAATGCCACAAAGACAGTTTATGATGAAGTCTGTGTGGCAACTAGTAAAGAAGGTTGTTCAAAAAATCTGATATCAGTGCTGAAATGTAGCACACATCTAACAGGGACATTTAAATGTCACACTGCTCTTCCCTCTTGTTGTCACACTCAGTTTCTCACATTCTGCTGAACTCACTCTCCTCCCTGTCTTTGTACAACACACTCTCACACACAAACACAAAGAGAGATAACCACATGGTTCATGAGCAATTACAAGAGAGATAACTGAATGTCACATTCCTTAAAAATGATTTTAAAAGACTATATGACGTGTTCATGCATATGTCTTTTATGTATGTACATATACACACACATATACATACAAATTTTGGAATATATATCACTATATTTCCTTTTGCTACAGGAAATAGTGAGTACTATCCACATCAGCAAACAGGATAAACTAGGCTGTAGAATCATGATCTGGAAGTCATAATGTATTTTGTGTGTTTTACAGAAAAGGGACATCTGGGAAGAAATGGCAGCATGTGGTAACCTCTCTCCACTTCTGCCTCTTCTCTCCACACTAGCACTAAGTATCTCAATGACTGTGATTTGATGTAGGCAAATTCCTTCCTTGCCTTGTACAGAAGTAATCCAACCCCTTTGCAGCAGCCTACATTTGACCAAGAAGCACCAAGGAGACAACAGTTAGTATTACACACTGTGTGTGCTTTTTCACCAGAGCTAAACCATGGGTCAAGGTGGGGTACTACATCTGGGAAGTTTTCAGTACTACTTAGCTGGCGTGCCATTAGCATAGCATGCCAGCACATTTTCTACTTTTAAAAGCCTTCCAAAACAGCTAAACCAATATAACTGTCAGTCTTTTTTTGTCTTGTCTGGTGCTACTTTCTGGTTTACTTTCTTCTCTATAATTCCCCAACCAAGACATACTCACTCTTATTGCAGAGTGAGTTGCCTTATTGCCTTTTTACCTCTCCAGTACTCTTACATGAGGCTTCATTAAAATAAACCACCTGTATAAATACCATGGGAGAGAGCAAGCCAGATGGCTACAAAGCCTTCTGATATTTTTAAATTAGTCTCTTTTGTCTTTCAGAAATCAAAGTGGGTCCTACCCATCTAGCATTTGTATCAATGTGAAAATCAGAGTCACCTCCCATTTTATCTCAATAGAAACAGAAATAGGCATATGCACGGACATTTCTGCAGTAATATATAACATATAAGTGCATTTAAGCACACAAACTAACCGCTATATACATAAGTATGTGTATGTATACATACCATACACGTATATATAAACCTGTTTTCTGTTATGATGTTTTAAAATAAAATATGAGGTTATTATACCCTTTTCTTGAAAAGGTTATGCTCAAATTCACATAATAAATAAATAAATAGATTACATTATTTATGTGATGAAAAATTTAACTTCACAAGTCAAAGGTATTTAGTTAATGAAGGATTGTTTTAAGTTCTTCTACTTCCAAATGTATCCACTTAATTTCACCCTGAAGTAGATTTGTGTTTTAAAGGACAAGAAAAAAAATGAGAGAGAGAAAACAAAAATGTCCACATGAGACACAGAGTGCCTCTCGTCTTTGCAACCATCTGATCTTATTGTACACTTAGTAAAAAGTATTTTCTGTGCTATTAAAGTCCTGGATCTATTCAAAACCTATCCAAAACCAAGTTCAGAATAATTGACTCTGTATGTATATCATATTTACCTTGATTAACAGAACACAGAATTGCTAGGATGCAATGGAGAATGGATGTGTTCTATATTATAGATACTAACAGCTTGAAATTAAAAAAATCATCTTTGGTGTAACTTACTTCAAGGTGATCACCCTGATATATAGATAGTTTTTTTTTTTTCTCTGAGATAATTATTCTGGGATAATTATTCTGGGATACAATATTTCCAGGATATTTGAATGACAAACAGGGTAGCATACATTTTCCTAAGTATCTGTCACATCACCTCATGTGATGTGACATCTCAGAATGAGATGGTGTTCATTTTTAACTCATATTTTTGTTGTTCTTTAAAAAAGAAAACTTTCCTAGAATTTGTTTTACTTAAAGAAATGCTACATATGTTCAGATTTCCCCGTGTGCAGGGTTTTAGCACATGGCTGTTAAACTAAGGCTTAGGTGTTGGGATTGCACACAGTGGCTGTTGTTTACACTGTATATTTTCTGCTGATAGCTCTATAAAAGCTTCCAATTCATTACAAATGTTGCTGCTGAAAAGAGGAACAGATTACTGGTCAGATCCCAAAGGATTTGTAGAACTCACTATACTTTAATGAGAGTGAGTGGGATGCTTATTATCACTCATGCTGTGGACCAAATTGAAGACAAGATACAACAAGAAATGCTGACTAATGCTGGCAAAAAGGAAGATGGGAAGTTGAACAAAAGTTTCCCTAGAGACAATAAAATAAATATGGAGACATCTGTGTCAGTATAGAGGATTGGAGCCTGCTGCTTGTCTGGCGAACCAATCAGAGAGGCAGCTGATCTTGATATTAGAGCAATTCCCTTGGGTAAATGGAATCAGTGGGTGAAAGATAGATAACAAATCAGGGGTGGAGAAAGTAGAGCCAAAGGCCCTTATGCCATATTAGTTCTTGGCTGCCAAAGCTGTCCTGGTGGGTGATAGGCAGCTGGATGTGAGTAGCAGCACTCTGAAACTATTCTCACTTATTATCTAGAACTGGAGAGCCGTGAAGCTGGGTGTTCTGCTGCTGCATTATCTCTTCTCACCCTGCAAGCACCTGATCTGATTTCAACTTGGCTATTCCCACGGGTGGTGACTGAAATAGGACCTAGTAGTGAGACATTCTGGCCAAGAGAAGCCACAGGCTGACACTGTAGCCCTTGTCAAACAAGACACCTCTGAGTCAGGAGACTAAATTTGGGACACAGAACAGAACAAGAGGTATAAGGGTAGATAAAGGGCTCAGAGCTACCCAAGCATTATGTCAGGGCTTGTGGAGAGGTCACATTAGTAATAAATAAATAAATAAATAAATAAATACATTCAGGGGAAGAGATTCTCCTGCCCTTAGCTCTGGTTGAAATCATTATCAAAGTTACAGAATGATTCTACTTCCAAACCTTTGCATCTACTTGTTCCTAGTATTTGTACATTTCATTAATGACAGCCTGCCTTCCTGCTTTCCTTCCTTCCTTTATTTCAATTCCATCATGGGTTTTCACATTCTTGTATTTCCAGAACATCATAACAGCAGATGAAGTAACATGCATCTCCACAGGTATCTGTCACAGCATCTCATATGCATGTTATTGCAAAGTGAGATGGTGCTGGTGTTTCTTATTTATTATGTGCAGAAGCTCTAGAGATGTATTTTTTTCTGCCAGAGCTGCTGGACTTCTATTTGTTTTGGGTTGTTTTTGATGCACTGACAAAAGTTCTGTATAGCTTATTCTTTTTGAAAATATGCCAGTGATTTCTGTAATGGCATTACCTTTACAGTTTTCTATACTTCTCTTTATGCAGCTCACTAAGAGCTCAATAATACATCCTAATATACTCTGCAGTAGATCTCCAAACATGAAGAGATGCTGTTGGATGTTTTCAGCAATTTTTGAAAAAAAAAAAAAAAAGAAAAAGAAAAAAAAAAAAAGTATCTTCTTAATCTTCTTAATTCAGATTAATCAAATGTAAAATCACTCCTCAACAACCACTGAATTACATACCTTCAAACTGAGTTTCACTGGTCATTTAGTAAGGCTTCATTTATTAATTTGGTAGAACAAGCTGACAAAGAGTGCTTCTCTCCTTACTGGCTAATTATTCTTCTCATTTCTACAGGGGGAGTGTGAAGTTTGAGGTTACAGCTTGACAACTAAAATGCTCAAGACCTGAATATATTTTTTTTTTTTTTTTAGAATTTCTAGGTTGGAAGAGACCTCAAGATCATCGAGTCCAACCTCTGACCTAACACTAACAGTCCCCACTAAACCATATCCCTAAGCTCTACATCTAAATGTCTTTTAAAGACCTCCAGGGATGGTGACTCCATCACTTCCCTGGGCAGCCTGTTCCGATGTCTAACAACCCTTTTGGTAAATAAGTTCTTCCTAACATCCAACCTAAAACTCCCCTGGCGTAACTTTAGCCCATTCCCCCTCGTCCTGTCACCAGGCACGTGGGAGAACAGACTAACTCCCACCTCGCTACAGCCTCCCTTGAGGTACCTGTAGAGAGCAATAAGGTCACCCCTGAGCCTCCTCTTCTCCAGGGTGAACAATCCCAGCTCCCTCAGCCGCTCCTCATAGGACTTGTTCTCCAGGCCCCTCACCAGCTTCGTAGCCCTTCTCTGGACTCGCTCAAGCACCTCGATGTCCTTCTTGTAGCGAGGGGCCAAATGGGATGCATTCCTACAAGGCCATCTAGGTTTTGCTTTTTGTTATACACTCTTGCCATTCATTGCAAAGAATAACATGACTGAGAAAAGAAGAGGGAAAGACTAAAGGCTTTTGTTGTGATATTCAGCATGTAAATCTACTGATGAGTGTGTTCTAAAATGCAATTAACCATCAAAGTGTGTTTCTGAATAAAATTCAGCTTCTTCTAGATAAGAAAACAACAATCATTTGTAATAATTACTCTTGGTGGCTTATTGACTCTACAGACTCACAAACAAATGTGAGGTTCTTGAAACCAGTTTCTGGCTATGCTATTTATGCTATTTATTGGATATGCTTCAGCCTTTGTTACAGAAGGATGTCTACAGTCACATTTCATGACCGCCAGGCCTTTTTCTCAGTTTCTTTTGGAGTCTTTCTCAGCAAACAATATATATATAATGAAATCCTAATCCTTTGAAGTAAATCACAATTTTGTTATGGACTTTCAGGATTTCCTTCTTATGTGTCTGCTGTTTAAAACTGGAAAGTAACTTCCTCGGGAAGATTCATGAAGTGGGAAAAAAAAAAAAAAAAAAAAAAAAAAGTTAAAGCAGTTAAAGCTACTAATATGCTTTGTCTTTGTTTATTAATAAAGCTTATTAATAAAAGTTTATTAATAAAGTTCTTTATACAGATAGAATCGGTCAGTTGTTCAGAGTACCATATTATTCTGTTTATTAAAAAAATGGTATGTAGTTACATATATATATATATATAGAAAAGATATACCAGGGCTAATTTTATTAAAGTATAGTGTGTGTAGAACTGCTTTTGACTACAGGAGTTCATATTTCAGAACCTAATTCAAAACAAATTTAGTGCCACTATACAGCTTTTCAGCCATCTCCTTCATGATTACCCTAAAGTCCTTTTTCTTGCAACAATGATAAACAATGTTCAAATGGCTACAGTTCTACATATGCACTCATTTTTTTGGTTTTATATTATCAGAGGATACTTCAAATGCAGAACAGATTTTTGTGAAGCAGACATCTTTCATGGAGTATTTAACATCCCATTTTGTTCAGTGTATCTATGTTAAGAGAAGCTTAAAGTATTAATGTTACTCTTGGAAGATAGCTTAGCTGTTATTCATTACACTTTTGCTGTATGCTATACAAAAACAAAATTAGCATAGTTACAGCTTGTTATTGTATCCGACACAAAACATGAATGCTTGGAATTACTGGGCATTTGGCAGCAAAATACCAGTAGTGCAGTATGACAAGCTTGGTAGCCTTGTGATTATCACTCTGTGACACCTCCAGCATTCAGTTTATTCACCCATTTGCCTAGTTAGCAGGTCAATCACTGGTGAAAAACTACAGACTTAATGTTTTTTCCAAAATGCAGTTCCCTACCAAGATAAGTTCATTGAGCTAAAAGCTCCTAGCTATACTTTCTTGGCCAAAAACAATTAGCACCACTTAAAGGCTTGAAAAGAACTCTGTCATGCCCAGAAAAGTGAAATCAAGATTACTAATTTGTTTGTCCTTTTTTCCTGAGGTTTGTTTTTATATTAACAAAAGAAAACACCTCAGAACTTCCATCTAATACTTCCATCTAATTTCATCTGGATAACATTGGTCGGGTTCTTTTTTTATTTCAGCCAAGAAGTATTTATCTCTTTCTTAACTTATATCTTTGAACATTTTGCTTTTGCTCTGCTTGGAGCTGTCAGTGATCGCTTTATATTTTCTTATTTTGCCTGTAATCCAGAAACAGTGGGAGGCCAAGATAACTTTGAACAGGTTAATAAGCAAGAAAACAGACTGTTGGGACATTCAGTGATATGTTAGTGATGCCATCCTCATTTCTTTTGGTGTTGACTATGTAAGGAGATTGAATGACTTTCCTTAACTTCAGAAAAAAAGATTTGAGTTGTTCCCTTAACCTTAGATACTATAGAAGAAATAAAAAGATTATGTACACTATTAATACTGGCAGCAAAGGAGAACTGTGTTGTGTATGCTTTTTCTGAAGGCATACCTAGTGCAGGAATACTTTACAGAATCACAGAATCACAGAATTTCTAGGTTGGAAGAGACCTCAAGATCATCGAGTCCAACCTCTGACCTAACACTAACAGTCCCCACTAAACCATATCCCTAAGCTCTACATCTAAATGTCTTTTAAAGACCTCCAGGGATGGTGACTCCATCACTTCCCTGGGCAGCCCGTTCCAATGTCTAACAATCCTTTTGGTAAAGAAGTTCTTCCTAACATCCAACCTAAAAC
>CM021732.1:107327994-107502303 GCA_011075105.1 Heteronetta atricapilla
GTGGGTTGAGATAAAGACAGTTTATTAAGATAGAATAATAATAATAATAATAATAATATGTACAAACAAGTGATGCACAATGCAATTGCTCACCACCTGCTGACCGATGCCCAGCCCAACCCCAAGAGCCAGCCCCCCACCCCGGCTAGCCACCCCTATATATTGTTCAGCATGACCCCAGATGGTATGGAATACCCCTTTGGCCAGTTTGGGTCAGCTGTCTTGGGTCTATCCCCTCCCAGCTCTTGCTGCACCCCCAGCCTGCCCGCTGGCAGGACAGAGTGAGGAGCTGGAAAGTCCTTGGCTTAGGGTAAGCATTACTCTGCAGCAATTAAAACATCAGCATGTTATCAGTACTCTTCTCATCCTAATCCAAAACATAGCACCCTACTAGCTACTAGGAGGAAAAATAACTCTGTCCTAAATGAAACCAGGACACCTTCCAGACCTGACCAGCTTTGTTTTCATAGTAATGGGTGCTACCAACTGGTGTCGTCCAAATGGAACAGCCTTCTTGAATTTAAAGCTGGATAGACAGTCTCTGCCATTTCAGTCTAATGTCAAAATTTACTGAAGTGAAAGGGGAGAATGGGACAAAGCAGAATTTAAAATTCAGTGGCTTATCTGCTTTGGAGTGCAGATATAAGGGTGCCAACACTTGCAGCTTCCAGTAACAAGACAAAAATCTTCACCAGTGAGTTTTTCTTATTCTTGTGACCATTAGGCCTTATCTGTGATATTTAGGTCCTGACAGAAGGACCTGAGAGCCAAGTGGCCTGTGCTGCAGCCAGAGTCAGAGCCCATCTTGTCTGCCCAACAATGGGCACCAGAGGTCCCTGCATGGCACAGGGGATGGCAAGGGTTGGACAAGCTCATGCTTGCTGGCTTACTTTAAACATTTCACCAGGTAGGTTCCTAGGGGTTAAATTGGTTATCTGAAAAGTCTGACACTAAACCCAGGCTAAACATCAAACATAATCCCTTTGTAGATCTAGAGATGTGGAAAAAATATTTTTCATTCTATAGGCCCTCCATATTTTAAAACCAGAGGCTGTTAGGGTAAATTATTCAAATAAATACTGGAAAGAGTATAAAGGAAAGTACGAGCACCAAGAATGACACACAGACACCAGCTACAGTGTTTGTACCACATTCATACAACCAAATCTTAAGGGACTCACTCCCAAAGCTCAAAACCTCCACTGATGTAATTCCCAGGCACCCAGTTCAGCTGAGAACTTCATGAGTTTATACCCAGGAAAAGGATATCTGATAGTAATACTAGCTTCTACATTTTGAAGCCCCATCTGACACAACTGAGAATATATGCAGAGAAAACATGCCAAGCCCAGTGGTGTAGGTACTGAGGGCTCATACAGCTCATACAAGTATTAAATCACACTGAAAAAATGGACTTATCTGAAAGGTAACAACAATTCTAGTTGATAATATGTTGCCTTTGATGGAAATACATTAAAGCAATGTATGTGCTACTGACAGTGTTTTCCTTCATTTATTGCTGATTTTCTCCTGTTTGTGAGGACACAAACAGGAGAAATGCAGTTCGTAATTCTTTCAGCTACTATCAGAAACAGCATATAATACAACAATTTGGAAAGGAAACAAGAATTGTATGTGATTCCATCTGTTATAGATAGCACATTGCTTTATGTAATATATAATATACCGTAAAGTAATATAATTAATATAATATAAATATAGTTGTAGCTCCTCATTTTTCATGCACTAAATAAAGACTCTTTACCTTCAAAAAATGTCTTACATTTTGCATTCATTATCTTTTTTATGTTTATAAAATACATGATTGATCTTTGGTCATGTTAAAACCTGTAGCTCCAGTGTTGGCTTTTTTAATCAATGTCCCAAAGGACTTTTTCACAAGGGGAAAAAATTTGCAGTGGCTAATAGAAGCAAGAAACTTTTCAAAGTCCAATCTCCCATACCAATACTGTTCGCATCTTTATAAAAGGATGCATTTGAAGAGCTTCACGGAACACATAAGGGAAAAAGAAAAAGAGTAGGGATAAACATATGAAAAGAACAATACAACCAAAGAATACATCATAAACACAAAGCAAAGGATCCTCTCACTGAACTTTTTCCAGGGCTGCTTTGAGCTCCTGCCGACATAACTTTTGCTTTTATCAACTTTAATTATGACTCAGGCACTTAGTCTTTACCAAATTTTGGTACTCAAGATGCCACCATTTCACATTTTAGTACAACCTCCATCTTGTCTGTCCCTCTGTCACCTACAGGTGAGTTGTAGATCAGCACTGATACCAGGAAAAAGTTATTGTTTTAACTTATCTAAGAGATGCATTTTGATACATAGCACTCAATGGAATGCCAAACATTTATGAATATATCTACTGTACTATATATACTTGAGTGAGCTATATATTAAGGAAATGATCAGTCAATTCATAGGAGTCCATAGGACACATTTTCCACACTCCTGCCATAATATCACATGGCACATAGAGTGCTCACAACTGTGTATAATTTACACCCACTACCGCCTCCAACATGTAGGGGTAATGAAATAATACTGCATTTGTTTCTGACAATTCACTTCTGCCAATATTCTGCAAGCAAACAACAGACCACCAAAGTAGCTCATTTTTCATATATATGACTGCAGGGGCTCTGAGCTTCCTTGTTTTGCTCTGAAGCTTTGAAGTGAATCCTGCTTGTTAATGCCTGTTCTTGTCAATTCTTGTTGACATAGAAGAATTTATGGCTGAGGGGCCAGGTGTGATGACAAGCATCTGGAAACTTGATGCTCGTAATTAAATGTTAATAAGATGCAGCTCACAGTAAGGTCTACTATAAGAGGAAATACCTTTTGTTAGACAAAGTCATATGGGTTGTTAGTGCAGATCAGTGTAGTGTTCATATCACCTTAGCACATAGTAAAGCAAAGATGTTCTTTTAAAATTAGAAGTGTTTGATAAGTTGCCATGTAATATTGCCTTCAACAGAAAAGAGCTTTAATCTGTGATGGATACAGTTATTTGAACTAATGAAAACTTAAGCATTTCGGAATTAGTGCATATCTTGATCGGTATATAATAACAGCTTTTAGTTGCTTAGCCTTGAAGAATATTTAGATTATTTTCAAAAGAGTAGGAAAGACACCAGGAAATTGTTCTACTCCTTAGGTGGAACTTCAATGACATAAAAATATCTGTGATTATGATCTTAACACCAAAAGGAAAAAAAAAAAAAAAAAAAAAAAAAACCTACGACCACTAGATGGCATTAATTCAGCATCCAAACCTAGAAAAAGACCCACATTTCAGTGAACATACTAATATATTAAGTGCAATCATAATCATTGTTATTTTCTTTTAAGTGCACTCTAGCCATTATGCAGCATTATCTTCTTTCCATCTGTAGCTCGCTTATCATTGGTTTGCATTGTCAAACAGCTTCATTGCTGAGGTGGATAAATTTTAAAGATAATGTCATTGAAAATTTTCATTCTGATGCTGTTCAATCATAGACACTCTTTGTGGAGTCTTAGGAACCTCTGAAATTATCAGAGTTTATACCCAAATCCAGCACAGACTATAGTGAATATTGTCAGCAACTGCAGAAGGTTGGAGGTATGTGTCTTTAGCATCAGTAGTTCCAGGAGCTGCTGCTCTGACTGTCTTACTGAACCTCAGATTTTCACAACCAGAGGCTGCCTCACTATCACTGCCTCCTCTGTGAGGTCTGACATGAAGCAAGAACTTACACTTGTTCTTGCTCATTCTATGTCTGCTCTTTAATGAGTGAAAAGATAATGCTTACTGCCTGCATCTTTCCTGGCTTTGTATTTGGTCAGTAGTCAACTTAACACACCTTGGTGGGAGGCAGTGGAAAAGAGAATGGTGTCCTTTTCTCTTTTGTGAGTGGCAGCTACACTGGAAGGACACCCTTGGAGTGAAAGTCTTACCTGAAAGGTGATGGTGCCTATGTGACAGACTGGACATAAATATTCCTTACCACCTCTGTGTTTCTGATCCCTGCTGCACCCTCCATAACCACCTTGAAGTTTTATTACTTCCATTTGGGGCTGGAACAGCAAGGACCAAGCAACCAAAGTATCAGGATGGCACTCATTTAGGATGCTCTTTGGACCTTTAATGATGAAGGCATGAGCACACCAAAATGTCCACCCAGATGTGCACATAGCACAACTCAATCTACAACCCATGGTTACTCTGACTCTGCCCTCTCAGGCCTCTATGCTCCTCTCCTGTGTGCTGGGATATGCTGTATCAGCAGCCATCAGGATACCACAGTGGGCTAAGTCTGAACTGTCATCCAGGAAAAATGTTGCTGATTAGCAGCAATGCTGCACAGTACAGGAGAAGGAGGGTGAGCTGGGGGCAGGGCAGAGGAATTTGCTTGTTTTCTGCTTCAC
This sequence comes from Heteronetta atricapilla, assembly GCA_011075105.1. Classification (NCBI taxonomy): domain Eukaryota; kingdom Metazoa; phylum Chordata; class Aves; order Anseriformes; family Anatidae; genus Heteronetta; species Heteronetta atricapilla. The sequence continues at coordinate 107,332,433 of CM021732.1, forward strand.
TCAAAGCTAGCAGGGAAGGGAAAGGCTGTGAGGAAAGGAAACATGATAAAGTCTGTGTCAGCTGCTGCAGCCTGGGAGAATGAGACTGGGTAAGAGCTGGGAGGCAGAGCCTGCCATTACCTCCTGCCAAGGAAACCTCTTCTTTTTCCCAACCTGAGTTGAGAGCTTCTGGCCTGTTCCTCTCCTCAAAGTTTCTTTTCAGCTGTCAGAAGAAATTATTCATCTGAGCAAGAGTGAAGACACTTTGAATTCACCTACTGTAACATGGCCAAAGAGATTTAAATGACCAAGACTCACTTTTAGTCATGACTTGGTCATGAAAGGAGTAAATGCCACTGGCATTTAATGAAACCAAGAACTAGGTCTACAAGAGAACAAACATGCCTAATCAGTATCTCCAAATCTACACCCAATAAAGTCCCCAGGGGATGGCCAAACTGAGCCATCCCAGACTTCCCTACGCTCCCAAATTCCTACCACTAACCTTCCCTGTACACTTTTCTGTCTGCTTCTTAACAAGCTGAAAGCATTCTAAACCTCTGGTAACTGAGGGGAAAGGTTTAGACTACATTAGGTTTCAAAAAACCACCTGAAGTGTCCAAACTGATTTGTCTTTCTCAGACCACGCTTACCCAATATTGTCCTAACAAACTTGTTCTTTCAAATCGTTTTGTAGGAGGCTGAAGGCAGAGCAGATAAACACCTGTATCCTGTGAACTGTAATGAAGTCAGAGTGACTTCCTGTTATAGGAAAAGTTTGGCTTAAGGTCACTTTTCTCCTTCCAAGGACCTTATCCCTCATGTCCTTGCTGAGGGCCCCAAGTTACCATTGAACTATCAGATTTCTTTTGTGACTTTTCTCTTTAGTGCCTAAATCGAGTTTGTAAATGGACACAGACTTTGCAAAGCTTGACATTGCACTGTTCAAAGGTCTTTGCAAAACTGCACCCTAAAAGTACTATTAGTTCCAGCAGTTTTGTGGGATAGTTTCCAATGAATTTTTATCTCATCCTCCAAAATGTCTAGGGTGGTTTTTAGTATTTTATTTCCTCAGAAAACTGTTCATAGTATGTTATCACAGAAGTATTCACCTAGTCTCTTCTACAATAATAGCATAATCCCAGCTCATAAATTCTGCCAATAATGAAAGCTGAATTTATGACAGATTACAAGCACATGGGATGCGAGGATAGGTTGGACGGATGTAACACTGGGGCCAGATGATTACAGGTGCCAAATCTTGCTTAAGTGTGCAAATGAGGTCAGAGAGAAACATGGAAGGAAAATCAGTTGGATTTTGTGAGGTCTCGATGTGACTCCTTAGAGCTCCATGGTGAAGCTTTTTGGTAATCAGGAAGTGTTACATGACAAGCATTACAAGCATTTATTTCTGCGTTTCCAGATGTATGTTCTTTGCAGAATCATATGTGAATTTTGATTCCTGCCTGATGCAAGAAGCATTGAGTATGTAGCAAAGAAAACACTACCCAATGTGCCATGTTCTTTAACTAAAGCAGTGTTAAAATCTGTGTGGGGAAAAAGTTTTAAAAAAAAATGCTCAATGCAATTTTCATAGTTTGCCAGCTAGCAGTGAATCACAACTGTTTAGAAAATGATTTTATTTACTTTGAATTAGAGAGAGAGGATTGAAGATTTTTTTTTCAACTCACGCTCACTGCAAACCATAATGCTCCCTGGACAATGTCATGATATGAGCTTATTTTTAATACAGTGCTTGGTTTCTTCCTGAATAGACATTGACTTGATGTCACTGGATGAATTTTTACGAACATAATATAATCTCTCTAGTTGACAGGACTTCCATAATCCAGTTTGTTCCCAGCCAGAGAGATTTTCTCAACTATATGCCTTTCAGAAAGCATATAGCAATATTTCAGTGAAGTCATTCCTCTGTTGTTCTGCAGCCTGCATTGCTTAAACTATTTACAAAATAATAATAATAGTAACAATAATAATAAAGTTTAAACAGATCAGCAGAAGTTTTTAGTACCTTCTCCAAATCTTCAGCTTTTATTACAGGAGTTTATCAAGTGATGTGTTCATATTACAAACAGCCCTGCTGTTATTATTCTCAACAATTATGCGAGCTTTTTTAGGTTCTGGATTGTAATTAATCCCTGTCAGTATTTTGTACATCTTGCTCTTCAGATTTCCTTTAGAACAGACATTCATAAGGTTAGTCCTTTAACGCATCCTCAAGACGCTTTCCACAGTGTCAACTATTTTATACAGAAACTGGAAGCAAACCCCATTGCTACAAGAGGAGCTGGAGCTGGAGCTGTAGGTGAGCTCATGAGGCTAACTCATAAGGATATCCTCTTGCGCTCCTTCTCTGAAAAAATATTTCTGGCATACACTGATGAAGCTCAGACAGGCTCAAATGAAACTTGCCTCAGTGTCTAGCAGCATGAACCCACATATCCCTGTAAAAGTCAGCAGTTCATTTTATAGCCAAAGGGGAGAAAAGCAAAAGGAGTGGTGTCTGGGTCATCTCCAGGCACATATGTTTCTGGGTTGTATGAGGTGTATTTCAGCTGCCTTTGCTCCTGCTGTGGTGACAATAATCACTTTCAGGATGTCATCATACCCCATCTGCTGTCATGGCCCAGGGCATCAAGGCCATTCCCAACAGGCTGACACCCCCACACCTGCCTTGGCAGGCAATGGAGCTGCAAAGATTGGTGCCACTCAGCAACAGGTGGCCCAGGTGACTTTGTTTCTGCAATCCCTTGGCTTCTTCTCCTGAAAGCAACATAATCTGTGGTAAAGCAGAGCATGTAGGGGGCAAACAGAAAAACACAGCTTATGCTTGGAGATTTAATGTGCACAGTATGCTTCCCTGGCACAGAGATGCCCATTCTTATTTTTAAACTCTTTCACACATCAAAAACAACTGGAAGTCCCTGAATTGCTTTTCAGAAATGGTGCCTAGCCCACATGAAGCCCTTCATAGTGCTGTGAACAACTGGCACTGGTCCCCATGCCAAGGACCAGTATAGCCACTTACCAAAGCAGATTACCAGTGTTCCCTGACTCCACTTAGCCATAGACAAGGAGAATACATCCAATTTATAGAACAACACATTCTCCAGATAAAGATACATAGCAATAGAATTAGACTATGGGTTTATTCCTCCCAAAATTTAAAAAATGCTTATGTTATCAACACTAAGCAGCTGCAAACATTTTACCTCTTTCTGAAGTATACAGGAATGAAATGTTCATTTGCAAGGTAGTAAAAAGGGAGCAGCCACTCTCGTGTCTCTTGTGCATAAATGCTTGTTAATAGCTGCCAGAGCTCTGGGACCCAATCTCACTGCACATACAACTTTTCACATCAGTATGAAAATGAACTTCCAGAGTGGTGTAAGAAACACCCATAAACTTGTGAGCATTTATCATGACACAGATGTGACTTCAGTTCCTGCCATAAGATAATTAGATTTAATGCACAAATGCAGGAAGCAATATTACATGGAGACACTTGCAGTGGATCTCTGAGGATGCTTTCATAATTCAGAAGAGGAAGTAAAGCCAATTAAGTCTATCTAATGAATATGCACCAAGGACTACAAAAAGAAATCACAAAGATATCTACATGAATAAGACACTTTTGCCTTCCCATTGTGCTATCCATACATGAGAGATTGTATTTGAATGATCTTTCTTTCATTTCAGAAAATCAACATGTCCTAAGTGTGAAAAGGACTGAAGGAAAGAAAAATTGTGCCTTCCATCACTGAATATATTTGAAGATAAATGCTGATTTGGTCATACTTACCATATTTGCTTGAAAAATGAGCTGGGGCAACATAAGCATCTTGTTTTTCAAAATGCTGTTCACTTGTGTTGAATGCTGCTGAATGTTTGACATCTGCCCCTTTCTTCCTGAGACTAATCACTGACCCCTATGTTCTGCCAACAAAAATCCCTTTTTTTTTCCATTTATTTCAGCATCTACAGTATCTGTAGCTTTGGAAAAGTTTTACCTCGGGGTGTTTTTTCTTCTTTGTATTTTGGCACTGGAATTATTATTGTTTTTATGAGCTATCAAGTGCATGGCTACAAAATCAACAGAAATATTTTGAGAAGAAGAGGCATTATTAATTTTACATTCCCACATTCTTTGCCAACAGTTAGCTTTTTACTTCCAAAGAACAAGGCAATATAAAAATAAATAAATAGGAAATAAAATTAACAGCTAAAAGAAATCTCAGCTTTTGACATAAGAGAGGTTACTTTTCTTTATTCTCAACGTTCATCGTACAATAAAACAGTGATTATCAGCTTTAACCTTCCAAAAAATATCTGTGACTCAAGGTAAACTGTGCTTGGTTAATGAGATTATCTAATGTAGCCCAAAGTACTTGTCAAGACTAATGACAGTGCATAAGGTTAGGGGATTTTTACATCAAACTATAAATCTCATATATTTATATCTACAAATATATATATATACATAATAAAATAATTCACTCTACTGACTGTTAATTATTTTCTACAGAGATTTACTTTATCATTCTCTTTTTTGCTGTCATAGGGAAGCAACATACTTAAGGTTGCAGGTCTGCCTGCAGCTGAAAGCCAGTTCATTTACAGTTCTGAGGACAGTACAATAAAGCCGACTGATGTCATGACAGCATTTAATGCATAAAACTGCAGATATTTTTTAAGTATGGTGGTTGACAATTCAGAATTTAGGGGATAGAGAGGGCAAGGGAACATTTCATAAAACTATGATGCAAGGTGCAGCCAATAAGAAAGCAGAAAATGGGAAAAAAAAAAAAAAAAAAGTGAAGAAAGATTTGGCAAAAAACTTACCTGTTAACAGGAGTGTGTGCACTTAGCATTGTAGTACACAAATACCAGACTCTATAGGCAAAAAGAATTTGATGAAAGTTACTGTTTTATGTTATCATGAACATAAGACATGAGAGTGAAGAAATAGGAAAGCAAGTATGTTAGGAAGAGCTGCAGCTTACAACATAGAGATATCCATGTTGTCTGTATACATTCAATTTAAAACACACCATGTTAAATGACCATGTATAAAGCTGTCTTAAATATTCTGTAAAAATGCAGCTTTCTGGTTTATGTCTTTGCCTTAAACTCTGTGATGCTTTTTTAAACCACTCCCGTTCGTACAAAGGCTGCCCCTTCCAAAACACCATGTGATTCCTGGGCATGTCTGAGACAGCATAAAAAAAAAAATTGCACAAGGTACAAACTGTTATTTTCTGCCATAAGCTACTGCAGTCTGTCCTCTGCATAGAATGCCTCCAAACCAAGTGGTGAACCATTATATACAGCTATTCAAGAAAATCCTTTTCACACAGAAATAATTGCTAGTAACAATAACAAATGTTCTTAGTCTATGCAATTTCTGTCACATCTCTTCTTACTAGGATTTTGCAGCAGATCATATTTCTAGAGTGGTAACAAGTTGCTTTTTTTTTTTTTTCTTTTTTTGTTATTAAATCTTCCAGCTGTGTAAGACAGCATGTATTAATACTGCTATCAAACATAACATGGATATGTTATGAAAGAGTAGGACAGAGACTTTTATATAGTATCATGTATTCATGTCATTCATGTCATAGGATTCTGCTCCACAGTTGTACTTTTCATGACAGGTGGTGCACCTACATCATGAATTATCACAGTAATATGAAACTTTCAGTGAAATTTATAAATTCAGAGACAGACATCTACACAAAAGCCCAGTGTTTATCTCTGGAGAACATCCCATTTTTAGCTAGGAGACATATACTGAAAATATCATTTCATCTTCAGTGAATGAGTGACTTTGGCATTTTTCTGACTATTGCATTTCCTTACTTCTTATTTTGATTGAAAGGATAATTTTCTCAAATTATACTCTGTGTATTCAGGATTTTCAGCTTCAGGTACAAATTTAAATTCTTTTTTTTTTTTTTTTTTTTAGGGATGATACTGATGATCATAGGGATGATACTCAATGATACTGAGTTGAAAAGTCATAAAATCTTTTTTAAAATGCATCCATTCCTCCCCCCCCCAAATATACTATCAAATTTTCTGCAGTTTTCTAAAAGTATTACAATAAAAGATACAATTATTTTAGGCTCTAAGAACTCAGAACAATTCCTGGTATATTTGAAAAAGCTCTGAATATCTTTTTTTTTATTTTTTATTTTTTAATAGGATAAAATACACCAGTAAAGCCATGAAATGATGACTTGTAAATATAAGTAATATACAAAATATTCATTTGAAAAGGGCCTGCTACTGATGGAATGTTGTAGTTTTGCTGTCTGTAATAATTTCCTCTATTGTTCTGACATGATTAATTTTCTCACATCTGATAAGGGAGCAATGTCAGAAAAGATAGGTATCAAGAAATATATCCAATTAAAGAAAACTATATGAAAACATTCCATTTAGCTGTCTGTCTTCTGGCTGATTGCAGTTAACTTGCTGTCTATGTGTTACAAAGCAGATAATAACACATCCTGCGCAGTCTGATGTATTTTTGGGGAAGAATCCAAGACTTTGTCACTGCTAAAGAATGTGCCTCTCTCAGAACTGCCAATAAAAGAAGAGATGCACCAAAGACACTTGAGCATGTAAACAAACATGATAGTGTTTTTGCAGAGATTTAGGCAAGGATCCTGGCTGATTATGGCACTGTAGTGCTCTGTTGGAGTCATGGGTAGAACTAGATACAGAGCTTGGCTTCTGAAGTACATCTTATTTTTTCTTAGACAAAATTCCCTTAGTCCCAAGGAAGTCATGGAGGGAAAAAAAAAAAAAAAAAAAAAAAAAAAGGTATAAATGTAATTATAATTAGTGCATATGTCCTTGCTGATGGTAAACATAGTTTTATTTCTCTCTGTACTTAGTGTGAAAAAGTAAATATATGTGAAACTCAAGGACTATTGTTACCTTGAGCCTTTTTACTTGGAAGAATTTAGAGATGCTATTTACTGATATTTTTATTATTATTATTTTTAGGAGCAAGAGTTAAGTATCAAACCTAGTAACTTTTTCTATGTAAAAATTAAGAACCTGTAGAAAAATTGTTATTATTCATAGAATCATATACTCACAGAATCACAGAATATCCCAAGTTGGAAGAAACCCACAAGGGTCATTGCATCCAACTCTTGGCTCCATACAGGGCCACCCAAAAAATCAGACCACATGTCTGATAGCATTGTCCAAACATTCCTTGAATTCTGGCAGGTTCGGTGCTGTGACCATTTCCCTGGGGAGCCTGTCCCAGTGCCCGACCACACTCTCAGTGAAGAACTTTTTCCTAACACGCAGCCTGACCCTCCCATGATGAAGCTTCATGCTATTCCCTTGGGTCTTACCAAATACATATATGTAACTGCATTAATGTCCATCTTTCATAATGTAGGCTCAATACTGCCTCCTACTTCAGCTTGACTATTAGCATGTTTTTATTGACTTGGAAGCATATTTACCATCAACATTTAAAATATTGAAATATATTGATCCTCACGTTAATTTTATCTTGCCTATATAAAGAATATACATACTTATGTATCTACGCAGATAGCAGATTGTGTAGCCTCATCCAGGCTGTCTGGCCCGGGTTACTACTAAACTACTTTCAGGCTGAAGTTGAGAGAGGGTAAGTTGACACTGACAGGCTGTATGTACAGATGACTGAGGGATAATGCTTGCATATACATTGCTCCTGCTTGGCTTATCAGTACACTAGCTTTATTGGATAATACAGGGTACAGTGACAGGATCAACTGAATGTGTTGGTATCACTAGGTACCTTGCCCATTCAGAACTTCCTGAAGGTGCTGGTACTTCACCTCTGTATCATGATATCTAGCTTCTAGATATCAGTTTGAGACTGCAGAGAACCTTCCGAAAAGGCTTAGGTGAAACAGCTTTGCTTGAAGTGGACATTTTCTGAAACATTAAACTCCTAGCAGTAGTCATTAGTTGGTTTCCTTCAGCTCCTTATTCTGCTGTTTTCTCTTCACCTTAGCAAGAACATCATAGACAAAAATTGTTGCTGCACAATGATTAACTTGATAATGAGTGTCACTAAAGGGACCAATAAACATATCTGATGATGTTATGGGAATTTCGAATGTACAGAAAATGTATTCAAATCCTTACTTCATACCAATGTTTACTCAGTAAGTCACTGTCACATCCAATATTTTGTCTCTTCCCTCTTGTTTTTGCTTGCAACATTTTTGAATCACAGGCAGATGGTGTCTTCTGTAAGTCCCTCTCTGTGCACTGAAGTATGAATTTCCTGTTGCTCATCCACATCTCTGCTTCATGGTTCAAAGACATGTGGCTATCACATTGCTTTTTTCCTGTGTATTCCGTTCTGTTATTACCTACCCCACTTCCCTCTGTGAGGTGTTGCTTATCTTACAAGTGTTAAGGGAATATGTTATTTCCAAACTCTGATGCTTGAATCACTGCTGTTTTTTACAAGTCCTTGCAGTGCAACATCATTGAGCCAGGTTTCTGATAGATTAATCACTCTAACTTGATATGGAAAAATGACAAATAATTCTCTTTTCACTTCTTTTCTCTAACCACTTCCTCTATTATTTTCCTTTGTTATTAGAATGCCTGGTTATGTGATATTTTCAACTTTTCACTTTTTGCCTCTTCTTAACTGATCTTTTTATTCTATTCTCTCAGTCTCATATCTGTTATCTTCCTCCTCTTCCTCCTGCATTGTTAGTCATGTCTTCTCACACCTGCTGTAACCTGTTCTTACAAGCCCTAATTCTGCAGTCTTATATTCAGATCAACCAAAGCATCACAGACAAAAATCAATGCTTCTTACTACATTGCAGTTGTATGGCTTGTTCTCCAAATCCCACCCCACCCTTTTTTTTTTTTTTTTTTCCCCTAAGTCCCTTTCAATGCTTTCCTTCGCTGTGAATTGTGACTCCATTTTCTCTTCTCCTCAGGAGAAACATTCTTCTTTATGGAGACTTCAGCTCTTCTAAAATGGGATAAGAAACCCTCACATCTAATATTGTGGTGCCTATGAGTAATAATAAAGGAGGGTTAAACCTTCTCATAAATACATAAAAGTTTCAGGGTCAAACATAGTGAAAGAATTTAGTGGGTAATATTGATGGTAGCAGGACAGTTGGACTAGATGACCCTAGAGGTCTTTTCCAATGTTAATGACTCTGAGATTCTATGATTCTAAGCGGATGACATTTTCTACTCAGAAAAACATATAGTGGAGGCAGAGAGAGGAAACCTCATGAATGTAATGGATTTTTTTCCAAAATTTTCATGTGCAGACATCAGCATTTTTGCATATAGCTGTATTTGTATATATATGTAGTTCTTCACCTACAGATTTACAAGGTTTCTTTTTTCTTTCTTTCTTTCTTTCTTTCTTTCTTTCTTTCTTTCTTTCTTTCTTTCTTTCTTTCTTTCTTTTTCTTTCTTTCTTTCTTTCTTTCTTTCTTTCTTTTTCTTTCTTTCTTTCTTTCTTTTGTACTTTCTTTTTTCTCTCCTTTTTCTTTTTCTCTTTTTTTTTCTCTCTTTCTCTCTTTCTCTCTCTCTTTTTTTTTTTTTTTGTATTTTTTTTTTCCTGAATGTCTCATTTTGCAGGGTAGTTTGAGTTTTTGTTTCCACCAACTACAGAGTTTTGCAGGTGTCAAAGAGAACATTGCTGAAGACAGGTTTAAAAAGCAGGCCTGAAACCTCTGACTAGTCCATTACTTAAAGCCAGGCCCAAAAATGCATGCACACACACACACAAAAATTGTTATTCAGTGATAGTTTTATTACAGAAATGTTTGAAATAAAATAAAGTAATAAAGATATGAGGAAAAGGAAAATATTTATAAGATTTCTTAGAAACTCAGGGTGAAAGAAAACTGTCAGAAACATCTTGATTTAAGGTACAGAGCTGCTGAATTTTAAAACTGCAATCATGCAATAAAACTGCAATAATTTCACATGAGAAAGTATGTGAGGGTTAAAGAAATTATGTCTCTGTTTTCATCTTACATAGAGTACAAATAATTATGACAATTTATGCTTGGGCTTAATCTCATACATACAGGTACTTGCCTGTGCATAATGGATAGCATTAATGCTATCCAGATTCAGCTTTGGTTGCTTGGATGCTTATAAAAATGAATTCTCCATTTTCTATACCAAATATTTCAAATATAGGACTGGAAGGAAATACTGAATCATAGTCTGGAAAAAGAAAAAAAAAAAAAAAAAAAAAAAAAAGTTATGTCTGTATGTCTGCTATAGTACAGATTTTACTTCAGTTTTGAGCCCAGCTAAATTCATGTTGCTGTTACGAGGAAATAATTGTTTATATCTCTCATCCTGTGTGTATTGGAAAATTGGCAACACTACCTTTTGTAATCTATCACTTGTTGTGAGTCAGGGGACAGTGCATCTTGAACTACAGGGCAAAGGATTGTACAGAGTCACAAAATATGGCATCCCTCGGAGATGAATTAACCTAATAACAGAAGATTTACACAAACTTTGCAGAAATATGCAGAAGAGTGACTTCTCAGACATTAAATTGTATTAAAGTATTTTTTCTTCTATCCATTTAAACTGACATCATTTTATTGAGTCAACTGATGAGTCACAATTGGAAACAGCCACAGTGAAAAACGAGGCTTTCTGAGAGGGCAGTGCTCAGAGATAGGAAATATAAATAACTTAGCTATTTTTGACATAAAGTTGCAATGTGGTTACACTCTACTTCACACAGTACTGCCAACAATGGCAGTACTGTTTAAAATTCACTAAGCAATTAAATACTAAACTCATTACCTACCAATTGAGCATTGGTAATGTGGTTAATGCTTCACCATTGTCTAAATAATTACCCCATTCAAGAGTAAGGATTTGATCATTTGCAAAGAAAGTTAACATTTGCAAGTCAATCCATTGGCCATCTTATAATTTTCAGAAATTTGAAGATATTGTATGTCCCTGAGAAAGGTGGGTGCTTGGGATGTAGCAAACAGCCCCCCTGAACCTTGTATTTTCTGCCTCGACATGAGTGACCTTTTCTGGGAACGCAGAACACATTACACCTCTGAATCTGCTGAAGGAAGTTTCTCTGTACATTTGAATTATAGCTGTACACATATCTCAATGTTCATTTTTTGTTGTCAACTGTCTGGAGAAAAGAACAACAACTTTCCACAACATCATCTTGCAAATCATTAGTAGGTACTAGAAAATATTAAGAGTTATAATGAATGAAGACTCTGAGATATGAATAGTTATAATTCAAGTTAATGGTGATTATGACTCAGGAAATGTGTATTCCAGGCAAATTGTAGGTACTCTGTTTAATGATGCCTGTGACAATAGAAACAATATTATTACTCTGCTAACTCTGGCAAATGTAACAAAATCTCATGTCTGGCAAAGAGATTACACATTTCCTTTTTATATTATTTCTTTTTAGGTAAAGAGAAAAGCTTAATTCTAGTTTAATTTTATTTGCTCTTATTTCCTATGCTGAGTAGAAATACAAATTACAAGACCTGCATTTTTCTGTCCTCTGAAAAAGGTATTTTGGCTACAATTTCACATTTGTAGGGAGGGAATCCAATATCTTCTTCACCAGCATACAAAGCAAGGTGGTTTTTTTTGTTTGTTTGTTTGCTTGTTTTTTTTTTCTGATTTGTTTTGATTTGTTTTTTTTTCTTTTATTTCTCCGTCTTTCTCCTTGCAAGGTTGATAGTAAATGATAGCAATATTAAAATAATAATAATGATAACAATAATAATAATCTCTATTTTCATTCTACAGCATTATTTCAACAAATCTAGGCATCTACTTGAAACTTTTACCCATAACTGATATTCACAAGAGTTTCTGAACAACCAAGGGACCACAGTGTATGTCAGCTCCCTACTGTTCTGTACATTGCTCCTGCCTGTGATTTCTGAGCCACTATTAGGAATTTGCTAAACTTAGCTGGACATGCAGCTATCAGCAAGGTTTCAGCAACCTCATTTCTTGAGCTAGCCATCAACATGAGGAAGACATCAGTCCCTTGGGAAGAGCAACAAACTGTGTGTTCACGTACCTATGTGCTTCAGTGCATAATAAAGAACTTTGCTTTCAAAAATCCTCCTCCATGCCTTTCCTGTATCTCTCAAAAGATGGCAACAGCATCTCTGGACCAGCAAGTCTATAACCTATATTAAAGTGGTCAAATCATCCTGTCACTAATGGAAGAGAAACAGCCAAGCACAGGCCCCTTTAGTCCTGTCACAAAAGCAGGGCACTGAGTATGCTGGTAGAAATTACCATAATCACATATTACTGAGCCAAGAATAACAGAAACTCTCCCTTTTACATCACATCTGACTTTAATATAAGCAGCTTAGATTTCTGCAGGGATTATACATTGTTTAGTCTCCAGTAGAAAGCTGGTCTTTAAGTAAATAGTAACTAGAAGAATGTCAATCAGCTGTGTAATAAAATAGTGCATGACAAGTCAGATCAGGAAATTCTTACTTACTAAGAATGTCAGATCACTTTTTCATGATTTCTCTTGTTAATAAAGTGGTGATTGAATTAATCGTGTCTTCAGTTAACTGTAACATCATGAAAGACCACTAGTAAATGCAAGAAGTAAAAGTTGCACCAAATTAAAGGTCATATGTTCCCTCAATATAAGTGCACATATAAAAGTGTAAATCTGTTGACATGCTTCTCTGGGAACGTACATCCATGCACACATACAAAGAGAACTGAAATATCCCTGCAGAATATCTTCAACACAAAATCCTATTCATTTAGGATAAAATGGCTAATCAGAAATCTATTTTGTAACACTTGATATTGCTTGATATTGCTCAACAAAAATAAAATCCTAGCTCATCTTTAACAGGATTCAGAGAGTTTCTCGCTCTTTTGTCGCCCTCCTTTATTTCGATGAGGGCTGGAGACTTTGGACACAGACAATAATCACAACAGCTGTGCTACGCAGGGGCTGTGGATGCAAGTGTGGGCAAGGCAGGCTAGCAGGAAAGCAGGTGGGGAAATCATTAGTTCTATGTCAAAGGCCATTAACTGTGTGGGCAGCAAGAAAACGCTTGATTGTCAAAAGAATGAGGAAGAATACCTTGACTATACCTGGCCTGGATTTTACCTTAAAGTGTTAAAGACAAACCCTTTTGTCTACCCATAGCCTCTTCCTTTGGTACGTTTCTTCTTAGTATTGCAAGGTTCACATCTCTCAAGTCTCTGCACTAAATAAATAAATAAATAAAAATACTGGTATATTACTTCAGCCTACTGGATTGCATGCAACAGTTAGACAAACAAAATCTTAAATTTAGACCAGCAAAATCTTAAATTCTCATTCAGCGTACTTCATTCAGGGAAGTCCCTACAGACCCTCCCAGCAAAATCCGTTGCACTGTTGCCAGTGCAGGCTGTGTCAATATTACAAAAGCTTGTTACAAGAGCAGAGGCAGAACTGCCTTCGTTGGTCCTACGGCCACAAGCAAGTAACCACATCAGCCAAGGCAGAGGTGAGATGGAGAGCAAGAGGTCAGACCTTGTTTGGCAAATACTTGAACCAATTACTGGTGAAAAGTGCCAAGTCAGTCTGCTGCTTACAGATGAGAATAAACCTGAGCCCCTCTGGAACCAAAAGTACCTCTGCAACATTATTATTTAGCATATATCATATTTACAGGGCCTGTGAACCTACAATTTACAGGTGATGGGAGAATGAAGAACACAGAGGATTTGCTACAGGCAAGTGATAATTTTGGCAGATAGAATAGATTTTGTTTGAGCTCTGATAATAGAGGACAGAGCTCCTATTAGTATATTCTCCAGGCAGGTAATGAGGAATTCAGAATTATTTCTGCAGCCTGTGCAGCACATGGTATCAGATATCCTGATTTTAAGAGACCAATGCCAGGCAGAAGAAAGTGGCTCTATTCCTTAAATTCTGAAGCTCATAGAAGTTGTAAGAATAAAAGGCAAATTATTTGTTTCAAGGGTCAGGATGCAGCCCTGATTAGGTCTCTTGTTGAAGTTGCCCCAGAACTGTGCTGTTTTCATCATTTTCAGGCTGAGATGTGAGTAAGCCTCCCTGCAAAATCTTCATTGCATCTGAAACAAACAAAAAAAATATAATTTCACGAAAGAAGTTTTACTTGCTTTAATAAACATGTTGCAATACAAGCCTCTGCTACATTTTAAATGTTCTTTTATTTGGAGAATGTGCTATTCTGTTTTTTTTTTTTTTTGGGGGGGGGGGCGCCCCGCCGGGGTTGTTTTTTTGGTTGGTTGGTTGGTTGGTTTGGTTTGGTTTTTCCAAAGCAGTGATTTCAGATTTTCAATAAAAGTTGACAAACATTTCTTAAAATTACAAATTAGGTAAGTTGGGTTCAGCAGCACTCAGGAGGCCAAGGTTGCTGTCTGTAACTTCCGAAATTAATCCAGGAAGGAAATCTGCAGTTTCACCCTGAGAGAGAGCAAGATGGTCTCATGTTGTGTCTGGGCATTGGAAATGAGAGTCAGGATGTTACAGGACTCTGCTAGAAAGATATTAAACCTCACATATAGACCATTCTCCAAAGAGAGAATCTTTATGCAGCTTTATAGAAAAGCTTGCTGTTAAATGCAAACTGAAACACTTCTGAGCTAAATAACTGCTCACTGTTAAATCTACTTCATTTGAAATGACCATGTACCTGCAGATAGCTTAAATGATTAATTGTTACACAGATCATATTATGGTCTACAACATGCATAAATAAATTTAGAAGAAATATTGTCATGTAAAAAGATATGTAGAAGATTGTCCAGGATTTCCAAGCAAATTAATATACACTATTTTCATGACCCTAGAAGACAATTCATATAATCCAAACTGTGTAAATTTTAGAGCTTAAAATTGCTAGTTCCAGCTTATATTTCACATTCTGTTAATGCAGAGGTCTCTTAAGTATAAAAGTGTTGTATATAGGAACACTGTGTAAAATTTGCACTTCTATCAGAAGCTATTAAATTCTTTATGGGAGTTCTCTGTAATTATTTTTCACTTTCAGAAATGAACCAGCTATTTTTTAATGAAAGAGAAGGACATTTATTTTACTTTGGTGAATGAGAAACTGAGGTAATCAAGTTGCACACTTTGTCAAGACACACTCAGTATCACCCCTTCATTATCTTACCATTGCTCAATAGCATTTGCCAACAGTTCTCCCTTAGGGGATTGTGCCAATGGAATTCTGGAATTTGCTGTGATTGTGAAGACTATTTTAAGCTGTGTTGCTACATAGCCAAGTGATTTCAATGTGACACCTTCACCAGTTGTCACCTCCTCTGAAACACTAGACTTCAAAACTAGCTGGATCATTTGTGTTGTTCCAGCTCCACCTTATCCAGGATTTCCTTGCATGAGAGACTCAAGTCAGTTGTTTGTATCACAGATCTCTCATGGAACAAAATATTCAAGACCCACCAAGGCTTTCTGTGGAAAAAAATTATCAAGAAATTTATTTCACCTGGAAGTATCTGATACTATCTTTTTAATGCTTCTTCAGATGCAGGGAACCTATATTCAGCTACATGAATAGAAATGTACCTGCTTGGTAACACTCATACAACTGCCAGATGAAAACTTGTATGAGGTCAATTCCTTTTATGTAGCCATCCTCTTGGTTCCAGAAAACTTGCTCCCTTGAAATGTGTGTGAAAAAGTATTACCCACATTTTCACGATAAAGGAAATACAAAAAAAAATGGGCTGAATCATATCAAAGAGCAGTCTAGAGGTTACAGATGGGGTGAAGAGAAAGGCAAGGCATATAAGGCAAGGTCTGCTTCCTTCCACCTTCCAGTCAACTGCACTCCTGAGATTTCAAGACAGAGGCTTCATCAAGAAGATGCACAGGACCTCCTTTGAAACTCCTGGGGTCCAGCAGAAGTCCTGCTTCAAGCAGCCTCTTGTTGATTCATTAGATGTATGCAGAATAAACTCCTTAAGACTGATGATGTCATATCATTCAGCAGGAGATGAGAATTCAGATAAATTTACTTAAAATTATTTGACCAAGCAAAACTGTGAGATTAACCCAATAACATGTAGATTGGTAACATCCTGACTGGTATAGTAAAAACCAGGATATTCATTTATCTTTCTGTATACTTTCACCTAATACAAGAGGAAATTATCATCTACTACTGGCATAGCACTGGCAAAAGAGTCTTACAAAACATTTAACATCACAGTCATTTTTCTCAAAAGAATAAAAGGTATAATTGTGTGAAAAGAAATTTGGGGACATTTCACTTTTGCTTTTGCAAATAGATTAGCACCAATCATTTTCCCATTCTCTCCAATTAGCTCTTTGTAATACGTGGCCAATGACAGTGTTATAACTAATGTTCTTTCCTACAACATATCATATTAAATTGAAATATTTAATTATGGATATATTTAATAGCCCATGAGTTAAGTACTTTTTTTCATAATATTAATTTTTAATTAATCCTTTCTCTACGTTCTTTCATTAATTATAATGATTCATTTTATCTGTGGAAAATAAATCTGTCCGTTTGTGAAGGAGAGCTGTATTGTATTCTCGTCTTTCCTATGCTGATTTTTAAAAATTGTGAATTAACCTATACAAATACATAAATAAATAAATAAATAAATAAATAAACAAAATCACTGTTGGCATATTAATAACTGCAGCTGTTGTTTTGTTTTGTTTTAAAGCTTATGCTCTCCAAAATAATAGCTTCTATTCAAAGTTTCCACGAAGCGTATTTAGCCTTATTTATACATTTCAAAATAATGGTACAATAGTTCAGCAGTGTTCCTTAAGAAATTAAAGTGGTTCTGCAGAAGAAAAAACTATTGTCAACAGCACATATAAGTTGATAGATAGGACTGAACATTCAATGACAGTGACCAGATGACATCTCAGCTACTAATGTACCTTTACCACTGTAGTCTAAAAAATTGCAATTTAATCTTTAACATTTAATTATAAGCACCTCAGAGTTCTAAAGATATATAAATATTTTGAAGTTTATTGAAAGAACCTTGCACTATAAACTGTCCATATATTTAATTATTTTTTTTTCTAAACATATTTGTCAAATAGAAAAGGAAAAAAAATGCTATGAGTGGACAGGTGGATGTCTTTCAATGTGCTGTATTTTTGGAAGGCTGATCCGAAGCTCAACAGAGTCCTTGAGAGTCTTCCTAGAGCATTTATTGGGTGTCAGAGAATGTTCCAAATATTTAGTTACATAAACAATTATTTTGGATAATAGGACAAATTAAAAAGAAAAAAACATTTAATATTTGCAATTAGATTGCATCAACATTACGTAGATTTATTGTTTATCCATCTTTGAATAAAACTTAGTCTGCATTTAAGCTTATTCAATAAATCCCTACTTTCCATATTTTACTACATACAGAGCATACATACATACAGAGCAAGAAAGTAAAACATCAGTAAACACTCCTGAGCATAAAGATTAACATGCATAAAACCATATACATGCAGAAACCATTACTGTGTGTTTAGTGTTTTGGTATACCACAGGATTGTTTTAGTGAAATATGAATGAACTACAATAACAGAATAAGAAAAGATGGTTCCTTTAAATTAAATTAATCACTTAGTTTTATTGTTATGTTAGTAATTCACCCATCAGAAGAACAATCCCCTGCTTTGGTTCTTTCTCTGTCACTGTAACTCCAGTTTCTGCAGAAATAAAGGTCCTTGAAACAGACTTGCTTATTAGAGCAAGATCTGTTCTATACATACCATTGCTCCAGATATGTTCACTTTAATGCTCATACTCCATTTCATTATTTTAATGAATACTGTTTAAAACTTTATGGTAACATTTCTGGTAGTATGACTTTATGTAGAACACATTTCTCCTATGCAGCAGAAAACCTGACTAGCTTTTGGTTACATCTGGTTGAATTGTATATTACATTGTTAAAATGTAATAGGCCTTTGCTTTGTTACAAATACATTCTTAATTTTTTTTTTTTTTTTTTGAATGCCATGTAGTAATAGTATAGGTAGAAGCATAAATTCATCCATTGAATTTTTATCAGATATTAATGAAAATTATCCAGATATTACCAATAACTACTTAGAATTCTTATTTATACTCTTTAATTTTTTATGTGGTTCTAGGCCACATAACAATCTCTCTTGCAACACTAATGTTTTTTTTCTTTTTTACAGGAACACCTAAGTAAAGTGGTAAATAGCTATTGATAACAATCAGTGGCATCTGTCTGCCTTATAGAGGTAATGATAGTTCCCTTTGACTGCAGCCCCATTTCATTCATGGTTCATGTTGGAGCTTTCTGTTTGTTGTTGTTTATGGATAAACTCACCAAAGAAGTGCTAGATAAACCACATATTTTCTGCTACAAACAACAACAAAACCCTAAAGTATTTCCTGCATTTTTATATTTTTTAAAAGAGCTTTAACTTATTAATAATTAAACAAATCTGTGGGTTTAATTATCTATTGTTTGCTTGTTAAATATGCACATCTTCTGTTTTAACTTCTAGTAATCATCATATTTAATTTAGTGTATCTTGCACTCAAGTCAGTAGCACAGATTTACTGACCACTCCATTATACAACTTGCATCACACTTAATTAGGAAATTCTGTCCATTTGTTAGCACAGTGCTTTAAACTTTAGAGTTTAAAAACTGCACATTAAACTTTTGAGATCCTCTTTGAGAACCCATCTCAAATGTTTAATCTGACATTAAAAAAATTATGTCTGCAATAAGTGGGTTGCAGTACTCATTAAAAGGCTGTAGATTTCAAAGTTGTGAATACAGTCACACAACTGCATGAATATGTTTGTGAAGGTCTGAAAAACAACTCTATGCTGTTTCTAAAATCATTATTGATTTTTTCTGTCTTTTAAGTTGTTAGCTGTTGCAACTGTAAAGAATCCTTTAGTCTATATGAAAGAAAGTAGGAAAGGGGGACAATTTATGTCAAAATTTGATGAAGGGAAGATTTTAATTGTGTGCAGAATGCGAAAAGAAAGTATATTCTTTGAACAAGCTAAATAGATCCTTTCAAAACTTTTCTTCTCCAAAGCAGGAATTTTTCTTTAAATTGACCCAGATGTAAACCAATATATAAGTATACTTAATTGTATACCTTATCACATATAAGTGATAAAGTTATCTGACAGTGAATAGAGTGGTCTTGACCTAGAAGAGAGGTTAATCATGTATATCTTCCTGGACGGTGAGCTAAATGTCTGCATAGTCAATATTATTTATTTTAGTGAGACATTTGTGGGTTTAAAATCAAGGTAAACCTGTTAATAGGATTGTTAAATCAGTGAAGTTACCCCTGGTTTAAAGAATATCAGAATCAGCATATGAAAATTAGTATGAAACTGAACCCATATATACCTAGATAAGGACCATGTTTTGTCAGTGTCTTTTGAGACATTATGGCGATGTCAACATTACTATTTTTAGAGATGTTAGTATTTTTCTGACATAGGAAAACCTTCCTGTTTTGTAAAAGAACACTTAAGAAACTAAAAACAATAAACCAAGATTCCTTCTCACTCAAAATGACCCTTATGGGCCCGGATGGTCGGGCCCAGAGAGTTGTGGTGAATGGAGTTAAATCCAGTTGGAGGCCGGTCACTAGTGGAGTCCCCCAGGGCTTGGTACTGGGGCCAGTCCTCTTTAACATCTTTATCGATGATCTGGATGAGGGGATTGAGTGCACCGTCAGTAAGTTTGCAGATGACACCAAGTTAGGTGCGTGTGTCGATCTGCTCGAGGGTAGGAAGGCTCTGCAGGAGGATCTGGATAGGCTGGACTGATGGGCCGAGGCCAACTCTATGAAGTTCAACAAGGCCAAGTGCCGGGTCCTGCACCTGGGGCACAACAACCCCAAACAGAGCTACAGGCTGGGAGATGAGTGCTTGGAAAGCTGCCTGTTAGAGAAGGCCCTTGGAGTATTGGTTGATAGTTGGCTGAATATGAGTCAGCAGTGTGCTCAGGCGGCCAAGAAGGCCAACAGCATCCTGGCTTGTATAAGAAACAGTGTGGCCAGCAGGGCTAGGGAAGTGATTGTCCCCCTGTACTCGGCTCTGGTGAGGCTGCACCTTGAGTACTGTATTCAGTTTTGGGCCCCTCACTACTACAAGAAGGACATGGAGGTGCTTGAGCGAGTCCAGAGAAGGGCTACGAAGCTGGTGAAGGGTCTGGAGAACAAGTCGTATGAGGAGCAGCTGAGGGAGCTGGGACTATTTAGCCTGGAGAAGAGGAGGCTCAGAGGTGACCTTATCGCACTCTACAGGTACCTTAAAGGAAACTGTAGTGAGGTGGGGGTTGGTCTGTTCTCCCACGTGCCTGGTGACAGGACGAGGGGGAATGGGCTAAAGTTGCGCCAGGGGAGGTTGAGGTTGGATATTAGGAAAAACTTCTTTACCGAAAGGGTTGTTAGTCACTGGAATAGGCTGCCCAGGGAAATGGTTGAGTCACCATGCCTGGAGGTCTTTAAGACATCTACATGTAGAGCTTAGGGATGTGGTTTAGTGGAGGACTTGTTAGCATTAGGTCAGAGGTTGGACTCGGTGATCTTAGAGGTCTCTTCTAACCTAGACTATTCTGTGATTCTGTGATTCTGTGATTATAACGTAATAGATTTTTCTTTATAGGAGAGGTCAAATTTTAATAATTTTTTTTAATTGCTTCCCAAAAGGTTCTTTTTTTTATTTTCAGCCAGAAAAATACTGTTTTCAATGTGTAGCTGTAATTTCAGTTTAATATAAGTATTTTACTATTTCTATTTTTTTCCCTTTCTTAAACTTAAACTCATAGTTCCTGCAGTTAGCCAACGTCTTAATTTTTTAAACTTATTGCTCTGCCCCTGCAGTGACAATGAAAATGGTATGAAAAATAATTTTAAAACAAAAAAAAAAAAAGGAAAAAAGGAAGGAAAAAAAAAAGGAAAAAAAAAAAAGAAAAAGAGAGATAAAGTCAACAAGAAGATGAAGCTTTGTTTCTTTGGTGTTGTGCTATGGAGGTACTATGGCGGCCTCCTCTGCAGCAATGTGTTGCAGTTTCCACCCCTGGCCTTTGCTGCCAAGCTTGAGCAAGGGCACAGGAGGGAGATGAGCCTGAAAATAACAGTGAAGGAAAAGGAAAAAGAAAGAAGGATTAAAAACTAGGCAGGCTGAAAGACTTAGTTGTCAATAATCTAAGATGGTTCTTTAAACACCGGAGTTTTTTCTCTCCTGACTGGAAGGGAAACCATCAGTTTAACAAATATAATGATAGCTAGTGTGCAGTCACTGCACTAACAACTGTGCTGTACATGAGCACGTCCAAGGCAAACAGGTATTTCCTGGAAGCCTAAGCAGATTTAGCATGAGATATCTCAGCTATTAAAAACATCCCAGTACAAGCTGACAGCTGAGTAGCAGCTTTACAGCCAAAGCAGCAGGGATGTCTCAGGACTTCTCAGGACTTCTCCATGGCATATGCATCCATGGTATTACTATAGGGCTGGCTATAAAATTAATGATGTCATCCATTCTCTGGCAGAGAAGGCCCCATACAAATAAACCTACACTGTAAGTTTCTTATCAGGCTCAAGACCCTCGATATAGGTTGAGCATTAACATAATTTTTTGTTTCCCAGTAATTTAAAATGAGAGCTCTTTCACTAAAAGTACTGAGCCTCTCCTGTAACTTAAGTGTTTATTGAATGTAATTGACTCAGCTACATACTTTTTCAATATATTTGATTTTAAAGACAGTTTTCTACCTCAGTTATGTTGCTCTGATCAACATAATTTAAAACATAATCATATAATGCTTTATAAGAAGGACCAAATTTCTGTTTCTCTTCATAGCATTTAGTATGGTTTGTAATTAAGACATCCATACAATTGTTAGAAAATATAAAAAATATTGATTATAATTATATTATTTGCTTGTATTTATTAAAGTCAGAATATTTCTGTGGTTAGTAAAACATTAATGAGTACAAGACATGTCTTCTGCAGCAGTGAGGATCTCACTAGCATATTCATAGTTAAGATTTAAAATTGAATTTAGAATATTCACATTCCACAACAGGTCAAAAAAACAGACCCTCCCAAATTCACAGGAGTAACCAGTGGAACAGGTGGCATGGGCAGACCATCAAAAACAGCCTACAATCACAACAAACACTGTGTGTGTTCTACCAGACTGGTGACCACCACATCTTCAAGGTCAGTTCACATTGATAATCATATGATTTAAACCAACCAACAAACAAACAAACAAAACAAAACAAACAAACAAACAAAAAACAACATAAAAAGATATGTCCACTGCTAACAGAATGAAAGCTAAGTGAGATACCAAGGCTCCTTCAAGGAAAGAGTCATTACTCAGACACAAACCAAGTTGTAAGGAAACTTAGTAGAGTGTGGCTGGGAAGGGAACTGCATTATAAAAGACAAAAGCATTTTCAGTTTCATCTTGGTTGTAGCTTGCTTTTAAATTTGCATTTTTTGTTTGTTTGCTTGCCCCTACTGTTTTTCATAATAGAAACTGCAAGAAAACACCCAAAGCAGTATCTTTTCATTTCAATATAGTCTAGTATCTTCTCTTCGTATACTATGAAAAACCTATTATTTTGTATATTCTTGAAGCTGTTTACATTTTCAAGGCTTTGAATGTTCTGATTTGTGAAAGTTTTTTTAAGATTGCAAAGTATGTAATGCTCTAAAAGAATCAAGCATTGACCATTGTGACACATTTCCGAAATGAAAATATTGGAAGAAAAATATATTTGGATCAGTAAAAACTTTATGTTGCAACAAAATTGCTTCACTTTAGTTTTACTTTTTTTCCATAATTTAGCAGACACTCTGCTTAAAAAAACTTTAAAATGAACAATTGAATAATGTCAGGTGTTTTTTTCTGTTTTCCTATGAAATAAATATCTGGAGAAACATAATTTCATGAAGCATTTCCTGTTTAATGGATTTACTTTTTGTAAGAACAAGCATATGGAGTTATACATAAGAGCCATTTGCCTCAATATCCTGTCTTGGAAAGTGGTTGGTATGCTTATATATAAGACAGGGAACACATAAAGTGTAATATTTCCCCTGGTATGCCATCTCAGTTTCCAGCTCACTTCCTGAGCTGGAGATCTCATCTGGACCATCATTCTCTACCACCATTGATGCAGCTACCACTCAAGAAGTTATCCAGTCCATTTCTGTTGAATTCTGTGGTTTTGAACACACAGAAATTGGGGCTGTGGGAGCAGCACCAATTTGTGGCCTCATATATCTTTCCTTTTTTCACTTACAAGAAAAGAATTACACATCCAAAACAATTCTTCCAGTTCATGCACCAGTTCATAAAGTCACAGAGAAACAGAAATATGCAAAAATGTGGGAGTATGTGAAAAAGGGAAACTGAAAGGAGAATTGAAGAATAATAAATATATATAGGCTTATTGCAGTGTATTAAGAAAGATTTGAATAAGGATGAGGGAAAGAAGAATGGTAAGAAAGGAAGCTTGCTAGAAACATGAAAATAGCTTTCAAAAAGATGAAATTTCAACGTATGAAAAGTAAAATGTAAAATAAAAACAAGACAAACAAGACAGACCAAAATAAAATCTGAAGTAAAATTTCATAGTAAATCCCTAAATCCTTCAAACAAAAAAAAAAAAAACAAAAAAAAAAAAAAAACAGTGCATGATGCATGATTAGTAGGGGCAGCTGATGATCAGGATTTGATACTAAACAAATTCTTTGCCTTGACATTCCCTGTGGAAATAACTGAACTCCTTGTTCTTGGAGTGGGCTCAGCAAAGGGCCTGTGCAAAATTGAAATGATTGTAGGAAAAGCTGTGGAAGAAACTAACAAAATGAACACTAAAACAAATTGCCAGGCCTGGATCATATCCTCCCAAGGGTTCCAAGAGAAATAGTTGAATTAGTAACAGCACTACCTAACCTCTGGTTTAAGATTCCCATAGGACCCGAGGACTGTAGAAAGTGTGGTATCAGATTTTTTATAAAAAAGCTCCAGGGGGGACCAAGAATCCTCTAAGTCTGAGTTCTTTACAGGGAAAATTAGCACAAGCACACACCAAGTGCACACCTTGAGAAATATGGTCTGTCTGGGAAAAGCTAGCATGGCTTCACTAAGGTGAGGACATTGTTGTTCAGTTCTCATACATGTGAAAAACTTCAATTCTCATTTGTTTTATTCTACAAAAATGCAGAATAAACTAGACAGGCAAAATAAATTAGAATATCTTTTTGGCATCTAAGAATTTGAAAAAAAATACATATTTCCCCTCATAAAATGGATTATACTTCTATTTTTTAACATACTTATCTATTAATGGTAGATCTTTTTTTCAAAGCTCTTAGAGAAGTAATATTTCCAGATTTATGAATAATTAGAGGTCAGCTTATTTTCTGCCCAAGGATATTCTTCATGCAAGAAGAAAAGGAGAATGGAAAAGATGCATAGTCTATTACTTTCCTGGCCCAGCCCTGACTAAATTGATTTAGCTTCAGGGCCAGTCTACTCCAGAGCCATTACAAGAGACACCTTCACTCTTTGAAAATCTCCAGACCTGCTCTGAACTGGCATTGCTTTCTTTTTCCCTTTCCCCTCTCTCCTGATCTTTCTCTTCATGTCCTGGCCAGAAAGTACAGAATCATCCTGGCTGGAGCCTTCTTAATTCTTTGAGGTAGGTAATTCCTCAGAAATTCCTCAGGTTGCACAAGTCACACATATTTTTCCTTGCCTCTCTATATTCAGTGTTTTCCTGTCTAATGGAACTTACAGGGGAAAACTAGCTGTGCATGATTGAGAAACACAGAAGCGTTATGTTAGTTCCCTACAGTTTTACCAGTCTACTCCCTCTCTATGGCCAATAAGCCATTATACATGTTACTTACATACATACATTGTTCTTTCATTTAAACAGCTAGTCTTTATGTTCATCTGACATTTTAAAAACTAATTTACAGAGAAAAGGCAATTCTAGGTGCCATATTTTGCTTTTTTGTTTGTTTGTTTGTTTGTTTGTTTTTAATCAGGAAATTGGAATTAAGCTGCTGCAATTCCACCTTATAGTTTTATTACATCTGTTTTAAGGATACAGAATAAGTATTACACATTTCTGCTCTTCAGACTGTTCAGCTGTTCAGCTACAGTGAGCTGCTATAGTTGCAGTTTGCAGCAGACCTCCAGCTGAACTGGGCTGGCCAAGTCGAAATAGCTTGAAAGAATTCACAAATAAGATTTGTTTGGCCAATTACTAAAATGCTTTGTTTCTAGCTTCTTTAAAGCTCTCATTTCAGAAAAAAACTTTCTACAATTATCAAGCCATGATTCTGAACAACATTTCATGCCTCAATCCTGTTGCTTTATTCCCAAACAGTCCTGTATCTCCCTGTGCCTTCGCCAGGGCTCTACAGTGCTGCCCCAAACCCTTTTCTTCTTCACAGGTGTTATCTGGAACAAGTTCCAGCAATGAAGATAAGAGGCAGCCAAGATCTGCAGCAGAACAGAGTCTCAGGACCTGACAAGTACATGAGGTGGTGAAACCAGGCTGAGTAGTAGCATCCCCATGTCCTGGGGAACAGAGAGAGGTGAAAACTAGTGGGTCTCCAGAGACTCTCTAAAAGATACACTCTCCTCTAAGAAATAGTTGGACATTGAGGTGGACAGAATCCCTTGAAACTTCATTGTGCTCTGGCCCAAAAGTTTTACAATATCACAACAATATTTAGATTCTCTTTTTCTCCCAACTGGTGTTGTTAATCACTAACCGATAGCATTCTCTTTAAAGGACTGTAAGTATAATGTTCACTTTCAAAAAGTATCTGTCCACACCCCAAAATGCTTTTATCCAAGTAAACGGTGCATGTCTGAATGCCATAGTCTAGAGAAACCCTGTTCTGGACTTGGCAAACATTTATTTGGACAGACAAGTTAGTTGCCCGCTCAGTCCACAATGACTGAGTAATGGTAATGAATGGAGAACCTCCCTGGTGGGGAGGAGAGCTAGAAGGAGTGAAGGGATTCTCATAAACAGGGGATCACATAAAATCAGTATTTTGAGCAGTAGTGTGAGAAGGAGAGAGCCTTTTTCTCAATGCACATTCAAAGGCAGAGAGGATCCTGGCAAAAATTTTAGCTGGGATGACTAAGCTGACCAGATCATGCTGAATATTCCCATCTGCTATTTATAATAGACAACTGCTTACACTGTTTCACACATTTGCATCCAGTCTGTTGGCCCTGGGCTTCATGAACACTGTAGGCTGTCTCTCAACTTTAGTATATCAAATGCAGAGACTCTGTTTGGCCTCTTCCAAAATAAATAAATAAATAAATAAATAAATAGACCATTAATACAATGTATTGTAAATGTGTGTAAATCGATGATACAGTAATCTTGTTTCTCATTTTTAATCCTGAAAATGGGGGATCAGACAAATTAGACAGCCAAATTCAGGGAGAATTTATTGCTGATAGAGAAAGCAACTGGGATTTTGAAAACCAAGACCTTAGAATTTTTACTTATTTATGGTATTAATTTTATGCTTTTCTCAGGGCTTATGTTGTCAAAAGTCCTGTGAATTCTGCCCTTTATTCAGCTCTGGTAATTATCATAGCACTCAAAAGCTCCAACAGAGCATTCTCTCTTGCTTCCCCTGGCACTCTGGAATGCATGGGTGGTTTCTCTCTCACCTTTGTTTCTCATAAAACACAAGCTGCTGAAACAGCTTTGTTTTGTCCTTCAGTTATCCTTCACCTGCCCAACTTCATTGAACTGAAATTTCATGTAGTGGTCATCAAGCTTGAAGAAAGTTTATAAAATAATCATATGGGTTACAAAGAGGAGAGGGAAGGTTCCTTCAGGCTTTGTTTCATGCCCCAAGGAAAGGATTCTGCCTGGGGCTAGAGTCAGCTCTGTGCTGCTCTTCTCCTCTGAACTACACTGACCTTGGGCAAGCCTGGATTTCTGAGTGGACGTTGCAGAACAGGAATACAAATGCTGTCTCTATAAGGGCTGTGAATTTTAATTAAATCTTACAAAACTCTTTGGGAAATGTTAACATGTTAACATTTCCCAAAGAGTTTTGTAAGATTTAATTAAAATTTAAAAAATTTTAAATTTTAAAATTTAAAGTGTAAATGTAAAATGTAAAGCTCTGTGAAGTACAAATAATTAGGTAAAGCTCTGTGAAGTACAAATAATTAGGAAAAAGTATGCAAAGGAAGAAGGAATTATAACATATGTGATTAGCAACATGGTATCCTAATGTATTCTTGCCATCAGATCATTCTCATACAAAGTAATGCAATTTTAAAGGGATTTTCACAAATTATGAATCAACATAAGTAGCATTTGTTAAAATTCCTTGTCCACAATCATATAACTTACAAAACCATTTCAATATAATAAAAGTTTAAAACTTCTTCACTGAATCCCTAATGAAAGTTATGTAATTAATAATGAGCAAAATACTTCAGCCTGAATAAAATGTAAAATTAATAAGTGTGAGGAACTAACAGGAAGTTGCAGGCATGAAACTACCAACTAAATTAGAATGGTGGATATGAATCCTTTTTTTCTTTTTAATCAAAGCGACTAATTTGGTTAGAAGGTAAGATGAACCATATCATCATTTCTTATCATTAGAAGACAAATTACAATAATGAGATTCAATAATAGCTGTGATGAAAGCAATGAAAAGGTATTTATAAATGACTCTCCAAAGTTATGATTTGTATGATCCATTACTGTGTTTGCATTAGGATGTATGCATACTTAGTTTTGTTCCATTAATATTCTGCTCCAAAGCAGCGAGTGGATTTAAGTAAGGAACATCTGCTAAAAGCAACTTCAATGACTTTATCTAAGGAAAACAGAAGTGGAAATGTTGGCTGATATGACTCATTTAATAGAAAATTTCAAAGAGCAGTCATAGCACAAACTTGCAGCATCAAGTTTTAGACCTTCATCATGTCTGCATCACACTTTATAGAAAACTAACATGGGAAGAGGTGAATCTTTCCTGTCTTATAACAAGACTCCACAAAATGACAGAAGCAAGCATAAAAGGGATGCTCTGTTGAACAAGCTTCAATGGTATGATTCCAGATAAGTCTGTTGAAGACAGCTAGACAGAGTTATGTATTTTTAATACTGCTCATATGAAAGTACTTATATTTGCAAACATCTGATGTAGACCCCAATAATATTTTTTCTAGCTCCATAGGTATAGACGAAGGAACATTTCAAAAACTTTTCTTCTTTTTGAGCAGTTTTTCCTTCCTATATAGAAAACTAATGTTGAATTATCTAAGTTGATAAACCTTCTTAGCTCTTTTGGTAATTATTCACTTCAGGATCTTTAATATCATTTTTTCCTTAAGGAATAACTTAGATCTTACAGAAGAATTACCACTTTTCATTGAAAAGAAAGTGCATATTTTTGTGTCATGGCTACTTGCTATATTTTTATGTCATTTTTATTTTACTAAAATGGGTCTTTCTAACAGTGGACAGAGCAGTAATTGCTTCTTTGTAAGATGTTGTAGGTTTGGTCATCAGTATTCCAAGTGTTTTGACAGCACGAGGATTATCATAGCTAATACATGAGTCCTCCATGAAGATGTAATTGTGTAATACCATTAATTTGCTGCCTTTCAGCCATCTAATATCCTTAGCAGTGATTGTATAACCATATACAGTTATACGTCTTGTACAAACACTACCTTCTGGGCTATGTTCTGAATTTTTACATCCTTTGGTAGGACTTAGAATGAATCATACCTTGGCTTGTGCCTATTGGCATCAATAGAGCACTCTGTGAAATCTGGTCCCATAAGGGGAAATCTACTTTCTGTGGAGAAATAAGTCTGGAGTTTCCTTTATACATAGGATTTGCTATATACAAATCACAGTCAAGAATCTGCAGGTCTCAGTTGCAACTGAGTGTTGACACTGATGCCTTCCGGAATCAGACAGCAATTGTTTCTAAACAGATGTAATTTTCTCAATTTTTCAATATCATCTAAATTCCTGTCATATTGAGAATAATAATCTTACTGACATAAATAAATCCTGTCTTGAAGCCAAAGAACACAACATCACATAACAATAGCAATTGACATTAATCTATTTAAAATTTACAATATGTATAGGATATTTCTTAGGATAACTCCAATGTAGATTGGATTCCTCTAGATGTGAACATTAAATGAGACATACTTTAATTCACTGTGTTCATAAGTCTGTAATTGCACAAAACACAATGCATGAGGAAGCTTATTACTAAAACTTTTACACCAGTGGCAAATACATATTTTTATCATCATTATTTATATAGAAATGAAGAATGTCACAGAAAAAAAAACATCTATCTGACAACTAGGCTCTTTACCAGTACTTGGAGCACACTTGTTTTTGTTCATTAGTTCATCATGTTTCACTCCTTGTTGTCTTCTGGTTGCCACCCTTTTAATTTTCATGAGCTCTTACATGGGCCACTTTAAACCACATATAGATGAGGATTTACTATCATAATGTAGGAGGTTCATTCTGAAGATGCTCAACATATTAAATTCAGGAAGTATTCCTGCAAAAGAGCTTTCTTTTATCAGAATTTATGATTAATGTTCAAAATGGGAAAATGTATACAAGTTACAATAAATACCATGGTAATCAAAAGGTTTCATAATTTCTCATGGATTTGGCACTATTAAATATTTAAATTAATACTCTGGGCAGTAGAGTAATAAGGTTTTCAAACTTGCAAGTGTCATTGACTGGGATTTCAAGCAAGCTAGAAGACAAAATTTGAGTTCAAAATGTTCATAAATAATTAAAATATTTTTCATTCGTGAAATCACATTGCAGTAAGAATGCTTAGTTACATAAGTAGAGGGAAAAAAAAATGAATTAAAAAAAAAAAGTCCATGAGGGATAGTGTGAACCACAAATTGAACTCAAATTAGCAATGTTATTGCTCCTGAAGCAAGCAATGGGAAATGCCAGACCAGCATCAAAAAAAAAAAAAAAAAAAAAAAAAAAAAAGACACAGGGAGCTATCCTTTCATTCTCTTCTATATAAGAAAAGTCTTAGCTGGAATATTTCAGCAAAAGGTTGAACTAGATTATTAAAGTTCCTGTTAGATCTATTCGTATTGCTATTATTATTATTGCAATTATTATCATTGGAACATAGGAACTATTTTGTGTGCTACAGGGAAATCTGTCTGGGCCATGTAATATAGTCATAGGCAGCTACCAAGTCATACCATGTTTTCTGAGGCCTGCTTGTGCTATAGCAGATGTGGCAAAATATTTTAACATGTAGAATATGTCATGTTCAATAGGCCCTTGGGAATCAGGAGGTAAGCACTTGGTAATCAGATTTGTCAGCAATGGTGCTATGTCACTTTTATGAACTGTTCAAGCACTGAAATTGGATCCATAAGTTAAATACAATTCCAGATTTCTGGAAACACACTGTTTATATGAAGAAAAGTTACCTGTTTGTCTACACTCATTTGTCTGATTAAAGATGCACCAACACATTTGCTATTACATGAAATGAACTGACGAGAATTCAGTTTCCACCGTGCTCACACAGACTTGGCAACAATGATGATTTTGGTCTCTTGAATAATTGCGTGCCTAAGGACCACGGCAGTGCTGATGCCTGCAGTGATTTTCCTGGCAGGGACTGTGTACCCTTATTGCCTTATCTGTGCCTTGCAGAACTGCAGTTTTGCCTTTTCTGCTTCCATCAGTAGTAGCCAGAGATTTCTCAGATATATCACCTATTGCTTGTACTTTTATCTTCATTTAAGCTCTCATTGCTCAAAATATGTCCATAATAGATAAGAGTATGGTAAGCTGATTTCTTAGACTGATTTTTAAATTCTTGATTTTCTCTTGCTCACTGAAAACCTGCCTGAAAACCTTCAGCATGCCTTTATGGTTCCTAATCCATACTGTACCTTTCTTATTATAATATCTTTGCCTGCTAGTACTCCAAGATCTGCACGATTGCTAAAAATGATACCAAATGAAATGCAGAATACTTTAATACTACCTGAAATAAACTAAAAAATGAAGCGCATCTTTCTAAATGTAAATCCAGCATCTTACTTAGACATACTGAAGAGAATTCTGTTTCTGTCTGTTCGGTATTTCCTCAGGAAATCTTCTGAGATAATGTTTAAACTATAAAGTTTTATTAAAGTCTGTGTGCATCACTCATAGTCTTGTTTTGTCTTTGCAAATACACTCAGCCACTAACTCAAGATGCAGACTTTTCTATCTCCCCATTCATTTGCATTTGCCCTCTTAGCATAATTAACCTTTACTCTGCTGATTGGAGGAAATTATTTTTTTATTGGAGAAGGATTGATGGAATGAATTACATTTTAGTATTTAGAAAATATCAGCATATGTAGAATATGGTCTCTGCATACTAAGCATGGTTCTTTGGCATTTACAGCAAACTCAGTTTTAACTGTCTTACTAGAACAGAAGGTTAATGGCTTAAGAGCAGGGATGCAACTGCATCTCTTGTTTAGAAAGTGACACAATTTATTAAAATATATTTGAGTAGTTGCACATATTCTTACTGCTTTTCTGTCTGGAACATGAAATGAATTTTGCTTTAAACTTCTCTATCATTTCCATAGTTAAAATAAAACATAATTTCCCTAGGATAATATTACATTGTACTTTTCTATGTATTTTAAATCACATGGTTCTGCAATTAGTGTGCGTCTCTGCTGAAGTGCTTCATTTTTCATTACACTCAAATGATCTGAATCATTACTATGTTGTTTCTTCAGCATTGATTGCAAGACTTATTCTGCAGGAAATTTTATCTTTTGCCCATCTGAACAAATGCTGAGTGATCCTGTGGCTCATTTCCTCATCTATCTAATGGAAATTTTGTCAAGTCAGATATCCCTTTTCAGCTGGGAAAAAAAAATAATAATAATTGCCCATACAGATGTACCTCACTCTCATCATTGGCTTAGAGCAATGGACAACACAGGCAACTAACTTAAAACAGCTACTTTGTTTTAAAGAGCTAAAATAAGATAGCATACATACTAATATATCCTACCTCAAAAACTCAGCATTTCATAGACTGTGTTTTTGAGGAATGGTTTCTTGTTTCTGCTGATTCTACAGGCTTGAGTTAAACAAGCTTCCTTTTAACAGTACTCAGCTGAGTGTAATCACACTCTGCAAACAAACCTGGCTTAAGATTTTCTCCTTTCAAAAAGGAGAAAAATTGGAAGATTTATTACACAAACAGGTTGTCTTTTCTCAATCAGTTATAAATGTCCTCTAATGAAACAGCTACATAATTGCCTATTATACCATTAATAGCATTATGTTTCATTACAGACATATAAAAAATGTTTCAGGCTATCATCTCTACCCCTGCCTGAGTCAAACTGTATTTTTAATATATGACCATATTCCACACTGGTCTGATTGTGTATGGAGTTTCAGCTCCAAGACTTATCATAGAATCATAGAATATCCTGAGTTGGAAGGGACCCTTAAGGATCATCAAGTCCAACTCTTGACACCGCACAGGTCTACCCAGAAGTTCAGACCATGTGACTAAGTGCACAGTCCAATCGCCTCTTAAACTCAGTCAGGCTCGGTGCAGTGACCACTTCCCTGGGGAGTCTGTTCCAGTGTGCAACCACTCTCTCAGTGAAGAACCCCCTCCTGATGTCAAGCCTAAACTTCCCCTGCCTCAGCTTAACCCCGTTCCCGCGGGTCCTGTCGCTGGTGTTAACCCCTGCAAAAGTGCAGACACTCACTAAAGTGTCTGCACTTTTGTTTATATGGTTTCTTCTGTGTTATATATATACATATATATTTGCTTCAAAGAAGGTAGCTATCCCAATTGATTTACTATTTAATACTATAAATATTACACAGTGCGCTTTTCAAGCTGTGTATTTTTCATTTGTATTTTCAATCCATTCAGCCTTAAAACAGCCTGAGTCTAAATATAAGTGGTCCTACAGTTGAAGGTGTACTTCTTTTAGGGGCTGGAGTCCCACAAGCTGTGTTTTTACTTCAAGGATAGGTGAGCACAGTGAGCATGCAGTCCTACTTTCTTGATCATATGGACCCTGCATGTGTGCCCACGCTCCTGTTCAACTTGGTATGGAAAGGGGTAAGTTCATAAATCACCCAAATGCTGCCATCCAAACATTCAGACAGGATCTCACCAATGTGCCTCTGTACTTCTGGAATTGTCTCCTCAATTGTGCTTACATTTTAGATATAATTTAAACCAAATTCCAAGTACCATATGGGTCCCAGAAAACATTAACTAAATGCATAGGACAGCCAGAAATACCTGCAATCCACAGCCAATTTAGTCTTAAGAAATGTATTCCCTTTGGATCTGCTGCAGAAAACCAAACTCTATCAACTGCAGGACTTTCCTTCTTCCTTTAGGTCTGTTTAGCATCATTCAGTAGAATCAAGCTACTTTATGTGTCATGAAAAAAAAAAATGAAATCTATCCAACATTGTTTTACTAAAGAGAATCAGCCATTTCCTCGCTGAAAACATGAAATATTTACCTGATTAAGTTATGATGGCACATTCATCATAATTACCTAAATGAAGGTAATGATTTTTAAAGTACCAAAACTTTGATTAAACTAATTTATCAAAGGTAAAGATTTGACCTATGAAAATCAGGAAGATATCTTCCCCCACACCCTTGGGTGAAGTCCTAACAAAGGAAATGGTCTTAAAGTTCAAACAGGACCTGAAGTTCAGCATGCCTTATTTTCAACAAATTCTGGACAATAAGAAAACCTATCTCCAGGGTACAAACCTATTAGAAACAGTGAGACACCAGAAAACTTGAAATGAATTATGGATCATAATTTATTGACAAACATCAGACATTTCTTGTAAAGTTTTATTACCATGAAAATATCAGTGCTTTTCATATGGCTATCCCTTTCTAAAACTTGAGAAGCTTTATACTTTCATTGATGTTTTGAGAAAATTAGTTGATACTTCACTAGTTTTTCAGTGCTCTTGAAAAGCTATGTCCCTTTTCTAATTTTGGGGAAAGGTAAATTGATACCTCATTTCCAAAATAAATGAGAAGAAACAAAACAAAATAACAAACAAACAGACAAACAAAAACTGGGGAAAAAAAAAAAAAAGAAATGGAAGCTCTCAGTTCAGGGATTCTGCAATGTCACTTTCATAGAATCACAGAATCATTAAGTTTGGAAAAGACCTCCAAGATCATCTGGTCCAACCATCACCCTACTACCAATGTCACCCACTAAACCATGTCCCTAAGCACTACGTCCAACCTTTCCTTGAACACCACCACAGTGACACCACCACCTCCCTGGGCAACCCGTTCTAATGCCTGACTGCTCTTTCTGAGAAGAAATGTCTCCTCATTTCCAACCTGAACCTCCCATGGTGCAACTTGAGGCCATTCCCTCTAGTTTTATCACTGGTTATCTGTGAGAAGAGGCTGACATGCAGCTCCCCACACCTTCCTTTCAGGTAGTTGTAGAGAGCAATGATGTCTCCTTAATGAAGGATGAATCTTAGCTGAAAAATTCTGCCATCAACACTATTTTCTCAAAGAGGCTAAGCATTCAGTAGAGTCAAATGGGCACATGACTGTTGTAAATCCATCATAAAATTGTGATTTTTTTTTAATTTGCCACCCCAAGACTGTAAAATTAATAGACAGCGATGTATTTTAATCTCAAATATGACTGACACTCTGTCAGCCTCAGCTTGTTGCTTTCTGTAAAATCTTATTAAAACTATCTATTACCACTTCTGTGATGGAAAGGTGATGAATTCTATATAACTATCTACAAAGAATATGAAAAAGTAAAATATACTTTACAAATAGTTTTTACATGAAATATCTTTATCTTTTGTATAGAATTTTGGCAAAAGACAGAACTGTACTATTCAAAACATCTCTGTAGGATATTCCTAGCACATACTTTTCTTCCTGACACAGTTGTTCTTTAAAAGCCATGAGTATTTCTTGATTATCTTGTTTGTTACCCGTGTGTGAAGAGATAACATCAAACAGAATTGATTCTGTGAACAAATCTACTTCACAAAGTGCTCATGTCTCCTCCTGCAAGTTTGCAGAAAAATCAGAGCTTTTTCATCTGAACATCTGTCATCAAGAAAAGTTTTGAAAACACCCTGCCACTTCATCTGGCTTCTTTTGTAAAGATCTCTTTGTGGATCCATGAGTGATTACAATAATTTTCTTCTCCGGACTCAACTTCTCTTTTAAATGTGGCTAGGATATCAAGCATTCAGTGGAAAAGAAACCTCAACTGAGTTTAAAGCAGGGCGGTTTGGAATCACCATTTGTTAACACATCAGCAAATTCCTTTCAGGAATGTGTTGTTCAGCATATTATACTGAACATACAATATGTATTACGGATCAATTTGTTCTTGTAAACGAGGGTATGAATCATTTAATCAGGGTGCAGGACTTCTGAAATCACGCTAGCAGTTTGCAAATCTTGACACATTGTGTTTTTCCTGTGCCTAGCAT
This sequence comes from Heteronetta atricapilla, assembly GCA_011075105.1. Classification (NCBI taxonomy): domain Eukaryota; kingdom Metazoa; phylum Chordata; class Aves; order Anseriformes; family Anatidae; genus Heteronetta; species Heteronetta atricapilla. Next base: position 107,368,155 of record CM021732.1, read on the forward strand.
TGTTAATGCCATCTTCAAATATAGTTGATACAGATACATCTGTAAGATTCCACATGAAAAACATGCTTTTTACTGCAGCTGTAAAGAGCTGCCCTGCAGTGTAAAAGTGTGGTACAAACCAGAATTACATACCCTTAATTAGTTCTGAGGTTCCCAGTACCTACCCCATCTGAAGCAACAGCTGCTTCATAGGTCTCTCAAAGAAATAATTGATGAAGTCTGTAAACACATTGGCTGTCTTCATACCTATTCATCCTTTATCAATACCTCCTGATTCCTCTGTAACAATCTTTCTACCTATCAAAAGACAGAATAAACATGGCATTGTTCTAATCTGATCCCTTTGGATCAGATCAGGTTGGAAGACCCTGGTTCAAAGACTATAAAAGTTAAGCATTTATATTGGACTTAACACAGTCAAGCCTTGGTTTTGTAACAAACTTTTGGAAATCTGCTATACTTATGTTGAATTTAATGACAAAACTATAATTAACTGCAGATGCCCTGTAACTAAAATAAGGTGTTGTATGCAGACTAAATTGGTAATTAAAACTGAAATACCAAGTTAAGCAACAGAATTATAGCAAGATCTTGGGAATGAATAACTCCACCTACACTGATCTAAGGAAGAAGAAATCTCATATTTATTTTTTCCATATGAGACTTTACCAGACAAATTTCCTATGATTGTTTGCTTGATAGAGAAAGTATGAATTTTTCATTTTTTTTTCCTTGGAATAATCAAAATAATCAATGACTGTTTTGAATCAATTCAGTTAAAGAAAAAAGTTCAGACTGCTTTAGCCATGAGCCTGGTGATGCTAGAGCATCTTGTATCTCCTGCTAAGACTAAAAAGACCAGGCTCTTCATTTGCACTGTACATCTATATTAGATTATATGAATATCTCTAAACTCCAGTGGATTCATTTACACTGCAGCTGTAAGTATAAAGAGTCTCCTACTGAAACAAGTGCCTCCCTGCCTATATTATCTACATGCCAGATTCCCTTTAAGGAAGGCTGCTCAAAGTCCTGTTGATATTTTTGTGATGTTTTGTTCCTAAAACAAGCCTCTGAGAGACAGTGCACTCACTCCAGCATGCTTGGTCAAGCATGAAAAAAATCTTCAGTTTAGCTCTCTGTTTCTGAAATAGGAGATATTACAATTCTGCAAGAAATGTCCTTATCAATCTTAAGTACTTGACTTTATCTGCATAAGGGACAATCAAGGGTCTCTAAAACACCTTGTGCCTCTGGACAATCCTGTCACCAGCTGTGGAGGGATCCTGTCCTCACAGTTTGTTCTTGCTATAGCTCTTCAAAGGTGATGAACAGACAGCCCACCTGGAGCCTATACCCAATAACACTGCCTGCAGTCTTCTGACCTGCAGGTGTTCATCACGACCAGGCATCCTCTGTGCAAATAAAACAGAAGGAAAATCATCATCAAGGAAACTGTCATTTTCTCATCAAGCTACTAACACAACAAGTATCTCAAGTTATTTATCTTCCCCCAAATAGCTGAAAATGTATTCCTTAGCAGAAACTTGGATAAGATTTTGATTTTACTGGCATAATTCTGTATTGATTCTATTAACAGTCCTGGACTTACTGTTATGTAATTGAAGAAGGATTGAGGCCTTGGTATTAAGACAGCCTTAAGCCGGCTCTCAGACTCTAATTAGGTATCCACTGAAAGGGAAAAAGTGTTAGTTATGATAAATATTGACAGAAAAGTAGCTACACAAGCCAAGCATTCCCAGTGTAATATTGCTATCCACCTGCACCTGTGTCAAACAGAAGGCAAATGTAGGACTGTGAAAACAAGGGGGATCAGGAGGCTCAGACAGCAAAGAAACAGAAGGACAATTTGTCAAGCAGTGGCCTCTTGTTAGTCAAAAATTGGCTATGAAAAATTCTGAAGTGTAATGGATCTATCCAACAGTTAGGGCTAAAAGATTGAATGATCTAGCACAGCTTCATAAGTCAATTGTCGTAGGGAATTTGTTCTTTATGGAGGTTTCTCTTCTGACTGAGAAAAAAAAAAAAATGAGAGAGAACCTAGGATTTGTATCTTGACTTCTGAAGACTCACTTCTTGCCTTAGTTATACACAATTATCAGAAGTTTCAAAGGAAAAATAAAAATGTAATATTAGGCTGCTTCAGGAATAGTCCTAGAAAAAAATATTTCTACTTTTTGAGTGTAGATTAATTTATTCTTGAGTGTATGGAGGTTATATTTCAATCCAAACAATTTTAACCAATTTACCAGTTTAAGACACAATGGACTAATTAAAATCTTAAAGGCAGTTAAGTTCATACACATTTCATGAGAACTGTCACCTGTCTAGACAGGAGAAATCCAGTTAGTGCTCTTTCTAAACAGAAGTGTAAGCACAAAAGTCATCTTCTATATTTTGCCTGCTGATAAGCCAATTAGTATATGAGCTTCTGGCCAAGCTTTAGTATGCACCTCACAGACCACTGATGGGGACAAGAAGGGTCAGATAAAAATTCTGAAAAATACTGAGAATCCTCAGAAAAGATGAGGGAGGATGGACCTGAAAGTGTCGAGGAGAAGAACTGTGGGCAGATTTCTGATGCTGAGATACAGGTACAAAGGACATGAACTGATAGGAAAGCAAGCTGAAAAGTTTGACTTTCTTCCATCAAAAATCATAGGGTAATAAGCCATAAGAAAAATCAATGTTCTGCTTTCAGTTCTGCCACAGCTCTAACAGTTGTAATACCAGGTCAGTCATCTAATCATCCAGTGCATCAGGTTCCCATAAAATAGGGATAAAATGCTTATTTTAGAGGTTACAGTGAGGTCATTCATTCTTGTTAGAAGATGGCTTTGCAGCATTAGAAAAAAAAATACAGAAATGCAAAGGATATGTGAATGGAACACTGAAGTGAATGTTGGCAGACATTACATTGTCCATTTAATATAATGAATTAACAGTAAATTGTGACTGGATTGATTTCTCATCAAAATTCATCCATTGAAAAATCTTCTTGTTATCATAAGCCAATGAGCAGGAGGCTTTTCATTTTTCTAGACCATCCTCTTCTTCAAGTAAGGACCCTTACCCACCATCTCCTCTGACAATTAGGCCTTTGAGGTACAACCACTGGGAGATTTCTTACCCATCCTTCCCAGGATCCTCATACAGTTTTGAGGTTTTCTGATTTACATATGTGCTATTCACAAATTTCTAACTGTAACATTTTTCTTTATCTGAAAAAAGAATACAAATGAGTACAGCTGAACCTCGTGGTTTGTTTGCTTAATGTTTGGCAACTTCAGTTATCTGTGCAGACCAATGGCCACTCTGATTTGTGTGGGACAGAGACATCCAATTCTCAAGATATTGTTATTTTGGTAACCACAAATTAAAATGTGATATATGATTATTATGTCATATCTGGGAACGAGGAAATATATATATATATTTTTGTCAAAAATTATTTCTATGTATGAATGTAGAGACATTTAGGAGACAGTAAAACAGGAAAACTCAGAGAACTAAGTCCAGGTTAAAATCATTAATTTAATCTAGAGCTTGATATTCACAATAATTAAGTTCACCAAAATATTACATTTTTCTCCCTCTTCCTGGACAGTTCACCACATTTCTGAAATGATCAAGAAGATCCTTCATAGTTTGTGTTTGGCAAAAGATTTTAATGTTTGAAATACTTATAGTGGTATCAAAGGAATATTGAAAATAAATAAGTCCTGACAACTGAGGTACAGAGGACCAGGCTTATACTACATGTAGGCTTATTAAATATCTTTACTATGGTAGCCACAGACAACTGTTGGCATTTGGTGTTGGCTGTATTTGAAGCTTTGTTAATAATTAGAGAATTCAATTCTGTAGTGGTTCCCTGTAGATTCTTAAGACTTGGTGGAGGTCATACTTCATACTATTACAACTACCATAAATACCTTTGGTCATCTTTCTAGCTCTCAAATTAGCAGCTGCTACTCCCCTTTTGAAATGACCTTCTCCACTCCAGAGATGCCAATACTCAAAATAGCAATAGTGGTTACAGGATTGAAATGATTTGCATTTGAATTGTTCACCCTCAGTGACAAGGGCTTTTCTCATCTAGCCAAAACATTTTTGCTATGGCTTTCATGTTCTTTTACCACTTTTGGAAAAGGTTGGTAAAAGGTTTGGAAAGGTTTTTTTGTTTGTTCTTTTGTCTTGTTTTTGTTTGTTTATTAGTTTTCTTTGAAGATCTATTCAGAAAAACATTCTTAAGACTAAAAAAGATCATTTCATACCACTTAGAAATGTAGGAAATCACTTCTAGTCTCAGAGCAATCTCACCCAATTCTTTAAGAATTATCTGAATATTATAAAAAGAGAATATGAAGGAAAGACTATGCAAAGGCTTGTCATTACGAATTCTTTTGTTGGATTGGTAAGCTAAGTCAAAAATATGGATCTTATAAGCTACCAACTCATTTATCATTGAAGGGTAATATTATTATATTATTATTTATTTTTGTCATACTCGGTGTATTTCATTTACTCGATTTCATTTTACAGGTTATTTATATCATAGCTTTTGTTCAGCTTGACAAGGGTGTTTGAATGATTTTTCTTAGGTAGAGATCCATCTGTCCTTATTGAGCATATAGAGCAGGACAGCATAAATTCACCATTTTTTAACATTACAAATGGAAAATGTTATGCCTCCATGATGTCTTTATAACCTATATGTATCTCACTGTCCTCCACAAAATGCAACACATCAGACCACTGTTCAGTAGTCATTATGTTCATATCAATTATTACCATATATATATATATTTTAAACTAAGGTTTAATTTCAGCCCAGGGATGCTGAAAAGTGTATTAAACTTAATTTTTCATGCAAAACTAGGTCAGGTAATCATTTCACATGTAAAGTAGGTGAACAGATGGATTTCTGCTCCTGTGAGCAGAACAACATTAAATTAGAACTAGATTTAACTAGATTAAATTACATGGTCCTAATAAGGTCATTTAGCAATAGGAAAAAAAAAAAAAATCAAATAAAGAGGTCACTATCACAGAAAATGCAATCAGCATGAAATTTTGTTTAATTTTGTTTGAAGAACAGTAATGAGAGATTTTTAGTAAGTGTCTATTTCTTTCCTTCTTTCTTTCTTTCTTTCTTTCTTTCTTTCTTTCTTTCTTTCTTTCTTTCTTTCTTTCTTTCTTTTTTATAAATAGGATTGTAACTATTTAAGAATTTACTCTGCTCTTAACAAGCTATCTTGTACTGTCATAATTTTCTGCTATAAGAGGTCCCACTTGATGTGTGGAATTTTGTCCAATCACAGCTTATATATCCCATGTGGCAGATGATTAGCTGTTGTTCATAAACAGATGCTTATATTTGTCACAGGTATTTGAGCCTGCAGCCAGCAATAGCCAGACAGATGTTTTTCAGAAAACCCACTTGTGCTTCACAGGAAAAGGGTTGTGTCTACTTACTGCCGAATAGCTGCTCCTTAAATAAATAAATAAATCAGTTTTAGGGTTACTTCTGCTACCTCTATCATGTCCCACTAGTTACATGCGAAACTCAACAACTTTCTAAGTCAATATGCATTTTCTTGATCAAATTCGTCAAAAATTTTTCATGCACAGCTGAAAAGCCTTGACAGTTGAATGATAACTGAACAGCAGTAGCATGAAAACTTGACATAGGCATTACTCAGTTATTGCTATTTTTTCCCAGATCCCAAACATCCTCATATTTTCAGCAATGTGAAAACATTCTCAGCTTATGTGCTTCATGTTCTAGTACCCCAGTATCTCCCATAATGTTCATTTCCCTAAAGCTTACTTCCTCTGGTTATCCATTCACTTTGGCAGTCTTTTTCAGAGAATAAATAAATCAATAAATAAATGAAACTGGGAGAACAACAATGATTGACTGGACAAGGAATCCTCTAAAGTACATCCAGCCTTTGTAGATGTCTGGGGTCACATCCCAGTGCTTGTGTGAAGCAGAACTATGCTATGGAGGTGGCCTCTTCACGAATATTCACTGAACTATGCAACAGAAAGTATTCCAATAAATATTTGTTGTTGTATTTTTATTCCTATGTGCATTTTGGAGTGCAAAGGTAGTCAGCTGTCAACAACCAGTGGTAAGAAAGATGGCAATTCGTTATTCTTTCCTTCAGTCTTTGTTACTAAAACTGAGGAAAAAAAAAAACAGCTGAACCAAATTTTCAAAACCATTAGTTTAACACTCTGTCAGGAGGCTTTCACAAATAGTCTGGTGGCCAATTTTCCAACTCTTTAACAAACTTGCAAATCCAGTACAATCACACACACACACCAAAACACCACTATCTGGTTTCACACTGCATGACACATCAATTGAGTTATTTTCATTAATGTCAATTAACAGAGAACAGAATTTAAATATTATTTTTGTTTAGAATACTGTTTTCAATAGAAAACATAAATAAACAAGAAAAAATGATCTCTGCGTAAGACAATCTATAAGCAGTGATTTGTATTGTTCAAAGGCATTTTTCACACTGCAACAAGATGAGGACAGAAAACATTCCTAAACAAAAAGCTGATGTAAAACAGGATATAGAGACACAGAATATTGACCTTATTTCAAAAGTTAACTATTTCTGAAGCTGCAGTTCATGGCCAAACATTTTTCCCTTCCTTTTGCTCTTTAAAGGTAGTTAGAAAATATTAAAAAATCAGTCTCAAAAGTTCTTACGATATGTAACAGAGGTTCATATAGTCAAAATAGTCAAAAGAAAAAAACTAATATTGAAATATATTTGAGAATCAGAGCTGAACTATTTTGCTTGAATTACAGTGGAAAAGTTTACCAAGAATGAAAACCCTCAAAGGGGAGTTTTTATCTTAGTTTTAGTTTTTCCAGTGGTGTTTTCGGGGATTTATGTTTGGCGAGTAAACTCTGGTTTTGTTTTGTGTGAAAATGTCATTAAGAACCACACAAAACCCTTGGTGAGGAAGTTCTTATAATTTTGATAATATTATTTGATCTTCTGGGGAGATAACAGAGAGTGTCTGTGATTGGGAAAGCACAGAAGAAGTGAAAGACCTCATGGTGAGCAAAGGAGAAATCCTCTTTGCTTTTCAATGCTTAAACAAAGTTATTGAACCAGAATTAGTTTTATCAGAAAAAAAAAAAAAAAAAAAAAAAAAAAAGAGGTGAAAATTCCTGTCATGCAAAAATGCATTTGTTCTTGCTTTTAAAGAAAATATCTAAGCAGGGTTTAATTTTTTTTTTTTTTTTTTTTTTTTGGCTGGTTATTTTTATAAGAAGCTTGAATATCAGAGATGAAATCTGTGTTTTAAAGAAACTGTATGTGTAACCTCTTTGGTTCTCCAGCCTTTCATGCCTCTGCAACTTCTTTGACCTAATTCAGAAAGAGCTAGGCAAGTCACATTTTTATCACCATAGTGTTGTTTTTAAACAGGATGTCAATGATCCCCCATTGCAGATAATCAGATTTGAGGGATTTTAGTCAAAATATTTTAAGCTATTTCAAATATTAGGGAGGATTCCACAACTTCATTTATTATGCAGTTTTGTGACTTTTTTATCTTTTTCCTTTTGCTGTATTAAGCAGCCCTTATAAAGAAGATAAGGAAAAATTGTTTAAATATCAGGAAACACAAAAGCAATCCCAGCTCTCTCAGCTCTTCCACTTGAAGAAAAAGCTAGAGGAATTCCTTCTTTTCCATTACATGTTCTGTGTCTGACAGCTCTTCTTGGAAGTTATATCTGCCAGTCCTTGCTGGACTCAAAATGGGCTGATAAAATGGTGGATTTTATCATTTAAGTAGAACCCATTGTGTTATGAATCTGTGGTAATACTGTACTTATCAGAAAAGAGAAAATGAACAGATTGCAAAGTTAGGTACTTTATGTACTGCCATCATTTTCATTTTTATCAAACTTTGGAAGTGAAGGAATGGGGTTGGGAAAGTTTTAAGTAATGTATGTCACTTGGGTAGTGGAGGGGCCTAGTAAAGTCTGTTCATGTTCCAAAGACAGGAACTCCTTGTTGTCACTCATGTAATCTACCAGAATATGTCATATCATGGAGAAGACCAGAAGCATCAGGGTATAATGTCTACAAATAGCAGCATGTCATTCATGTAGGCTTCAGTTAATATTTTATAGATCTGTAGTTTTATCTCAGATGCTATTTTCAACTCAGTTAGAAAACTTTATGGACCAGCACCATCAAAAATTAATGGTTTTTGAAAATTTGTGTTAAAAATACCGTATTGGTAATGCTCTGACTGAAAGCCTGTTCAGCTACATCAGCCATGGCCTGTGAACTCTTTGTTCTTTTCCAACCTTTCCAATAATAATAATAATAATAATAATAATAATAATAATAAAAACTTCATTTTGAAGAAAGCAGTCATTGGAAAGGTATTTGACAGCAGGATGGGAACAATCCTTGCTAATGGACGTAAATCTGTGCAGAAAGAAAGAAAAACCCAAACTATCATCCATCGCATAAAGCCTGTGAACATTCTGGTTAAGTGGTAAAAATATATAAGTAAATAGGTGACATTTTCTGTGGTTGACTTAGAGTTCACATAGTATTTTGCCAACATATGTGATACCACGTTAGCTCTACATTAGTTCCTTACAAATGTAATAACAACAAGCTGTGAATTCCTGCAGCCTTTTCTTGGGACATAATACAGGACTGAACCAGAAATAGTGGCTCACAAGACTAAACAAAATGGAATTATACAGATGAATAAAAGTAATTTTGAGACAATAGTAAAGCAAGAATACTAATAGAAGCATTAAAAAAAAAAAAAAAAAAAAAAAAAAAAAGTCATACCTGCCAAGAATGACGTGCTGAGCTTTTATCATTTCTCTTCAGCAAGGTATTTGACACAGGAATGCTTAATGATAGTCAGTGTTGGTTTCTGGTTTATGTTTAACCTCTGAATGTGCTAACCAGGAATGTTGGGAATCATTCTGATTTTGAAATACTGAGAAGTTATGTGGGAGGGACCTTACAGTGTTGTGGTCATAAGGTAGAAATATAACAGGGAGGAGATTTTGCTGTGGAACTTTCCTGTAACACCATCCTTGAATATTATTCATCTATTCCCTCACAAGCAAACATAAAACCTGCAGATGATGCTTAGGAACTTACCAGCAACTGAAAATACTACTTATGATGGGTTAAGGACTAAGTCATGCAAGATGCAATGTACCTATATTCCCTGCTGTACACTGGGATTTTCTTTCTGACATTGTCAGATTGGTTGTGCAGGTCGTTGCTCAAATGCTACCATGGAGCCATTGTGTCACTGCAAGACATATATATATATAGATATATATAGATAGATAGATATATGATTTAGTGAGATTTAACTGCAAATGTTGAAGGAAAAGAAAGCATAAGCATAAGGTCCATTTTAGGACTTTTTCAGTAATTCCTAATTTATTTACCAGAATGAAAAATAAATAAATAATAAAAGTTCAGAAGAAGAACAAACTGTTAAGAGATGTAGCTTGGTGGGGAGGAGGATCTGGTGGATGGAGAACTTTTAGTTCTTCTTTTTATTTGAGTTATTATTGAAATAGGAACGTGATATTAGACACCCAGCATGATTCTTTCAGATGAAACATCCTTATGGAACTCTTTAGGTTGCTTATATTTGAGATGATGTTTCAGGACACATTAATTTTGTACCTACACCAAAGGAAGACCTCATGGTCAAGCCACTATTTACCAGTGTGGTTTGATAATATTGCTTTTGCGATCAGATGACACATCATGAATATTAGTTTCAAGAGCTGGTTAAAACTCTTGAGCTTATGTCCTCCTTCAGTCTTTGAATTGCCAAATAGGAAGATTATTAAGGTCAAGGTTACTGGCCCCTAAAATTAGACCTTACAGCTGTGTTTTCATTTCTGAGTGTGTGTTTGTATGAAAACAGAGATCATCTGTGCATTTGGGCTTCTGTACAATGCAAGAAAGATTTTTAATTTTCTTTTTTTTTTTTTTTGACAAATTACCATATGCTTCATTAGAAGGTAAGAGCCTTAAGGTGTAGCATTTATATTTTGTGTATACGTCTCTATCAGTTCATGTTGCATATGAGCTGATAATAAAGCCATGTACAGAATTCTGTTAGAAAGCTTTTTGGAATAATTACCTGAAGTTTTGACTTAATTTCAGGTTTAATCTTTTTTTTTTTTTCAGTTTTATTTATGCTACATGACACTGTAAAAAGGCGACACATCCTATTGGTGTTGTGAGACAATACTTCTAGATTAATTAGTTCCAAAACCAACAGAGAAAAGTTGTTTATCTGTGGTTTTAATTTTAACATTTTTATGTCACTCTTCTGCTTTTAGGGTACTTTCACTTTCCAGGAGGACATGAGGATGCCTCTAGATTATAGTGACTTCTAATGACCCCCGGGTTTTCTGGGAACTGAGGGATTGCTACGCTGCATTTGTTCATTGTCCCAGTGGTGCCCTCTTCAAGCTAAAATCCTTGTATTTGGTGGTGGAGGCTTCTGATCTAGGACACAGCTCAGCAAGCCTAGGCTAAAATAGGCACTATTTGCTTGACAAAATGGGACAGCATACCCTCTGCAGAGGGTTATACATCTACTCTGGTGGCAGAGTTTAATTGAACCCACTCTGATATCTGAAGAGAGACATTAAGATCAGTAGTGAACTAAAATTTTCTATTTTAGGCCAATAAAGTCAATAAATTCAATATTTTACAAATTTGCTTGAAAAGAACAACCAAGGAATAGTGTTTTTACTTCCATAAAGTAATTAGACAGCTTGATCACCATATGGTTATCTGAAGTTGTTTGAGGCAGCTGAGACCACAGTTAGGTTTTAGTGTTAAGTGATAAAGAACTTGTTAGCTGAGACCAATGCAGAGGAAGCTTTTACAGTTCAGTTCTCAATATTTCAAGAAAGTTAAAAAAATCTGCAAATATACAAAGTATACACATTCTGACTTTTTATTCTCTGGACTGTGAAGTCTGTGAGATCATTATTTTAGTCCTCTTTAAATGACCTGTGCTGACTGTTGGGCAAAGAAACTGTATATAGACCTCAAAAAAAAAAAAAAAAAAAAAAAAAAAAAAAAAAAAAAAAAAAAAAAAAAAAAAAGAAAAATGAAAACTATTGTTCTATTTTTAAAAACCTTTTTAAGTCTGTCTCTCTCAACCAATCCAAGGAAGTTAGCTTTTGGCTGAAAAGAAAAAGGAAAAAAGGAAAAAGAAAAAGAAATGTTTTGGTCTGGATATTTAAAAATATACCAAAATATGTCATATATTTCAAAATGTAGAGGTGCCATCAAGTCTGAATCATCGATTATTAGGGGTGACATTGTACAAACAATAAATTGAGTTAATGAGCATACACTGCCCATACAGCAATGACAAATAAAAATAAAAATAAAAATGTAACATGCAAACAAGTTTTTGTCCCAGGATTTATTTTATAGCTGTGGAAAACATTTCTCCTGCTACTGGGATAAATCTGTTGCTGAGGAAGTGCTCTCTTCTCAGGTTCTCAGGGTTGTTTAGCAGTAAAGAACAATGGAGACTGTGCTCCTCAAATCCCCATAAGAGCTAGGCCACTGACACCTCCTAAACACACTGTTACTCTTACTATTCTTAGACACTACCCAACAGTTATCCTTACATTCCTTTATTCCATTCCAAAAGGGAATGAATGTGGCAAAACAGGGTTTACCAGGTTGGTTATAACTCTATTCATATGTCACAAGAATTCAAATTTTGATTTTCAGGATGTGCTTTCCCTTGGACATACTGGGGTTCACAGAGAGAGAAGGATAGCAAAGACTTTAAAGCTGTTTCAAAACCAAAAACTCAATGTGCGCATTGAGTTTTAAATATGAGCATTTATAAATGTCTTTTTTCTTTTTTTTTTTTTTTCTTTTTTTTTCTTTTTTTTTCCAAAGGTCAGAAATATAAATGTTCATGTGAGAGAAGGAAGTGGTAAAAGGCACCAGACTGGAACTCCAAAGCCAAGTTCAGTTCCTCCTGGCTCTGCTGCAGCTTGTGACTGCAGGCAACTCTTACAGGTTAACATTTTTCTGCCTCAGAGGGCTGCTCCTAATTCATGTGGGGTCCTGAGGTCTGTGTGAGGAGGAATGAGAGTAGGGAGTCCCTTCTGCAAAATTGCAGCTGAGTTGCTCTCTGCACCTAAGGCACTCCTCCCAAAGGTAACCTTTGCACAGCACGCCAAGGGCTGTCCAGGCAGTTCCCTGCATCCTGACACTGAAGTTCACTTCTTTTACACTCTATGAACTACACTCACTGAATTTATAAAATTTTAATTTGGGACTATGAAAATCAGTTACTCTATGGTCATGGTAGGGGAAGAAAAAAGACCTCATAATAGAAGAATGAGGGGATGGATTATTTATTTTTCTCCACACATATGAATTCAATTTCAGAGAGAAATGAATCTCAGACTGTAAGCACATGAGGAGACCTCTGAGGAGTCAGAACAAAGGGTCTCTTAAATGATAATCAGTCATATCAGCCTGTGATTGTAGCAAAATGTTTTTGTTGTAAAACATTTGTCTGACACATGCTTGTAAACCTGCCAAAAAGGATATCCTACTTAAACAAAACAGACATTAGCCTCAAAAGTGGGTTTTCAGTTCAAGATACTACTGATCTTTTTCCTAATTTTTGTACAGCTAATGTAAGTGATTGGAGAGTATAATTAAATTAAATAAGAGTGTAATTAAAATTGCTGTGTGATGCTCATGCAGAAGCAATCACGCCATCCATGCTGTAGCAGCCACAAGCCCAGCCAACCTGTGTCTTGGCACAGTGGAGGAGAGAACAAGGCAGTTGCAAGCCTTCAAATGAGGCACTTGAGAAGGGGTGCCTACTCCCTGGACATCAAAGTGTAAATTGTGCCTGTTGGCCATACTATGCAGGGCTGCAAGACCAGCTTGGTGGAACCAAGGTTGTAGCTCTTGCTCTTTTCTAGCTGGTATTTTGCAATCTCATCTCTGTCTGTGCTCTCCACCAATGAGCAGTAGCGACCATTTTGCAAAAAGCTCTGGACAAAATCTCTCCTACAGGCTCCATGCAGTTGGAATCAATCAGCTTTGGTATCTGGTTAACTCATTGCTGGCGGAGGCACAGAGCCTGACTGTAAACACAGAAGGTATAGAAAAGGAACTGAAAGGTCATCACGAGCTGGGAGGAGCCAGACAGCAGCAGAAATGGAAACAGCCCAGTGGGCCCTTCAGATCAGCAGAGCTAAGTGGACAAGTTCTGCACATGAACAGACAAAGTTGCTAAGAAAAAATGAAACTGTTCCAGGAACATGTTACTGTATGCTTATGGTTATGCAAGTTAAAAAGGGGGTGAGTGAGGAAAAGGGAAGGGAAGGGAAGGGAAGGGAAGGGAAGGGAAGGGAAGGGAAGGGAAGGGAAGGGAAGGGAAGGGAAGGGAAGATTAATGGTATTAAATCAGAAAGTAATCAGCTAAATCATTTAATTCCAGCTGATCTTGTCCCATCTATATATTAAATTTTCATATTGAATGGAATTTTGGAAACAGAAAATTGGGAGGTTACTATGGGTTTAAAATAACAGAATTATTAATTCTTTATTTTGTTTCCATCCTTTGTAGAGGTAATACAAAGTGAACTGTTCTCAGCTAGGAATCAGTCTTCAAAGTCAAAGAGAAAAGAATATATTCTGTAAGGTAGGTAATGTAATTGGTTAGTAGAATTTCATTTAAACAGAATGATGTCCATGAGCATTAGTGGCTCAGAAGAGAAGAAAAGGGAGCCTTTGAACATCTATTTTATTTCATTTTAATTTAGATATGAAGTTCACTAACTCGCACTAGATCCCTCAATAAAACAACAAAGACAGACAATTTAAGGTCAATTAGCAAAAAGGGTACATGGGGCAGGTAAGATTAGATGGTGACCCAATGATTTTGAAGACTGTTTTAAAGACTTTATTGAAAGCTATTTTAACGAGCTCTCTGTTAGAGGGATAACATCTCAAGACACCCAGACTATATTGAAGCAAAGGAATTCAACCTTAACTAACTTGTTGGAATTCTTTGAAGATATTACTGCCATGATAGATAAGGAAAATTCTAATTTAATTAGGTTTTCAGAAGGTAGTCAACATTGCTCTACATCAAAGATTACTGGATAAAAGGTATAGAACAAAGGATTAGAGCTAGTGCAGGATAAAAATTGCCTCCTGAAGAACAAAATAAAATGATGCACAGCTGTTTCTGAAGAGGAAAAGAGGTTACTGCTTCTGGCAGGGTTAGTGGCTTTAAACATCCTAAAAATATTGAGGTGTGAGTAATTTGAATAGGACTTTTAAAAATCAAGGGGCATGATGGAGCATATCTACTTAGTCCCTCACAGCTATCACAAATTTCCCTGCTTCATGAAATGTGAAATTTTCCCAGTTGATTAAAATCTGATGTCACGGGAAAAGCTACAGATTTCTTACAATACTCCCTTGTTCTGACAATGCTAAAATGGGAAACAGAAGGCCAATGGAATAGCTCAGTGCCACACTAGTTGAAAAGTATGGCCACTAGCAACTGTGGCTATTTAAAATGTTTATTATAGCATTTTTCAGGCTAATCTAATTTGGCACAAGAATTCTAAAAGTCAGCGAAGATGTAATGCACAGACAGCTAGCAGACTAAAGCTATGTGCTCACTGTCAACACTGCAATTCAAATAGACACTGCAAATAGATTAGAGCTTCCACCAGGTTCAAAACCTAGAAGAAACTGTGCAATGTTTCCACCAGAACTACTTTATGCCGAGATTTTACGTAGTATTAATAGAAAAAGTGTTCGAACTTAAAAACTACCTCAGTAAATTGGAGGAGCAGAGTGAAGAAATAGAAAGGAAGTTAGTTTCAGATAAACAAGAGAAAAGAAGAAATGACTGGGCATATTGAGTAGGACAGGCTCTTCCTGTCCTTGTGCTGAACATTTCTTATGTTGCCTTCTCTGTTTTCTAATCATATACTCCAGCTGAAAGGGCATACTCTGCTCTTGTGTTTTTATTTCCATAAGTATGACAACTGACACTGTTCTACGCCTTTCCTAAAAAGTAAGTTAGTAGCACTGGCCCAAAAGCAATAACACACAATTCATAACTCAAAGCAGCTAGAGAGCCAAAGCCAGAAGTCCATGTACCAATTTTGGGGATCGTGTCTCCCTTTCTGCACTTCTGGTACACTGTGAAGCAGAATTTTGTAAAGCTTCTTATGACATTAATTGTAACCTAATGTATGATATATGCATATAATAATTACACTGTATTCCAATAGATTCATCACATTAATTGCAGTAAGAAATCTTTCTTGCTCTCTGCATATGAAGTAAAGTCTGGTGAGTGAGCTCTGATTGACAGAAAGGCATTTTGTGACCCATTTGCTGGAAACAATCTCTCCTGTCTGGAGAGAAAGAAAGAAAGAAAAAATTGCAAATCAGTTTGTTTTATGATCTTTTAAAATTTGTTTTAATTGATTTTTATCACATAAGCTGCAATAACGTTGCAGTCTAAATTAGGACATGGTTCTCAGACACATAGCTGCAGAAGTCAGATTACTTAGTAAAGGGCGAGTCATCAAAGGATATGCAGCATGAAGAGTTACTGTCAGTGCAGAGAAATCCCTGCATTTGTTACACAGCTAAATACATTTTGTTGGTTGCCCCCTTCCTAGCTACTGCAAACACAAAAAAAAAAAAAAAAAAAAAAAAAAAAATTTGTAAGCTTATGAAGGAAAAGTTGGCATCCTTAGACACTTGTTACTAGAATGCAGACTGCAGCACAGGAAATGCAGTAATGTTCAATCTTTTTCCTGTGTTTTCGTCCAGATGTCCAGTAACCTGTGGTATTTGCTGTACACTCACTACCAACTGTAAACACTTTGGAGTTTTCTGCAGGTCATCAAACCAGCCTTTTCCAAATTTCCTGAAGAGAATTGCTCTGAATAAAATTCATCATAGAGGGAAAATAAAGAATTGAAACAACAAAACAAATCTGCAACCTTGTCAAAGAGGCTGGAAGAGTTACTGGAGAAATGCCAAGAGACTAGGAAGGTTGTTCTGGACCAAAACTGGAGGAAGTTTAGGGTATTGAAGGTTTATGCAGACAAACCTCCTCCTGAGCAGCCCAGAATCAGCCTCAGCTTCTGGCACTTGTCCTAGCCCAACCACTAGATGCTGGAGAAGTTGCTTTGATTAACCATTTGCACTAACCTTGTTTGCAGTTACATAAATGAGTAAATCTATTTTAGTCAAATTTAGCCCAGAATAAAACTACAATGACATCCACATGAGATTACAAAGGCCATAGTTTGCCAGTAGTTATGATGCTACATACACCATGTAGCACCATGATAAGAGTTTTGCATAATCCATTACTTGACTTTTAAATCCATAGAAGAGGTATTGTAAAGCTGTTTAATGTATTGTTAGCTCAAGGTTGCATTTGATGAGTGTAAATCCTCTAGAGTATTCTCACAGATCAGATTGGGTGAACCAACTGGTAAAACTAACAAAAAAAACACTTTTTGTACACACTGGGTTTTCCAAAGCACTCACGTGTATGGTGGCATGCACAGTGAGCAGTCCCAGCATGATGCAGCTATTCTTTCTCTTTTTATTACATCTGCCCTTACTGCAGTGCCTGAGATTAAGCAGATGGCTCAGCTTGTCGTCATCCCTGGGAGAGTCTTGTTATCACCTGTCACCAGGAGATGTGGCACTCTCAAGCAGAGTCCTATGGGAGCAACACAAGTCTCAGGTTGACACCAGAGCTCTGGTCCAGCACAGATTTCTCCATTCAGGTGAAAATTAAAGACTTGGTTTTGCACCAAGATCTACTAACACAAACTGCATCTGGGAACCTTGCTGACATGAGCACAGACAATTGCTAAAGACAATAGGGTGAGGAACTCCCTGTGACGTGTCTTCATGCAATAGCAGTTCACCCATAAACAGAAACTTTACTTGCAAGGGACATTAATGTTCCATATCATTCCTGGTGTTCTGAAAGTGTTCAGAAGAAATTACTGGGTTTCTGAGTGCCAGATCCCAGGGTGTAGAAACAATATGGGGGCATAAATAAATAAATATATAAGCAAGCATTTTTTCAGGCAGCTTTCTGACTTGCCATTAAAAGAAACAAACAAACAAACAAAACAAAAACAAAAACAACAAAAAAAACCCTCATCCCTCCTGAGTTTAGTGTTGTAGCGTTGTACCTCATTAGGGACAGAGATTTAAAATTACAACAGAAAAGTCCTTTTTTATTATTGTTTCCCCAAACAAAATTTCTCTGCATTCAGATCAGCCTTCTCATTTAGTTCTCTTCGTTCTCTTCTCCTTGTTCCAGGAGTATTTCTAGCCGGAGCCTTTTCCTGAACTTTGAATCTATTCTTAGCTTTTTCTCTCAAAGAGTGGGTGGCATTTCAGAAGGCTGGGCTCATTTGCCCAGTCACAACAAAGGGAAATAAAAATAACCAGCTGAAAAACTGATGCTACTGGAATGTGTAATACTCAGCATTAAAACAGCACAAAAGTGTCTATTTATAGCTCTTGTTTTGAAAAACAGTGAAGCACACTTTGGGCACTAGGTACAATGGATCACCCAGGAAAATGCATGGTCTTGTGTTTTGTGTGTGAATGCCTTTTTGTTTGCTTGTTGCAATATCAGTAATTGCCCACAAAAATGGGGTTTACTCAGAGGTTCAGTTATTTATTTCATGCAAGTAAATGCCGGGTTTTACTTGCCAGTTTGGTCAGTGACTAAAACTTAGATGACTAAATAAAATACTATGACTGCTGTAATTCAGATTTATTTTTATATATCACTGTCATTTTGCTGAGACATAGATACTGAGCATGATTGCAAAGCAATGTGTTTCCAGTGTAGTAAGAGACCCGCAATATCTCAATCATCAAGTGATGAGACTTTGAGGAGGACAAAAGACTCCCAGTTTAATAGTATGTTTTGTTTGTTTTTTGTTTTTTCCACGTGCTTCATTATCCTTATTGCATTCATGCTGAATTACATTTAATAAATTATGATTTTGCTAGTTTCTCTCTTCATTTTCAAGTTTCTTTTCATGGTATAGTTTTCCAGTTCAGTAGAATATGATATAGATTGAAATGTCAGTGAGTAGAATGACTGTAGAGATAATGACATTGCTTGCTGTTTGAAAGAAAAAGAAAAACAAACAAACAAACAAAAAACTATGCTGCACATAACATGTAGAAGACATCTGCAAAGAGACTGCACTATTAGCAGCAGTCCAGAGATTTTGACAGTGTGCAACCATAAGCCAAGCCTTACTGTGCACCATGTGGACTGATAGCAGACAGCAATCCTCTGCATAGGAGCATGCAATTCAGAAGTGCTACAAAAGCATATTTGATGCGCCAGGGTAGATGTCTGTGGGGAACCGCATTCATGCTGTCTTTTGGTAGAGCTAGAAGCAAACCTAAGATTTCATAAATTTAGAAAGATTTCATAAATTTAGAAAGCATTCTGTGTTCATAGACAAGACACACATTTATCCAATACACTCCTGAACAAAATGGCAAGCAGACCCAGAAAGTGAATTTGAGGTTCCCCATGGGGCGTCGTCGCTTACCATTGGTTCAAAGGTAGAAAATTGATGAGTATGTTTCACCACCATTAAAGGCAAACTCACAACACCTTTCTACTTTATAACAGAAACTTACTTAGATCAGATAAATATGATAAAAGCAAATATAAATGGAACCACCATCATAAGTTTTCTTTTTTTTATTTCTAAGCTGCATCTGTCCTCCAAGCTCTCTTGAGTTTATCCACCAGCTGCAAAGGCACAAATCCTTGGAATTTCATGTCTCTGACTGAGACGCAGACTTTAGTTTTCTTGTAATTGCACATAATCACTGCAGTGAACAGGATATAAACAGTTCCTTAATAAAACATATACAACTTATTTCCCCTGGCTTCTTGTAAAACAATATCCCAAATAAAAATTATTAAATGATGATAATTAACATCTATGTTTAATAGCTGTATCTCCTTGGGAGACCAAAATTGTGCTGAAAACAAAACCTTATCCTACATATATAACCTGTATTCTCTCCAGCTTTGTGTCTGTTACGTTCTGCACTAATTAATATTCATTCTAAGAACAGAGGACTGTGAAAAATGCCCTATATGGTCAGTTCAGAGGTCCATCTAGCCCAGTCCTCTTTCTCCAACAGGAGATGCTGATTAGGAAGAACCGGTGAGATGAGCCATTCTCTGTGGGTTTGTCTCCTCCTGCTTCCCAGCACCCATAGTCCCTGTAGAGGGGCTGAGAGGGCTCATCCCTGCCTGTTCCCTGCAGTCCTCTGAGCATCTCCATGTACAACCATTGCTTTGCAAAACAGCTGAAGACTGTCCATGCTATTTTGAGACTGAAACTTATAATTGAACATGACAAGAAAGGTAGAATCAAAAGTGGGGAAAAAAGCACAGAAGAGAAATGAAAGAAAAAGTTTCTGACAAGACTCCATGGTGGTGATTCAGCAAGGTACACTCAATAGAAAAAATAATAATAATAATAATAATAATCTGAACTGAAGACAAATAATAGATGCAGTCCTGTGGATCTATTAAGGTATATTAATGCTGCTGCTTTTCCATCTGTTCCCTGAAGTTCCAAACCAAAAAAAAAAAAAAAAGTCATCTGTAGACTTGGCTCCCTCATTGTGTGAAATATTCATCTATTAAATTAATCTGGAGAAAATGGATCCATTTTGTCCCTAGTAGGAATTTGTTTTGTTTTAATAAGGTTACATACCATGGATTGTAGCCTATTGAGGCCACTGATAAATTACATGTGAATAAAACCCAAAACCAAATGAAACAAATAATAACTGCATGTTATTTTTTTTCCTCTAACAGAAATGCCCTTGGGATAACTGCATTTTTTTTTTTTCTGCAGTGTTGAGAAGGCTAGCAATTTACACTAACAAAATTGGCACAATAACCCTGGGAATCCTTATTTTTCTATGAGCAATATATACAATGACAAAGTTTAATGCTAAATTTCCACGTCCTCAAACACCAATATATATTTCTTGTGTGAAGCAAAAGTACTGTTTCCAGTATCACAGAGGGAAAGGCTTATGTTTGACCTTGTTAAGCAAAAAAAAAAAAAAGAAAAAAAAAAAAAAAGAAAATGTTCTTCACAGTCTCCCACGTCAGTAATTCCCGAAATCTCTGTATTGCAAAATTCCCTTTTGCCACCCTCTGATTATCACTGCTCACTCAGATCATCATGGTGATGCAACCAATCTCTTGGAGCAATGGCAAGAGCTATTTCTAATCACGGTATAGTGCCTTAAAAGCAGCCTGGAAACATTTGTTCATGTGCTCAGCAAAGTTACGTTCCTTTATGTGTTTCCACTTAGGACTAATCTGTATGAATTAATAATTATTAGGTGGAACACCCTCTAGTCTCCCTAGACACCCCACCAGAATTATCACATACCCTCTGTAGAGAATGAATTGCTAACCAGCCACTTGCAGGAAAGATGTGGAATTTCTGTGGCTCACACAGTGTGTTCCCCACAACTCCTCTTGTGGTTCTCTTTCTGTAGATGATTAAATGCATTACCTTTTTCTTCCTTTCCTTTACAAAAGTACTTTCCAAACTGCTGGTTAATTAAGCTTCATCTTCACATGTGATTACAGCACAGGACTGTGAGTCAGGCAGCTTAGGTTTCCTCTATGGCTGTTCCATAGTTACCCTACATTTTTCTGGGAAAGTCAGTTCAGTGTCTCTCTTTTCAAAACACAGTGTTAGTGCAGAGATTAATGAAATATGCCTTTCCCATAGTTAGATTTAAATCAGCAACACTATAACGTAAATGCATGTATTTCTAGTATGACATCAAAATGCAAATGACCATTAATCATTGTGTTTTCTAGTGTTTTCCTGTTGCATATTGATTTGTTTAAATATATTCAAACTTTTATTTTTAATGTGAGAGCATTCTCATCTTAACATTCTTAACTATAGAGGCATCAGAATTAGGATTTTAAATTATAACTTACTTGTCATATAGATTATATCATTATATTCACTTACAGAAATTTAATTAGGTGAAACTAGTACCTGTTCTTACTGAAGATCTTTAGAGCTGGTGTAAGTCAATAGACTTAGCTATTTACTGTTGCAGCAGATCTAATTTTGATCTTACTAATTTATAAAACTCACTGTCAAAACAGGAAAATCTCTTTTGAGCAGAAGTTCCTTCATTCTGTGATAACTTAGAGATCTACAAGAACTAACCAAAATTCAGAATGCAGAATTTCACAGATTCTTATTCATGATCATGACAATTTTTTAGTTTATTCAAAAATGAGAAATGAGTGAAATTCCATGGTCAGCTTAAGCATACTTGGCTGTACAGTGATGGCAATATGCTCAAAGCATTTACAAAAGGAGTATGCAATGAGATTGGATGGATACACCAAATACAGTGCGGACCTGCTACTTGAATGCCTGCATCATTGTGCATCTAATCATACAAAGGTCACAATATTTTTTTAATCCTCACCTCTCTTCAGTACACACGCTGAAATTTCAGAGAATTTCTGAACTACCATGTCTGCATGACAAATACGTGAGTAAGATTTCTCCAGTGACCTCAGTTATTACCTTAGTGATATTATCACTATGAAGAAATGAGCAGATAAGAACAGTTTCTTCATTTTTGCATGGGAAAGGCAGAAGTAAGTTTAGTATCTTCAGGAATTTAAGTATCAAACTGCAGAAAGCCAAAGTAGGATGGAGATAAAATACATGAATATTTCAGAAATGCACTGCTCTCCTCTAGCTGGGCAGGAGAATTTGAGGTTTTCCTTTTCAGTGCGGATGTGAGAATTCCAGTTCATTGTCAGTGCTATTAGCTGCTTAATTTTAAAAACCACAGCTCTTGATTTTAGAAACTGTAGAATGCAATCAATGCTAGACAGCTGACATTGACTTGTGTCAATGTCTAGATATGTGCCTGAGAAACATCAAAGGTTTGTGCTAACATCCGCCTACCTTGCTTCATCAATTTTTATACATAACCCTAAGAACAGAACTCAAAGTCAGGATCAATTAAGAGAGCAGCACTCTGATGACTAGTTCACTCAGTACAACTTCCTGATACAGCAGCAGAGCTTTGCTCTACTGCAGCTTTCTGGGAAACAGACTGTTATGAAATGGCAAAATGAAAGAAATCATTGGCATGGTTACAGGGAAATACCAACTATACCTTATGTAAAGCCTTCCCAAGAAATGGAACAATTAGCAGGCTAAAAAAAAATAATAATTTACAAAAATCCAAACGTGAAGTAACTTATAACTAAAAAGGGACTTTATAAATCTGTTTTCTCAATGAATTTGTCTTCAGATATTTTACTAAAGTAGCACTGTAATGATGAAGATAGATGTATAAATCATCACCACCTTCAGCAAAATGCATTTTGCCGTTCATAGTATGTAAAAGAACATTCATTAAACACCGATGAAAAAGGAGGGATTACATGTATTTTCTAAGAAACTGTGTATAAATCCTTATGCATACAGCTGCTAAAGTATTTGACTGGCCCTAGAAAACTTCAATTTTTAAACGGATAATGTTATAAAACTTTGTCTGGTTGGCTTTTAATATAACAAAATTTCTTCTTTATATTTTTCATTATAACCTTAATTGAATAATATGGGGTATAAAAATACTTATAAATACATATATAATTTTAAGCCTCATCTTTCCTATACAAAATGCAAATATCCCAGTTCTGCTTTTTCAGAAGCATCAGGATAGACACATACATACTGAAAATACCCATTGCTGTCCATTGCTTACAATTCCTCCCATTCCACGATGCAGAGACAAAAGTCCTATTTTCAGTTTGTGCTTTGAGAAACATTTCAGAGAAGCAGCCAGCTTCTCCTAATGCTACTTTTCCTTAACTGACCACATTACCACCCCTTCATGCAATTTTAACTTACTGCCTCAGAACAACAACAAAAACAACAACAACAAAATAACAGACCATAGCATTCAGCTGTGGATGTCAGCTGTCGCAGCTGAAGCACTCAGATCAACATGGCATGAAGGAGCATGAACTTAATGGATGAATAAAAATATATGAGCTTTTTCTTAAAGTAAACCTCCAGAAAGCCCTGTTGTGGTAGATGGATTAAGGAAGTTTCCTTTTCTGTACATAACTAACATGGGAATAATATACGGGAAGTATAATCTGGAGTAAAGAGAACCAACTTTTGAACTCCCTGAAAATCAGGGAGGGTCATTATGAAGCAAGCAGCTATGCAAAGCTGTCTAAAGATTTTTTCCATGCTTTGAGTCTTTTTTAAGATAAAAGAATCCACAGTGAAACACTAAATTAAAAAAAATAATAATAATAAGCCATGTTAAAGCTCATCAGATATGATATATAGTTAAGTTGGACCTGGGACTGAAATATGTGAGATTATATATTCATCTATATTATATATTCATTATATATTCATTATATATTCATCCATATATTTAAAAAAATTATGTTTTGTTTCATATGCTAATTAAGGAACTTTGAAAAACCACCAATTGCTATGATACCTGATTTCTAATCTCTTCACCTAAGTAGCCTTGCTACTTAATAGGTTTGTAAAGGACAAGTATGTGTATTTCAATGTTGTTTTTCATCTCAGTTTGAAAAGTCAAAGAAAGCAGAACAACAGAGATTTTCCTCTAATTTTTTTTTTTTTTTTTTTTTTTTTTGTCTTAAGAACTTTTTCATATTCTAAAAGCAGTGGCTATGTTACGATGTTTCTGCTAAACCCCATTTATTCGTATTCCCAGATGCCCACACAAAAGCACACAAAAACCTCACCTTTGTAGTGGAAAAAAAAAAAGAAAAAAAAAAAAAGAAAGAAAAAAAAGACCATAATCCTGGGAATAGAAAACACAGAGACTAAATCAACCATTATCTTACTGAAGATTGTTTTTCATGATGCATAACATTATTTTTAAGCAAAGTACAAGTGAAAATTTTCCTGACTCAAAAGGCAGCCTCTTCTAAATCTTTTTTTTTTTTTTTTTTTTATGGGAGGCTTTGGTATTGGTCAGTAAAAAGTTCACATGCCTCTGTCCTTGATTTTCTTGTGACTTTGTGGCACTCTGATTTCAGACAGTCCAGATGCTTTTTTCATGCACCAACTCTTTGTTGTGATGAGCCCTCCATCTCCCAGGCATCTTTCCATCCAAATAAAAATTAAAGATGAGTAAAAGATGCCTTCTCCTCCCTCTCCCCTCACCACCATAAAAAAGGAAAGAAAAAAAAAAAAAAAAAACACCACAGAGAAATACAGTGGTCCTGTTTTCGCTTTTTTCACAAAGATAGAAAACATATTGCATATCACTGCCTAAACAAGAGGCATGAGGAAATCTAGGTGCAAAGCTAGGATTACATTTTTCTGTGTACTGCTCCACTCTATTTCCTTTGATTTAATCAGGGGAAAATGCTATGCTTAACACAGCTTCCTTTTAAAACCCAAGTTCACATTAAACTGGTCCAAAATTAACTTCAAAGTTTTTCAAATTCTGTCCAACTTTGTCCTGGTTAATTTAAGCTGGAAGCTAGCAATGAAATCCAATACCAGGAGACTTCTGTGTGATTTTTACTTCAAAGGGGAATTTTGTACTTTCCAGGGCTCTGTGGTTCTACTCCCTTATGCTATAATGGTATATGCCCTCACCATCTCAGAACAAGAACCCCTAGCTGACAAATCCCATTCCTCTCAGTGACAGTACCCCTTGGACTTAGCCAGAAAAGGCTGCTTTAAGTTTCTATGAAATCTTTATTGGTTCCTTTCTAAGCAATAGCCATACTTTGTCATAGCCATATAGCCATATTTTGTCACACAAATATTGTTCACCATGCGACTGCCACAGTGATTACTAATTAATATTATGCAAGTACATTTTAATATTAGTAACAACAACAACTTTTCCTTTTCATCTCAGTAAGACTTACTAGTGGTTCTGTGTGGGTTTATTCTCCTTGTATATAGCAGTCACAGATACTCTTGTCAAGACTTCAGCTCAGTTGATATAGCCACTGACTTATGCTTCTGAAACAATAGGCTAATAAAGGTCCCATTCTCAAAATCTGGGCCCACTGACCTATATATAAATACTTCTTTTGCCAAATTTATGAAAGTTCAAAGCATGCCTATTGGCATGAGCACAATGTAAAAACTGAAAACACAATGTTCTTGACTACCTTGTGTAGACCAGCAAAGCCCCACCAAACTGAAGTGGGCTACCTGATCATGGGTTCACTGTCTGCAAACTCCCCACAGCTTCTCTTCTTGCAATTTTTACCTTACCAGTTGCCACACACATACACACACACACACACACTCACACAAACTAATAATAATAAAAAATCCTCAGAATGTTGTTTCTCATCAAACTGATCTTTCCAGAGTATATGAAAGTTCTATGGAGCTATTAGCTACCTGAAATAAATAAATAAATAAATAAATAAATAAATAAGTAAGAAGTATTATAGTCCTGAGTATTCCAAGTATTGAAGGGTATCCTGTAGAAATACATGCATGCTAGACTAAAATGTTTTCTTAATTACTTATTTAGCAACCAGAATAATAAATTCTCCTTTAACTAGCAGAACTGCACACAAAAGTGAAGTAGGAATCTGGCCCACTGTAGCCCCAGTTTGCCTTGTGCACAATTCTTATTATTTATTACTAGTCCAGTTAAAGCTTTGTTTAATGGCTAATGTGTATCTCTACTGGTTTTACCATCATTTTCAGTTTTCCATAATATGTATTCATCTAACCCCAAGAGCCATTATGCAAATAAACATTTTTAGCTCTCAGCTTGATATATGTATTTTGGCTGATTAATTTTCAAAATACCTATTGGTACTTATGCCAAACAGCCTGCTATTCCCATACAAGCATCCAGTTTGTACACTAGCATTTTATAAACCTTTAAATAACATCTCCCGTGTTTATTTTTCTTAGGGAGAAAATCCCATTTAATAAATGTGGGATTCTATTTTTATACACATTTTACTACTGAGAGGGTAACTGTGCTCTTTTCTAAATCATAATGATTGATTTTATTTTATTTTTAATTATAGGAAGAGAAGTAGTTAAAATAATACTAAAGTATGTGCCATTTCTGGTGTGGGCTTTATCTACACATAGTTTAAACCATAGAGGCATCATTTCCTTGTCTGATGGTACTGGAGAAAGCCTACTGTTATGATGATAGGAAGTGCAGAAAAAAAGGAACTTTTGTGGAGTTGCAGCCAGTACTTTGTCCTCAGTCTGATCTCCTAAAAGATGCTTACCTCTTTTCTGATAGCATTTGGTGACTTCCACTGTATGTCTTTTTTCAGGTGCTTAGTTTCTTGGAGTGAATTGTGAAGAATGCCTCTAAAGGATGTACACAGACAAAATGTACTTCCCTCCTACCCAAGAAGTGGCGTTCCCACTTTCTTTTTCAGGAAAAAAAAACAACACGAATTCAAAGTAGATAGGGAGGAAATGACACTGATGGCAGCATCCTTTCTCATTCAGCAGCAAGGCATCATCCTGACATTCAGTGAGGGCTCCCCGGAGTTCAGATATGAGACCCATAAAGACATCTATCCTAATTTTGTCAGACCTGCTCTCTCTCTTACCAGTCACAGAGCACCCTCAGGTCTTCAGTGGTTATTGTATTCACCTCACAGGTGACACTTCAGGATATGGTCCTGATGCCATGGGCAGTGAGTTAGCTCACAGCCTTCTCCTTGAAATCAAAATTATTTATATGGCTGCATGATGGCTCCTCAGAGGGCCTCTGTGCCTCCAAGGAAGCAACCATGATTTTATCATGTATAACCTTTAATCCAGGACACATTAACAGTGTAGTAAGAGCAAGCCTAAAGGCTCTGTGTGTTCAAATATTTATGCTTCCTGGGTGAGTCTGGCAAGAAGTGCTGCCAAATGTACTGCTATCAGTGTCCTGTGCTGGCTAATTGAAAATTAACTTGGGCACTGCCTGCATGTGTTGCAGCAGCATATTTGATTGAAACGGTTATGCCCCTCCAGGCAGGATAAGGAGCTCATGGGGAAAGTGGAGATGAGATGAATCATTTTTGTGCCCTTCAAAACCTGAGCTGCCTTACCTTGTCAACTGGAGAGACTGCCAGTGCAACTCAGGCAGCACTTCAGCAGTGATGGTGAGAGCACCTTAACAAAAGGGGATGTGAAAGAGGACCATAACAAGCATTTGGCACTGTACATGTGCCGGGGATGCAATTAGCAGCTGTAGGGAAGATGCACAGGGTCTGGTGTCTTACCCCCATGCTCACAAGGCACTTGGAGACCTGTGGCACTAAAACAGTACTTTACAGTTGTAGATTAAAATTAAGGGCATCCTTCCCATGGCTTTGTAAGCAGGACAATAGTTTACAGGAACAGACAGAAAGACTTATTAACAACAATAACAAACACTAAAGGAGTGGGAGGGGAAAAGAATGGGCTGTGTAAATTTTGTTGTTTTATCTACACAGCTTTCTCTGGGTGTTAATTCCTAAATTGTGTCCTGTTCTTTTTGTTTGTTTGTTTACTCTTGAGGAAAACATTTCATTATCATTTCAAAAGATCACTACTAAGCCTGAAATAATACTGAGCATCTCAGAGTATTTTTATTTATGGACTTGCTCCAGAACACAAACTGTTGTAAAACAGATTCTCTCATTTCCTGGTGCCCTTCTAATTACTTACACATAAGTATCAAGCAAAATGAAAGCTTCACTGGAGTTCAACAGAAAGCCAGTAAAGTCCCCTGCCACAGGAATGATCTGGCGTATAGGAAATCAAGGTTACTGTTCCTTGATTATTTAAACAGAGCACAGCCTACTTTGCTCTCGAGTCTCTCGTGTAAGCAGTTTAAATGTCAGTCCCTGCACTGCCAAACTATGTTTTATGTTTGAGTAGCTCTCACTACTCACTCTGCTGCTTCGCTGGCAAATAGCTTCACTTTGCCATGCCTATTTTGGGAGCATGAAGCATATCAAGAAATGGGTTCTTAAACAGAAACAAAAAGAAACAAAGAGAGTTTTCCCCGCAGTCGTGCAGTGCCCTGTAGGATTATCTCAGGTTTCTAGTTTCCTAGGAACCTAGTAACTTCCCCGTGGGTTGTTTTGTGGGCGGTGTTTTTGAATATATGCTAATTCAGCTTTCCTGACAGGGAGACGCGCCGTGCTGGGGCTACGCTGCTCTCCTGACAGCAACGGTGGTAAGAGGCGGCTGCAGGGTCAGGCCGCGTGCTCGCTTGCGTGACAGGAGCCCTCACCGGCCGCCTTTGTCACCGACATGTGCCTATGACCATGGAGATGAAGGACTCGGGCAGCGTGGTTCTGACAGCCTACCACCCCCACAGCCCCGCCAGGATCCCCGGCATGGAGCAGAGCTTTGTGCAGGACATCCCCTCCAGCCGCTCACCCAGCAGCAGGTAAAGGCCAAGGGTCGGAGATGTTGGGCGCGGGTTGGGTTGTGCGCTTCAAGGCTGCCCGGTTGCTCGGCCGCTTGTTAAGCACTGTGCTCTCACACATTTCTTGCCTCCAGCCGGGAAAGTGATTCAGCCCAGCGCTGCTGGTTGTGGCCAGGAGTGGAAAATCCAAGTGCTTGTTTTAAACTGTGTAAATGACAGATTGAGCCTGTTTCCCGCCCCGGAATCCCAACAAGAGAATCCCCATGCACACGGCACGTGCGCCAGGCTTCTGCTCAGGTCCTTTAGGGAAGCCAGAGGGCTGGAGTGACTGAGGCTGGCTCCCAGAAAACTGATCCTGGCTTTGGATTTGGCGATTATTTGATTCCTTCCCCACTCACCCACTGGGTCAGGTCCAGCCCTTGCCTTTTTGTGGAACCGCAGTTGCTGCTTTGCACACCCCCATACACACAATGGGAGCCCGCATCGTCAGAGAACTAGTCTAAATAAGAAAATTCCTTTGTGTTGCAGGAAACTAAGTATTGTCTTAATTAATGCAGTGGTGTGTATGTTTACTTCCCTGCTCTGTATGAATGCATGCATTTGCGCAGTTCAGAATCTTGCATGGTTGGGCAATTTTATTGTTTTAGAAAAATCTGACCTTTCTCCTATACATGTGTCTGTTCTATGCAGTTTTCTCCAGTAAAAGTAGTGTGGAAGTTCATATTGTAAAAAGTTGAACAGAGTAAATTTTTTCTGTGGCTTGACTGAAAGAAACCAAAACTGAAGTTGAAGGAAACAGTAGATTTAATTGTCCCCAGGAATTAAGTCTGTGTCTCCTCTTAATAAAAATAATGATATTTACTTCATATTGTTTATTTTTAGCCTGATGGTTATTTTATTTTCATTGTCATTATTTAGGTTAGCTGCATCTTCCTGTTCTTTGTGTATTTCCCTGGCTGTCTCATAAAGATAACTTCTTTGTTCTGTTAAACTGTTGTTTGAGAGCAGTACCAAAATACACAATTTCATGTTAAGAAAAGAAACACAGCTTTTAGACACAGTAGGAATGGCATTTGTTACTCAAATCAGAGAGCAGTGGTTTGGCATTGAGTGAGTGGGGAACATGTCATTTCTTCCCCAAGGAAGAATGCTAAACTGAGCCTCCCTTTAAGCCTGAGCAACGGAAATGTGGTGTTTTTCTGTGTTGCTGTTAGGTGTGCTCATTGTTTTAAAATGCTCTTGAAACTTAAGCCGAGAATGTCTGAGAGTTTAAATCACATACACATTGCCTAAGAAAAAGAGAAAAGGAGAAGTACAAATTGCAGTTACTAAAAGAAAAAAAAAAAAAAAAAAAAAAAAAAAAAAAAAAAAAGGATCATGGCAATTTGATGAGAAACATGTTTTGGAAGCTCCTGCCATGAGTCAAAGCCATGTGTCTCTCTGTATATCTGTGTGTCCATAAGGTTTTGGTGCTGTCTCCCCTTTCTTGTCTTCAACTTCCTGCAGCTATCTAATAGCGATAGCCAAATTCTGCCATATGGGTAGTCTGTGACCACCTGAGTTTCCAAAGGCTGTTCAGAAGAAGGATTTTATTAACCCAGCATGCAGTCCTCTGGAATGCAGAGTCCATGAAGGCAAATGTACTAAGCTTTTTAGCAAATAGTAAGATAGGCTCTCACTTAATCCCTACTCCATCTTCTAAGAACTGTTTTCCTGGACTGCATTTTCTATATAGTTTCCTCTGCTGCCATCCTAATGCAAGTGGCTTTACCATAGCCTCTATCTGGAGTTCCTTGATCCTGGGCAGCCACCTGCACTACAGCATGCCAGTTTCTTGACTCTAGCAGAATGATTTGAAAAAGCATGCAACAAACAGAAATGTTTTCTATTTTTCGTTTAATAACAAAAACAACTAGGACTCAGAGCGTGACTTTCCTCTGGATTCTGTTGGCATTAGTTAAATGTAGCTCTAACAAAGTACATACTTCAGATAGTTATCTGTATGAACAGAATCAGTTTTGGATTTTAGCCTTTGATTTGATAGACTACTGGTCAGTTCTCTCTCAGATTAGCAATCAAGAGCTTTAATTTTCTTTCATCTCCCCAAAACATGTCTCTAGCTTTGGAGTGATGCTCCATTCATATCAGAAGAACAACTCCACTTGCCAGACTTGGATGTGAGTCTCTCCCAGCTATGCTATGTTTTCTCTTACACTTTCACTTTGGGAACCCTCTAAGCGGAGGTTTCTCACAGAAAGGGGAAGCTAATGCAGCCTCTGTTGGCATTAAACTGCTCTGCTTCCCACTATTTAAGGAGGCCCTGACTGAAAATAATAATAATAATAATAATAATAATAATAATAATAATAATAATAATAATAATAAATTAGGTACCTGTCATGTACCTCATGTAGCTCAGAATAAATCAGCAAACTTAATTATTCTTGCCAAACCAGGTATGCAGCTAAGTTCACGGACACAAAAGTTTACACAAAGTAACTTTGCATCAGACCACTTGGCTTCAAATTCATCTACTATTCTTGAAAGGCCAATCAAGTGGACATCCTGTGTGCATGTCTAAAACATAGCAACCATATTTTTTTTTTCATTAGTAAACCCAATAAATGGAGAGGGTATCTGCCCAGTTATAGATTAGGTGATATTGGTGGAGATCAGGACGAGATGTGCTTTAGTTACCTTGAGTGGAAGATACACCAGTGTGCAAAGGATACTAAATTCATACGTGTAACAAATGGGAGAGCGGAATGAAAATTTGACTACAGAGTGATACTATCACTGATTTGCAAAGGGAGAATTCTATCTTCCAAATTTACTGTTTTTCTACAAGTAATGAAAAGGTTAAGAAGAGAGGCCACTAATTCCATCCATTCTCCAGAACAAGAGAGCTTTAGGGGGACTAAAGAGAGCTATATTTAAATATCTCTTCCTCAGTGATCTGTATCTTTCATTTCTATCATTATCTTATTTTTCCACCCTCAGACTTGCTTCACCAGTTCCACAAATGGGGTGAGCTCTGAAAACTGCATTGCTGACACTAGCAGAGGTCCAGGGGAATTCTCCATCCTCATCTTCCTTTAATTCTGTTAATGCAACAAGCAAGATCATTTTTCCAGTTTTCTCCTGTGACATTTATGTCTCTTCACTATCCTTGTCATCCACTTTATATGATTGCAATTGTTTACAGCATTCATATTATTCATATCTTTTTGTAATTTATTGCCTTTGAGAACTAGATATGGGGGGGGGGGGGAGGTGTCTCTGTTCTCTTTCACTCTTAGCAGTTAGTTTAATTCTGCAGCATATAAGGACAGTGGGGAAGGCTCCTGTGTTTGTGACACTCACTTGTTTTTAATCCCCTTTATTAGAATTCAGATAACACAAGTACCAGTACCAAAGACCTCAGAAAATCACACTACCCTTTCATTACAGCCACCTGTCCAATGCAAAGGTGAACATGTTTATTTGTGTTTAGCACTGGTCACTTTTCCATCCTCACTTCAGAGAATGAAGGACTTTACAGCTCTGCACAAATACTGCTCCTAGATTATATACAGGAAAAGTGGTGCCACAGCCATATGTCTTCATCACATCTCCTTTTTATCCTGCTTGGTAGAAGAGAGAAGTGAGGAGGAGTTATTCCTGTACTCAGAGGAAACAGGAATGACCTCTCTACCAAATGGCCAGTGAGCTCTCTAAGGTAATTATGCAATTAGGGAGTACAAAGCATTCCTGGGTGAGTCATGCTCAAGCTTTCCTTGACTCAAGTATGAGAGTGAGTTCCTCAGCCCATTTGTTAGTGGCATATCTACCAGCAAAGAACTCATCCTGCACTGAAAATCACAAATATTTCATTTGCAATGAGTGGCTTAAGCTTGTATGGGCATGACATCAGAATCAGGGGAAAGAAAAGGCTTTGTTCCTGCAGAATGGGTTAGAGCACAGGGCACATCTTTGTAATGAATAATCATGCATCCTAGCAAACCTACTCACATGCTACAAGGATAAAATGGATTTCAGCACCACTGAGCAATGCAGCTAGGAGTCCTTTCATAGTTTCTCTCCTAGTCAAGAGAAAGTCTGTCATTTCCAGTTGTTTTAGGTAAATGGCTGTCCAATTTCTACATGTTTAGCATGTCTGCCTCCTCCTGATGTCGGGTGGGGGAGGGGGACAGACGACGACACGGGGACTTTCAGGCAGGCATCACTAAACTGTAGACTCAAATAAGAACAGGAAAAAAATCTGAAATTTCGATGTCACCTCAAATTACCTGTTGACAGCTTCAAGGATCCCTGCTCTGCAAGTCTAGGACTTGTGGACTTGGGGCCAATCATATAATCATTGCACCAGACAAGCATAGCAGGAGATCCTTGTGCAATATTTATCCCTTTTTGCTGGCCCCAAGATACTACAGAGATATGTTAGGGTGAGGTAAAGTGTCCTGAAATAATGACTGTTGTCTCTGGAAAGAGTAAAACTGGTGAAGAAGCCCATATGCACCAAAACTTAGCTTGTGACAAGAGGAACTGCATGAGCAGTTCAGGTTTTATCCCAACAGAAGCAGATTTTATCACAGTGAAGTAAGGTCTGTATGCCCTGAGGTTGGGTGATCTGGGCTTAATTTCTGACAGGCTGATTGAGCAGCTCCCCTGCTCAGCTGTATACAAGTGATGTCAAGAATGTCTTCTAAGTGATGCAGGATAAACAACCTTAACTATTTTGGATGTTTATCTCGCTCTACCATAAACTTCCCCAGAAGACAAAAATAAAGAGCTGGCTCCTTTTCCACAGTAAATCTTGCAATGGCTTGAGCCTCTTGCGGTAACTTGGACTCAAAATGACAAAGTTAAAATTTTTAAATGTACTAAAACTGGTAAAAGAAAGCTCCATGAAACAGAAGTCTAGGAAAATACTGTACTAGCACAGACTGGGCAAGAAGTATGCTTTGTGGAAGGATTAAGACTTTTTAAAATTTCCATCAGCTTTCCAAAATATGGTTTTAAAAGTATATTTTTTTATAGATGCTAGGTACTATGATTCTTAATAAAGCATTTAGTGAGAGGATGCGTATAAATAAGTCAGACAATAGTAGACACGCTTTTCCTGTAGGTTTTAGAAATACCTACAGAATGTCCTCTGGGAGCCTCACTGAGGAATGTAATATTTATAGCCAGTTCCTCATGTTATGGTTGAAACTAGAGTTGGCTTCTCTGGTTTCTTTTTAGTTTGGTGCTCCTGCTGCTCTCCCTGGTACCTCCATATGCAGAGTTGATGGAAAACATCTGGCACTGTCCCTTTGATCATTTTGTTTGGTTGAGCATTTAGCCAGCTGCCCCATTCATTTTTAACTAAGTCACTTATCTCTGATTACATGAGGGCTGGAGCTGCCTGCAAAAAACATAAGACTTGAAAGCCCTGCATGCCCTACACAGACACCTTCAGATTGCGTCTGGCACACTGACAGCACTGGCATAGCAAACAGACAGGAATCAAGAACTGTGAAGTGTTATTTTTGCACAGAACAAAATAATCAAAATAATTCAGTGTAAATGTGTGGAAAATGTGCAGCAGTGGGGACTGCAAGACACAATTATGGAATACTAGTAAAAGTCCGAGGTAGGACAGTATCTGAAAAGTATCTGGTTAGCACTCTACAAATATAGAATCACGTCCTGAAATAGTGCTGAGTATCCATAGCAAAGGATCAAATTAACGTCCTGGATTTTGGCTAACCACAGTACTAGCAGCCACTTGGCCCTCTGCTCCAGCTGGCAGGCAGCGCATCTGCCATTGGGGTGGGACCATGTGCAGCCTTCAGATACCATCATTTTGGGCGCCTTAAAAGAACAGGAGAGAAACCGAGAGAAGAGTGGACAGTGGCCCAGGATGATGATTGAAGCATCTTCCCCAGGTTGTTGGACCCTTTGCCAGCCTCCTTCTTTCTCTCTCTGTAGCAATAGTCACTATCATGGTCCTGCTGTGTGTGCCAGGGACTCTGAAGGGAGAGGCAAAAAGAGAAAACAAGGGACTGAAAGGATGAGGATAGCAAAGGAAGGCAGAAGGACCTGATTCTCCTCTTGTGTGCAAATGAAATGAATGAGAAAATAAATCTCTACCAAAAGGACGTGTGGTGGAGCCATTTAGAGTCAACCCCCAAGTCCCAACAGAGACATGTGGCAAGGCATTTCCAAATGACTTTTAAGGTTTTGATTTGAAGTCACACTATGAAATGGTTTAAAAGGTTGTTTGAAAAAAGAGCCCCTGCTACTGTTAAGGACTGTTTTAGATGAGGTCAGCAGAAGTGCTTGAGTTGGCATCCTTTTTAATTAATGCAAGGGAAAGACTGATGCACTGTGAGAGATCCCTCAGCTCTGTAATTCATTTCTTCCTCCCCTGTCTGTATCTGTTAACTTTCCAGACACTTCTGGAGCCTCTAGTGTCTGAGGAAAGAAAGAGGAACAAACACTAGAGCTGAGAGCTTATTAACAGCTTGTTCGTTTGAAGGCGGCTATGTTTTCTTATTTAGGGTGCTATGTGTAATATTCAGCTACTGTGAGCCTGTGGGATTTTCAGATGTGTGAAGTAACCCAGTGTATGATGGACATACGCTGGAGGTTTAAACAGAAAAAGGCAGAACAAAGGAGGGACAGAAGAATCTGCTACTAAGTGTTGTCAATATTGCATTTCCACCTCAGGACTCTGAACATGGTCTGAACATGTCATGAGCAAAATAATGACTTTAAGTCTTTTCATGAAGGGTAGGAGAATCCTAGCAGTGCAGAGAGACAGAATGCAATATATACTGAAAAATTGTATCAGATGTAGAAATCTAGTTGGGTTGACATCATTTATCAGCTGAAAGATGAGTAAAGCAAGAGGCAAGCTTGTTGGGGAACTGTGTTTTAAACATCTGTAGGCCAAACCTCAAAACAACTCTCACAGGTTGCTGCTGGAGATGGAAGAATCTCTACACCTGTAAATTCTCACATTTTGCTACAGCTGATCAGAAAGATACCGGCTTCACAATGGACAGATTTGGGGAGGAAATAACAACTTTATAC
This sequence comes from Heteronetta atricapilla, assembly GCA_011075105.1. NCBI lineage: Eukaryota > Metazoa > Chordata > Aves > Anseriformes > Anatidae > Heteronetta > Heteronetta atricapilla. The sequence continues at coordinate 107,403,860 of CM021732.1, forward strand.
AAGGCCTGAATTTGTCTCAGTCAATGCTATGTATCTTGCAACTACTCCACATTGAGTCTGCAGTTACCCAGGCCCTGGGTTGGTCTATGCAAATTGTAGGGGTGGAAATGGAGAACCTCTTCCCCATCAGTTTCTCTTCCTCTGGCTAAGAAAAGCTCAGAACAAAATACCATCTAGGCTTATTTTCTGGCCCAGTGATGATCATACCTACCAGTCAAGAGTAAATTTAAAAGTGAGAAAGTCAGATCATTTTAAGGTTAGCCTTAGTATGAAAGCAATACCTGAACAGTTGTAACATTCACTCTAACTTGAAATATTCTTATATATATGTATATATAATGTAATATATATACATAATATATATATATATATATATTCTCCTCTAATAAAATGTCGACAATAAATCCTGCAGTGAAACATAATTTGGGATATAAGCCTTGCTCATATACATAGACTGAGTTAATGTGTACTTAGGAGATGTGCAGTCAATGGAAGTTTTACCTTTGAGTTCACTGGAAATTGTATAAAGCTGTCAGAACTCACATGTACTGTCAATAATTTTGCTTACAGGAAACGAGTGATCTGATTATGCCATCTCTTCTCTCAGCTCAGGCTGACCTCCTGAATAAGACATCAATATGAAGTATTAAGTAATTAAAACATAATGGCACATAGGCCTGTCTTCCTTTTGCAGTGCTTCCCTCTGTTATTGAAATACAGTGAAAACTCAAGTTCTAAGCATTAGTCTGGATGTAATGAAGATAAACGTAAAATCTGTGCTGTAGTTACAGGTGAAACATGAAGCGGGGAAGCCCTAGGGCATTCTCAGAAGATGTTTTGCAGGTTTGGCTGTCCTTGGCCATTTCTAGGCCAGATGGTGCCCAGATCATGCATGTGCAAGGAAGCGAAAGGAAAGAGCAAGCTTATCCTGATGAACAGAGACAATGGAGGCCTTTGTACTCAGACAGCAGCAGGATTTCACATTGAAAGTGCCCCTTTTGGAGAGAGGGTGGGCAGAAGGAAGGAAGCACAGCTGGCCAAGTGCAGGAGAGAGGTCTTTTAAATATGTGTCTGTCTTTAAGTGTCCTGCTCAAACTATTGTAACCACTTTCTGTAAGGTCTTTCTTGCATCTTCTACTAAGAGAATTCATTTCCCCATAATCTTCAGTAACCTGCAGCGATCCTTTGCTGCTGCCTTGCTTGCTTGCTTCCCTCTTCTCTTTCAATTAGCAAAAGCAATAAGCTAGGAGATTTTAAGGAGAACATTACAGAAAAGGTGAGGTTTCTGGAAGTGTTAATTTATTTATCTGTGTGTGTGTGCATACAGTATGCACAAGTCCATAGAAGCGTGAAGCTTATACTACCCATGTGTCACTGGCAATTCACAAAACATATGGCATGCATTAGAACTACATGCCTACAAGTCAAAAATTAACTTGAGTCTTCTTGAAGCATATTTCTTCAAGCCATCTGTTGCCTCTGACAAAGAGTGGCAATTAAAAATAAACAAAATAAATGAAACTATTATGTCTCTTTCTGAAAAGCCTTCTTCAGCATCCAGAACCTCCATGTTCTGTATTTAGGAAGCACACCACAGATTTTTGGGAGGGACATTGACTCTGCAGCTGTTTTTTGTGGTCAAGATACATTGCAACCTTAATGAGCGCCAGCTTTTATGGCTTTTTTTGCTAGGCTTTTTTTTTTTTTTTTTTTTTTTTTTTTTCTTATAAAACTTAGCTAAGCCAGGACTGATGTTAACTGTGCCACTCTTGGAAATGCAACAAGACCATGCAAACCAAACCGGCTTGCCTTGGTCTATACTGAGAATAAGTAAATCTGGAGTTAATTATGTTATCTGCCATGTAGCAACAAGTCACTGTAGTTGCAAATAATCACCCATTCATACAGGGAGTTTATTGTCATAGGATATCCTTGGAGGCCCATTTTCTCTTTCCAGATTCAAACATGGGGCATGATATTCATATAGGTAATGAGAATCCCTATAGTTAACACTGCTATAGCACTATCAAGAATTCTAGAAGATACAGTAGATTTTACTTTTCCGGGTTAAACTTCTGCTTACATGGAGACTTAGTGAAGCAAGAAGGAGGCATATTGATTATTATGTAATTTATTGTCCTTTTTTGGTTACTGTCAGACACAGGACACTGAAATTTGCGTACACAAAGTATTGCAGGCCCAAACATGATGCCTACATGTTGATACCTGTTGAAAATCTTTATTACAGGCAGAAAGGAAAAAAAGAAAATACTGAAAAAATCAAAAAGTTTTCTGACAACACAAGCTTTAGTAGTGAGGTAATAAATCCGTAGACTTAGTGAATTACCACAAAATCATTACAACATAGGAATTCATAATATTTTTGGGGGGTGTCTGCAAGCAAATCCAAGCCCTCTTTGCCAGTGTCCAGGGGATGTATAGCTGTGTTACCACAGCACTTTGCCCAAGCGGTACACGGCTGCAGCTCTGCACTGCCACAGCTATACAGCTTCTGATTCTTCTGTGTCCAGACTGCTGGCACAGCATTGGAGGCTGGAATTCTAAGTGTTTAGACTAATGCTTCAGAACTGATAAGAAAAAAAGGGTATGTTTTTCTGAACAGGCCAGTTTGCTGATTAATATGTTAGGCTGCCTATTTTCAGGGCTAGATGCTTAAAGTAAATAGGTGAAAAGCTGTGCTGCATTTTTCTCAAATATTTTGCAGGCTGGAGGAGAAACTTTATCTAACTTGCTTGAACCATAATAGAATATATCATTCATTTATGTAAGTTGGATTCCTAGCAGAGCTAAACACAAGAAAAACGAGTGGTGCTTGTGATATTCAGTTAGCAAAGTTTATTGATAGTACTGTAAAGGTACCTAAAATTCATCATCTGAATCTATGCAGACTCCAGCAGAAGAGTCAACAGTATAGCAGGGACCTAGAAATAGTCCTGGTGAATAAGTTCAAAGAAGATTTAAAAATTTTATTAGGTTAAATTGCTTTCCCTTAGTTTAGCTAACCTGTGTGAAAAGTAGAGATCTGATTCTCTTAGAGAACAAAGTATGAAATGTCTTTTATTCCTTAATTTTATTTCTTAAACAATAGATAGGCCAGTCAGCATCTGACTGCCCATTAGTATCTCTTTTCTAATCAAATCTCATCTGCTGGATCAGGAATATGATGATGTTCGCAGGCTGAATTGAGCCATGTTCAAACACTGTAAATAAGGTTCATAACCTTTATTCTTTAAATACCAATATAGCCTTTGGTTTCTGATTCAATTCATGGCACTGATCCAGAGCTACAGCTTTGCTAAAACAGGCATTGACCACTGCATAAGTGGGTGGAAAAACATCATTCAGCAGTTAGGTGGGTATATCTGCTGAAACTATGTCTGTAATTCTGTGAAGGCGATGCTGTTACTAAGAACAGATTGGTTTCTGAGACTGCATCAAACCCAGCCAGCTGTAGTTAAACCCTCAAAGGCCAACAAAGTGCATTCCTAATTATATCAGTGGAGTGGACAGCTAGATTAAGTTACCTCCTTTGAGAGTATTGGTGATGAAGTTCCATCACTGGGATACATCTCTACATTTTATCCAACCCAAAGGGGACCTCAGGATCTGCAAGTGTTTTAATAGAAATAAACCAAACACTGAAATGATACATGTTTATGGGGCTACCCTAAAGTATGCTGAGAGACACAATCCACAACTTCACTGGATGTTGCAGTAACATTTGACAATCAGTCTTTGAAGACTTTAAATACATTTAAACTTATTATTGGATTCATTTTGGAAGTTAATTAAAGTGGTTTGTATCAGGTACCAGAAACAGCCAGGAGGATAATAGATAATAGAAAGAGTTTTGATATATTTACGCAAAATATATATTTATGGCTTTGGCCATCTTCATGGGGTCTTACAACATTCCCTGATGTTAATATACTTAAGAAACTGGAATAGCTAAAGGTAATAAGCTCAGTAGGTATTTTTCTGTGTTTTTCTGTGATCTACATTTAGTTTAAATTGTAACTTTATAGCACTTTTCCATCATTGTTGACAATCCATAAAATGCGTAATGCCCTATAATGTGGTTAAAACATACCAAATTTAGCATCCTCTGAAGATAATTGGAAAGCAATGAGTAGGTCTCAAGGATAAACAATGAACAACACAACTTACATATTTTGAGAGGACTGACGTATTCTTTCAGAAGGGGAGGAAACTTTCTAATCCTCAATATCAATTTTACATGTGAGGAAAAGAATTTGCTCACTTTGCAAAACTGCTGCTCTGCATTTTATGTTTGGGAGACATAAAGAAAAATCCTGTTTGCTTAAGCTAACACTTCTGTCAACATTGGCCTTTCCAACATATAAACCATGCTACCTAAAGCCAGAGAGATGATACAGTACTCTGTACATGCTACCTGGAAAATCCTGTTTAGAATTATACGGTGTGATCAGCCGATCAAATAAGTCTTGCTGGTAGAGAGGACCTGTTTGTTTTAACTGTTGAACTGTGGAGGTTACAGAGAGTTGAATCTGTGTATTACTAATGTATTTGACATCTCACAACATTTAAGGTCATATCCAAAACTTTTCTTGGCTGCAGTAGGCTTTGAGCTTGTCTCAAAAGATATAAATGTGTTGTGTCAGTACTCTGAAACCAACTCTCACTGACACATCCTGCATTGCTTCTTTTTGGTCGTTGATGGTATTCATTCCATTCTTCTCTTATTTAAAACCTCTTAAATTCCTCACAGGGATGAATCAGTTATTGAAGTACTGTGTAATTACATTTCTATTGAATCCACTTTGTGCATATATAGGACTTTGATAAAAAACAATAAACTTCAGACAAAAGCTGCTGAACTACACAGAAAAAGATAATAAAGTGGGGCAATTCTGTAATGGACATTCATGATGGAAAATGTTAGCAAGTTCAATACTTTTTTTTTCCTCTTAGATTCATCATAGACACTTTTTTGGATTGCCCTCAGAGAAATATACTTACAAATGGAAATATTATCAGAAGTTAGCATTGGACCCCCAAATCCAAACTAAACAATGAAGCAACACAGACTTTCCTTCCTATTCTGATTGCATCACTGGAACCACTGCCTAATAAAGGGATTGTGTTTGAAAAAACTTCCTTCTGTGTTTTTTACAGTGCTGTGTGTCTGCATTCCTGTTCATTTGTATGCTTGATTAGCTGAAATCAAATACAATGATGTGGATCTCCAAGCAGCTATAAAAGCTCAAACTAGGCAAAGCTAACAGCAAATATATATATATATATATATTCTGCATTACCATCTTCATGGGAATTGTTCAGCAGAAAGCAGAAGAGCTGACACAAAATCATGTATGTGTTTTTCCTTCTTATTATTTTGTCATTATGTAACTGCTCAGAAGTTTGCTCTTTAGTAAGCTTCACATAGCTGTGTGGACAGGTTACAGAAGATGTATTTATTGTGTCTCTGCCTCGTACACAGCTATCCTCTGGCTGGCAGATGGAAAGAAGTGGCTAGATTTTAAGAAATTCTGTAAGTATCGAGCTATGGGATTCTTCCTCTGCCCATGATATTCTCTATGCTTTTTGTATTAATATTAACTTTTGATGAGCTGCTCTTTTGTGGCCTGGTGATAAGTCCTGTAGAATTTTAGAACTAGGAACGTATTTTGGTCTTTGCAGTTGATGTTGTATCTCCTAGGGATGAATCATTGAATTGATTCTGACCATAGTCATCAATTTAAATTAATAGGAATATGATTTTTAGGTGGCTAAGAGGATCAGTGGAGATTTATAGCCTCATGTCTGTAGTTTTGGAATGTTTAGCTTATGCAAAGATAGAACAAAATAAGACAATAGCCAATTAGACACCTAAGAAATCCTCCAATCATTAGAAGAATCAAAAGATTATTCTCAAAAAGATTCTTCTCAAGAGAAAACTTAAACTTGAAGGATATAAAGTGGCTATAGTGGTTAATTAAATAGGAAATAAATTATTAAGACAAAAAAACATCTAAAATCTACTTTTATGACAAATAAGCATTTTAATGCTTTTGTTATGAGGATAAATTTTATGTTTTGCATTTGTCTTATCGTCAACAAAAAATTAGCTAATCAGTCTTTGAAAAGGAGACATGTTTGAGAGCATTGGAAGAGATTTTGGTGTGTACATTCTTCCATTACCAAGCAGTTAAGTAACAGACTAAAAACATGATGAAAGTAGATGGAAGATCATGTAAATTTCTTTAGTTGAAGCTTATTTTAAATGAATCTTGACTTCAACATGTTGATGTGGTGCTTTAATTACTGATTTGATCATGCAATTGTTGAAAGCAAAGCTGTTGAAAAGTTTTGTAATTGGACTATATGGAAAAGAAATTTTGTGACTATAATATTAAACACTGATGGTTTAAATCAAAGCAGTTACTCAGAAGTCTAAACAAGTAACTGAAACACACAGATGTCACCAGGCATTTCAACAACAAAAACAACAACAACAAAAAAAAACCACATTCCATATACCAGATTTGATGGTTTTTGTTGTTGTTGTTGTTTTTTTTGAAAGATAAATCTGTACAATTCTTTTATGTAACCCTTTAAATGACTAAGGTCAAGTGACTTATTACACTGTGTTTCAGTTCTGACTATTATCCTACACAATATGTAAATAGGAAAGTCCTGCTTCCCTGAAAATTATGATAAGAAAGCTGCTTCTTGCTTAGCTGTGACCTCATGCTACAATCCAATATTTGCCTAACCAAAATGAAATTAGTTTATTTTGCATGAAGAAAATGATCTGATAATATCTTGGGTGGAAATTCCTGATTTATGTACTGCTACCATCTATACCATAGAATGTTTTCTGACTTGCTTTAATTCTGAGAACTTTGAACACCTTTTAATGGATATGATCTTCTTAATCCTAATAGCAAGATAAACAAGAGCAATTTTGTGACTCCTTTGAGGTGCTATAGTTGTTTAATTTTCATTGGACACAAATTTTATCATAAACTTATTTATTCTTAGTGACACTCACTCTGCGTTTCCTGCAGCATTTCCTGGGCCTGATTCACACATTCTTTACTCATATTCTTTAGTTTATTGAGTTGAATTGTCCTTTTCTTGTGGAGGAACACCTGGCTGCTCATGAGGGATAGATTCAGGTGACATCTAAACTTGACTGTGGGATGTGCCAGGGAGTGCCCTGGGATCCTCCTGATCCACCTCCCAGCCCAAATCATTGCCTCAAAGAATTACAATGAGACCAGAAAACTTTCCCTGTCTCTCTTCAGAAATGTAGCTCTGCCTATGGCAGACATACAAACACAAATTGTAGGGAAAGAAAAAAAAAAAAAAAAAAAAAAAAAATTGCCCACAAATAGAAAATGGCTTAGTTTCAGTTTGTTCTTTATTTGATGAATATATATATATATATATTGTCAAATTCTCACCAATGCTACAGGTGCTATCTGGTGGCCAGATAACTCCAAATGACTTTAATTCCCTCATACTGTATTAGGACTCAGAAACACAAACAAGTCACTCACAGTGATTTAACAAGCTACCACTTAGAATGTGGGGTTTTGTAACTGTTCAAGGACCTGCTCTTAACATGGAGCGAATAAAAAGTAACTGAACTAAGCTTTTATGTCTTTCATGGCAGAATAACTTTGAATTATATCATATTTGCTCTGCTCTAAACTTTCACATGATAGTTAATGTGGCTCAGGTGTCACACAGGAACTTTTCCAGCAGTAACAATAACTTTGTTTCTCTAAGTTCTTACAATGAGATGTACCTGAATATCCAAAAGAACACCGTAAGTACTCCTAAGAAAGTAATGTTATGGAGTGATACCTGGGCATGGAAAAATAATAATAATAATAATAATGGTGCATTAATGCTTTCTGCCTTTCTTAGATAGGAAATAATAATAATAATAATAATAATCCATGTATCTCAAAAGTTCTGGGCCATACTAGTTACTGTCAACTTCTTAAATAACAGCACAGCATCAGACATCCTTGCTCAAATGATTATGCTATGTCATCCTCAAGTGATGTTTGATTTACATTAACTGTTTCACCGGCATATTCATTTATCAGCATAGGTTCTACTGTACAAACATCCTGGAAAAAGAAAGCTGCTTGAGAACATGTGCTGAGTTCATTTAGGATTTCTCTCCAAGGCCAGAAGATTAATGCAGTCATGAAAGCAAAGGCCCTGGAGCCTCTGCCAGCTCCTTTTCCAGTTGCCTGAGTGCTAAAATGATCACAGAAATTTCCTCAGGAGTCTCACTGTACAGCCCACGTGTGCACAGCCCCAGCACAAGTGATGGCTGCTAACCTGCTCAGAAGAAATACCCCAAACCTGCCTGGCAGCTGGCCGACTTGCCATAATTCAGGCTCCAAGGCTCAGACATGAGCCTGGATGGCTGTGTCTTGAGAGCCAGCAGTGTCAGCAGCACAGACATAGAGCATGCCCCGTGCTGGCTGCTTGCAGTGCCCTCCCTGCAAGAAGGTAACTCCAGCTCCAGCAGGGACGGCTCCCAGTTGGGCAGCGCTCAATTTGAAAAACATCATGTAAAAGCTGGCCGCTGCACAAATTACAGAGCTGAGGAAGTTCTGCAGATAGCTGTCATTGTGCTGGAAAGGAAGAAGTGGAAAGCCAAGAGCTTGCCTGAAAAAAAATAAATAAAATGCATCTAGGGTTTTAATTTCTTCTCACTGCCTTCTGGCAGATGAACTCAGTGGGTGAGTGAGAGCTGAGCAGTACATGGCAGGAGTCACACTTCACTTTGAACCCAGTTTATGAACTGGCAGACAGCTGCCTCTTGTTGTCCCTGCTCAGCCATTCTACTTCCCCATCCCAAAAAAAGCCAAGGCATTGGAACAACATCTGATTCAGGCATTGGTGCTTGCAAACACAATGGCACACTTACCACACAACCACTGCATGTGCTTGGGGAACTCACTAGAAGGCAGAGTCACCATTTTCCTATCATCGTCAGTGTGTCCAAACTCCTGATGGTCCTTGTTCAAGCACTGATGATGAAGCTAGATCTGTGTTACAGTCAAGCAGCTATTTTCCCAGCTCCTGCTTTAACTACATGCTTGTGAAAAGGCAGCGTGGAAATTTCAGTACATTGCCTTCCTCTCCTAGTGCACGTATGGATTGCTTTACAGAAAAGGGAAAGCAAAGAAGGGGAAATAAATAAAATAAATAAATAAATAAAAGAGAGAGAGAGATAGAGAGAGATTAAAATGCAAACCAAAGAGCTTACTAACACAGCAAAGCTAACATAATACCATCTGCTCTATGTCTGGTCCCTATTTGGATCTTGATCCTGCAGGGTTCTTAGTGCTCAGGCTATTTCCTATGGCACCCTCCAGTGCATGCTTAATGTTAAGTGCTTTATGGGATCATGGCCAGAATGCTGAGCACCCCAGGAATCAGCCCTTGCTTAATTTTCCTGGTTTGTAGAAAAATCCTTCTCAGCTATGAGCCCTAGCACTTCTGGCTGCAGTTTTCCTGCCAGCCCATCCCAACCCCCATTTTTTTATTTTTTTTTATGCTGAATAGTCATTGCCAAGCAGGGCTAGGCCACAGGTTGCCCATGGAGGAAACTGCAGTATAGGCCCAAGGGAGAATGATCTTTTATCCTGAACTGAGGATAACCTGGCGTTATTGAAAACTCTTTTCACTCAACACGTGAAAAAAAAAAAAAAAAAAAAAAAAAAAGAAAACTTCAGCTATAGATGAGAAGTGAGAGTATGTAATAAATCCTCAGGCATTGTCAGCGTATATTCCAAAAAAGCAATTGGCTTTTAAATCAAATAATAATAAAATAAATAAATAAAAACTAGGGAAGCAGGCCCCGTGGTGTGCCTGACAACGTGTGCTGTATGAAATACTTCAATTCCATAACTCCAATCACTTCTGTCACTATGGTGTGCACCTTTTGTGCACTTGGCCCCCGATTTTTTCCAGTAACACTGAATCGTTGCAACGAGCAGCTGTAAATTGCATCTCCAAAGCGAATTTTCAAATTGTAGAGCCGGATCTGTAACCAGTCTGAAAACTAGAATGAGAAAGGTTTGGTAAAGTAAGCAGAGACAGTTCTTGAGAAGGGGCAAGGTTTTCATTTCAGGATTAGGATTTCTAATTCCCCTGTGAGCTGATGATTACTTAGTGCTTTAAAAATCAATACATAATGCTTTAAAAACAGCATTCACTGTGGTATGATCTCTCCTGTGCTCTGTAGCCATTTGTGTGTCCATACATGTATGTGTGCCTGTGTTAGTCATCCCTACTCACTCTCCACATCCCCCACAACAAAATTTTACCAGCATTATGAACCTCTGGCCATCCTCAAACAGCTGCTAGATTTTCTAAGCAGCCTGCCAGAAAGAAAAACAAAAATAAAGGAAATATTTACCTCTTCTCCTCAGTTATAAAATTGGCCTAGGGCCTGGGAAAGACAAAGTATAGTCCTGGATCACTGATTAGATTAAGGGCTTGGATGTCCCCATATATGTCCATACCCTCTGGGGCTAGAAATAATTCTTCACTGGATCAAAGCACTAGTTGTATGCCTAGCAGGACCCGAGGTAGCAGATTTAAAATTGCCATGTAATTGAGTATGGGAAAGACACTGACTTTTTGTTGTTATTGTTATGTCTTTCTTATATCCCTAAATTTCTGAGCTTATGTAGAAGAAAAGCAATTCCATCTCTGAAATACAGCTATCTTGGGGGATACAAAATGACATTTTATGCCTAAACTGTGGTCAGGACATGGCAAAGGAGCGCCATGTGCTATGTTGGCACAGGTAAGCTCCTGATGGTAAACAACATTTTTCAGTGTAGCTGGTACAGTGCGCAGCATGAAGGAGGCTTTTCCTTCTGACTCAGACCTCCAGTGCATAATAACAATAATAATAATAATAATTTTTCACTGCACACAGAAACAAACACAGCGAGCAGAGGTGGCGTGAGCAGCAGACTGAAATTTCATGAGTGCTGTAAACAGGCCTCAGTGTACCCTGGAATTGGGCCAGAATACTAGAAACAGCACTGCAGCCCTACCAGGACATGGCCACAAATTGTGGAAAGATGGGGGGAAGGAGGGAGGAGGTATGTCTCTTCCTTCATGTACTGCCTTACTGGTACAGATGCCCCTTGGTGTATATGCTGGTCTGTTCGTTATGGTCCCATCTGTTCGTTATGGTCCCATGGGATTTCCTGGTGGCTCTCTCACATACGCACCCCAAAAATGGATGCAAGGGGGGCAGGGGGTAAGGGACATCTTTGTTAGGCAAAGTTTTTATGAGTCTCTTGTGGGTGACTTTGCCAGATTTCACTGCCACCTTTAAAATGCATGATTTTTCCCATCTACCATAACCCACCACTAACTAAGTTGATAATGCATATCCTGTAAAACATAACTTGTCCTCTTTACTCTTGTGAATCTGCAGAAGAATAACAAACTGAACCTTGGGAATCACTTACCCACCACTGCATCCAAAGGGTTCTGCCTACAGTTGCGGCAGCTGGCAAAGGACTACTGCAGTCCTGAAAAGTGCTGCCAGGAAAGTCTTTCTGATATACCACCTCTTATCAAATCTGCCCCTTTCAGATCCAGCACTTTGTATAAATCACAATCAACGTTATTCTTCTGTCTTGCCAAGAAAGCCTGGACAGTGCAACCACCAGCACTTGGGTGGATGAGTGTGGTGACATAGACAACATGGAGCCAAAGTGGCTCAATGCAAGGGACAATGCTGCAGGAGGAAGTAAATTTCGGCTAGTCACCTGGCAGGACTGCATGAAATTTGTGACGTTGCCGTATGGCTGGTTTCCTCAGGCCTCCCAGAGGCATTTGAGCAAGCGTGAGAGGGACTGAGAGGGAAAAGCTGAATGGCAGGTGACTGCTGGCCCTGAAAGTGTGCTCTGTTGTCTACTGCAGTTGATGGAAATGGTGGCTCTGTGTATAGTGGGTTTGGGCACTATTATTGAAGCCAGAGATCTGTAAATCTTGATAAAAGCCTTGATCCTGAAAGCAAGTAGGAATCTCATTGTAGCTTGTGAAGGTATCATTGAGAAGGGGTATATCCAAACAGATAAAAATGCATTTGGGGGCCTGAGTCTCCACTCTCTTCCACTTGGACCTGCACAGATAAAGGTAAAACACCACTGTCAGTAGTGCTAGCACCATGGCTGTCATGGTCAAAAATCTCATGATTTTGACCACAGTCCTTGTTCCAAGCCCTGACCCTAGTGGTTCAGGTAGGTCTCTGGACTGTAGTCAGGCAAGGGAGGTATCTGTCTATTGTCACTCTTAATACCATTGAATTGTGTCAATGGTAAACAGTAGTATTACACTGACTTTTGAGGGGGCTTTTTGTTCTTTTTTATTGTTTTTTGTTTATTTGTTTGTTTTTCAGATCAGGTTAATATTTTTTAATTTATCTTCTTTGGTGAGGGGCCTGGAGAACAAGTCCTACGAGGAGCGGCTGAAGGAGCTGGGCTTGTTCAGCCTGGAGAAGAGGAGGCTCAGGGGCAACCTTATCGCTCTCTACAGATACCTCAAAGGAGGCTGTAGCGAGGTGGGGGTTGGTCTGTTCTCCCACGTGCCTGGTGACAGGACGAGGGGGAATGGGCTTAAGTTGCGCCAGGGGATTTTTAGGTTAGATGTTAGGAAGAACTTCTTTACTGAAAGGGTTGTTAAGCACTGGAACAGGCTGCCCAGGGAGGTGGTGGAGTCACCATCCCTGGAAGTCTTTAAAAGACGTTTAGATGTAGAGCTTAGGGATATGGTTTAGTGGGGACTGTTAGGGTTAGGTTAGAGGTTGGACTTGATGATCTTGAGGTCTCTTCCAACCTGTAAATTCTGTGATTCTGTGATTCTGTGATTCTTTTTTTTTTTTTTTTTTTTTTAATGTTGAAATGCCTGGTGGTTCACACTGGAATTGCTAACACTGATTCCTTCCACACTTGCTAATTAAATTCTCTTTCCTTCTGCTCTCTTTTCTCCTGTATTGTAAAAGACAGGCCTCTCAAATTTTGCCAAGCCCAGTTCTGCTTTTATGTCAAATAATTAATAATTTTTTTTAGATTAACCCAATATTTATGTTATACATAGTAATTAGATGTGTCTTTGACTTATGTATGTTTTTGTTTGAAGAAATGAACTTTGGAGATTGAACATTTGCAACTGATTGAGCTTTTTCAGAGTCATAATTATGTATACAAAGTAAAACTTTTCCTTTGTCTGTTTGTGTCCAACAGAGTTTTCAGACTGTTTAGCTAAGGATTTTTTAAAGTCTTTTTACTAGAACACATTTTATGATTTACAGTCCCCCTCAAGTAATATGCAATAAAAGTGCTGATTAAAATAGCATTACCTAATGGGTGAAACTAAGACATTTTGTTCAAATTAGATCCTCACCTTTAAGAAGATGATAATTGGTTGATAGGCCATTAGATGCTCACCAGAAACTCACCTCAGTTCTTAAAATATGATTATTGGCCAAATACAACTTTGGCAGTTATGGTTACTTTTAAAGTCATATTAGTGAAGAACATCTGTTAACATAAAAATACCCCTGATACATTACAGTGGTTTAACTGTAGTTAGTTTAGCAGTGCTCGGTTAACATCTAAGAGAAGAGGGAGAACAAATGTCTTGCATTTGCCAATCAGTAAGCCAGGACTTTTACCCATTGCTTGGCTTTGTTTGGGTTTAGACAAAGTTCCTCTGTTTCTGTTCAAGTCGCAGTAATCCTTCATCCCTTGATGTCATGCATTCTGGTTTTCCATACTTTTAATAATACTCTTTGAACCCTCAGACCACATCATATGTTATGAATATTCTTTCTTTGGACAAGAGAAGCAGGCAATCATTTTAGACTGCAGGAGCCCTACCCCTAACACTTGTCTGTGTGCCACAAGGAGCAACACAAAGGAGAAGCAGCAGCAGAAAGACCAGTATGGAAAGATAGTTTTGGATGAGGAAAACCAAAATGTGAAAGGATCAGTGAAAAGGATGACTTTCAAGGGTCAGAGTGTCACTGCTGTTGAGGGGTGATTCAAATTGTACCTGGAAAGCCTCTTCAAGGTCACACCTGGTTTGGGGCAGGAGCATGGTCAAGCCATTGCTGCAGAGGAACAAAAGACAGAAATTGGTCCTGATGAATGTGAGCAATGGTACCAGGCTACCAGTTCAGGTTCTTCTTTACCAGTAACAATACATTGCAGTACAGAGATACTAACAGGTAATGATTTTCCTTACCTTCTTGCCAGGTGACTGATAGGACTTCTTACTAATTTGTCCCTCATTCTGTGACCCTTCCACCAGACAATCATCTTCTTGCCTTCCTGGCTTTCTTGTTCTGTTTTTGATATGCAGGAATGCACAAAGCTGCACCCAAGGAGGTTCAGACTGGACATTAGCAAAAAATTCTTTATTGTGAGAGTGGTCAAAAATGGGAACAGGCTTCCTGGAAAGGTGGTTGATGCCCCGTGCCTGTCAGTGTTCAAGAGGCATTTGGACAATGTCTTCACTCATATGCTTTACTTTTGGTTAGCCCTGAAGTGGTCAAGGAGTTGGATTAGATGATCTTTGAAGGTCTCTTCCAAATGATCTATTTGCTCTATTCTATTCTATTCTATTCTATTCTATTCTATTCTATTCTATTCTATTCTATTCTATTCTATTCTATTCTATTCCATTCCATTCCATTCCATTCCATTCCATTTAACTTTGAAAGAAATGACGGCTCTGAGGGACGGTAAGCGGCTTCCCTTGGGAATTGTACTGTAAATCCTCGAGGTTAGGATAACTAACATCTTCTCTATGAGTTAGTTTAATGTAAGATAGGTTTTGTTGTAGGGTCCTAACAGGAGTATATTGTTGAACATTACCAGCTGACTGAAAATTAAGGTGCAAAATACTGTTTTTCTAAAAATCTGAGAGACACCTGAAAAAAATCCTGTTTGTAAATTTATCATAAGAAATTATTCCCAGCCACATGGCTCCACATACTGTTTCCAGTGTACATACGGCCCTGGGTTGGGACCCTCACTGGAAAACAAGCTTAGGCCCTTCCTGTTAATTTACTTGTGGAGAAGGTTTTTTTTTTTTTTTTTTTTTTTTTTTTTTTTCTACCAGGCAAGTTCATCTGTCAAGGTGACCTTCATAGCCAACACTGTGCTTCTGCAGATAAAGAATGTCGTGTCAGCTTATTTGTGAAATTCAGCAAAGTGGCTGGCAGCAGGACTCCTGCGAGGCACAGGCACATTGCAAAACAAAACTCTTCCTACAGGCACTGGGAAGATTTTTCTGTTCTGCAGCTTTCATACTGCACATTTTGCAATCCGTCTTTTGTCATACTCTGTAAACCCTCTTCTCTTGGCCTGGCTGGTTTTCTATCTAAATGCTCTTGGGGTTAAATAGTTTCTTTTGAAAAATCCCTATTCTGTAAATTAATGCCCTCCTCAGCAGATCTAAGACCAAAATTAAATCTTAATCAATCACAGTTGTTGATAGGAGATTTCACAGATCCCCTGCCAAAGTCCAGGCAGAAGTCGATCTCCTGAGATCTCCTTTGTGAAGGTTTAATCTTTCATGGCATTTGAGGAGCTGAAGTCAAGTCTGGGCTGCCTGGCCATGAATGACTATCTTCTTGCTATCTAAATAGTTGCTTTAAAATACATCACTTATTAAGTTTTGGCCATTACCTTTTTTCTACCATGAAAAACAAGCCAGATTTGGACCATGTGCGCGTAATATATCCTAGTGTTAACATAAAATCCAGCCTGGAGAAGAGCCCCTGATTTTTGCTTGCTAACAGCTGGAATAGATCAATATATAGAGACCCTGGAAATAGCAGTCATGTTTCAGAAGAAACCGCCACATGATTATGATCATGCCAGTTTAATTTCTGTGGAATAATTAATCCAACAATATTTCTTCCAGTTCCTTTCTTGTAGTTTTATTTTCATGCTTGCCATATGACATCAGTTAGACAAGTCCTTAAAGCAATTCCCCAGCAGCAGTGACCTGTTAAAACAGAAGACTGTATTTAGAAGTGGGACCAAAATAAAAGGATTTTTTTTTCAGGAAAAAAATAAAAATAAAAAAGGTTGTGTTGATCAGACTAATCTACAGAGCATATTTTGAGCCAAGAAAAAAAAAAAAAAAAAAAAAGAAAAAAAAGAAAGGATGCAAAAATCAGAAAAAGATTAAACATTTCATTGCAACATATTCTAAATGATCTGTTTTGTTTCCAATTTATGCAGATTTAACTTTCAACAGAAAAGTAAAACAAAGTCAAAATCTGAGATCAAACTGTTTATTGTTCTTCTAAATTTCTACAGGAAAAGAAAATGGCTTTGCTTTAGATGATGTTTAAATGAAGATTTTGTTCAATTACATGTTTGGCCAAAGCCCTGAAATGTCAGTTATTTTAATAGCTAATTGTTTAGGACTGGAACTTACATCCAGATGCAGCAATGAACTTAAGCATTTGTCTCATTATAAGGCTAATCTATGTTTTTCTGTAGTCATAAAATGGAGTTAGCAGCAGGCCTATTGTATATCTCAGCATTTAATTTTAGAAAAAAAGAAGAGCATGAAGCCACATGTATCAGAATTTAACTGTTGTATGACATTCAGTATACCTGCTGAACTATTTCATCCTTTTGTCCCTTATGTAAACTGTATATGGAATTGGCAGAGAGCTGCCTTTGTACTGACCATGAAACAGAGTAATCAAACATGCATAAAGATACTGGTGCAAGCAGATCTCTGTGTCGTACAAATCCCCACCTGTGTATATGAGTTCACCACTGTTTATTTTTTGTAGGACAGCTGTGATTAGGGCTCACCATTGTGCTGATCCAGAAACAGACAGGAAAAAAAAAAAAATGTTGAAGCATAGTTAAATTGTTTATGCCCGGACTTTTAACTTGAAAATTTGTTTAAATTGTACTTTTAAAAAAAATACTGTATTTTGGAGGTAAAACATGTTAAGTGCAAGGACACTGCAAGGAGAGGCTCACAGTTCCCTTGCTTTCAAGTGTTTCAAGTGTACCTAATGCCCAGTGAGCAGTTATACACTTGCAGCCTTTAACAGCTCTTTAGTGAGTCCCTCACTGTCCTCTCCTGTTATGGACAGCAAGGGAGACATTTTATCCATCACTGTGCTGAATTGCTCTTTGGAGGTGACTTTCTTTCCACCAGCTGTCATCAGGAGCCCACAGCAGTACAGACCTAACTCACACATCCCATTTCAGTGTCTGGTGATAGACGAGAGGACCTAGCACTTACTGAAACACAGAGAATGTTTAATTGCTGACAGCAACCCAAGGGAAGATACTCTCATTTTGAGTTGCTGCAAGTGAGCTGGCCTCTGCTTCCTTCCCCCCTTCCCCAGCTGTGTTTTTCTGTATTGTGCAGGCATTGAGCTGCAAGGGACTAGGTTTGCAAATGGGAACCTGTCTTCATATTTACCAAACACAACCAAATCTCAATTCCTCGGAAAGCCTAGGTAGGGCACTGTTACCAAGGCTTGCCTAAATCTCATCAGAGAACAACTTTGGGAAAAGGCAATCCAGTATTGATATTTATATACACTTAAAGTGTACTATACTATACTATACTATACTATACTATACTATACTATATAGTGTTTATACAAAGTCTAGAATTAGGTATAAAATTACCTTAATTTCTTCATACAGCAACAGCTTAAGGAGAAGCAACAGTGAATCACATTTCTAAAAGGAGGGAAAAGACATCCTTGAAGGAGGGGGGCAATCTTGGGACTATTCTGCCTGGAGGTGGCCTCTGAATGCCTGTAGGAGGTGACAGTACGGATGTTTTAGCTGGGAGGATATGGACTAGCATCACCATGTCGTTTCATGCAAAACAGTAGGTGCTGGGCAGCTGCTGGTAACCAGCAACACCAGCTGGACTTACAGCATGAATAGCCCCATAGTCCACTACCAAACTCATGAGCCACACTTTTCACTGCAGTTTATACTTTAAAATATGACCCAACAGTCCCTAAGCAGACCTACAGGCAATAGTAAATGACCTAAAGCTTTCAAAATTTTCAAGGATTTACATCATTCTAAAAGCTGAGCAGAAGAAACAGAAGGAAAGATTAAATCCAGTGTAAAACAAAAGACAAATTTAACTTCAAGATGAACTGTAAAACCAAACCACTTCTGGTTTTGCTGTTTTCTGTCCCTTCAGGAAAGCTGTGTCTGATTCAGGAAGTCCTTTGCCTTCTCTTTTCCTTTTTTTCTGCCTGTTTTTGTTTGTTTGTTTGTTTTTCTTTCTTTGCTTGTTCTGATTAAATAACAGGCTTTCTTTTCCCTTTACTCTGCCAAAGAGCTTTAGCCATGTGTTTGGAGGAAGTGAAGAATATCAGAAAGCCCATAACCAGAAAGGCACCTTTTCCTCCTGTATGTTGAGCTGAAAGAATGATGACAGGAATGCTGCCAGTAAGACAGCTCAGTTTAAGTATTTCAACAGATAAGTAAAAGTTCAGTGATAGGAGTTTAGTTTGACTACCTTAAGTGCTTTCTGTGTTTGAAAGTTATTTCTTGGGCCTCTTTTGACTGCAATAACAGCCTGTGGTAAGGAACTGATTGCACATGGGCTCTCCCCCCGCTGCAGCTCCAGGCATCCCTGAATTTTGAGAATTTTTCTAGCTTGTGGCAAAAAACTATTGTGGGCCACTGTCCATGCAAAACCTGATTGATGCATGCTTTTGTCAGTATCCATCTGTGTTTCCCAGTGAATATCCCACTGTAGAAAAAAAAAAAAAAAAAGGCAGGAAAGTTTTCCCCATGAATGTTAGATTTCTTAATAGCTGTACTCTGGCTTGCTTCTTTTTCCTAGCTGGTATTGTGCATTGGAGAGAGCTTCTCATTAATTTACATCTGGCCATTTACGATTTTTTGAGTTATGTTAATGGTAGTGTCTTATATCCCTTTAGCAGAAAACACATAAATTGACTCTGTCTTTTTCTGAGCCACCCCACAGGGACTCTCCTGAATTACACAGCACAGCTAGCACTGATTACTTTTTTTATTTCTCCTCTTAGGAAATGGATAAAAGGTTTAAGTTCTGACACAAACAGGAAAACACACTAAGAGGATTTATCCTGAAGGCATCTACTCTTTAAATAGTGATGGAGCAGTGTCAGTCTGTTTCCCACAAGGACCAGAAACTCCACTGCTCTTTGTTCCCGCAGCCCTTGTATGACTAGAGGCAGAATATCCTATCACAGGCTGTCAGATAGCTCCCAGAATAAGCAACTTTGTGATCATAGGCTGAGAAAGAGCTCACTGCCACTAGGAGCATGAAGAAGTTGAGTTTCAGAAGGACTCTGCCCTGCTGCTTTAAGGATAGCACCAAGGTTTTATTCTGCTGTGAGGTAAGATTTGCAGAATTTTCTAAATCAATAACTTCTCAGCCTCCCAGATCCTGCTCCCTCCCTCTTGTTTTCTTAAATAAAGAGTGACAGGAGGGGGAGCAAGCTGTCAGAATTATCACTAGTGGAATTTTCCAGCTTTACTGGGCAGGAAAGGGGGGGACAGAAATAATGATCCACTGTAGAAAAACAACTAGACACAGTGCAAGAGACTGCAGGATAGGCATATGAATGTTTTGTATTGTCTCAAGTTGAAGTAATATGAAAATGCACCTCAAAAATATATTAATCTAGACCTCTTTAAGGTTTTATTGACAAGGTGTGTTTCTGGATTATTATACTCTGTTGTACAACTTTTTCCTCACTGTTTATGCTGTTTAAAAATGTATGTCAACGGAATAATGTTCCAGAGGAAGCTGAACCTTTACTTCAAATTAAATTAATCACGTTTTTCCCCTTTTTTGCTTTTGTTTGACTTGGGGTCAGAAATTTGCCTTTTTCAGCCTTTATCTTTTGTTTTTCTGTCAGTGTTTGTGATATAAATGCATATTTCAGCTCGGTGTTGTGGCCGTAATTTAACTTGCACAACTAAAGGTTTATAGAAACCTAGCTTGAAAGAAAGAAGAAACTTAGATATATTTGTTCAATGGGAGGAAAGCCAAGTCTGACAGTTTAACTGATGCATTCGTATAGATGACATGGCTAAATGAGCTAAAGTATTTCTATATTCATGAATACTTCATCCAAATCCATATTTTTCAAACTGTGCTCAAATCTGGCTTGGTTCTGTAAACTTGGTAGGCAGGGATTTGCAGGTAGCACCAGATTTTTCAGATGGACACTTTCACTTTTAAGGTGCTTATGTCTGGTAATCACACACACACAAAAAAATAATAATAATAATAATAAAAAAAACAGTGCAGCAGGGGACTGGTGGTGAGCAGCAGGTACAACTGTCTGTCTGCCTGGTGATGAAAATTGAAATAATTCAAGGGAGCTGGAAACCAGGACTAGTCCACATTTCTTGGATGAAACTGGAAGCTTATGTATGTAGTCTAAATAAATGAAAGTACAGACAATAGACCATCAATCCAGCACTCATGGACAGGACATGTCAGAATTCTAGGGAGTTTCTCTCCTGCTGTCTGGCCAGTGTGACACACACATCTCTGCACCTCCAGAGCAAACATCAGGAGTGTTTGAGGAGTTGCATTTAGGAAGCTCCTGTTCCCTGATAGCTTGCACACACTGAAACGGCCAACACAACGTTTCCAGTTCCAAAGTCCCCCTGTAGTAAAATATCATGAGCCAGGGTCATGACCATTTGACAGAAATAATACTTCTTGCCTTGGGGGAAACTTTTCAAGGATTTCTTACCCTGTTGTTCCCTTTGTATAGGCAGCACAAGGCCTATACTGAAGATCAAAGGGAAGTCACAAATGGCACAAGATGATCCAGAGCAACACAATATGATGATCATGATCCAATATGATGAGTACATAATAGTTTTTTGTTGACTTTGATCATGATGAAAGAGCAAGTACTTTCTTTTTACCATATCATACACAAAG
The DNA here is from genome assembly GCA_011075105.1 of Heteronetta atricapilla. Classification (NCBI taxonomy): domain Eukaryota; kingdom Metazoa; phylum Chordata; class Aves; order Anseriformes; family Anatidae; genus Heteronetta; species Heteronetta atricapilla. The sequence goes on from CM021732.1 coordinate 107,424,899, forward strand.
TCTCACTGAAAAAAATCTAGGCAGCTAACATCCCAGATCTGACTTTTGCTAGCTAGGTTTTTGACTGATTTGTTTAGAAAAAGAGAAGCAAATCAGCAGGTTGATTGTGAAATTTCTAGTGTATGATTAAAATCCTAGCATTAAGAGATTTTATTCAGCAAATAGTGTCATTATGAGCCACTGAACTGTTCTGTCAGGTTGGAAGAGAGGGCTTACTGGCATCAGGGGCAGTGCCCAAACTGCCTTCTGTGATTTTGTGACTTCTTTTTCATATGTATGGAAGAATTCTGTGGGGTTTCCCATCACTGTTTTTGCTCCTGTTTGTTCTCAATGAAAGTGATCCTGTCCATGCAATGAAAAGGCAGCTAACCTCTAGGCGCTAGGATAGGCAGGGCTTTGCAGTACAATTGAAAAGTGATTCCTAACTCAGAAAATTTCTGAGAGATAAAGAAATGTAGATCATTCTAAACAGCTACAAATTCTCTGCTGTTGATGTTGTTTCAAGGTAATGACCAAATTCTGACGAAAATGAATCTAGCAACACTAAGCAATAACGTAATTTCTTCGAGTTTTAATCACTCTTTAGTAAAAAGTCTCTTAAAATGCATTACTTTTGAAAACATTTGGTGGTGAACTATGCATAAGTGATCATAACAACATATCAGCCTCTTAATTTGTTAGGTCTTTCTCCTACACAAGAGTCCAATTACTTTGAATATCAAAGTCTATTCCATTTTTATCTTGAAGTAAGCTTCCCTTTAGCAGCCAGTCGATGTTGATCCCCTGGTTCATGCCTTATGAAATATTCCATTGTATGTGTTACATGGCTTTTTCACAAAGGCTTTTGGGAGATTACTAAAATATTCCTTCCCTTTGATCCAAAATTTGCTGTGTATTCATATATATATATATATACACTTATTTATGTGAGTATGTATCCATATATATGTAAAATAATCTTCCCTTTAGGGTACTGTGTGTGTATTTCATAAAGGAAAGCACATTGCAATACAAACAGACTGACTTTATGGTGGTCTTGCAGAAACTCCTGCCAAGCAAAAGAATAAATAACAGATGTTTTAATCAAAGCCAAATTTAAAAGATAAAGCTTGAATTTAGGTGGCCAAAATCCCAGAGAACTGGGTGAACTTAATGCCCACAGAAAGGGATAATGAGTGTGCAATGGTATGCAATGAAGTTGAAGGCAAATTTTCAAACATCTCTGTGACTTAAAATCCTAAATGTCATCTTCAAAACCAAGTTTGAATGCAGAAGTATTTACTCGAAGAGTAAGTCCATAGGGTTTGTGCTCTAAACTCTTCAATTGTTTCTGAAAATGAAAGTTAGGTGACTTACCCCCTTAGTCTCTTTTAGATGCATAACCTTTAGCCACCTGGAAGGACAAAAAAGATACCAGCCCAAGAAATGGCTAAAAACCAAATAAGGATACCAACTGAAACCAAAGAACTAGAGTTATAAGCATGATTATTCCCTTATTTTACTGAAAAGCTATCTAGTGTCTCTGTTTTGGATTAAACATGTGAAGAAGTGTTAGCCTGTTCAAAATCCTGTGGAAGCATTTTGAATCAATTGTAACTGATGTAAATATAGCGCTTGACTGGAAATATTCCAGAGCGAGAGAGCTACAATAGTTCAGCCAAGATGCATTATATCAAAAGCATGGATAAGTAATTCGGTGTCCTCATGGGAAGGATAGCATTACAGCTTCACAACATTCATAAAGTGTCTGTGTTGTGAAAGATCTAATGTGATCATTAAAAGATGGATGAATGCCCTGTGAATCTTTACTTCCTATCATGGATCATGGCTCTTATCTAGGCAGGAGTGGGAAGAGGGGTATGTATTCATGATGACAGAGAACACAACAACAGCTTAGTTGTACCCATTTGGCGTGAGCATATGAGCTTTCAGACATGATTTACTATGTTTGCATAGCAATATTAATTACTTTGTAAAGGCTATCCAGCCAAGAATATGTACAGGGTTGACAAAGCTCATTTAGTAACTTCAGCCAAGCTCTGTAGGACTTACAAAAGATTAGCAGTTCTATTAGTCACAGTGTACCAGACTTTTAAATCATGAACTATCTTTTGTATTTATAATCCTCTTCAGTGGCAAAATATCTGTGTGATTTTAGAGATACCACTTCACCTTCCTCAGTAATTCTTATCTGACAATTTCTTGGTGCTCCTGTTAGGATGAATTAGCACTTGCCCATATCATTAATTAAATGCCACAGGGGGTAACTGGGATGTTTTAGTAGTTACTAAATTCTTGATCATGCATCTATCATCCACTACATGATGTTTTTTGACATCTGGGTTCAGATTCTCAGCTGTGACTGAGGAGCTCTCAACACAGCTGAAGAGGCAATTCTCCAAAGTCCTTTTTCCATTCTCTCAAGAAGAGTTGATACAAGCCCAGTACAGCTTAAAAGAAGTGAGAATGAACCAGTAACTGTCAAAATCGCCAAGAGTAATATCTTCCTGTAATACATGACATTTATTAAAGTTAGTACTTCCTGGCATGGTTCTGGACCGTCTTGCATTTGTACTTCCCAGGAAAACATAAATGGACATTTTGTACCTGTGTTAAGATGCTTGAAACTAAGATGATAGTGTCCATCTATACCTTCTGTCTTGAAGACTTCCTTTCAGTGAGGGCCCATTTTCCTCAGAAATTTCCAAGGTCTACAACTTACTTCCCCAAAGTCAATATTAAGAGACTTGAACTTCCAAACCTTATACATAAAAGTTATTTGCCTGGTTTCAGCAGGGCTGCTTGTAGGATTCAGACTAAAATCACCAAAGAACTGCAAATGAAGTCACCATATTTTGTAAATATTAGTAGTCTCTAGCTCCAACAGCTTTAGGAACTGCAATGCATTTGAATAGCTAGCTTTGAAATACATGGCATGTTGCAATTTCCCTCAGAATGTTTATGGATGAAATATATGAGATAAACCTCTAAAATAAAATAAGCAGAAAAAAAAAAATGTTGAGGGAAACCAGAAAGATGCTGTGCACTGTGAGCTGGTATTCTATTTAAGAGGTGATTCTTATTCTGTTATTTGCCTTTTTTATAGACATTGTAGAGAAGTGTAACTTAGTCAAACATTTCCAGCCCTCACTGGAGTCCAAGTTGTTTGGAGGCATCACTGATTATTTTGGCTCCTTACATAAAAAGGTCTTTAAATTCAGGGTGTTCCCTTGACTATTCCCATGAAGATGTTCCTTCTGTCTCTTTATCATGAACCTAGAAACCACTTTATGATCACAGAAAATCTTTTATACCTCATTGATTGGAACTCTGTAGCAGAATTATAAGAATTTTTTTTTTTTTTTTTTTTTCATTTCACTCTTCATTCTTCTGTTTTAGTCTGGAGAATAAAATAAAGTAAACTTGATTTTGTAGTCATTTTTTCCCCTGCAAATGGAAATGTCTGTTCTTTGGAGACCAGTGATCTTATACTTGGTCTTCCCTTGCTGTTGGCTTTATCTCCTTCAAATTTACCTTACATTCTTCAGCTTTGCTCTGTCCTCTCTTCTGGTTACATCTCCCATCATCTCACCATGACCCTTCACTGTACAGATAATGCTATCAGACTCATCTGACAACTCAAAAGCTTCTTGCCAACACATTTTTGTGCCTACATTATAAATGAAAATTCTCTAAGCAAATCTCCAAGAGGAGTCTACTACATCCTTTTCTTTAAATTCAGCAGTCTTTATGCTTGCACAGTTATGCTTATACAGGCATTTAAGCTTATACAGGCAGTTATGCGTATACAGGCATTTATGCCCTGATGGGAAAGGTTACCAAATAATAGATCATTTAATTATAATGTGAATGAAACAAGCTAAATTTCTGAACACGAAGACAAGTGAATTAGTGAGAAATTAGTTGTTCCTTGTTTCCCTTGCAAATGTTGGCCAAAAGGCTGTTCTAATATAGCTTACTTTTTATGGCTTAAAGGTGAAACTTCCATTGGCTTCAACAGAGCCATAACAATTTACCTCTGTTAATATGGCCTAGCTGTTTGGGATTTTTTGGTAATTTATTTTTTTTTAGAATGCAAAGTATGCTTTGACTCTGAACTTTTTATAAATATTTAGAACTGGTTGGAGAGAGAGGCTGGTGAATGACTTTTCCTGATAAGGAAATATGACTGTCAGATACCATTGGAGAAAGATGGGGGAACACACCCATCAGCTGCACTCTCCATCCCTTGCCTGCTGTGTCAGGTCCCCCCAGTGCTGCACTGGTATCTCTTCCATGTGGCTGTGTGCAGAGAGCCCTTCTCAGATGCCCTGCTTGCTCCACCTCTACTTGAAGTTCTCATCCAGCCCAGCAGCACTCACCTTCTGCAAAATGGGAGAGGTAGGGAAAGAGGACGGTTTGGGGATGGGTGCAGATGGAGTGAAAGGGAGATAGCAATCAAGAGATGAGGCTTGATTTGCCTCAAGTCATCCAGAATAAAATAACAGACTATTTTGGACGATAACAAAAGCAATCAAGAGACAACGTGTTGAAAATCTACTTTTCTGTATTTTCTACATTAGCTGATATATAACCACATTTCTTCAAATAAAAAAAGGGACATAGTGCTTTGAGATAAGTCTTCCAGATACCTCATCAACACTTTTTTAGTAAGCACTCTTTAACAAAAGAACAGTCTCTTCAGCAAATTTGGGACTCTTTCCAAAGCAACTCCTATAATCGTTACAAATGTGCTTGAGTGGCGAAAAATAGAATTATGCACACATCTTGATTTGTATTTGGCTACAATATTTTCCAGAAAATTTTTCATTCCTTCTCACTGATTCAGTGTGCCGCAAAGTACAATACACTATGGAAAATACAATCTGAGGGTTCAGAATTGCCTGACAGCCATCTCAGAGCTGCAGAGAAAAAATTAAATGGTGAGAAGTAAATTTGTTCATGCAATTTTTGTAATTTTTAATGACTTCAGCATTAGCAGTACCACAAAGAAGGATGTTCTGAGTTTAACATAAGGGATAAATTAAACCAGCAAGGTTGTAACAGTTTATAACAATCTGAAAATCTGATCCAGGATGTTAATAGTGACAATGCGAAGTTGCTCCAAACTCTCATGAAAGATTTAGCAGTATCTTCCCAACATAAGCATTGTTTTCCAATAAAATATCTTTAAAGGTTTAGCTTAAAAAATTTCAAGGTATTTCAGCATTTCAACATTACTTCAGTCCAGTCCTGTGAATACTATTTAGTAAAGTGTTTAAAATATTTTCTGTGGATTGCAGGGTAACTGATAAAAGTCATGACTAAAGTGTAAATGAATACGTTAGAGACATTCATATTTTGTTGCTCAACCATCTCCTGCCATATAAATTAAAACATTTAAAGAAAATACACCATCTGACGAAAATAAGTACTGCTTGTTTGCTTAGTTCCTGAAGCCTTCAAAAAAAATCATTTACTTAAAAGTGTGCATTAATTATAGGAAGGGACAGAGAAAATGCTGGAGTTCACTTAAAGCAAAGCACAAGGAAAAGTTCAAAGACATTTTGCGTGACTTCAAGCTCCCATTTAGTTTACATGTTCACTCCCTGGAAGTATCTGCCTCCCTTCTTTGGTTATATTAGGGGCTTAAAGAGCTTACACTTGCAATGTATGTAATCACATTAGAAGCTTTCCAATAGATAATATGGTCCAGTTCTTTATGCTGTTTGCTTAATTCAGCTAAAATTACTGCATTTGTCTCTTCAAGTGCTTCAGAGAGACAAAGTCCTATAAATACTCTGAGCTCATTAACGATAATAATCATATTGGTTGAAAGGATAGCTCCTTTAATAATGCCTAAAGTAAAACTAAGAAGATATTCTTCCACAGTTACATAAATGTAGGCAACATTAGGAGGTGTACTGAGAGCTGTAGCAAGTTTGACCCCTTATATTTCAATGTTTTCTTCATGACTGACAAGTATTTTCAAATTTCTTGTAGAAAACCTGGTTTGTGCTTCTAGATACAAAAGTCTCTTAGTGCTGTCTGTTTTACACCCCCTATAGGTTTTACTTGGTTTGCTTCTTTGTTTGTTGAATGATTTAGGCCTAATCTGAGTTCTCAAACCTGTACATTTCCTGTAGTTTTAACTGTATCTAGTTGTTTTGTAAGTAATGAGTCTGGGTAAGTGTGAGTTGTTGACAATGGCTTATCAATTTTATTGTGAGAGAAGATCCTGGACTAGTCTGCATGCTGCCCCGCACCTTCCTAACCTGCTTAGTATTTTTAGTTGTATACACATGCATGCATAGTGGCCTGACATACTCCAGTGGGCTTGAGATGATTCCATCCCCCCTTGGAGTGCTTACACAGCTGTTGCTTACCTTAAAAGTGACACTGCCAGGGCAGTAGGAAGCAAAAGAGAAATGCAGCTTTTCCACAGCCTTTTGTGAGAGTTTCGTCACTGCCATAGACAGCTTTCTGAGGAGGAACATTGTGAATGTAGCAAAGAACATTGGCCAGCATCCTAGTTTAGATAGGATCTAATGCTCCTCCCTTTCACTTTAATTTATGCAATTCTGCTTCATCTTTCCTTGCTACTTGGGGTAACACACTAGGTAGCTGCTTGCACCCAGCTGCAGAATGAAATGTGTCTGCCTTATCCTTACCATACAGCTTAAACAAGCACTTCATGCCAAGGACGGGTATTTTATAGCAGTATATTCAGGGTCATCATAGATCTTATTTTCAAATTCTTTCTATGTCGAATCTGAAGAGCTTGTCTTGGATTTTGGAGTGGTCAGCTACCTAGCAGTCACTCTGGACAACTGCCAGACAGATGTAATTTCTGGAGCCATCTACTCAGCATGAGTAGATAAACTATAAAGTGCATGAGCTCCTGAAGGTCCTGATCAGCATTAAGGTGTATGTACAGTGGACTGTCAGATTTACTGGGTTCAGTGTTCAGACACAAAATATTTGTACTATACATGAACAACAGATCAAATATTTTATGGTAGCATGGGATTTACTAAAACCCATGGACCAGATTCATATGTTTCTTCCTGGAAAACTTGGTCTGTCCTAGATGTGTGGATTTGTTTAATATAAAATTAATTGGGTTTAAGCAAACACCAACAGATAAGAATTTAACAACATAAATGTGTTGGAAATGTTTATGATATTTAAACTGGCTGCACACAACCACTACTTTTGCGTGCTGTAGGCCATGTCTTTTTAAGTTTTTATCTTGCCAATACCCATTGAAGCTTACATCTACCATGGTCTGCCAGAATCTTCTAAGTCTTAAGAATTCAAAACTAGTGTATCATGCTGATTCTTAATCTATAAGAAAAGAATTATTTTCCAATTCACTTGGGGGGAGAAAAAAAAATGTGTGTGGGGGGGCGTAACAGAACATACTCTTGTTAATCATTTGGGAATCCCTTATGCCCTTTAGAAACAGCCTTGTTAAGACAATGAAGACAAAATACAGGCGCTTTCAGATTTTGACAGACACTCTGAAACTATGTAGTGCACATAGCTCTCAGTTGCACCAGGCCAGCTCTGAAATGATGTGATTGCCAGTGTGGAGGGGAGGTCTGGGTCATGTCCCCAAAGGTCATCATTGCCAGCAGGCAATACCTAGAAAGTATACTCCCGCACTCCCCTAGCTCAAAGGGTCTGATTGTGAGAGCCCCCACACTGACACGCACAGACAGAGAGGGATTCTTCTGCAATCTCCATGCTCAGCCGCAGAACACTCACAATGTGACCCTTGTAGATGGGGGACTTCCGTGCCACTTATGAAAAAGTTGCGAAAGAGAGCTGAAGAAGCCAAGGTGAAATGCATTTTTAAATGCTGGCAGGTAACACGGGTGTGCGGACTTCATAGCTGAATGTCCTGACTCCTGCTACTACCTTGATGAATTGCAGGTGAGTAATGAATAAATAAATGAAACTCTTTTAAGTATTGCAAGTCCTTTAAATCTTGTAAGTCTTTTCCCTTTTATGCCTGTAAGTCTTAATGTTAGTCAGATAAATCCTTTGGTCCAAAAAAATGTTTGTGGAAACAGAAAAGGGTCTTTAAAAATTAAATGAATAGTTAACAGGTATATTTTGTAGAATGTTTTGTAGAATACAAAGACATAGAAAGTACTGAATTCATGTGTTTCCAAGTCTAGGTGATACAGTAATGTGATAACTCTGTGTGATAACAGTTTATTTTCAAACCCAGCTTTGTAATAAAGCAATGAGTTAATATGATTTTGGAATTCTGCTAGGCAACAGAATGAAAAGATTATTACTGAAATTAAGTTATATTTTTCTTCTCACTCACTCTGTTGCAAGAGAGGCTCAGTGACACTTCAGTGAAATCAATGAGCATGATAGGTTATTTGCTATAGGTATAGCATAGGTATTTGCTATGCTAGATGTTAGAGAAAGAAAGGTAAAACTTAAGGGTCCAACTTTCCTAACATCTGCAAGATAATCAGAAAAAGAAGTATGCAGATGGAGTTGGGGGGGGGGATATTGTCTGAGATAGACTCCTCTCTGTAATTAGATGCCTCTGAGCACAAAGAGAAGGAAGCAAGCAGACAGCAAACAGAACTGGATAATGGGTCGCAGGAAGGAACCAGAAGATGAGAGATTTGGGGGAAGAGTGCTGCCTAAAAACATGTCATGAACTGTGAACAAAGATAACATATCCTCCTCTGCCTACAGATGTACATGTTAAAAAAAAAAAAAAAAAAAGGTTAAAATTAACAATGAAATATTGGTACATGGTTGCTTCATAAAGATTCAGAACAGAAAAAAATGTTCCTAACCAAAAAAAAGAAGTGTTGTTTCTTTCTCAATGCAAGGTACCATCTGTTTTTTTATATTTGGGAAAAGCTGAGCAGAAATAGAGTAATTATTTTTTGTCAGGAGTTGGTGAATCATTATGATAAACTGAAGAACAGAAAGACTAGAGACAAGCAACTGCACGGTACTCTGCCACTGTTATGTTATGAAGGTGCTACTGACTTCACTGGACTGTCTGGCTGCACTGATAGAATGATTGCAATATGAATAGGTAGCTCTTGGTGCTAAAATGGCCGGGAGAATTTGCTTTCTTTACCTTCCCTATTCCTGTAAATGTATCTAGTTATGGTGAAGCGGGTTCAGAACCTGCTGAATGGAGTGAAACATAATGACCTACATGAGTTAGATGTCCAGTCTTTGTGTAAACAAGGATTAAATACTGGTTTTAACTACAAGGCGGCTTTATTGTTCCTCATCTATTTTATGGATTCTTTACCACACATTACTTAATTAAACTGAAAACACAAACCTAGCTTTATCATTAGTCAGCCTGGGAGCAATCATTAGGTGTCACCGAACCAGCTCTTCATGTGGTTTGACTAACCTTCGCTTTGGGGATCGGATAGGAATTGCTCATTGGATTAGACATGGCTATCCCAAAATCAATGTGTGCTGTTAGACCCTGAGCAGCTCACTTCTATGTGATATACAGAACATAAAATGTAAGTTCAGTGGGCCTGCTTTGCTATTGCATTTCATCAGCACTGCAAACATAACACCAGTGCAAACCTGGAGTCACATGCTGTTGAATCAGCTTCCTTGTGCCCAATGGAAATACCCAGCTTTGCAAAAAACTTTCCATGGAAAGCCCTCTACACGATAGCATCATGTTTCTCTTTACTTGCACTCTTTAACTCCTTTTTTCTGTGACCAATGCCCAGCAATAGAGAGGGTTTTTTTTATAACATTGGCCATTGTAGTATACTTTTCCCTCCTTTGCTTTTCAAGTATTTGTGCTTGTGTCTGCATGAGAGTTTGTTGGTTTGTTTGTTTGTCTGTTTGTTTTTAATTTGCATCCTGAGAACAGTTTCAACTCATTCAGTGGAGTCACTGTACTTTTGTTTTATGTTTTAAAATTCATCCTTTTCTCCCAGCGTTTTCCATCTAGGAAGCCAGGATCTGAGATCCCTCTTGTATTGAATTTTAGTCAGCCTTCCAGATTAGCTCACCACTGCATCTGTGTTTGAGGGAGCAAATGAAATGGAGCATGAACTTCGTGATTGCTACTTGTCTAACAAGACTGATGTTCAAACTTTCTGTAAGAACAACACTTGGCTTAGTAGAAAAAAAAATATTATCCTTGTAAACTTTTATACAGACACTGAGGAAAAGGACAAACAAGCCAGAAAGCCTTGAGGGTGAGAAATCTATTGGGAGCATAGGTTTTCTGCTGCCAAAGTTCCCAGGTGACAGGCAACGTGGGCTTGTTGAGCTGTTTCTGAGACAGGCTTGCTGAGTCAGTGCTCATTGTGTCCTTCAAGAATGAGTTAAAAGGAGTGAAGAATATGCTTTGCTTCCTTAGTAAGATTTCTTTTTTCCTGAAACTGTTTTTAGCAGCTTTAGTTGGAGGAAGTGGAGACAACTGCCATTATCACATAAAAGAAAGACCACTTCCTCCAGGACAGAAGCTCCAGGTATATGGGTCAAAATGGCAGCTGGAGAGCTTTTCAAACAAGTCAGTTTTTAATAGCAAGACTCAGAATAATTGGAGAAGGTTTGTACCAGACCAGCTGGAAGCAAAGTTCTGTTGTTTACCAATAAGGATAAAGCATCTTTGCCTGATCTTTCTTGTTACAGGAATTTTACACAGTGTGATTTTATCTGTACTGAGATAACAAGTCTCAGATATGAGGTTCTCAGGAGACTTTGTTCAGCTGATTTTCCAAATAAGCTCCGTACTTTTAATATTGTTGTAAATGCATGTTGATTACCCGGTAACACTAGACATATTTGGTAAAGCTGGTTGTCACAGCAGTTGTTGCCATGCTACATGGTCTGTTTTGCATTTAGCTTTTTGGTATGGTAATATTACAAAATAACATACTCACTATGGGGAGAAAAGAAACAACCCGCAAAGCCTCTTTCATCCTAATATGGTGAGATAAAAAGCATTGGTTTGAGTTAGCTGAAGTGCTGATGGAGTCAAAGCCCAGGGATCAGTCTGGTGTGGTGCCCGAAGAGCACAAGGGTCATGGTCAAGACTCACACTGGGAGGGCAGGAAATGTTTAAATTCCCTGACCATGACTAAATGATCAGAGGCAGCAATGCTGTGAGGGAAAAAGCCTTCTTCTCATCCCAGCACGGCTTCAGCTCCCGCATGGTGAGAGTGTTTCTTCCTGTGAGTGCTGCTGCAGGAGCTCTGGGCTGTGCTATTAAGCAGATGGATGGACTTATTTTAATGAAGGTTTAGACCAAGACTAATATCGGTTACCCAGTGGGCAGCAGCCTGGGGTTTTCGGGCAGAGGCCTGGGCTAAAGAGGAAGCTGAAGGAGGGAGAGGGTTGTAGTGGGAGGTCAGCACCCACCACCCGCCCGACAGCAGCCCTTGCTGTAGGCTCTCTGCTTGTACAGTGCAGGGTGGAAAGGGGCCCCAAATGTCTCTGGAGTGCCAGGAAGCTTTGCCTTTTTCCTTATTTGTGTTCGCTATCACCTCTTAAACAAAGGAGCGCAGCTTTTCGTAGCAGTAAGTCATTGGCTGGTGAGAGCTGTTTCTCTGTCCCGGCCACCTCCCAGCTGAAGGCACAGAGTTTTCCTGGCTGCTTCTCAGGGGTTCGGCTTCTCCTAGCTAAGACCTCTGCTTAGGGACACTCAGCACAGTATTAACTCATGATACTGACTGCTGCAAAGCTTGCAATTTTGTTTCTTTGCTGGTGGTGATGCAAGGAAGGCAGAAAAGCAAACCCAGAAAACAGAGGTCCCACAGCCTCTGGCAGCTAACTCCAGCAGTTAGGGTTTATCAGGTACCTCGGTCACATGAGGCTTTGCAAACAAACACCAGCTGAAAAGCTCACGTCTCCCCAGTGGGAGAGCACCTTGGAAAGCACACCAATAATTTTAACCACATTTGTGTCTCAAATTCTTCTTGCATTCGGTGACTGGGGCTTGTCCTAATTAAAACAATAAGAGTTTCAGCAATATGTTTAAAAAAAAAGGCAGTCATTTGGTGTTTGAGAAGAAAAAATAAAAATAAAAATTAAAAAAAAAAAAAAAAAAAAAAAAAGAAAATGACACCTCTTTTTCTGGGGGATATTCGTCTCCGTAGCACAAGAGCACATTTTATTCTGCTGAAATATTGCCACTCATCTGAAAGCTTTGCCTCTGCAGCCGGCTAGCAGCATGTGGACAGATTTGGCAACCAAATTGTCTGCATCACACCCCCCTGTGTTTGAAAAGAAGCAAAGGCCTGAGCTTTGCTTTCATCAAGCACTGATAACATCAGAGAAGACTGATTTGTTGTGTTTGATTGTATCCACTGCAGCTTCCCAACCTTGTACTCGGACCTAACATGTAGAGAATTGCCTGTGACCACCCAGATGATGGGAGGAGGCTCCAGGAGCTGCAGGGAAGCAGGCAGCCCTTCGCTGGGCAGGGGGGATGCAGCAGCAGCCATGCAAACAGGGAAAAGCATGTCCAGTTGGCTTAATTAAATAACACAATGTTTGGACATCCATTATGAGACCTTGGACAAAAGGGGAAACACTGGAAAGGAAGTGTCTTTTTCTTTTTTTTTTTTTTTTTCTTTTTTTAATGGAGTAAAAGTGATGTCTGTGGTTTTAAACAAAGGGCTGTTGGAAGGATGATGCCATAAAGGAAAGGAAGAGAAAGGGAAACCGTATTTGAATTAATTCAGATAAGTGAAGGCCAGAAGAGCTTATGACATAATTTTCCATTAATTCCTGTAGTCTAGCTCTCTGCCATAATTATGTTACCTCCTGACTCCTTTGTACAAATATTGGTTGGTATGACTGTTTACTGTAATTACTGTAATTATGCTTACAAAAGCTGCTCATAGTATTACTGTTTTAATAATGTGAAAGAACAAAGTTAGACAAGACTTTAGTGGTGGGTATTTCATAAAATTTTCTATGAAGTTGTGTAACTATCTTCAGCTGTAAGAATTTACAATGGGAAAAGACAAAAACAAAAGAACAAGGATCTAACTTATTGGTTTACTAAAAATCCTAAAATAATTTAAGGAAAGGAATCCTTGTGCTGAATCATAACTTGAAATTTGATTTTTAGTGAATCAATTTTCTTTAAAGCTTTGATCAAAACCTTCCATTTGGCCTGAAACATTATTTTATTTCAAAAAAAAAAAAAAAAAAAAGTTAAGATTTCATTTATTTTAGTTTCATTGAGAAAAAAATGGGTTATTTTAAATAGGATTTTCAAACAGAAAAGGTAACCATTATTCTGAATTAAAGTATTTCATGTGTATTTTTTTCTTTATAATATGCACAGTTGCTGAAGTCAAGATAAGTTTGTTAAATATGTCAGTGTTCCCAAGTCTAACTACTTTTCCCCGAAGAAATTTTCACTGAAGAATTTCAGCAAGTAAGCAAAAAAAGGAAGGGAAAGAAAGAAAACTGAGACACAAAGAAGATAAAATATTTTCTCATTGCCTCATTAGATGGGTAGCAGAGTTAGAAAAATAAATTGAATATCCTGAGTTCCCCTCTAGGGTGTAAACCACTAAAAGTCATTAACGAGATAAATTGTTAGATGCAAAACAAATTTCAAATCATAACTGTTATGAGCAACAGAGATCATGAAGACCACCAGAACTGTACATATTGCCTCCAACATCTTTTTCCTGCTTTCTTGGTACAGCTACATTTGAAGCCCTAGTTGCATATCTTTTCTACATGCTAGGAAAAAAAAAAAAAAAAAAAAGTATATTTATTTCTTCTCTCTCTCTCTTTTCAGAAAATCTCTTCCTCGCTGCCGAAGAATTAACAGGATGCTTTCTAACGAGTCCACGCCTCCTCCTGCATTCAGTCGCTCCAATTCTCAGGCCTCCATGGACAGCACCTCCATGGAGGACTTCTGGTGTGAAGTGGAGAGCATCAAGGAGAGCAGTGAAGATGGGCCTGAAGAAGCAACGCTTTTGGAGTTCAAACCTGCTGATGGTGAGCATGGGAACACCACTTCTGCCTCACACCTTGGCTTTGCCTTGTCTGATCAGTGATGCCCTGATCTCCTTCCCACCCAGTATGAGCAAGATTAAAATACATACTAGTTTGAGCCAGAAAAGAGAGGCAATAAATGAAAACTTTATCTCCAACATTAAATAATCTAAACCAAAGGCTAAAAAGGGAGCAAAAAGTTCATTTAGTGTATTGGAATTTTCCACTTTCTGGCTTTTGGTAGGATATAAAGAAGTTATGAAAGTCTTGAAGTAATTTTTAGTTAGATATCGTTTGGTGCTATCAGAAAATTGATAACAGCCTGTTTCTCTGAGATTGCCCAATTTAGATATAATTCAAGGAGAGATTAGAGATGAGTTTGAATACACAGATGCCTATGTCGTTCAGCCTCTTCACATATTAAAATTCATTGATCACTTATACAAATTATTCTGAAGGTATTATTACTTCATTCTGTTCCCTTAACATTTTCACCTCTCCTTTTTCATAATGTATATTTGAAAATTGGAATTGGAATAACATGTAATAATTTTCATTAGTTTGTTGTTATGCAGCTATGTGTTGGATGATTTGATAACATCTGGAACAGCAGTTCTCATTTTTTTTTCCAGTTACAACCCCACTTACAAATGCATTATATCGTGCAACACAAAATACCAGCTCCTACTATGGGGTGAAACTGAATTTCTTCTGGGGTCATGACCCACAGATTGCTGCAGCCCTTTTGTGATCATGGCCACAAGCCTGGGAATAACTGATCTAAGGATAGATTTTGAAAGAATAGTGTATTCTTTCCATGCAATTAATAACACGAGTGACGGTGTATTTTCTTACCTTTACATGCAATAGGATGTCATTCATTCTGGTACCAGGAAAAAAGTTGAAAAGGGGGAAAGGGTGCTACTTTACTCAGCAACCAAAGTGTAACCAGTCATGTTAAGTACCCTACACAGAGGTATCTAGCTCCAACTATATATTGTTTCCATGGGGAATACCTCCAACTCACTAGTTCCAGGTAGAGCTCTCTTGGAAAGACCTCTGTTTACTAAAAAGTCACAGTCTTCTATGAGGGCTACGATCTGTCAGCTCAAATCTAAACTGCACTTCTTTGTGATGGTCTGTGGTCTCAAAGACAGATCAAGGTGTAACATTTAAACTTTATGGTTATTGTTATAGTAACTCAGAAAAGCAATATGCCTCAATCAGTTTGACCTTGTTGGGGAAATGTGTCCTTAAGGCTAAAAGGCTTTTGGGTGCACTCGGCAAAAGTATTGCCAGCAGATCAAGAGAAGTGATCCTTCTTCTCTTCCCAGTGCTGGTGAGGCTGCACCCAGAGTGCTGGGCTGGCCAGCACAACAGAGACCTAGACATACTGGAAAGAGTCCAATGGAGGGCAACAAAAATGTTGTAGGGACAGGAGCACCTCTCCTATGAGGAGAGGCTGAGAGATTTGGGACTGTTTGGCCTGGAGAAAAGAAGGCTCAAGAGTGATCTTACCAACATGCCTAAATACCTGAAAGAAAGGTGCAAAGAAGATGGAGCCAGGCTCTTTTCAGTGGTGCCCAGTGCCAGGACAAGAGGCAGTGGGCACAGACTGGAGCACAGGAGGCTCCCTGTGAGCACCAGGCCACACATGTGTGCTGTGTGGGTGGCTGAGCACTGGCACAGGCTGCCCAGAGAGGTTGTGGAGTCTCCTCCTTTGAGATATTCAGAAGCTTCTTGGATGTGGTGCTGGGCACCCTACTTGAAAAGGCATTTGAAATAGGTGACCTCCAGAGGTCCCTTCCCACCTCAGCCATTCTGTTAAAACTTCTGTCTGATCATGCTCTGCAGATGGAAACCCCAGAAAGCTGAGATTGTGAACCTCATGGTGACTCCTTCATGCAGCTGTCAGCATGAACTGTCTCTGACTTTTATCCAGCGTCAGGGGAGGGTCTCATATCTGTGAGGTACCAAGCCAGTTAAATTAGCAGGACAAGGCAATACAAGAGACCATTTTCCCAGTTCTCACAAGCTTCTCTGTTGCTCTCATCACTGCTGAACTAAAACTTCACAACAGTGCAAACTGTGCTGCAGTCCCATGTTATCCTTTGTCTGATTGTGCCTCCTTAAATAACATTGATTTTTTGCTCTCTGTCGTGAACTAAAAATGAGACCACGATGTAAACTACAATACATCTCCACACTTATTTACCTTCATACTGTTTTAAACACATATATATTACATACACCCACACACAACAAGGGAGTGCTTGTACTACTTATTAACTTCAGTAAAATATTCAGTCTGAGATTATAAATCTTGGAAATAATCATGAGTTCTATTAAGCTACTAATAGGATAATACTCCTTGCCAAGGATCAAAACACTGGAAATCGATGTGGAAGTCCCTAGGATAAAATTAAAACAAATATTTGTTACCTCGTTGAGATTTCTTTGAGAAGAGGTGCAGAATCCTTAGGAAGGAACCAACAGGGTGGCAGTAGCCAGGCACCAATGATATTGTCAAAGCCATAATGCTGCTTTTTGCCAGACAATATGTGCAATAGGATCTGGGGACTTATTCTGTTGACATGTGTAACTAAGGGCAAGAAGAGTAGAAGATCATATTAAATGACACAAGGAATGAAAATGCAGGGGAAGAGAAAGTCATGGAGTGTTTAAGATGGCAGTGACTGCAAGAACTCCTTTTAACACTTAGCGTTACAAAGCTGAGATGGTGTGAGTCATTTGGGCTTACATCTGAAATTCAAACAAAGTCACACCTCTTTCCTAGCAGTCTCTAAGTGAAGGAGAAAAAAAAAAAAAAAAGAGAGAGATAACGAGAACTACTAGCCAGAGGGAATCCTCTCTATTATCTGTTTATCTTCTGATGGAGCAGAATCAACCAGTGTCAAGGCCATGTTGTATACGTAGCTACAACTGTAAAAATAACATTTTGTAAAATGATGTGATTTTATTATCCCTCATTTAAACCTATTTTCATAAAATTTTAAGGATTTCTAATGCAGAAATTCCTTCTCTGTAATAGTTTTACTCCTTTGGTTGTTGTCTTTATTTCTTAGCCTATTGTTTGTGAGCAGTTGGAAAAGGAAATTGGGAAAAAGCCAAAGAAAACAAGCCACAGGGGTGGCTGGTAAGCAGGCAGAATTACATGTCTGCTTTACTATTTTTCATAGCATCATGAAAGCCAAGTTTGATTAAAAACTAAATTCTTGGAAAGAATATGTCAGGACAAAAGCCAAAATGAATATAATTAAGAAAATGGAACATGAATGGATGTGGCTAGAACAGCAACATACAGAAATGAAAAGAGGGCTTGTTAGAGTGAGGATGGCAAAAGTACTACAGGTTCAAAACTGACAGAGGAGGAAAAGGAACAGCCAGTCATCCTGTCTGTGAATGCGGAAAGTATCCAAGTGGACACAAACAGTTTCATGGGATACAGAACTAGTCACACCCCAGTCTAATACAGAGCTGGGTTTTTAGAAGCAGATTTTTTCAGAGCTTTGCAAAGAGACAAGGCAATTAACAATGAAGTCAGGCATGGCACATGTAAGTTGCTTTCCCTTGCCCCTGCTGACCAGACATTTAATTTTCCCTTTTGTATATCTAACTGCCAAAGTGCTGTAAACTGGTGTCCATCAATCTGTCTGCAATCTGGTGGTGTCAAGAAGAGGCAACACAGGAAGAGTGGGAATATCAGCTTGCCATTAAGACCAGTTCTGTGAGAGGAACAATGAACGTATTGACTAGTTGTTTTACCGAACAGTCTGCAAATTAGTTCATTTCCTCTTTGATGTGTTTATTTGTAATACCTTTCCTTCAGTCAAAGCTGGAATACAATTACTGTTTTGATTGCCTTGTCTCAAACAGCATATTGCTGAGCTAGGATCATTCACAAACAGAATAAAAATGAAGGCCCTTAAAATCTCCTGTGTGAAAAGAGATTTAAAAAGACAATGATTGTTTACTTCAGAAAGCAGATAAATAAAATGTCAATGACAGCAAAATTTGAAATTACAAAATGAGTCAGAGAAGGTAGATTGGAAGTTTTTACCTGTCCTACAGTGACAGGAAATATTCACTCAACATAACAGTTAGCAAATCAAAATCCAAAGAAAGCAAGCAATGTTTCACACAGTGCATAATCTCACTGTGGAACCAGTTGGGAAGCAGGAATTGAATAGGACTCAATAAGCTATTAGCCACTGCTCTGGGTATCAAGAAACCCTGGGGTGTAGAGTTCTAGCCAGCATTTAACTATTACAAATTGGATGATATCTAGCATGCAAAGTTAGCTATTTCTGTACCTTCCACCCCTGCCTGCCCTATTTGATACCTATCCCTACTTCCTCGTTAGTGGTGGCTCTGGCTCTTAATCATCTTGTCCAAAACAAGCTATTAGACTACGTGGACATTGACCTTTTCTCAGTGTCCTCTTCATAAAGCGTGTGGTTACTAGCTAGCTGGCTGAGGGTTTTTATGCATCTTAAATCTTCTCATCCTTCACGTAGAAACACATTATTGCATTGTATCGCTGCTTCAGTATTTTTGCTTATTTGAAATGGAATGACAATTTAATTTCCACCTGCCAAATGGTTTCATCTGTTATAATGTGGTTTAAGTGATAACTGAGGGGTTTTATGTTCTTGAATGAAGGGTTAGCTTTTAGCAATCTTGCTTTGTCAGGGTAGGTACGCTGCTGCCTTCTTCACATGAAAGCATTAATGCACAGTTTACAGATACCTCCTCTGTTCTCCTAAGGGTCTCCTGTGCAGAGACCGCCAAAATGAAAGCTGGCAGTAGGATGACAAAAATCAAAATAGATTGCACTTGTGGCCTACAAAAGTTTAGACATTCAGTCTTCTCAATGTATAGACTAATGTAGTGATCTTCTGTGCCACCTCCATCCCTTCCTGCCCTCCTCTCCCTCCACACCAAGCCAAGCCCATAACTTGCTCTCTTCCTCCACAGAAGGGGAGCTGGAGGCCGAGTGGCTGCAGGATGTAGGTTTATCTACACTGATCTCGGGAACTGAAGAGGAGGATGGCCAAGCCCTGCTGTCTACTCTGACCCGAACACAAGCTGCTGCTGTACAGAAGAGGTACAACACCTACACGCAGACCCTGAGGAAGAAGAACAAGCACACAGTCCGTGACGTGCGAGACATCTTTGGCACCAATGACTCTTCTGTAAGTAGCTGATGCATCCATGGGAATGCTTAGGAGCTTAATATTTATGTATTTTGCAAGTAGCTCATGAAGGCTTCTACCAGACAGGAGTTCTTTTCTGCTGATGATGTACAGCCAGCCAGTAACAGTTCCTGACATTAAGTCCAGCCTTTTAATGCTGTATTTGCTACATTTTAAGAGGAAGGGAAGAAACCAAATACAATAGATGGCACACAGTTTTGCAAATAACCTGTAACATAATTTTGTATCTGTTGCCAGCCTTTCTCCTGCAATCTCCTATCAAGACTAACATTTACTCCCTTATTTTTTTGGAAATTGGTGAGTTACTCTTGGCAGTTATTCAGATTTCTGCTGGCTTCTGGGGACACTTGTTATTTACTCAGCAGTCTCAGCAGTGAAGTAAAGCTTCTCTAATGAAGCAACTGGGGTTCAAATATGCATAAGCAATTAAACACCTGCCAGCACGATTGCAGCTGGTACACTAGCAGTTACATTTCACTTACATATCAAACAAAAATCTATTAACAGTCCATTTGTTTCATGGCTTCAGAAATGAGCATTACCCCTGGTGGCTTCATCCACTTTTCCCTGAGGACAGCTCTAAAAGCACCAGTTCTCCTCACTTCACATTTTGATTTTGGTGAATGCAGTCAACTGTCTGAATTTAGTCCAAAGCAACATGCATGAATTTAGATGTGTGACTCCTGATATCTTAAGAATGAGCAATAAGCTCACAAGTTCACCTTAAAAATTAAAGTTTTTATCATTATAAAACTCTAGGAGACAGTTTTTGTCTGAAATTGTTTTATGTTTTTCTATTTGTCCTACCTTCTCCTCAAGGCTTGGTATCCTGAATGAATTCTAAAATAAAATAAATAGCAGCTGCATAATTATTTTAAGATTACAAAAAT
Source organism: Heteronetta atricapilla (assembly GCA_011075105.1). Classification (NCBI taxonomy): domain Eukaryota; kingdom Metazoa; phylum Chordata; class Aves; order Anseriformes; family Anatidae; genus Heteronetta; species Heteronetta atricapilla. The sequence continues at coordinate 107,445,021 of CM021732.1, forward strand.
ACAGTGGTTGGGGAAATTATTTTTTGTCTCCAATTTAAGTACCTGGGTTCTTTAGAACCTCTTGCATATATCCCATAAATATTTCCAGAAGCACCCAGTAGTTTCCTGTGGGCAGACTTTCTTGCATGAGAAATCCTTAGGCATGTTTGCATGAACATTAAAAATCTGAAGGCACTTCTTATTAGATTAACACATTTCTCGTGTTTCAAGTATCTCTAACCTGAATGCATTTATAGTTTTCAATAATGCTAACAAAGCTTACATTTTCTAATAAATTTAAATCAGCCAAATAAATGTTGTGTCCGTTCTCTTGAATGGACACACTATTGATGCTTTTTTGAGCTGCTTATTTTTCTCTCCTTGTTTTCACTTGCTAAAGGATTCAGAAACTTCTAATCCATTCTCCTTCAAATCATTGTTTTGCCTCCTCAGAAATCCAGCTCACTTACTTGTTCTGCACTTTGAGAACCTGAAAGATAAGGCAGAAGAAGTAATTAAGATTTCTAATTCTTCTTCCCACAGATATGCAGTTCTGCAGGGCGCTTACTTAAATGTTAAACACAGATGCACAAACACAGCTGCAGAACCCACCAACACCTCTCTCCAACAGACTACAAAGCAGATTGTATTTCTAACAGCCTATAAGGTTCCCAACACCCTTTGGGCATTTCAATTGACCATTGCTCCTATCTCTGCTGCTTATTATGGGATTTAGAAAGCCCATCCTAATTATAAGCTCCTCAGGGATGGATGGGTGCATTTTCAGAATGCAGCAGACCCACTTTTTAGGCAATGCTTGTGTCCCAAACTGAGGTTGACATATTCTGAGCAACCCTGCGTGAGGCAGTCCCAGCTGAACAAGTCCCTCATGTTCTGCTGAGTCTTTGGGTATGGCATTACAACCACTGGTGAACCTTTATGATTAATCAGTTTGGGAAAGTGATCTGGATTTAAAAGAGCCCAGCCCAAAGAAGAAGAGCAGTAGGGGACAGGGAGTGCAAATCTTTTCAGCACGGTTGCTGCAGAGAGACTGGTAAAAAGATGGCTTAAAGTGACATGCAGGAGATTCTTTACTCTCCAGTCCTGCCTTTATTTTTTTTTTTTGGTGGTGGGAGAGAGCAAAAGGGGCAGAAGAAAATGTGTTGCAAATAGCAAAACAGCTCTAATTGCTTCACATAACTCTATAATCCTCCCCATTAGTAGGATGGATTTACACTTTCTTCCCAACAACCTAAGCATTACAGGAGCCCAGAGGGATGGGTCACAGGATATATTACTCTCTTCTGTGGCTAATGATGAGAGAAGAGGTGATTAGCTCACTAGGGTCACCTGAGATGAGATTTACAGGATGACTGAAGCTGCATAAATAGTTGTCATCCAGAGGGTGGAGAAAGAGAGAGAGAGAAAAAAAAAAAAAAAAAAAGTGGGGGTTGAGGGGAGAGGAGAGTGGAAGAGTTCTTCCCTCGTTTCTTTTCTCTGTTCAGAAAAAGTCTGTCTGGTAGGCTTTTTGCTGTTATTGCCTGGTGGCTAGCCTCTGTATAGTTAGGTCAACACAGAGCAAAAGGGGCCAGGGCAAGAGAGTTCCCTCAGCAGTCCAAGTGGACTGAAATGAAAGCCACATTTCCTTACTTTTTATTCTGCTGGAAAGGTGCAGTGATTACTGAGGGTAAAATCCATCACCTGTGGTACCTTGCCTCCTACAAGTGTACCTCAGTGGAGTACCTTGCCCCAGCTGAGGTGCCTCTGCTCTATTTCAGGCAGTCTAGTACTCAACAGGCTCATCTGACAGCCACAGTACAAGGATTTAAATTGGATGGTTTATTAATCACAGTGGCCTGATTTTCCTTATTGGTGGTACCCTGCTGTTTCCATCAGAAACTATCAGCTCTGCTAGTGCTCAAAGACTAGAAAAATCAGCAGCAGAATACAAATGGGAAAAAAAAAAAAATCAGTGATTTTATTATTGGAGGGAGGAAATGAAGCAACATGCTCATTAACAGTCCATCCCTGTATGTTGTGATCAACTAAAACTCCTCAAGAGTTCTCAGAGCATTCTACTTCAGCAATGCACGAGAAAATCTTATCCTAATTAAAGAAGAATCACTAACTAACCCAGAGCTATTTGCATGAGAAGACAATCATGATGACAGCACTTGGAAATATGAATTAAACCAAAGGACTGGCAACATGCACCCTGACTAGAGCTGTAAGACTACCTCTTTTACTTTCATTTTCCTTAGCTGGAGGGCAGACAACAGAATTTGGTTGCTTTGGTGCTCTAATTATTTTTTTTTACATTTTCTACAATGAGGGTAACTACTAAAGAACTATCTATCTCATCTCCATCTTCTTCTTGCTATTCTAGTTTCCTCTTCCCATTGGAAATTCCTGTGTACATTATGCTAATAAACACTGGGATCATTTTTAATATCAGATCATGAGAACTGTCTGATGAATCACTTTCAGTCAGAAATCAGGATATATGAAGTCTTGCCTTGACAAGAGCCCCAGCCAAATGAATAAATCTGTCCCAATTTAATTAAGGACAAAATTTGACTGTTGGCCTTTCACATTCATTAAGATATGAGCTTCCAAAACTTTTTAATCTTCATTTTTACTAAAGAAACAACATGGAACTTTAAAATTCATGCAATATAAAGGTTTTATTCCCAGCCCACCCTCTCTTGGTATCATATTATCCTTTTTTTTTTTTTTAAAAAAAAAAAGACCAAAAGATCCTGTTGATCTCATTTAGAAGAGAGTTCTGCAAAAGACACAAAGGCTTTTCATATACTTCCCCTGTGAAGGCTGCAAAATTAAAGCAAGAACGAGATGCTTTCAGTTATACTGTACATGGCTCGTGATATCCATTTGCCACAAGCTGAAGCAGCCTGCAGGCTCGTGCAAGCACTGCTGGGTGGAAGACAGAGCCGTGCTCTCAGCTCCCCTTTTCCAGCTCCACTGTGTTTAGCAGAAGCTGATTGCTTCAGCATCTTTATTGTTGATTTCACCTGCATATCAAGGCTGCAAGGATTTTTTCCTTAATAAACTTGACTCGCTGTAAATCTATTCTGAATACTGTTTGTAGGGTCAGACATTCTGACCAGTGAAAGTGAGCCAGTTACTAATCATAGTACCATAGAATATTTGCCATTAATTCCTCCATCTGGATCTCAAGCAGATTTTAAACAATGTTTGATTTTCCAAAATTGCAGATGCAAGTTTAACCAACCCTTCCACTTCCATACTCCCACCTGAAATGCACTTACTTTTTTATGTCTTAAAAATGTTTGTAAAGATGTTACGGGATTTTGTACTAACAGCATCCTACAGTTCTCCATTAAAATAAATAAATAAATAAATAAAAATAAATAAAAATCACTGGTTTGTACAGTCTGCTGGCAAAGGAAGTCCATGTGACTCAAATCCTGTTTGCTGTCAAGTTTGCAGCCCATTAAATGGACTCTCTCAGGAGAGATATTCATGTTACATTTGACTTTGTTACCCAAATAGCTCAGAGGATAAAACTGAATAAAACAACTACAGTATTATTTCAGGTTTCCAATTGGAAGAGCTGTCTGCCTCTTAAATATCTGACACATTTTTATCAGGGGAAGACAACAAATACTGCCCTGAGGCATCGGTGCTTGTTGATAAACTGCCAATTTAACAATTCAGAGAACAATTTGAAGAGCAGTTGCTGGAGGCTCATCGGGGCTCTCAGCTGCATGTTCAGCATCCTGGGGGCTGCTCTTAAGGCTCAGGGGGGTGAGGCAGAAGATTGGTGGGCTCCAAGCAGGATAATAAAGGACAGCCAAAAAGAATATAAGGCTGGCTGAGGGCACTGTAGTCATTTTCACTGAGTACAATTCAGAGCATTTTTAAATTACACCCTTTTTTCACCCCCAGATGTGCAGGTGAGCTGCAAAACCCTCCACATGCACACACACATGCACACTAAGATTTGGTTTTATCAGTCCCCGAATTGCTGAGCTTAAGGGCAAAACCCAGCAGCCAGAGAGAGGTGATACTGCCTGGAAGTCATCCATGAGGCTCAGAGCCCTTTCCCCTCCCTCCCTCCGTCACACAGCACAGAATGATTTATGGAGCAGAATGAAATGAATTTGATTATAAAAAAGATCATTTTTCCCCAAAACTGTATATTCAGTTCTCTGCTACAGTGTTAGTATATAGCCTATTGGAGGACAATCCATCAATTAACAATTCTCAAGCGCCCAAATATCCTGAAAAGTGGTGAACAGCCTGGTGTCTGCCAGGTGCTTGGGATGTTCAGCATGTGCCAGAGAGCCCCCAGAAAGATTTGTGACCAAAGTGATTAAAAGCAGGATGAATTACAATTTGACAAGGACCTGTCGCTTAGTAAAATTACGAACAGCAATTTATTTAGCTAATTTCAGTCATTACACAGGGCAGGACTCATTAGCTACAGTGAGCTGCAATATCACTGACCTCAACATGATCCAAATCTGTGCAGCCTGGGGAAGATTAATTCTCAGGCTCGGCTATGAATAATGTACTCTGGCAAATCACAACAGGTTGTTTAAACTTGGCAAAGGGTGTAAGCTGAGAATGATTTGCTGTTGCTTAAACTGTAGCAGTTTCTGTCCATAGAAGTTGACTTTCACTGCAGTCTGATCATTTTTCCTTGCCTATCAGCCCACATTTGAGACAGTTCCAGTGTCACCAGTTCCTTCTAATGGTATCCAGCTTCCTGGGCAGAAGCCAGTTTGGAAATCAGTTAGCTGTGAGTATGCCAACTTGTAACCAGTGTTCACTTCCTCCTAGAAAATTGATAGACAGAAAGATCCTTTTGTGGTTCTGAGGTTAGTCCCCTCCTTTGTGTTGGGGCCATGCTACATATATTTTCTTAATGTCGTTGTTAGCTTATTGTCATGTAGGACCCAAAGTTTCCCACTCAAGACTGGTGTTTTAAAGACACAGACTGATGTCTCTGAGGCATTGATGTCTAAAACGTACTGAATATTGGAAGGCTTGGAATGTGAAAGTAACCTCCAAAGGGTATGGTGCAGAAGTTGCCAAAATATGTCTCTCAGTTGTATATTTTCTCATGGCAAATCATAACAAGAAAGATGCATGTCTTCCATATTTCTTTTCCAGTACTGCAGAAATTGTAATGATAGAAATTTATCATCTTTCTAGTTCTCCCCTATTATTCTGGTATACTAATGGTGTCAGTTTGGACTCCCCTTAAACATTTTGCCCTGGCAGTTATCAGCAGTGCTAGTGAAAATGATAGCTCTGCTCTACTCAGTGTCCAGACAGCTGTCAGTAGCCTCCCAGGGAATGTCTATCTTTTATTTTGAAAGCTCTTTCCATCACCACTGTGTAGGGCTTACCTAAAGTGTTATTAATAAGTATTAATTTACTGTTAATATAATAATATTAACTTTCATATATATGGAGTTTCTAAAATAGACATTTAGATGTTTAACTTTAGATATAGTACCACAGACATTTTCCTTGGTTGCGAAAGCTGTTAATTTCACTGTTCTACTGATACCTCTGCCCCTCAAGCAGTTGTATTGGAACTGATTGAGTAGCAAATGGCCAGGGCCACTGCAGAGAGTCTGTGATACCAGGTCTAAGGATGGAAAGAGAGATGGAAAGCATCTTAAAATTCTTTGGCCATTGGGTAACATCTGAAGCCAAAGTTCAGAAGCCAGGCTTACTTTTTTCATACCAGAATTTCAAAATAAATGCTGCTACAACAACATGTGTTGGGGGAAAAAAAAAAAAAAAAAAGTATCTGTAAATGAAATGATTCAAAAATCATGGGCAATGCAAATGTTTATAAAATATATAATGCTTTTTAATTCACCTTCTGATTTCCATGGCTTTTGAATGCATTTGGGTCACATTAGTAAACTCGTCTCTGCAGTCCTGGGGGCTGATATTTTACATCACTTTCAATGGAAACTGTGATCTTGTTCCAATTGCATGAGTCTAGGAGCTGGACCTTAATGGAAAATGTGAGAGATCAGTCATGAAAGTTGGCAACACTGGAACTCATGTGTATTATCACACTTTGGACTCCATGACAATATATTTTTTTCTGTACTTGACTGTACTGATCTCAGAAATTTTCCTTTGATATCCACTAATTTCAGGAGCCAACTAAATTTCAGAGTTGTACAGTAAGTCATTTCATAGCATCTATCAGAAATTACAGTAAAAATAGTGTTTTTGCAAACTGTGAAATTGTACATTGAGTCCTGTTTTGGTGCAACACACTTAGACTAACAACCATGAGAAATGTGAGTACATATGTGTGTGAGCATATAAAATGTATGCACAATGCATATAAAATATATGCACATCTTTTGATTGTAAATAAGTCAACAGTGACCTGAAAATGTGTCAACAACATTTTTCTGTCAGATACTTATTTTTCTCAATTGTTCATCACACAAGTGCCAACACTGTTTGCTGGCCTGGACAGACAAGGACAGAGTACAAAAACTTGGTAATTCATGATAAACAGGAAGTTCCAGCTTGACTATCTTTCTCACGAAAAGCAACAAGTTAAATAATCTAAAATGAAAATAAGGATTTTATTTCTAAGGGGTTATTTCCTTCAGACAAAACAGGAACATGGTGTGTTTTACACTGAAATTCCTCTTTGAAGGACTTCCTTTATAATTTTCTCAAGATTTTTGTCATCTTGGTTCAATTTTTTTAATGCCCTGAATGCAAGCATACATTCGGTATTCATATGCAGTATCCCTTATTTTCAGCTAATAGCTGTCTAGACTGTGGACTAGATAAAGGCAGCCCATCCGTAACAGAAGAGCTCTCCTATGAGGTCTCTTTCTCAGAATCCATTACAGTCCTTCCAAAAACACGAGAGTGGACAAAAAACCAGAGGTTCAAAAAGGAAGACTCTGCTTTGCCTGTAAGTTTGTTCTCTGTATATTTCTTCAATGTTTGTGGGTGTTTGTTGTTGTAGTTGTTGTTTATTTGGTTTGGTTTGGTTTTTATTTTTTTTTACCCATTAATTTCCTGCTTTATATGCCCAGCACATTGGAGGCTGTTAAGGTATATTATCTGTCCTTTGCAATGTGTTCTTTATGGCAAATCCATATATGAATTCTTTATGGATCCTGCCGTGCTTCCCTACAGATAATGACCGATTCCCAGAGAGGTAACAAAGATAAACTGGATATTCAAGCCTGGTTTTCAGAGGTACCCATCACAAATGAATATATGTAACTCAATCCACAAATATTGCATCACCTGCACATTTTTCATATCGAAATGAAGTCATTACTGGTACTAATATCAGCAATCATTTTCATTACTGGTCTGCTTTCCTATTTTATTCCCCCACAGATTATCTGCCTTTGTTAACACGTAGATTTAAAATTGCTCCACAGATGAAGGAGGGGAAAGAAAGCCTTCGTCCTGCAGCAGTACTGATTGCCTCCAATCAATATTCTATGCAATTACACTATAGGAGACACTACATGAATGGCTAAAAGAAAATTAACCATATCATATCATCCAACAAGTTCTACAGTGAGCAGTCATGACATTTTCTGAAATTATTCCTTGAATTCAGTAGATAGTTTTATATTTTCATCAGCCCTCACGGCTTCCGTTACTGACAACTGGAGCATTAAGATCATGCTCCAGATATCACCTCTTTAGTGAGGTGTCTGAAACAGCTGTAAATTATTTGGAAGCATTTCCTGAATGTTACAGCATTCTGAGGTCCTGAACTAATCCAAAATTGTTGCTATCCACACAGACATTGTATTGTCTGAGAATTATCTATTTGTCTATCTCAAGCACCACCAAGGAAGCAGAACTTTAGATGCATATTTAAACTTTCTTGTTGAACAGAGGGATAAGATACAAAATAGATTACAAGATTACAACTGGTATGAAATCCCTGTGTTTTAGGCTTTGTTTTGTTTTGTTTTTCCTGTGGTGTGGTTAACTTGGCATCCTGTGGAGAATAAGGTTATCTCTGCATTTGTCATGTCTCTCACAAACCAAGAGTTCCTCCTTGCTCCTTTTAATAACAAACCTCAGACCCCAGCCTTTACTATTACACACACACACACAAATTGTTTTCTGCAACCACTCTGACACTAACTTTCCAGCTGATAGATCAGGAAAACTGGTGACAAATAGGGAAGAGAATGTGCCACATTGATTATTTTGGACCCATGGATGCATAATTAGAAAGACCAAAGCTCATCTGGAGCTCAATCTGGCTACTGCTGTTAGAGACAACAGAAAATGTTTTTATAAATACATTAACACATAAAGGAGGTCTAAGGAGAATCTGCATCCTTTACCGGATGTGGGGGGAAACCTAGTGACGAGAGATGAGGAAAAGGCTGAGGTGCTTAATGCCTTCTTTGCCTCAGTCTTTAGTGGCAAGACCAGTTCTGTAGATACCCAGTACCCTGAGCTAGTGGAAGGGGGTGGGGAGCAGGATGTGGCCCTCACAATCCATGAGGAAATGGTTGGCGACCTGCTACAGCACTTAGATGTACACAAGTCGATGGGTCCGGATGGGATCCACCCGAGGGTGCTGAGAGAACTGGCGGAAGAGCTGGCCAAGCCACTTTCCATCATTTATCAGCAGTCCTGGCTATCAGGGGAGGTCAACTGGCAGCTAGCAAATGTGGGACCCATCTACAAGAAGAGCTGGAAGGTAGACCCAGGAAACTATAGGCTTGTTAGTTTGACCTCAGTGCCAGGGAAGCTCATAGAGCAGATTATCTCGAATGTCATCACACGGCGCTTGCAGGGCAACTAGGGCAATCAGGCCCAGTCAGCATGGGTTTGTGAAAGGCAGGTCCTGCTTGATGAACCTGATCTCCTTCTATGACAAAGTGATGCACTTGGTGGATGAGGGATGTGGCTGTGGATGTGGTCTACCTTGACTTCAGTAAGGCTTTTGACACCATTTCCCACAGCATTCTCCTCGAGCAACTGGCTGCTCTTGGCTTGGACTGGTGTATGCTTCATTGGGTTAGAAACTAGCTGGGTAGATGAGCCCAGAAAGTCGTGGTGAATGGAGTTAAATCCAGCTGAAGGCAGGTCACTAGTGGAGTCCCCCAGGGCTCAGTACTGGGGCCAGTTCCCTTTAACATCCTTATCGATGATCTGGATGAGGGGATAGAGTGCACCCTCAGTAAGCTTGAAGATGACAAGTTAGGTGCGTGTGTTGATCTGCCCAAGGGTAGGAAGGCTCTGCAGGATGAACTGGGTAGGATGGACCGATGGGCCGAGGTCAACTGTATGAAGTACAGCAAGGCCGAGTGCCGGGTCCTGCACCTGGGGCACAACAACCCCAAACAGCACTACAGACTGGGAAATGAGTGGTTAGAAAGCAGCCTGGCAGAGAAGGGCCTGGGAGTATTGGCTGATGGATGGCTGAATATGAGCCAGCAATGTGCTCAGGTGGCCAAGAACGCCAGCAGCCTCCTGGCTTGCATAAGAAACAGTGTGGCCAGCAGGGCTAGGGAAGTGATTGTCCCCCTGTACTTGGCTCTGGTGAGGCCGCACCTCGAGTACCGTGTTCAGTTTTGGGCCCCTCACTACAAGAAGGACATCGAGGTGCTCGAGCAAGTCCAGAGAAGGGCAACAAAGCTGGTGAGGGATCTGGAGAACAAGTCTTATGAGGAGTTGCTGAGAGAGCTGGGATTATTCAGTCTGAAGAAGAGAAGGCTCAGGGGTGATCTTCTTGCTCTCTATAGGTACATTAGAGGCTGTAGCGAGGTGGGGGTTGGTCTATTCTCCCACGTGTCTGGTGACAGGACGAGGGGGAATGGGCTGAAGTTGCACCAGGGGAGGTTTAGGTGGGATATTTGGAAGAACTTCTTTACTGGAACGGGCTGCCCAGGGAAGTGGTTGAGCCACCATCCCTGGATGTCTTTAAAAGATGTTTAGATGTAGAGCTTAGGGATATGGTTTAGTGGAGGACTTGTTAGCATTAGGTCAGAGGTTGGACTTGGTGATCTTGGAGGTCTCTTCCAACCTAGATGATTCTGTGATTCTGTGATAATTAATTTGTTTCAGAAAAGGACAGTATTGTGCTTAAGATGAACTATTCTGCATGTAGGGCAGCTTTCTGTGCACTTGGAAGATTACACAAGAAATATTTCAGGTCATCAGAGACAGAGATATTCTAAATGTAGTCAATAATTGTATCTGTTGATGTTGGCATTTTTCTTATTTTTTTCCCGTAATGCCTCAGATTGTAATGGGACCCAGCAAAAAATCACCTCTTGGTCTGTTATGCAGATCAGTCACCCGTGCTCTTAAGGACTGTCCCAACTTCCTCAAGGTGGGCCAAAAGGGACAGATTGAAGTCATACTTTTTTCTGGTAGCTTTCTTGCATGCCGGTGTAATCAGCATCATGGGTGGCATATGTAGCTACACGTAGAGAAATTATTTCATAAAATACCATGTCCTCTGCAGCTTCCAGAGGAGACAACTCAACATCACTTGCCCCATAGGGTTACACGCAATTTCCCCAACATGGAAACATAATTAATGCAACTTAGCCAGAGATTTTTCAGAATTGAAGTCAGTAAGCATTTCAGGCCTATCTAAGTAAACAATATAGTTCCATATAGTAAACCATAAATACAGAGACAGCATGTCAAACTGTATCAGACACTATCGTTAGTCAAAATACTAGTTCTTTAATTTTCAGAATACCACAGCCATCTTTGATGCTACATAGCATGACTCCACTGTTTGTAAGAAAAATCACTGGAAAATTATGACAGAAGACATGACAAAGAAGCATAGCCCCAAACTTTGTGTTAACATTGCATCACATTATTATGACCCTAGAATTCAACCAGGCAATAAGAAAAATCATTGTAGCTACCCTTTGTAATCAGTTTTGGAGAGCTTGTCATTTTGTCTTGGTAAGTGTACTTGCAAACAGACTTTGTTATTCTCTATGTTTTATTCTCCATCCCCTCAGGAAATACATGTATACTGTGTAATTTTTTTCCCCAAGATGATTTACAGTGCTTTTGGATGTTGTACATCAACGGGGCTGAAAAGACAATGAAATTATTTTTGTTTATCTTCAGAAGGCCATGATCTTGTTGTATTATTAAGTCTCAGCATAAGAGTAACAGTAGACTTGCTGCGTTTTGGGGAATAAAGATTCTGGACTAAAATGCCCCAAACATCATGCAAATGCATTATTCCATTTCCTGAGCTCCCCAGTTATGATTAACCCTGTTGAAAAGCTGTGTGCAATGCAGTTCAGGAAGACCCAGCCTACATGTTCTACATGTCCTTTGTCTTCTACTTTTGAAATCTGGTATAAATCTTTTTTCTTTTTTTTTTTTTTTCCCTGACTTTTTCATGTATGTTTGGCTGTGTTGGGTTAAATATATTAAGTCCAAATTTGTTTAAAATGGGAGGACTCAGAAGAAATATCCAGAAGCAAAACACTCTTAAAAGATGGGTTTCCACACAATTCCCTGAAGGGAAGAAATTGTATGCAATGGTGTTTATTTGTACCTCTGACTAACAATTACTGGTCTGAACTACAACTAAATTAAAAAGAAAAAAAATACAACACCAAAGTTCCACAGTGCTTTGAAAGTCATGCTTTATACTATACTTTGTTATTATTTCTAGCAGTTGTGTCAAAAACCGATGGGTATTAGTTCTTTCTGACATTTGTACAAATGCTTATGGTGTGATGCAATACTCCTGGCTCTGGTCCATGACACTGCAGCTTCTAAAATATGTAGACATATTCACATGCCCAATATTACTAAGTATCATTTAGTTCAAGCCTACTTGAATAAATTATTTCTTGTCTGATGGGAGTCATTTCTATGCCTACATGTTACTTGAGCAATTAAAAGTACCAGTAAGTGTCAGGTTGGCATCAGGACTAACTGGTTTTATTGCTGGACTTTCCTCAGATCTTTGGTCTGAACTCCCCTTTAAGACCTCATAAATGAGTGGTAATATGCACAGCAGACATGTATTCATCCCTCCCACCACCAATGGATATACAAGCATATCTATGATGATGAAATGGGTCAGTTACTTTATGAACAATTAAAAGCACTCTGGGGGAGGAAGAACCAAAGCGAAGTGTAATATACTGCAAAAACTGGGCAAAGCTTAGTTAGTATGTAACTCATTCTTCCAGACCAGAGTACAGGTAGAGCACTGAGGTTAACATTTCTGCTCTACTGACACCAGTTGAACTGCAAGGGAACATGGTAAGCAAGAAGCTAAGTTATGTTTCAGGTGGATGGAAGTTATATCAACATTCCAGGGTAATACACAGGGCTGCAGTTCAGCTCTTTAGTGTTACCCATCTACCCTGACTTCCTTTCAAATATGATTATCTCTTTAAAAACAAAAATTCACATGCTAATTCTAGTGCAAATAAAGATGCAACCCATCTCTACTGTAGAAATTCATTGTTCGGAAAAGCCGGTTTGGACTGACAGAGGTTGGAGATCTCTCTCCTGAAGACATGAAAAAGATCCGCTACCTCTCATTGATTGAGCTAACAGCCTTCTACGATGCCCTGGGAGTGGAGCTGAAGAGGAACCGCGCAGAGAGGGTGCGGGGACGAGGTACTGTACCATGGTATCTGCGTGGCAGCCACCTGGGCACTGCTCAGAATTGCTAAAAAGACAATACGTACAAGGCTGTGTTTGCTCTCTTTCACATTTGTTGTTGTTGTTTTTTAGAAAATGGTCTTTTTGGAGTTCCTCTCACAGTGCTACTGGAGAATGATCAAAAGAAGGTTCCTGGAGTAAAAGTTCCCCTCATCTTCCAAAAAGTGAGTATAACATGACTGTCTAAGCCACTAAGATTGGCATTTCCATCATTTGCACTGACACTCAGAACACACATCAGATAAGAAAAGATGCAAGCTTTGCAGTTTTCAAGGTGTCTTCTACAGGTCTCTGTATGTATGTTGTGTTTTGAACACCTGACACAGAGACAACATTTTTTTCTTTTACATTTTTTCTATGGTGGGGACCTCTTTCCATTTTTGTAGATGTGTGGCACCATACAGTAAACCTTGCAAAACAAATGTCAGGCTTTCTGTTTCCCTTTCTCATTAAATTAGAAAGGCAGGCAAAATGTGTGTGTGTGTGCAGAAGTAGCACAAATGACTTCTCTCAGAAGTTTTAATTCGATGTGAATTCAAACTGCAAGTATTACTTAGATATTATTTCCAGATTGGTTGTGGTATCTTCCCTTTGAGGTTTTCATTACAAGATAAACATCATTTATAGAAGTCTTTTGACAATACACTGACATCCAGCAGATGTCTTGGAGACAGGTACAGACACAACCACACCTACATTTACACAGATTTACAAGAACTTGACATTACAACAAATTTCAATGTAAATACTTAGAAAAGGGGAAGTGGTAAGGAATGTCACAGGGAAGACTGACAGATCTTGAATATTTGCATGGCTTTGCATGCAGTTTCATGGGTCCTTTGAGAAGTTATTTTTGGAAATTAGAAGGATCCAACAGCTAGGACAGAAAGTAGAGCTGGTAGTGAAACTTCAGAGCTATATGAATAAATACTAAGAAAGGATTTTTTGTTCTTGTTCGTTTTAATTTTTATTAAAACTTTTTTCTTTTTTTTTTTAATAAAAAATTAGAGTTCAAAGCCTATTGCTCTATTCACAAAAATTTCAAAATAAAATATCCTGTGATCATTTTCTAATCTGAGTTCTCAGGTCCCAGAAACATATGTTATCTATAATCCATTCCATTGTGCTCCTCGGGGAGAGACTTAAACATTTCTCTGAGGTTAATTTTCCTTCAAAACACCATTGTGTTTAACCCAGTGTATCTGCCTTTTTATTAATACATTTATGTGTTACTTGTTCTATAGCAGTGCCAAGTCCCAAATCAAGGACAGAGGGGCCTATTGTGTTATCAGTTTTCCGTACTCTCCATATGCCGGATTTCAGGGTCAGGAATATAGAGGTCAAATTAGGAAGGCTTACTTACGTGATCTGGGTTGTTTTCATTAGCAAATTATTTAGAAATGTATCTTTTTAAAGTTAGTATCAAGGAGACCTAGGTATAAAAATAAAAAAAAAATTAAAAAAACAGTATTTTTAAATACTTCTGAGTATTTTCCTGGGTTTTATTTTCAGTTGCTGCTCAAGCTTGAGGAAACTGGTTTAGAAACTGAAGGAATTCTTCGAGTGCCCGGATCTGCCTCCAGGGTTAAGGTAGACATTTGTGCCGTTTTTCTGTCTCCTGGACCACAGCTTCTATGTCAAATAACACAGTACACATTACACATAAATACTGATGTGTATAGATCAGCATTTCCAGTCCTACCAGTGAAAGGTCAGATTAGTTCCTGGGAACCAATAAATCACAGAGCACGTGGTCTATTGCTTTGCATTTGTTAATGTTCTATATAAAGCATAGACTTGATGTTGAATAGAACTAAGCATTGAGCGATACTTTCAGTTTATTTCTGTCATCCAAAATTGCTGTGATCTTATCTCTTTTTTAATTTATTTCAGAAATCCAGAGTTGTCAAGCTGAGCTAACTTAAGATAAAGATCTTATTCTATGTCATTTTAACCTTTGCGTCATTTTATTTCTCATTTGTCTTCTGTGATCTTACAATTTCATGTTCCAAGTAAGAGAATTTTGGCCTGTGTTCACTGTTTGGCAGCCTAGAATACTGTATTTTCACAGGCTATTTGCAGGCCATGAACACAGGCTAGCTGGTAGCCAATAACCTTGGCTCTGCCTCTACAGTGCAGTAACAGTTGGAAATGTTTCTCCCCAGACAAACTCGATTCTAGGAGCTAAAAACCTGTGGCAGGGGAAAGATAGGAAATAAGTTTTTTGTTTGTTTGTTTGTTTTTTTTGTTTTTTTGTTTTGACGACATTTCTTCCCCCCCCCCCCCCCCCTTTTTTTTTTAATCCAAATCTAGCAACTTCTAATTGTGATAACCTCCCATTCACACTTTCTCACCCTCAAGATAACTATTCTTGCTTTCTGAAGCAGGAAGGCTCAGCCTTGTGGCACATGCACAAAGACTAACATTGGGGATTACTAAACACTAATGGGCTGGGTAGCATCAAAAATGACGGTACAAGAAAAAGCAGCATAATGTGAAATGCACCAAAGATAAGCAGTGGCATCCCAACTCCCTTTGTCTTTCTGGATTGATAAAAGTTTTCAGTACCTTGCAAAGTGCCACGTCTTGAAGAAGAGAACTCCTAATTTGTCCTGTACTTGTCAGCTTCCTCATTTTTTTCATATAAATACTTAGAGTATTATTTCACACAATCTCAAATTTCTCTGATGTCTTTGGGGAGATTGCACAGCAGGGCTGTGCTCTACCTAATTAAGTGACTTTCTTATTCTTTGCATGTACTGTGCTGTGTCTTGCTCACTCCTTATTCACAGCCTTTACACAGGGAGATGCTATGAGATATGGGTTCATCTGTAACTTTCCTGTACTGGGTGGTAAGTCAAACTGCCCTCATAAATGTTTTAAGTTATTTGAGTTTTGGCTTCATTTAAGGCTGTCCAACAACCAACCAGCAAGAGAGAGGTTTTTTTGTTTGTTTTTGTTTTTACTTATTTTTTTCAAAGTAGATCCAGATTTCATCCTTCAAAGCCTTCATACATTATTATGACATTAGGATTTGAGGGCATTCCAATATTATTTCAGTCTTGTTTGGAGAAAGAAAAGGCATATGGAAGCAATTAAAGGTTACTCTCCTATAAAACAAAGAATAGAAGGAATAAATACAACTTTTCCTCTCTAATCAAATCTCTAATCTAGTTTGTAACGAAAGCGCCAGTGAACCAAAAATACACAATAATCTACTGTGGGATCAACCATGGTAAAAAAGTGGCCAAAAAGTTTTTAAAAACATTTAGATGCATGTGTGTGTGTATGTTTCTATGTATAAATATCTATCTCTATATATTCTTGCCTGTACATATATATATTTGCTTTATGTACATATATGTACATGTTTCAAAAATTTTGTTTTGTATTTCTCCTGCTTTTTCAGCAGAAAAACAGAGAGTCATTCTCTCCTCTTGTGATTTTGATAAGATGAGGAGTTCTGTTCCACATTTCCCAGTCAGTTACCAAGAGAAAATTTAATCCAGGTGTTTGTATGGTTTATGGGCAAAGGATGTGAATAGAGGAAGCTGAGTTACCCCAGATTACAAGAAGTAAAATGTGCTAGTAAAAATGAGATTGTAACATTATATACCAAATCCTGAATGAGTCTCTATTTCCTTTTGTGCCAGCCATTTCACTTCATTATGTGTGACCATGTTTGATATGTAATTTCCTTCCATTCAAGTGAGGCATGGTAAACAGAATTCATTTTTGAAAGCTTTTCTGTCCAAGTGGACTGTTTTTTTTTTTTTTTGTTTGGTTGGTTGGTTTTGTGTGTGTGTGTATTTTGTTGTTGTTGTTTTGTTTTGTTTTATTCTTTTTTTTTTTTTTTGCTTAGTGGTAATGTACATTTGACAAAAGCATGATCTGAAACCTGAAATTCAGCTACATATTTATCTTGTCAAAAACAGTCTCATAAAAACAAACAAACAAACAAACAAAAACATTAACAGGCTTCTTATGGATAAGGCAGTGTTTGGCCAGTAATAATTGTGAAAGCTGTATTATTTGTGGATATCCTTACATTACAAGGACCTCCTTCAATCTTATTTAGCCAACATTTTTTTGACAGAGCTTGCATTTTCCAAAGTCATCTGGGTTTGAAGCCAAATTCTGCCCCTAATAGGAACCTTACTGAGTATTTCCCATTCACACACATACCCTCCAGAGCTAAATATACCTTGGTTATAGAGTAAGATGCTAATATGGAGAACAACAGGATTAAATATGCACCCAAACAGTATAATCAATTCTATCTGAACTCTCTCTTGGGCTTTTGAGGTTTTTTTTATTATTATTATTTTTTTTTTTTTTTATTAGCATGCATCGAGTGTAGTTTTTCTGATAATTTGATGATGATTTGGTACCTTCATTTTTCTACAAAGTGGTCAAATTTAATTATCACTAACCTAAAATAAAATATCCTTCTAAAGACAGGAAGTCATGAAGTTCAAACCATTTGCTCAAGGCCCCTGGACCAGGATGCCAACAAACTGTCTAGCAAGTTCACTGGCAGTGAGGAAGAACATGCAACTCCGTTGTGATTTAAGGGTCAAAACCTCTGGATGAGTATTTTAATATGTCAAATATGTCACTGGCAGAGATCTAGCTATCGCAAACAAAACTTAGCCTGCATTGCAAAATATCCCCAGGAATCTGTCTTGTTAACCTGCTCTGAACTCCACACAGCTGTACCAGGACCACTGCTGGTTTAGAGCTACTTTAATTCAACTGTGGTGTAAACATGCCCGTTTTTTGTAAATAGATTTCTGAAGTGATCTCAGATTGCCAGGTCAGAAGCAATGACTGAAGGTCAGATGTTCCTCTTATCTTTCAGAATCTTCATCAAGAACTGGAGGCAAAATTTTATGAAGACACTTTTGACTGGGACCAAGTACGGAACAACGATGCAGCAGGACTGCTGAAAATGTTTATAAGAGAACTCCCAAGCCCGCTCTTCACAGTGGAATATCTGCCTGCTTTCATCACTTTAGTGGAAAGTAAGTAGAAAAGGAGTTCATATAAACTGATGTTGATAAATTGCAGCAGTGCAGAAGTCAAAAGAAAAGAAAAGATCTACTGAGTGGCCTAAGCATTTAAGTTTTCTGCAACCATTGCTTTTTAAATGGGAAAAAAAAAAATCTGTGTATTTAGCCTATGGTATAGATTAATTGTGTGAGTGACACAACTGTTTATTATGAGATTTGAACACTTTGAACAAACAATGGTTGAGCAATGTCTTTCATATGTAGGCTAATTCACAGAAATCATAGATTTCATAAACAAAAATTTCTGCAAGGTAAGTTCAAGTCACTTCCTTTTAGTTAATATTCTGTTATATCTATTATTTTTCTTAAAGTTTATGCTGAGGTCAGAATATTCATACAAGATGTATGTGATCATAGATAGCTTCAGGCCATCTGTTTTTGTTTTCAGTGTACACACGCTGTCTCGTTTGGAGTACATTTTGTTCGTTTCTATTCCAGGAAGAATGCAGTTAGTACCTTGCAATACCTATTGACTTTATTGTGAATTCACTTGAGCTAGGACAGAGTGAGACTATCAGGATGGTGAATTTATTAGGCAGACTGGTACAGAAAAGTTAGAACTTTTATATAAGGCTGCAGGCAAATTTTCTATGTCTCCATGAGGTAGTTTAAAGGGCACAGAGAAGTGACTCCTTGCTGCATCCTTCATATAATTGAGTATGCTCCTTATGAGTCCCAGACTGCATGCGGTGATGATCACTTTCCAGTGTGATGAAGACTGAACAGGAGGTATCTCTGCAAAATAAAGTGATTATTTTTCTCACTAGTAGACACACTATCCACATCACACCTTTGTTTTTCCCCCCAACCTCACTCAAGTGGATGAAAGTTAGTGTATTCCCTTCCCATCTTCTCCACACAAAAATCATTAAGGCATTTTGTACCTGACACTTAGCTAGAGTTCTAGATTTGGAACAAATACTTTTTAAGTTATAAACAATTAATGCCCACTCTAATGACACAAGCATTCAGCAAAATACTCAACAATATTAGTATGAAAATTTTCTGAAAACAAATATATATTTCAGTCTGAAAGAGTGGAAAGTACTAGATCCCTGTACAACACATTCTGACCCAGATATCAGAGGGACTCTGATTAGCACAGAAAAATACTTGGTCCTTGTTATTTAGACAGAATTTTATATAGCCTTGTCTCTGTCTGTGACAAAGATCCTAGATGTTAAGGAAAAACCCAGTCAGTAAACCAAATTTATACTTGCAAAAAAGTTGTTGTTAAGTTGTTGCTAAACATGCTAATCTGAACTGGCCAGTCATTGCTGTGTTTCTAGAACTGCTGACCAACCAGGTTTTTAGAACAAACCAATTGTAACTGGGATGTGAAAAATATAATTATTCATGTTCTTAGAAATCTCCAAGATCAAGTTACAGCTCCAAGCTTTGCATTTGTTGATCATGCTGCTGCCTGAAGCCAATAGGGACACAGCCAAGGTAAGTTCTTTGTTTGCTATCACCTGCCATCTGTGGTGCCTTTGACTTCTAAATGAGAGACAGTTTTTGTTTGTTTGTTTGTTTTTCTCTTAACAGTCAACAATCAGACGTTGCATCATGAAAGTATTCATCTGTGTTTCTTATGATTTCTTTGAAAAGGTGATCAAATTCCCTAGCTGCCATTTCTTTTACAAGCAATTAGAAATAGTTACTGAAGGTATCCAACTCCAAATGTTAGTAAATGGCTCCCAGACATCATTTATTTTGAAGAGTCCTTTTAAAAGAGGCATGCTCCTTGGATAGTTTGGGAAAAGAAGGTTCAGTTCCTGGGAGTTCTGTATAATTGGAATTCTCTAGGTTGAAATTAAAAGAGAAGCTGTTCCCAAGGAGCTCACCTAGTGCACCCCAAGGGCTGAAGGGTATGAAGAGTTCACTGGACCAGACTGAAAGAGGTAATCCAAAGTAAAAACTCCTGAAATATGTATCTACAGCATGGATGTCAGGGCCTCAGCCTCAGCTGTTTTGTTTCACAAACCCATGCCCACATTCCTATACCATTACAAACACTATGGCTACAAGCATTTGGGGGAGTGGGGAGCTCCCAGATCTGGTTGGAGCTGTGCCCTGACCCTAAGAGACACAGTCTGGATCTCTGGACTTGTTTCCACTTAAAGAAAACCTGGGTGAATAAGTTACTGGTGAGCCTCAGATGTTTCATGAGGTCCCTTGCTCATCAAGATCCTGCAGGTTCCCAACCCAAGAAGAACTCCTGTTGGTTAGTTTAGGCATGGTTTTATGAACACTTCCAGAACCTAAAGGGGGCCTACAGGAAAGCTGGAGAGGGACTATTTTTCAGGGAGTGTAGTAACAGGATGAGGGGTAATGTCTTTAAACTAAAAAAGGGTAGGTTTAGATTAGATATTAGGAAAGAAATATTTACTTTGAGGATGGTGAGGCACTGGAGCAGGTTGCCTAGAGAAGTTGTGGATACCACGTTCCTCTAAGTGTTTAAAGCCAGGTTAACTGGGATTTTGAGCAACCTGGTCTAGTGGGAGATGTCCCTTGATGACCAAGGTAGGGGAGTAAGAAGTGCCCTTCTACCCCAAACAATTCTATGATTATATGAAACCAAGTACTTTCTTTATTTGTATTTATTCATGGGTGTAGGACATGAATAACAACCATCTTCCAAGTGTTTGAAGGTCTTGCCAGTAATCTGTGAACAATGGGAATTATTTCCTGTTAAAAAAGTCTGTTGAGTTACGGAGCACTACATGTAAAACATGCTAGAAGAGTGGCTTTAATTATTGCTAGGCTTTTATACTAAAATAGAAATGATGACAAATCTGAGTGTGGCTCTACTTGCAATCTATAATGAGATTTTAGAAATTTCTCCAACACATTTTCTGTTTTTTAATCCCTTGGTTTTTAAAAATGTTTTAATAGCAATGTAAGGGTACAAAGATAGTGGTTTTAGTGGTGTTGTGTTGCAAAAGGACTCACTGGGAGACCCCAACTCTAACCACAGCTACAATCCATCCTATTCAGTCACACAAGTAAAATTCTGAATAAACTGCCCAAAAGGGAAACAAGTTTCCTTTGAGTCTGCCATGCATGTGCAGAAGTGACGTCAGAGAATAACCACTGAGTGCTTCTTGTTTTCATTATCCCAGAACAAAAGTCTGGGGGTTGCTGGCAGAAGTGCCTCAGATTATATCACATATGGGACTTGGTATACATTTGAAGAGTGGCTGATCACCCTGATGATGGTAACATATGAAGTCTTGACCAAATAGATCAACATGGACACTTTGAAACCTGTGAAGAATGTAATTATTCCATTGCAGCACCCTTCTATCTTTCCTCTACTCCAGGGTTCAGAGCCTTAACACAGATACTGTACTTGACCTCTATGGATTTGGGATTATGCTCTAAGTGGTACATAATTTATTAAAGTGTATTTTGCTGAACTATTTCTCTGTGGCTGATGTTGTAACTGTGACAGCAAGAATCCAAATTAGAATACAAAACCCCCTAAATTTCACCTCCAAGTGCAAACATGTCAGCTTTCTGGCCATATAGCTTGTGCATCTGAAAATGCACATTTGGGTAAAATATTTTGTGTCTTAGCATAATAAATGTTGTTTTTCCAGGCCTTTCTTCAGTTCCTGAAGAAGGTGGTTGCTAATGAAGGAAAGAATAAAATGAATTTGTGGAATGTTTCTATGATTGTTGCACCAAACCTCTTCATCTACAAAGGGAAACGTGCAAACCAACAAGAAATGCAAGCAGCTGCCACCACAGCGCATATTGTGCGGCTTTTAATTCGGTACCAGGACATCCTGTGGACAGTGAGTAATGCTGGTTCCCTCTTTATGGTTCCAGTGCAGGGAAGGATTTTGCTATATACAGCAGAACTGTAGAAAACTGACTAAACTGAGCTTCTCTCTGAGAAAGATTTAACTATTTTTTAGTAAATGGCTGGAGTCTTACATATCTAGAATGAGATAAAGTGGCAGGTACCTCTGGAAGGAGATTTAACTTGCTTGTCTAAGACATTCCCTTTTGCATGAATAGCCCTGTAGAGGTACCTATCCCACACCAATTATTTTATAGAAAAATGTATAGGAGAATGATTTAATCTAGATGCCTAGGTGAGATATCTACAGCTGAATCAAATTAAATGACTGTTTAAAGTCTAGTCAATCAAAATACGGGCCAAAAGTGTATACTACTTGCTAGACTTCTGAAAGTTGATGTGAAGATGATGAGCCTTAACTCTTTTCCTCATGAAAAAGGGAAGTTATGATGTGGATTGCAAAGGCAGCTTCCTAATAAAGTTCCTACCACAACAAACATCACTAAAATATTGGTATGGAATGAAAGATCAACTACGAAAGGTGGATTGTTAGAGGGAGCTGCTAAACCCATGTATCTTGTGGTAATAAATAGAGCTTCTGATGTATGAAATTTGGTAACTTTTTGAAGACCAAACACCAATTTTAGGAGAGGGAAAAATCAACTGTTTATTCTCAGCTCTGTTTTCCTCCCTTTAGGTCCCATCCTTCCTGATTTCCCAAGTGAGAAAAATGAATGAGGCAGCAATAAACAACAGCAAGAGGCAGCTGATGTTTGACAAAGGAGTGAGAAAACTTCTGAGGAGAAAGACCATGGAGCGGGAGAGACCTGAAAGACCAGAGGTGTGATAAAAATATAACATATTCAAATGTCAGCTTTAACTAACATCCCTCCTCTGTTATCCCATAAAAGCTTCTGGGGTGTGGGGAGGAAATTCCCATAGAGGCGTTATAAAGCTACTGCTTCTTTAAATATGTCTTCAAATTCCATTTCTATTCTAAGTGCTGCTATCTGGGGTGAGTTATACCAACATCAGACCTTCATTCTGTCTTTCTCCTTAACTCTGCTGAATCTGCTACATAATCCACCCCTTTGCCTTTTCTAAGTGGCTGACTTAAGTTTGCTTATTGCATCTCATTTGCCATATATGCTCTTTTCACCATAGTAGTGATTGTCAACATTATTATTTGCCTATGCAGTTCCTCAGACATCAAGGAAATTGCTCTCAAGAAATTATGGTCAACTATATGTAAATCAAGTGTATTTTAAGAGAGAAAACCAGTGTAAGTGAAGGTGTTAGAATAGTGGGTTTTAAACAAACCTTTAAAATAGAAAGTCCCTTAACTTTCCAGTCAGACAATAGCTTGTATATTTTGCCATACAAATAAGCTGATTCCAATCCATAACATTCTGTGATTCTGTGATTTGGGAGCTATCTTGAAAGATGTACTTCCCATCCCAATATTTTGATAAGACAAAACACTGAGGATTGATTGAGAAAAGGTGATGCACGCAGAATGATTTCTGAAATTTCCAAGTTATAAACTGTTACACATGTCATGTTTTTATACCTGTTTTATAAGAAAAATGATCATATGTAGATTGTCCTTTACAGTAGATATTCTACAAATGCATGGATCTCTAGTTGAGTAGTAGGACGGTCCATATTAGTAGTTGCACTTAGCCATGCTCTGGCAGAAAAGACAAAGTAGGAAGGAGTGGTATGAAGAGATTGTGAGAAACAGAGAATAAACCACCTAACACAGACAACAGAGAAACTGCAGAAGAGAGCATTTGGAAAAAAAATTGAAAGAGGATATGTATGAATGGTGAATACATGCTAATTCAGCTTTTTGGAAAATTCATTTGCTGGCACTGTCTGAAATATGCTGTGGAGATGATGCAGATTTATGATGCAGATACAGACATAAGTATTTGTTTAAAACAGAGGCCTAGGCTACTCTGTGCCAAAACCATCCTCACTCTGGAGTGAGCACAGTGAGAGCTTCTAAGGAGAGCCCATTACTGCAGCCCTGAACCTTCGGAAACACAAGTTCATTGATCACAGTAATTGGTTTTGCATCTAGTAAAAGGGAGACTAGCCATGGCAGGTAGCTGAAATATGAAGGGTAAATTGGAAGCAAACTCTGTTAGGATAACTGAGTTGAATTTTGAGAGCACTTAACACAAATCCCAGGTCTCAGATGTCCTAAATTACACAGCGACAGAGACTGGAGAAACTATTGTGCTCTGCTCAGCATGGTATTAACTGGATTAGCACTGGAATGCAAACCTTGCTAATTGATTTATCTGCCATTAATCATGGAAGAGTGCATAAACTTCATAGATGATTGTTTGAACCCTATGCAAGGTCAAATTGCAAATTAACAGAAACCGTATGGTACTTCAATATTTTACTTTACATAAGTTTTGATGTAGCTGAAGCTCTAGAAGGTGGAAACAGAGAACTGGATCTTCATGCAGAGAAATTTTAATCTTTTAAGGGAAGAGCGGGCATTCCTAAATACATGTTTATGTATTTTTAAATAAGCTGTTGGTCCACTAACCAATGTTAAGAGAATAAATTTAAAAATCTCAGATAACAACTTGCTTCAAACTATTGTTGCAAGCAATTAAAATCCAAGGGTTGTACTTTATTCTGCATGCATTTCTGTGATGTTTGCCAAGAAGTTTTTGTCTTTGTCTTGTATCTTACCATACTCTATCTATAAATGTGCAATTATTATAAATATATTTTTTGAATAATTAAGCGAATCTATGCCTGTGATTTTTGCAAGCAACCTCAAAAGAGTTGCAGAACTGGTTCTGATCGGAGTCACAGTAACACGTGCCTTAGATTTACTCTACTGAATATTCACTTTAGGGAGCTGTCACTTTTCCCCCATACCTGCAGTCTGACATACCCGAGGGGGTGATAAGAGTTTATGCTCCACTACATTCAAAAGTCTCTATGGCAATTCAACTCAACAGCCAAACAAAAGCCAAAGACATCCTGGCTCGATTCCACTGTGAAAACAGGTGGGTAAAACAGAACATTTTGTTTTTCCTGAACAGTAATGCCAGAACCATTAACGAATAGATTGTCCCCCTTTCAGAGACTCATTGTGTTACAATAATTCTTTTTATAATCTAAAATTGCTAATTCATGGTTACATCAGTCAAAGAAAATTTAACCACTGATTTTATTCTTTATAGTTTACTTAATAATTGGCTCCCACACAGAATCAATCTGCCCTCTGTTATGCCACCACCAGAAACATATATTATATAGGCTTTACACATAAAAAGAATACAAAGAGATATTGTCTTACATCTGCCCATAAAATGTTGATGATTTTATTTCTGTAAAGTAAGAATTGTTAACAGCTATGGGAAATGGCAAATTGCATTTGAAAACCCTTCCTGCAGAATCTTCTGATATTATCACATAATTCTATTCTTTAAATAAATAAATAATAAACAGTATAATAGAAAGCTTAGTTAACTATGACATAGTAAACTGCCTCTGCAGCAGATATATTCTGCTCTGTTTGGTAGAAGTCCTTGCTTTTGATGAGTAAATTCATCAGAGGAGGGAAAAAATATAAATTTTCTGCTTAATATAGATGACAGTTGATAGGGCAGAAGTAATAACACAAAAAGCAAACTAAACCTTTTTTTCTTTCCTAGCCGTGGATCTTCACAGAACATGAGAGGCCAGATCCAAAGTTTACATGAAGTTGGAGGAAACATAGGTAGGTGTCCTATTTGCAGATTGAACTCTGAATGTCCTTAGCCTTCTAAAACACCTCAGGTCAGTGCTGTTTTCACACAGCTGGGTCTTTGCTGTCCTCCAGTCCATCTGCAAGAAAGGTATCTGATCCACAGTCATTAAAATAAATCTAAAGATGCCTGCTGACTCCAGCATGACTGGAGGGACACCCTGCAGGTTAGAGTGACCTGAATGCAAGATCTCAGCAAGACTCATTATGACTGATGTTGTCTTGCCAAATTCATCTGACATTTCATTTACCTCTCACACTCACAATTGGGCATTTTTCTATGGTTAAGAGATCCGTGGTCTTCCTCTTGTGACCACATTCAACCTTACTCTTACGTCTTTTCCTAAAACACATTTCTGTTTCTTCCTCACTGTGTGTAAGTGTTAACCTCCCAAAATATAAACACGGAATGGAGAATTCAGCCCCTGCCTATATGGGTGTAATATATTTGTATTAATACATGTGCTTTATTTATATTATGAATTCCTTGAAGTAATGATTTTTTTTTTCTTCTCTGTTTCATGCAGTGACATTTTTGTAATAACAGTGGCTGCCACACACACACACACAAAAGGTCAAAAAACAGATTTTAATTTGATATTGTAAATCCTGGCTTTCTCCTTTCTCTATTCATCCTGAAATTCTGAATGGTCTGAGTCTATTATCAGTTGTCCAATAAGACTCATTACTTCTAGGTTCAGCTCTAAACAGTTTCCATAAAATTATTACAGAACACCACAGTGTTATGTCAACAGCAGTCAAGAACCAAACTCTTTATTATTGCTATGCTCATACAAAGCTTAATTTGACTACAGCTTTGTTTTGGCTGGTTAAACAGGATGACCAAGAGGTGCTAACAGATGCTAAAGACCTTTTGAAACAATCCCAAGTATTCCAACATAGTCTTGCAAAAAAATCCAGATATCTAATTTATATGGCTTTGTTTTGTTTTGTTCTGTTTTAATATAATCCCAGATGTTCCAAGGTACCTTATTCCATCAATTCATTTATATTGCTTTCACTTCAGTAAAATCGTTAGGACCCTAGCAACATAAGTAACTGGACAAAAATTTTACTACCACCATTTGTGTCACAGCAATGTAACCTCACCAGTTAAATAGCTTCATAACCCAGCATAGATCCAATGTAATCCAACAAATCAACTTAAGCATTTATTACCTTTTTAGTCAATTAATGATCACCAAATGCCTCTCTTGGTGTGAAAGGCAAATTGTGGCAAAGGCAGCAGGGACTTCCCAGTCAGCCAATTCCCATTTCCAGTCACCACCTAATGAAACCTTCAAACTGCCAGACTTAAAAGACCTTTAAAAAGACCTTAAAAAAATGGAAAAACTGCAACTGCCAGAAACCTTGATATAGTCTGTATTTGTCTTTGTGAGTTCCTACATGGATGGGAACACATGGTTTACAGAGTTGCTTTTTCAGCATTTAAAAATAGCACAGAAACTAGAGTTAGAGAGATGTAATTCCAGTCCAGTACATCCAATTAAATATATATATATATATACTGTGGCACTTGCTGCAATAGTGTTGTTAATAGTTATAGAGAAACCATAATATTTTTTTAACATTTGACTAAATGCCTCATCCATAACTCAGAGTAATGCAAGGCATCCTGCCTGGAAGTGGAAGTGAATTACGAATCTCACCGAGTAAATCACTGGCACATTTACCAAGGCCCCTATCTGTAGCCAGAATATATTAGCCTGACACACAAAACTCACTATGTGAACATCAGAGATGCATTCAAGGACACTTTAACATAGCCCTATCCCATTCACTAAATGCACTCAAAATATGATACGATTCACAGCTGTCAACATTTGTTTCAGGTCAGCACTGTTTGGATCCGGACGCATACATGTTAGATGTTTACCGTGCAAATCCTCAGGCGGAATGGGTGATAAAACCAAAAGCAAGCTGAAGCCCAAAGCTGCAGCATGCTGGACAAAGGCCAAATGGACAACTGTGATGCCTGTCATTTTCAGAATCTCTTGCCTCTTGCCAGAGATGAAAACAAAATGGTAGCTATCTACAGGATGTAATTCCTTCCTACCATACTGTCCAACTGATGTTGATCATATACTACTTTCAGTATAAGAATTGTCACTCCAGTTTCTGGCCAATTTGACATTAACACAGCAGTTAAGCTTTCATATGGATTGTGCTTTTGCCAGTTGGCCCAGGAGTTGAGGTGGACAGACCAAGGTACGGAGGCACTGAAAACAACCTGTCGCATATGGAGTTATTCATTTCCTGACCGGGCAACAGAACATGGATCTTTGGAAAGGAAAGTATCCAGTGGCATCTGAGGATGCATGAAACACTACCGACCACAGCATAACACAGAAGCATCACAGAGACATTCAAGAAGAAGAAGGAATCTGTCAAGCATGGAACAGAGAAGCTTGACCAGCAGCAGTGCCAAGACATAGCTGTGTGATAAATCAAACCTTTCTGCTGAAAGTAAACCTGTGCAGTGTGCATTACTGCAATATTTACATCTCTCAGTCACTCCTCATGAGTACATGGTGCTGGGGGAGGGAGGCAAGGAAGCAAGGGGGAGAACTACTGTGTAGACAGCTATACTGCATTATGTATGTACCACTGTATATATTAGTCTTAGTCTATATTCAGTCTTCTGAAATCATTTGTCTGGATTTCATTACTGTGTGCATTTGTAGCACCACAAAACATTTTCTCCATCCTTCCTCTGTCAGACACACAAGCTTCAGGAGACGAATACTAAGTGAGAAGGGGCACATCCCCTGGCTCCATCTTTTACTTGGTACACTCAGATTTAAGTCTGTGTAATGCCGCACTATGAGTTATGTGTTAATGGTGCCACTTACAGACACCATCTTTTTTTGTTAAACATTATAGTTTCTTAATTTGTAATCTAATTATTTTTCTTTTGTTTATTTTATCTTCGATGTGTAAACAATTCTTATGCTATTCAGCTGCATTGAGAAGAAAGATCTTTTTCCAGACCTTGTATAACACAGCACAGAGAAGAAAAAGAGCTTCCGATGAGCAGAGGGATTTAATATTTATTTAACATTTGCATACTAGGCCCTTAAGACCACAGCCAGACTAGGCCCAGTTGTGCTAGGGTTTATACAAATACATAGCAAACTGCAACTACTTTTACAGTTTGCATGCAGTCTATGAAAATACATAGGATGACAAGAGAACAGGGGGCTGCAACTGCCATGAAAGTTCAGCACAGCAAATAGACAGGATGACTGGCAGCCAGTCACAAGGGTGAGCATCCTTCTTCACCTAATCATCTGGCTCTGGCCTATACTTTATATAATCAAAGCATGTTTGTTAAGTAGGAAAATCACAAGGCTCCGTTAAACAGAAAGTATTTTTTTATCTTTGTCTTAGAAAAAAAAAAAAGTGGGAACTAACTAACACCTTCAGGGACACCGCAATGTCCCTGTCATCACATTAATTAATGTATTGCACGAGTTCACCCACAGTGTGATCAGTGGGTCTTGTTCATCATCTGAACGCACAGATGAGACAGAAGCTGGTGCTCCAGTTACCAGGTACCAATGTAAAAGCCGTCTGAACCAGGTTTTCCAAGTGAATATAAAATACACTATCCTACAGAGAAAGCCTGCAACTTGGGATGGTCTGCTGAAGCTCTGTGATGATGATTTTCACACTTAAGAAACCCTACTTCTGGTTCAAAGTTAATGGTGCTCTCCAATAATTAACTTTCTTTGTCAGTGATCAGTGGAAGAAGTCAACAACTAATCTGTAATTTTACCAGCAACAATAATGTCTACAGAGGGCAGATCCTGCCTTTCTGTTTTTCCTTCTTGAGATTAAAATGATAAAATTTAGCAACATTTTTTTTTTACTTTAACACAGTGTAATTTTTATGTTTCTAATTTTTGTTTTTCATAACACTAATGGGTGCATAGTTGCAGCCAGGCTAAGACTAGGACCATTGTATTATAACATGCACTGCTTATTTTGACAACTATTTATTTTAAATAAATGAGAGAGAGATCTGTGGCTTGCTTATAGAACTCAACATTAATGCTTTGTCATATGCTTTGTTCTTGATTCCCTTTAGTTCCCTCTGTGGCCATGGAGAATTCATTCTGCTGTGCTGCCTTCCTTTTTTTTTTAGCTGTAAAACAGGACTAGTACTTTCCTTGTAAAGGTAATGTGAGAATTAGTTGGAGTTAAATGCTGCTCTCAGCCAAACTCCATGAGCAGAGCAGGAGTTATAAACATCCATTCAGGAAGGACAAACTCAGCAAAGGGATTTTATGTGGAAAGTGCTTTGAATATGTAATGCATAATAGAAATGCTAAGCCTCATTGTATTTATAGCCAACAAAAGAGCTTTTATGACTATACTGAAAGCCTGAACATTAACTAGAGAATTCGAAATATCATAGCAAACACAATAACACTTTCTACAGTACTTTCAAACACACTCTTTCACCGTCTTGCCCGCTCCCTTCAGTCTGTGTTCTCAATAACTATGCAAGGGAAAGAAAGGTACAGAGCAGCTGTGTTCAGTCTGTAACTTACTCCACATGTTCTGGACCCATCAAAATAGTTTCCTAAATCTCATTGTACTCTGCATGGGATAGAAAGGGTTATTAAAAGACTTTCACCTTTTACCACTTTGCAACTTAGAAAAGCCAAATCTGATGTAATGAAATCCATTCCATGAACAGGTGTTTCACACTAAAGTTGCCTATAACTTTATAAGACGTGCATGTTAGCAGATGAACTAGATTCTACATACAGTGCCCAGACTACTAAAATGTGGCCAAATACCTGCTGTCTCTGAAACAGTGGTATTTTTTTTTAATACAAATGGACCTAATGACCCATGTGTACTGTGGTTAATACTGTTACACATTAAGTTGTTTTGTGTTGTTGTGGTACACTAACTTGAATTAATATGCAGCAGACAAAGTGAACAATATCACCAATATTTTTAAATGTGAGGTTTAAACTTGAGGCATTAGATTTCAAAATGTTAGCAGAGGTATCTGGAATTTTGTTCCTCTTGACAGCAGTTGAAGTCAAAACAAAGTAAGTTGAAAGCAATTAATAAGAAAGTGGTAGCAAGAAGGGAGAGTCTTGTTCAAAAAACTCCAAAGATGCCTGAAGCATTTATATACTTGGATTTATATATTCTATGGTTCTACAACAACAACATTTTGCATATCAACACATACAGAGAGAGAGTATTGCAAGAAGTAGGTATCAGAAACAGAGTAGAATGCTCTAACCTGTTTATTCAGCTAATGTAATTATAATGTGTGCATGTGTGCAAATGTGTCTGTGTCTATGTATAATAAAAACTACCTCACTCTCCATTTTCCAGGAAAAAAGATTTTGGCTTAGAAGTTTAATATTCCAAAGCTTTCTATTATTAATTTCACCTCTCTGTTACTCTTTTACACAGATAAAATGCTTCTCCTTATGAGGGGCAATATTTGGAAATTATCTAAAAATATACATGAAAAGACATATTTGAGGATATGGATAAAACTTCCTCCAAACCATGTTGCCTCAATTACTGTTTGTAATGTGAGCCTTAATTGATCACCTTCTGGGGTTAACAGGCAACAAATACAAACACACAGTTTCATTTTTTATTTTCAATTGCTTTCCAGTAATGTGTATCTTCTCTGGAAAATAATACAATGCCACTAATCAAAGCAAAATGTTTGCATGTACGTTTCCCTTAAACTCCTCATTATAATGTTAAGTGTTTTGTTGAAGTAGGCCCACGTATTAGTGTATTTGTACAGCAGATTGTGTCCATTGTATTGTATTCATGTCAAAAATAAAAGCAATAACAACAACAAAAAAAATCTTCAAAGTGAAACACATGGCTTTCTGATGGGAGCAGGTGACAGAAATTGCAAAAAGGTGTGGTGAATCTGTTTCAAAGGCAATTCCATTGGTACACCACCTGAACAAGCACACAGAAAGACAAAAGACCACATTCTGACCCATTTGCTTGAGTGAAGCACTTTTGCTTCAGGAGCTTTTCTCTTGGCCTTCTCCACTACGCTGAACAAAATGACAGTGCTTATAATCCTGCCTCACTGAAATCAACAACAAAGTAATTTAGGATTCATTGGAGATGGTACTTTTTAAAACTACCGTAAAATAAGTAGAATGATATTGAAATTGGAAGGAACTGTAAACATGCATGGAAATAGACAAACAAAATTATGAGGCACAGACAAAAACTCTGCTGGTTCAAAGACAAAAAGGAGAGGGAAGTGACTTGTAAAGAACTACATTTATTTTAGATGCATCTGTAAGTACCAGATGTTTCACCACTAGTCAGTGACCCAGTCAGTTGTTGAGTACACATTCTTACTTGAGTCAGCTTCAGGGTGTAGCCCCCAAGTTACACTTGGGGAAGCGTGTGGAATGGAAGCATCATTTCAGAAAGAGAGACAGGCACAGTAAGAAAAGAGAGGCAACTGCTGTCTGGCCTGCTAATTAGGGCATGGAAGGTGTTCCCTTTCGTCCTGTAAGAAATACTGTTTTCCCAAGATAGATGCATTAGTTCCCTTTGCCAAAAAACACAGTTGTTGCCAAACCAGACCCCAATGTTTTTTTCACCAGCACAGTACTTCACATGCTTCTTTTTCTTTGTGCTGGGGAGCTGCTGCTTGTCCTGCAGCTGATCCACCTAAGATAATGTGGCTAATGGGGGCCAGGACTGGATACTAAGCATAAGGAAAAGTGATCAGAGTTACCATAAAAACAAGAAAATTCTATTCATTAGACTCTGAATTTGATACCTTCAAAATTATGCCATTAGTCTTCTGCTCCCTCTGCTGGCACTTGTACTTTTCACTTCATAACCTTACGGCCCTTTTCCTTCTAATTGAAATGTATGGATTGCTGAGCTACATGAAATAATGCAGTTTATTGTAGTTTTATTACATGATCCAACATTATTACCGGTTTATAAAATGACAAAGACACAATAAAATGAAATACTGTCAAGTAATCAAGAGAACACGTATTGTAAACACTGATTAATAAAAATTCCCCAAAGAAAAATACCCAATTAATGTCATTAACATTGTAGTAGAGGTATTTGTTGTTTAGAAAAATTCTAGTTAAAATTCAGACATAGAGCTTCTTACTAAAAAAGATGACCTGAGTTGGAAATAACCAGAAAAAAAATCAAAGAGATGCAGGTTCTCACCAAAACCTTTTCATTACAAAATGAGAATGAAAAATAACAAAAAAATAACACTCTCTAATCTAGACAGGCTTTGCTGCTGTTCAGTGCTCAGCCCCAGGGCATGAATGAGGAAAGACTCCACGCAGGTCAAAAGCTTTGCTGAAGTCAAACATTTCTGTCTGTTGGCCCTTGTTCAGCACAAGGTTCCTCAAACAACCATGGAATGAGCTTTTACTCGTGAGACAGTTTTGCTTCACATCACCTGAAAACAAATATGAAATATGTAGAGTATATCTCCAATGAAATGAAACAACACAAAGACCCAGGTTACTATTTTATTGCTTCCCATCCCTCCCAGAAGAGGCAAAATAATAAAAACAGAGGAGCACCAAGTTCCATTCACGTTTGGATGATTTCGGACATCCCACCATGGATGGGCATTGTTGCCTTCAAACATGAGCCATGCACTGGGACAACTTATGCAGGAATAAGTTGCCTCAGGGGACAACAACAGATAAGAGCAGGGAAAAGAAAGAAGAAAGCCATTTTACATGTGTCTTCTGACTAAAAATTGTATCTGACAGTATATGAAGCAGCAGCTGAGCTGTACAGTCATGGATTCCCTTTGCAATTAAAACATGGTACAGAGTTCAACTCTTCTTTCTATACAACCTGTGAAAAATTTCACTCTACACTCTCTAAGTTCACTCTATAAGATCTATACTAATTAAGATTCAGTTAATTACCATTAGTTCATTTTTCATAAAGAAACAAAATCTTGTCCAACTTAATGCTCTCTAACATTTTAAGCTATTATCCCTAAAGTTTTCCAAATATTTTTAAAAGCTGACTTTGCCCTTCAGATTTCATCACTCCGTTTTCCCACCAATGGCAATATCTGAACTGATAAACTGAAACAGCTGTTTTGATGGGCATTTGGTGCTATGTTTAAAGGTATAGAATATTAAAAACAACACAAAGCCTACTTAGTAATTATGTGATCCTCAAAAGGCTATAAATAAAATGTATTTGTATATGCCTACAAGGTTAAGCTCATGATCATCCAAATTCAACCCTCTTAATGAATAACTTATTCTGGCTCAACTTATCAGCTGAGTTACACTATTCAAAGGTATTTCAATTATATATTTTTTGTGTTACTCTTAAATTACCATCATACTATGACTGACAAGCAGTTAATTCAGAAGGAAACATGCACAGAGTGAGGGAGATATATGTGCATCTGCTTCAGTGTGGCTTCTGCCTGCAGAGCCCCTGACATTGAACATTAGCAAAAAATAAAGCAGATAAAAGAACTGTAGAAACCTTACTTAGATGAATGTAAATGGAAGGAAGCCTTTTGAATCTGGCTGTAAGAGAACCAAACATGAGCATACACAGGCAGGATGTTGTTAACCCTGAGAGAGACTGTGAAAGACAAGCTATGTGTAGGAAATCCTTCTCACAAACTAAGGAGCAGGTTTGTGTAGGAAAGTGAAATGATTCAGCTGATCTCGCCAATACACACAACAGCCAAATGCATTCCTCCACACAGATAGAAAACACAAATATTAATATGGTGTGACCTCAGTGACTGTGAAAAAATGGTAAGTATGTTTTATAACTCAATCATGAACTTTATGACTTTGAGCAAGAGGGGTTGGGGGAGCCAGTTCTTATGAGAGAGTGAGCACACAGGAGGGAGAGTAGGAAAAAGAAATATTATTGTACCTACCAGGATAACCTCCAACATAAATGGGATTGTTTGTGTCTGCAGATGTTGACTGAATGTAGGGATTATCAGTTTGAACCAAATTCCCATCAATTATCAGTGAAATGCGATGTTTGCTTTTGTTTGCTTGAAGCTTGTGCCATTTTCCATCACATAAACCATTTGTGACTCCTGGTTCATACGTAGTTGTTATTCTGCCAGCTCCATTGTTGACATGGAATAAAACCTGCATAAACAGCCAGATGCCAAGAAAGATATAAAGAAAGAACTAATTTCTCTAGATAAAAGTAAAATCATGCTAGTGCAGAGATTTTCATTTTAATAAATGCTTGGTAATTATGCAAAGCTAATGTTTACTTGATAGATAGAGTGTGAGTCCTTATTGAAGTATCTTAAAAATCTAATAGACTTAGATCCACCCATGCAGTGATCTGTTGCTTGGCTTTGTATACTTGGGATTTCAATGTTTCTTACAAATACAATCGGATCCTTTTCTCAGAGAAGCTGAGATTTAAGATCTGAAAGAAGATCCACTGTATCTAGTTGAAGGGAAAGATAATGAACTGAAAGCACTTATTATTGCCAATACATGTATTGATTTGTTTTCATGACTATTTTTCAAAGCAGTAGACGTGTCCTCAACTCTGTGGTAAGGATTAATATGTAAATATTAACAGAGAAAGTACATCCCACAGAAACAGTTATATTTAATGCTGTCTCTCGCTAGGAAGTGTTGAATAAAAAATGAGCTATTTCTGAGAAAAGAAAATACTTAAGATAAATCAAATATGCATTTTTACTGCAGGAGATGAGTCGTGTACTATGTATTGATTATTAAAAGGTTTATGGAACATAATGGCCAGTGGATTTAGAGTTAATTGCCCTGAGTACTGCTCATGAATATTGAAAAAGAGATTACAAAATAGGGTGTTTTGTACATACAAGAATATGCTTAATAAGGACTAGTTTAGCTGTATGGCAGAAAAAGTATTAAATTTCAAGACAGGAACATATTCAGTCTAACGTACCGTACACATTATTTAACACAGGAGGTCCCAGTTGCTGCAGGTTAACATAAGTTAAAATTAAAAAGGAAAAAGTTCTAGTGACTTCTGCTAATCTCACATTTTATCATATGATGACAATGAGAAACCTTGAGACTGACCTCTGGGGATTCAGTTCTGACATTTTGCCTCCATCTCATTTCACTGGAGTCTATTTAGTGCTACTCAACAGCCCAGCAGTTCAAGTCTCTCACATTTAAGTAAGCCTTGTGAAATGAGTATGCCAGCACAGGGCAGCCTACCTTGCCATTTACAATCTCCAGTCCAATGGCATCAACCTTAGCACTGCTGACCCCAAGGAGAACACCAGTCATGGACGTTGTACGAAACTCAAGTGTTATGTTCACATCAGACCGGACTTTGTAACCTTCTCTATCTGAAAAAGAGTTATAAGCTTCTAATAAATCATAGAGTCATAGAATCATAGAATATCCTGAGTTGGAAGGGACCCTTAAGGATCATCAAGTCCAACTCTTGACACCGCACAGGTCTACCCAGAAGTTCAGACCATGTGACTAAGTGCACAGTCCAATCGCTTCTTAAACTCAGTCAGGCTCGGTGCAGTGACCACTTCCCTGGGGAGTCTGTTCCAGTGTGCAACCACTCTCTCTGTGAAGAACCCCCTCCTGATGTCAAGTCATGTATTCACTTGAATAAAAGATTTGTAAACCACAGTACAAAGTAGCAATCATACATGTTCACTGAAAGACCTAAAAAGGATGTTAATTAGTTTGTTGGAGGTTTTTTTTTTTTTTTTTTTGATCTTGTAGAAACTCTGTCAAGTTTTTCCAAAGTAATTTGTCCAAAGTCAAAAGTCACATTTTATATAAATTTCCAAATATTTTTTCTTTTATTAATGTAGATTTAATATACCCTATCTCATTTGCTGCAGAAAACAGTAAAGAGTGCAAATTAATATAATGCTTCATATTATTTGACAATTCCCCTGCATCTTTTTTGTCTCAATTCACTTTACTGACCTCAATGTAATATCATGAACATAGATATGCTTAGCTGCTGAAGAAAGAGATAGTTTGTTTCTTTCCCCCAAATCTGGAAGCACTGGAGTGCTGTATCCAGGTCTGGAGCACTCAAAACCAGAAAGATGTGGATCTGTTAGAATGGGCCCCAGAGGAGGGCCACAAAGATGGTCAGAGGGCTAGGGCACCTCCTTTTACATCTTGAGCCATTTTAGGTTCTACGATTAGGTCCTTCACTTGTGGAAGATCACCCTTTGCAAAAATGGCCACTTGTGGACATATGGATTGAGCAACTCAGAAATACATATGCAGGGCATATTAATTACATATAGTTTCAGCAAGGCCTAAAAGTGGTATGTTTTCATTACCATTAATTCAGTAAGGTAATGCTTCCATTTAATGATACTTACAAAGAGCAGCAAAACCACTTCCATCAAAGAAAGTCCCTTCCTGCACTGTGACATAGCATTTATTCACAGCAAAGATGGAGACAGGTCTCTCCTTGTCCAATTGCTTACTGTTGATGGTCATACTGCCAATGCAGGCAGGAATACTGTGAGTCACCTAGACATATGGAAATGCAAGAGTTAATGCATAATAAAAACTTCTCCTATTGTCTTTTAGTGATTTACATGATGTTACCATAAATTAAAAATTCTCTCAACAAAACACATCAAGATCTAAAATATTTACATAATTACATTTCTAGATATTATATTTATTTATATAAAGTTGCAAATGTACACAATATCTTATGGAAGCAAAACAAATATTTTGTATAGGAACACAGTGTACACTCTTTATAATGTACAGAAAGAATAGCATTTGCTTGAACTCGAGCAGGGATATACCCTACAGTTTAAGGCATTTCATACGTCTCAACAAATTAACATGTAAATCAAGATTTTCTAAGTCACTGTGCAAGTACATATCACCAGAGTTCTATCCAGCAGTGAGATTCACTTGAATTACTCTCTATCACTGTTTTCAGCAATTGCAGACACAAAGTATTAAAATATTTTTTATCCCTACTATGCAATTAGAAAACAAGGGTGAAGAAAGTACATGTAGGAATTGAGAAACACTGATACTGATGCTAGATAACGGGTTGCACAAGGAGGAAGGTGACAAAAATACATTTTTAAAAGCATGTATGCTTTACTCTCAGGCAGCTAACCCCAGCCTTTCTGATATTTAAGCCCTAGTTCTTAGATGAATACAAATGATTTAGGTACTAAAGTTTTTGAAGTTCTAGGTCATATTTTTCTCTTAGTATTTTCTCTAGTATTAAACATGTTCTATTCTTCATCTGTTTTCAACAAAGAGATTGATAGAAGAAAAAATCAATTAAGAACTATTAATAAAACACAAGGCTAGTACCTCTAGCTAGAAACACTAAGCCATAGAAGGCTGGAAAGATTTATATTTGGTAAAGGGTCATAACTTTCTTTGTTGTTTCTTTCTTTGTTGTTTTCTCACACACACACCCCACTCGGAGACAGGATACTGAATCAGATGAGTTTGATTCTTACATTCCCAAGATTCTTCGCCACATAGTCTAAGGGAAGTCCTCCCACGTAGAGCTTCCCCTCCACATCCAAAGTGCTGCCATCTCCCAGGGCACTGACTGCTACCAATTCATGTCCATCCACAATTATGATACCTTTTCTTTTAGAGTATTCTGTCTTTATCTGGGAAAAAAAAAAAAAAAAGGCATGAAAACAGTAAGCTGAATCAGTCACCTAGTCATCATTTGCCAAAAAAGCAAGAAAGACCATTTTTAAAGGTTAGTTTGCTTTGATGTACTATACTGAGGCACTCTCTTGAAATTTGCTGAGGCTGAGTTGCATTTCAGAATGCAATTAAGCAGCTAAACTGCTTTCTTTCCTCCCTAAGGGCCTACATTGATTGTGTGTTGGTTTGCACAAGTTTTTCAATATCTTAACAATTAATAGTTAAAATGACTGGTTTATTGCTTTAGAATATGAGTACATAACTGAGTTTGAAAAGTGGAGTTCTGTGCTAGTCTGCAAGATTGTCCTGCCCAACAGCTGAGCTATCTTAGGAGTGTGCACTTCAGAGAGCTATGCTGCAGTTTTATGATGGGCAGTGATGAATTTGCTAAGAACAAAATGCTGTGCAGTCCTGTTTATCTTGTTCATTCGTGACCCTGTGCCTTCCTTGCACTAAAACAGTTACTCACATGCAGATGAGGTAATTGATTTGAAGTCAGATAACCATTTACTCTTCCCCAGTTACCTGTAGTCACACTCAGAATCCTAATCAGTTTCAACAGGAGGTTTAATGAACATTTGTGTTGGTAAGGGGATAAAGTAGTAGCAGCGGTAATATGAGCACATGACAGAACAGAAAGAAAAATAACTTCTGTTTGCAGCAATGCATGCTAGCTTAAATTGATTGTACAACTACTGCAATAATCATCCTCAACTTTGAAATGGTGTGAGCCTGAATCTCACAAAAAGGTTCAAGCTCATGTTTTTCTGCTATTTGTAGTAAAGTTAGGTCATCAGACCTCTCATACAGAACCTGTTCATCTCTTATAAAGGGGTCAATGTGAGTATGAGGTTTTATGTATATATTTA
Organism: Heteronetta atricapilla; assembly: GCA_011075105.1. NCBI lineage: Eukaryota > Metazoa > Chordata > Aves > Anseriformes > Anatidae > Heteronetta > Heteronetta atricapilla. The sequence goes on from CM021732.1 coordinate 107,483,954, forward strand.
TATACATTTAATATATTTTAATTTAATACACTAAATGTATTAAGTTTAATACATTTAATACATTTTATTTACTCAATTTTAAATAAGCAACTGTAAATCCTGGAGTGTTTTTTCCTTCAGGGTAGGCAGCAGAGCTTATCTGTGATACCTCTTTCTGACAGAAGTTCACGTTTGCTTTCTTTATGGTAGTTTTTGCTGTTTGTTATTCGACTGCTTATATTAAAAAAAAAAAAAAAAAAAAAAAAAAGTAATTCTGCTGATTCCCTAGGCACTCAGGAAAGGTGGCAATTCAGTGTCATCAATCACCTTGTCCCAGAGAAGCTACTTCCTGTGGTTAAGGCACCACATATGGACAAGCAAAGGGAAGCTTAGAAGGATGAGTATTGTCATCCTCATCTGCCCTAAGGAAAACTCATGTGGTGAGAGTTGCTTTTAAAACTTATGCAGACATCACAGACATCTGCAAAGAAAGCCAGAGCCAACAGTCAGTGGGTTGCTCAGAGGTGCTGGGCTGACACAGGCTAATGCAGAGCCTCTGTACAGAAGGCCATGAATGTTACATATTACCTGAAATATACAGCTATAATTTCTCCCCAAACCCTTCTTATGGTCAAGTCTTCTCCCTCCAACTTCCATTCATTCCAAATATCTACCTTTCTCTTGTTGCACCAACCAACGTAAGGAAAGAGAGTGCTTCCCGTTCACATTAGCCATATGCTCAAGTGCTCATGATGAGAGCACCTATTATGTGCTCAGGTATTAAAGTGATAAGTGGGAGAAAGGGGAAACTGTGCCACCATAGATCCTTTTCATTCTGTCCCACAGTAAATTGTAGGGTTTTGGTAGCACAGTGCATGGAAAGCTCTCTGTGGAAAAGATCAGAGTTTCTAGACCTTTCTGTTGGTTTCTTCTTCAGTGAAGATGGCTACTGTGTTTAATACACAATGGGTGAACTATTTTATTCCTGATTATTTAATCTGAGATACTTGATAGTAATTGGCTACTGGATTTGATGCATAATGAGAATTTTAAAAGGAAGTAATTATACTTGAATACATCTGTATGGTTTAATGACTGGGTTAAATCCTGTTTGCCCTTCAACACAGATATTTCACAGGAAAAGAAGTGAAAAGTCATCCAGGCAACACCAGGGAAGAGAAAATGGAGTACAAGATCAGTGACTACCTACCGTATGCCATTTTCCATCATTGACAACAGCAGGGTGAAATGCTACTGCTTTTCCTCTGCCTAGATCAAATGAGAAATAGAGCTGTCCCCCATGAAGCTGTAGGGCTGCATAATCAACCTGGTTCTGGTGAGCCATGTAGTAAATCAGGCCACTGGAGGCAAAGGTTCTGAGATTCAGCTGGACAGAAAGTCTAGACAACAAAAATTCAGTGTTACTGATAGATACTTTTTTCTGCATTGATAAAAAGCTTCTCTGGAAGCAGAGAACAGCCTCAACCAATTTATTTTTAAGAAAGGACATTTTATATTACAAAGGGCAGAGAAGTAGAATTTGCATTGTATTCTATGAAAGCATGACCTATAACGTATTTCATAACACAAATCAGTGCTGTACCTGTTAGAAATTCAAAAGGACTTGTCTCACACAGAGCTGGATTTTAAGAGGAATGGGCTCAGCTGTTTGCAACTGCAGGCTTGCCCATTGCCACAAGGAAGGAACAAATTCTGTTACTTTTAGCCAGACTTGCCGGAATACAAATGGGTAGAGTGAGAACAGAGGGAAGCTTGAAGGTTCTAGACTTTGGGTCCCGAAAAGCTACTTATGGATCAGTCATTTATTATGGAGACACCAGGTTATTACTGCATAGCTTCAACCCTCTGCAATGTTCTTATATTTGATAGCTAAGAAGAAAAAAGGTTCTTTTCTCTTTGCATGCAGGGGCTTCCTAAGTTGAAAGAAGCATACACAATTGGCTTTCAGGCTGTGTTTTGTGGGCCTCAAACAAATGAGCCTGGCAAAGTAAGGCTAACACAGATAAGTCTCAAGTGTGGTTCTTCTCAGTAGTCTCCTTTGGTGACCTGGGGAATAACGCAGACATAGAAGGCACAATTACAGAAAATCTAGGAGAGGACAAAGTGTTATCTGCATCACCCAAAGAGGCAGGGAACTGCTGAGGTCTGAATATGGAAAACAGAAATCCAAAAGTGCTTACAGGAGATACAGTAGAGATCTTAAACCTGAAGGGGAGTAAATGCAGAACTCTGATAAACTCACAACTACAGACATGGTAGGGACATACTAATTCTAATGCAGTGGTTGTTGACACCTTCTTCCATGAGGAACTCACAGAAATTGAGGCAAGGTCCATGTTCAAAACTCATAATTATGCATGAAAACCACCATCCCACTTCTTGTAGCTCAATACAAGATAACACAGGTGTGCATGCATGATTCAGAAGATACTCACTTCTTCCTGACAGTAGACTGATTGAAGAGCAGTGTCAAGTGGCTGCCTTTGGCAAGTCCAAACTGATGGGCACCTTGAACATGATCAGGCAGTTCATCTTTCGCACATACTACCTGTTAATGGAAGGACTTCATTAAGAGCAGTATCAGCTGCTTGCCAGCAATGCTGAATGACAATGCACCCATGCTGAACTTTATAAGAAACAAAATAGAGCCACATGATAACCAGAAAGCAGAGAGTAACATCAATTAATTAAACTCCTAATCCTTTCAAGCTAACAATAGTCTCAGAGATAACTTGTAGTAATGATTTAGATATGTCTCATGGATAACATTGGCCTTTTCTATTGAGAAATGTTTATAGCTTGAGATGTATTCATTCACATTTCTCTTAATTGATAGCCCTTTTGATAACAAATGCTGGAAGATGGAGTAGAACTTCAGTGAAAATCTTACGGACTTTGTAGAAATATTTTCCCACTTAGTGAGGATGTACATTTTTGTTATGATTTAGGGAATAAAAAGCTGAGTAACAGAGCACGAACCAAAGCTATACTTTAGCTCTAAGAAGGACAGCTTGTTTCTTTTTATAGCTACTGTTCTATGAAATGCATAAAATCCTGCCTTCTTTTGCCACAGAAAAATGATTTCAAGATGCTTTGGAAACACTTCATCATAAAGATGTGCAGCCGCAGAAGGAGAGATGAAATGCTGCCTTCTCTCTTGGGAACAGGGACTGTGTGAGAGGAAACAGGTGCCAAGCAAGCTGTATTCAGGCACTGTGTCTCTATAATGGTTTGTGCCTTGTCCTTGACACAGACCAGAGACTATATGTGTGTGACCAGGAAAATGCGAATGCTAAATTGCACAGCTAATGCAAACCTCAGCATGGTGTCACTTTAGCAGGAACACACTAAAGATAATAGTTACTGTCAAGTCCTTCTGCTGAGGGATTATCGTTCCACTTTTCTTTTTAGTGTTGCTGCCTGAACAATGATAAACTTAACTACATTTCCCTTTCAAAAGACCTGCTATTCACAGGTTTATATTGCAATTTTTCATAGGAAATAATCAATTCAAACTCACATTCATTGACCCTCTACATACGATAGAAGAAGCAAATATATACAGCCCTTTATTTTGAAGATTCTCCACAAAGCTAAAATGCAGCTTCCACCTGAATACTTTCCTAGAAGAAGCAATAGACACTTGTAATACATACTTTTTTTGAATCTGTAAGAGGCCTCAGGGGAACTAGTAAAGCCTGAACTTCAGGTTGAATCTCAACATCTTCTAGCTGTATGGCTGGTTTAGGCTTCTCTGACAAAAAGCAGCTGTCCATATCCACATATTCATACTTCATGGAAGTGGTGAAATCCAAAAGTCTATGTTTTAAAAAGTAATACTTTAAAAGGTGAAATCCCAAATCCCTATATTTTACAAGCACAAGGAGAGTATTTTACAAGGTCTTTCACTACTAAGAGGAGGAAAAAAAAAAAAAAAAAGGCAGCAAAAAAAGCAGCATACTGGCACAAGAAGATTGAAAATAGTCAAATACTCTGTCAATATATCATTAATAGAAAATATTTTGGAAGACTTTTTTATCTATGAATGTGGTTGAAATTATAGTAGAGGGTTGCATTTTGTGCGTTATCTAAATACACATGAAAGACATTACTAATATTATATGGAAATGTAGCTGGTAATATTAATATTAATTTTCTGCATGTTTTAATAAAAGATCATTAGCATAATGCTTGTCTTGTGTTACAAACCAGACAAATGAGTAATTTCATTACAACAATTACAAACTACAATTACAAATTACAGTACAGTTTCCAAAACTTTGCAGTTACCACTCTGACTTACTCCTTGTTAAAAATAAGATTGCTGATACAGCCACGAAACGAGCCAGTCATTTTTAGCCCTAAGAAACCCTCTCCTGCTGGAATGCCACCAGCGTAGAAATTGGAAATATTCATGGGACTCATTTCTGCTGACGAACCAAGCCTCAGTTCTGAAGGGGTACTTTCATCCACTTGTACAGTTATGATCCTAAAAAGATGAAGTAGAGAAACATTCAACAAGGGCCTCAGACATTTTATTCAAATCAACAATATTCCTTTTACCCTCAGAAATGTCCTGTTCTAAGGAATAAAGATTTCATAACTTTGCTAATCCTTTCAATGCCTAGAATAAAAAAATAGAAGACCTGTAGAGATTTTTTAATGTGTAGTGTTTTGTTGAGTATCTTTCTAAGTTATTTTGATAGATATATTTCTAAATTATTTTGATAGATGTATTTTTTCTAATACTATTTAGCATTTTTACTCAAGTGGCCCAAGATGTCTGGAGATTTTGAGTGCTTTTAAATACAATTAAATTCATGGCTGTGTGCTGTATACAATTACCATATCAATCAGAACAACTTCATTAACAGAAAAAAAAAAAAAAAAAAAAAAAAAAAAAACACTACTTTGATTTTTTCACCTAATGATCAAGCAAAGGCAGTACCTCAGAGAGTGCAGTGAACTGACAATGGCATACAATAATTAAACAGGTAGAACAGTTCAGTCACATGTACCTCTTACTCCGAATTAGGATGAGAGAGTGTTCTTGTCCATCACTGTATGTTCCATTAGCAGACTGAAGAATTACTTTTTTAGTACTTGTTCTGTCTCCAGCATTAACCTGCACCGCAAGATGACCATCAACCAGCATAATGGAAAAGAAGGGCTGTGGATTTAATCAGAAGGTTATTTTTTTAATGCAACTAAATTTCCTGACACTTATTCAATGTTTAAATAGAACATAGTTTGGACAAACTTACCCCCAACTTTGCTCTAAACAAACTTTAATGAAACTCAAAGACTAGTAGGTATATACTGGTACCTCACAGAATGCAAAGCCTTCTAACAGGAGACACAAAAGCTGAAAATTTCTCTGGTCACAATAAAAATTCAGGTAAAAAAAAAAAGGGGGGGGGGAGAGGTTTGTTTGTTTGTACACACACACACACACAGACAGACTTAGAAGAAGGAAATAGAAAGGGGCAAGTATTCCTACTAACACTTCGTCCTTGGATTCTAGGAGCTCCAAAACAGTCCTCCAGGTACAAGTTCATTGTTCATCTCAAATGCTTCACTAACAGACTTCTGACTAACAGAAGTGGAAAGTAATACACAGTGTGCAGTTCACGTGCAGTTTTTTTGTTCCAGGTATTCTGGATCTTTGCAACAGGTCTCTGCTAACTGATCATTCGATCACCTAGTTCCAACCCCCCTGCCCTGGGGTTGGAACCACCCACAAGATCAGGTTGCGCAGGACTTCATCCAACTTGACCTTGAACACCTCCAGGGATGGGGCATCCACAGCTTCTCTGGGCAAGTTGTGCCAGTGCCTCACTACCCTCTGGGTGAATAATTTCCTCCTAACATCTAATCTAAATCTCCTTTCTTTTGCTTTAAAAACATTCCCCCTTGTCCTACCATTCATTATCTGCCCAGGTAAAAAGTCACTCTCCATCTTTTCTGCAAACCTCATTTAAGTATCAAAAGGCTGCAATGAGGTCTTCCCAGTGTATTCTCTCCTTTAGGCTGAACAGCCCTAGCTCTCTCAGCCTTTTTCATAGGAGGTGCTCCAGCCCTCTGATCACCCTTGTTCTCCCAGTCTGTACTCATGTCTGGGATTGCCATGACCCAGGAGCAGCACTTTGCACTTGGACTTGTTGAACCTCAGTTCGGTTCATGTGGACCCACTTTTCTAGCTCATCCAGGTTCCTTTGAATGGCATCCCTTCCTTCTGGTATATCAACTGCACCACTCAGCTTGGAGTTATCTGCAAACTTGCTGAGGGTGCACTCGATCGCACAATCTATGTCATTAAAGATAAATATCTTTAACAGTTTCAGTCCCAAGACAGACTCCTGAGAGACACTACTCAACATCGGCATACAGCTGTTGACTGCAACTCTCTGCATGCAGCCATACAGCCATCAGAAATATCTGATCAGATATTTATTTCTCATCTTTTGCAAATTACATTCATATAACTTGGACTTGGTATTTTAAAATACAAATGGCAAAAACAAAATCAAAAAATATTGGTTTTCAGTACTTGCCAAATGTGCTTGTCTGCGTTGTCGCTTCTCCGTTCTCCTGCTGAGTCCAGCAAGGATGATGCCATTGCTGTTCTTTGTAGCAAAAGTTGCCATTAGTTCTGATTCTGGACTTAAAGACTTGGGTTCCAACTCAATATATCCATTGTTCAAGATGTTCACAGTCCGAATAGGCTATTTTATGAGCAAGAGAAATAATTACTGGCTTGTCCTGTTGTAGACCCCAGTGAGAAAAAGTAATTTCACTCATCGATTAATTAGCTTAGAATTTTTCAAGATCAGCCTATTTCAACTCACTATATTCTTTCACAAACGTTAATATTCATGGTTCAATAATAATAAGGATCAGATCACAAAACCTAAGGGTTTCCTACCTCCAGTACACAGCCTTTTCTTACTCCATATGAATTTCTAAGCAAGTCAAAGGTTGACCGGGATATTTCCAGATTCTTGATGCATCCCACATATGTTCTACTATTCAGACCTTTCCTGAAAGACAAAACAAGGCTTTTTTCCAATAAATAGTATTTGGAATCTTCTGAGAGAAAACATTAAGCTCTTTTCAATATGAAGATGAGAGAATCTGGTTTAAAGAATGCAGTTAGGCAGGCCAGTGCAAGTGAAAAAAAAAAGGGGGGGGGGGGGGAATTTGGATTTTACCCTTCACAAATATTACTTCTGAAGAAGAGTTAGGTAGCACTGTACTCAAATAGAAGCACCTAAGTATGTGGTGCTGTGTTCACAGGTGAGGCTATTTTCCAAAACTTTCAACTGAATCTTCAGCTGAAATGTGATGGCTCTTGTGTGAGCAGGTAACTGTAGCTTGATATGACCAAGCAATTCTTTTTCATTTCCTAAGTCTGGAGGACACCTAAGTCAGAGAAATCTAAGACTATCCTGCCATAATCTCTTCCAGGCTGCTATGCCACCTAAGACTAGCAAGAATGCATCTGAGAACAATAACTATACAGAGACAAATAGTGTCCTGGAATTTACCTTATTGTTGAGAGCAAGGAGACAGTTTAATTAGTTTTTCTTTTAGTCATATTTATCCTTTCAAAATGAAGCTGAATGAAACTGGAATAAATGTGGCTTTACAAGTTCAGCAGGGATGTACAATACAAAAAGTCAAAACTACAGACCTGCATAAAATATGTATTTGTAATGTTTTATGTTTATCTGTTTACATTTAGTTCTCTTCTGTTCAAAGTTCAAAACTGAATTATAAAAATTCCTTTCTGAAGTAGAACTTTAATCCCAAAGTGCAGTTTTGACCATAAATGCCAGCTGGAAAGCATGAGGGTTACAGATCAGAGGAGCATCACTGCAGGCAACGCTTGCTGCAGCAGGACACGAAGACCTGGTGGCTGCTGTGGAAATCACCCACAGAGGGGAAAAATAGAAGATTGTACTTGATCTGAACTGCAGTATCAGACGTAGTAGTGAAAAGCACCATATTAGAGTTAAAGGTGAAAGACAGACAACTCTTCAGTATATATGATTATAAGCAAGACGTCAGACTTTAATGATTTCCACTAATTTCAGTGGAACATCAGAGTTTAATGTCTTCCTCTCTGCTTAGTCTTAGCAAAGGGGGAGAAGTTGGACCACTCTCTACCTCAAAGCCCTTGATCTCGGCAGCCCACCAATGAAGATTGGGTCCTTATCGGAGCGGTTCAGGTCTGAGGCAACCCCAGGAGATTCTCCTTGCTTTGTTTCTTTATAATTAAGGTTATATGCATCCATAACTGCCAGCATTCCTACAAAGAAAAGAGAGTAAAGATCTAGAGGAGGACACTAGTACAGATTCTTCTATGTTGGCAATCTTGTTTCTAGTAAAGGAAAACGTATGCTTTTAGTCAAACATGTATAGACAATCTTATTTCTAGAGTCATTTATTGATCTCTCATTTATAAGATCTCTCATTGTTTAAGGGCTATTGTTATGTTTTCTGGCAGCTTCTGCACTACCTGCTCTTTATAAGATGTGCCAAATTAAGAATCAGATTTGCATTGTATTTCTGCTGTCTTATTTTAGCAAAGCAATGTAGGAATGGCTGCTAAAGAATCTCTGCATTGGAAGTATCCAGATTTGGTTACAGTGATGTTCCCCTTCGGGTGTCTTCGCTCTCTCTGTAAATGTGCAGACACCTATTTTTTCAGCCTGAAGCCTACCTTGTTTCTTGTTCCGACTGAATGAAATTTTATACCATGTTCCATTATTGTAACGATTTTCTGTCGTAAGAGCAAGAGGTCCTGAACCTAGATCAACAGTCAGTCTCACTTTGCCATCAACAAGCTCAAGGGACAAGAAATCTCTCTGGGAGAAAAGGAACAGGAAAAAAAAAAAATAAAATTAGTGGACATAAGATCTTCCAAAAAGATGCATACTTGACAGGTTTTTACTATATGTAAAAGGGTTAATGTTTTTTGAACCTAGGCTATTTGTTAGGCAGAAGACACTTATCTTTGTTATATTTAGGAAAATTAAATTCTTAGTACTTCATCAGGATGTCTTTCCTTTGTTTTGTTGTTGTTCTTACTTAAATGAATCAGCAAGCTTGATTACTCAGCAGACAGAAGTTTAAACAACAAATGTCACATTTGCTTTCTTATATTTGGATTGAGAGTAATTTGATTTGACTGTTATAAAGATCAAACAATACAGCGTTCTTTCTGCAAGATGGAAAAAGCTTCTGCTCATCCATTCAGATCAACAGAAGCAAAAAGTCTTTCTCTATCATATTGAAAGTGCCCCCCTCTACACTGTAAAATTTAAGTCACATATCATTGTGTAATATATTCAGGCAGTGAATACATAAATCAAATGAATTATGTAGCGCCTCTAAAACAATTTGCATCTAAACAAAGCTTTGTTCTCCTTCAGGAAAAGAAAATCACTATCAAAGTATGTGGTAAACTGAATGACATGAAAATGAAGGTCTGGAGATGGGTCTAGGTTATGCTGCTCTTGTAGGCTAAGTTCTGTTTAATTTATTTCAGTTTACTGGATTCAAATCTCATGGCTTTAATTCAATATTTCTATTCAATAATATATTCTCCTCTCCTCCTGCAAGCTCAGTTCCAAAAGATTTTACATCCTGGCAAGATTCCTCCAACGGGAAGAAAAAAAAAACCTAGTCCATCATTCCTACTGCTTCTTGTTCTTGCCTTTAGTTAAATAATCATTAATTTTTCTCTTAGAATGAAAACGATGGATAATTCTTTTCATTGCTTAATTCGGGCCTTAGTATACGTGAACATTTGCTCTAAAGAGTGATTTCTAGTGTTCTTGTCTTTACTCCTTTGTCTCATGGTATCAATCACAGGTGATAAACTATACAAAGATAATAGCTTGTTTTAATATAGATAAATTGGAATACAACATAGGAGAAAGCAAGGAATTATCAAGTGATCTAAACACAATTTTTGATAGCTTAAGAATCCAAACCATTTTCTTACAGTGCCATTTGAAGTAAGATATAGAAGAAGCCCATTAGGTGAAAAGGTGCTGAAAAATATTATTATCTGAGTCACTGTTGAACGAATAGCCTTCTCCACAACTGAGTATCCACTGCCATCAAAATGGAACGAAGTGTCTTCATCCTGCGGGCTATGGAAGTTGAAAAGAGAGCTAAAATGTTAACTGAAGATTTGTGTTTTCCCAGTCATTTTTATATAAAATATAAGAAAAGTAAGATCAGTTGTCGCAGGCCTTAGGGAGTATGATTAGAAAGTGTAGAAAGAAACTTGAATCTTGATGTTATGAATAACTAAAGGATTCCAGCCAAAGGCCATTTTCATTATAGAATCTCACAATTTGGCCTCAGGGAAGGATATATACAAGATAAAATAATTGCTACAAATATACCCTCTTACTTTAAACTTGTCATACATTTATCAAAATGCTTTGCCTAATAGCATTTACAATAAATGTTCTATTAGCCTCTTTTTCTGCAATATAAGAAGATTTCTTTAAAAATCTCATCCAATCAAGCAGCACCCTCTGCTGTTTCTACATGAAATGTTCTGCAAAAGGGAAAACAGTCAAACAACTTTCTTTTCCATTCCTTAAACATAAAAACAGCACAGTCTGCAATCCCCTTTCACTCTGTCACACACAGGAATGGGTAGTAGCAAGCTCGGTGGCTACAGTTTTGCTATGGACTTCTTCATGAGAGTGCTTTACCCTGTTTCTGATCCTTGGAAAGAATAAATGTATATATTGCTACAAATTACTGAAAGGCAAACATTCCAAAATACTTTGATTGACTGGCAGTCGCCACTTTCAATGCACAAAAAAGATCACAGCCATAGAATTGTATTGAAAAAATAAGTACTAATAAGTGATAAAATTATGTACAATTAAATTATTTGACACCACTAGCACATTCAGATTAACATATTTGGAATTGTAAATTAATGATCAGCAAAGCACTGCAATTTGTCTGAGTTTGTTATTTTCAGCTGCAACAGAAAAATATATTCTACATTACTCTAAATCTATTTCAAAAAAGACAAAATACCTTCCAAAACACCCATTGCACTTGCCCTCTCTTTCCAGGTAGTTCCAAAGACCAATAGATTTGCCATTCAGCGATGCTTCTCCCATGCACCCTTTAAAATGTGTCACCTTAACAGCAGGTGATTTCTGTAAGAGAAGAAATACTTTATGAATACAATTAATGTTAAGTATTCTGAAAATTATACAGCCAATTTTTTGCTTATTTTCCTTGAACTCTAAATTTGTTAGATATAAGTAATAATAAAAGAGCATGGTTTGCATAACTATTAACAATTACCATTTAAATCCTAATAGATTAGATTTGCAGCAAGTAAAAAAGCGAGATGACTATGTCCTTGACCTACTTGGTTCATTGCACGAACAAAGGCAACCTAAAAGAAGACATGGAAGAACAAACCAAAAAAAAAGGAGTTCAATGTGTAATGTCTATGCATCATACATGCACCCAGAGCCTGTCCTGGTGAATATGCAGAATTTTCCAGGCAAAACTAAATCCAGAATACTAAAGAACTTCCTTACAACATCTTTGCTTTAGGTTCAGAGTATCTGGCATTTCTTGATGAAGTAAACAACTTATGTAATTATTGCTAAGACAAAGGTGTATCTCAAACATCATAAAAATAACATATAACAGAATACTGATTTCAGAACTGAACCTTAATTTGCCCCCCAAGTCCTCCAATAAACACCAGTGTTGATTTGTTAACATCTAGTATGCTGGCTGTCCCAGGAGAGGTTCCAGATGTAGATGAAGACTTCTGATTGGAGTTCATTTCCTCTATGCTGAGTGTACCTGTTTTTCCAAACCTGACAATTCAAAATAATAAATAATTTTAGAAATCACCAAGTTTAATCCACACATGTTATCAACTTGTCTCTTTAAGAATAAGAAGCATCTTGTAACTGGAAAACTCAGTAGATGGTTTGTGTGGTTTATGATGAGTTCTTTCATTAAGTAGATAGACGTTTCTATAATACAGCAATCACATTAAAAAAAAAAAAAAAAAAAAAAGGAAAAAAAAAAGAAATCCTAATCTCAGTTTCCACTGAACTTATTTCTGATTGTCTTTTTAGACCTCCAATAATTATGCCATTCACACTTTAATTACCTGGTTGCATGTATTCTGTGCCATTTGTTATTGTCAATTTGAAGGTCAGGGTATTCCACCCTTGTTGATCCAGAGCCCAAATCCCAAAGAAGAGCTACCTTACCACGTCGCATCTCCACTGCAAGGAAGTCTGTCTGAAAAACAGCAGTGTTTATTTTAATACTTCAGATTGAACATGCTGTTTCTATTCTATATATTTAATTTTAACATGTAACATTGAAAAAATCTTTCCAGATTCATGCCCCCACATCCTTGGAGTTCACTTCTAGTGAAATCAAGCCCAGTGAAAGAAAAACCTTTAACAAAACCAAAAAAACTCAGCTTATAAACAAGCAGTTGAATATTTTCTTTATAGATATATAAAGATGTGATAGTGTTTACATGCCAACATATAAATATGCACTTCTTTCTGAGCATATGCAAAGTGACCTACCAGTCTGTGAAAAAGTATTATCACGTGATAGTGTGCCACAAGGAAGTAACAGCCGTGCATTTATTAGAATTAGAGAGGGAAGGAAGAGGAAGGTAATGTGACACTAAACTATCATGTTCTTTTTCAAATGAGTGAAAGCTCATGAGGGCCAAATTCAGTCCTTTCTCTGTGATAAGAGACAAAATGCTTCATGTACTTCAGCATGCTATATGAAAACATCACACTGAGTATCACACTCTGGGAGGTTAATACTGAGAATGGGAAAAGATGGAGATTTGTGACATGGCCAAGATGTAATACCAACAAATCAAGTGCTTTTATTCTCTGCCTTTGAGGACCTCCATGGCACAAAAATAAAAGGCACAAAATCAAAGGCACAAAAATACTTCCACCTCTAGTGACCACTTTTGTCTACAAGCAGCCATATTTGGGTTCTTAATTTGAATTCAAGTAGGAAAAAAACATATATATGGCCATTTAAAGTATTTGATTAATATCACCTCCGGTGAATGTACATCAGAAACTTACCTTTCCATTGCTACCCAGGTAGAAAAGGAGGTTATCTGGTTCAGTAGTTTTCACATTAAGGGTTAGGGTGTTGTAATTTGTAGATGAAATCTGGGGTTGGTAGGCACGAATGCAATCTCTGTCTGCTGATACTGCAACTTTAATCTGTGGGGAAAAGAGGAAATGGAATCCAAACAAGCTTCAGTGTACACAGCATATATTTCTGTAATATGTACTTAGCTTCTGACCAGCCAATAAAAGCAATTTGTTGAGATACTTTCATGTGACTTAAGTATTGCTATTGGGGTTAGATCTTAGTAGTCTCCTAGGTATCACTTGAAAAAAGAGATTCCCAGATAGAGAAGAAAGAAGTGTTTCATAATTCACTCATCCAGTTATGAAATTTGAAGCCAATAGATCAAACTATTCAAATACCTCATAAAATAACAATCTTTGGTCAAAAGCTCATATATCAAGAAAGCCAATGTAATTTCACAAAATAAAGATAGAGAAATTCTTAAAGAATTTCTGTGTTAAAATTGAAAGTGAAGCCAGTTAAGTGATGATACTTACAGATGCTGCCTGCTTGCGGGCTTGACTGATGAGCTCTTTAATTTCAGACAAATTTCTGCTGAGGTTCTCTTCTAGCATTTTCAGAGGTTTCAGCTTATTAAGTAAAAGACTTGCTTGTGCTTTGACCTCTTTAACTTGTTTTTCAGCTGTGATTGCTGGCAAAACATAAATGAAACGTTGAGGCAGGTTGAAAGAGAAATGCTAAAACATTTAATTGCTAAAATAGTTAAATTATTTCTGATCATTTTGTTTTCAGCAATGTGAAACATCAGTAAGGAATGTGCCTACTTAAAGGCACCCCACAAGACTCCTCTAGAGGTTTTTTAAAAAGTTAGCCCAGTTTTATTGAATTGGGATGAAACTTTCAGTCCATCAGACTTATATCTAATGCCTATTAAACTTTAATATTAGTACTGCTTCTGCAAGCAGTGACATTTCTACAGAGTAATGAAGCAGCAAACTTACCAGCTTTTGATGAATCAGTTATAAGTTCACTAGTTTTCCTCAACGTGTCATTAACTCGGGACAATGTGGATGAAGTATTCAGGAGCTTTTGATTGAAATCCCCAAAGTGGCTTAAACCCACGATGGTGCTGGTGTTTGCCGACACAGCTAGCTCTTTCACCTCAAGCACATATTTCTTTGTATCTGAAAGAAAGTGGCAGTTCACAGATTAAAAAAATAAAATCACAGCTTTCATAAATACTTGATAGCAATAAATGTCTGGCCTGCTTCATAACAACACAGTTACAGCCATAATCAAAACATTAAAAATGCTGTCAGTTACATTCGTTTTAAACTAAGAGTTATATTTTGATCCCTTTTTTTACATCGGTTTGTAAGGGGAGCTCCAAACCAAGACCTACTGATACCTAATTTTGCATAGCCGTTGAATGCCCTGTGGCTTACAGAGTGAGAACTTCACCTTCTGTGAAACCAGAGGGCCAGAGGTATGCTGGTGCAAACTCCTCTTTCCCAGTTAGTAAGGTGGAAAGTGGCCATGGCTATGGCCTTGAACTAAAAACATGGTAAATGCTCCCATGCTAGTGACAGATATGGATATAGCTATAGATGTAAATGTCTGTTCATGCACGTACACGCACACATATATTAACATATTACTCAAATATATATACATAATAGAATATGTATAATTTCAATATGTATAATTTCAATAAATTCAATAATTTCAATTAAGGCCAGTCACTTTAGATTTTCAAGTCTTTTGATTAAAAGATTAATTAAACCAAGTTTTGAACTCTGAAGATTTTTTTTTTATTATTATTATTTTTTTGTGATCAGCTCTGAAAACAACGTAGACACAGAATGATGTGATGGAGAACTTCATTGTGTCTAGTCCAACAGGGAGGTTATCTGAATACATCAAGCTTCCTGCTTTTAAGTTCCCTGAATGAGTGCTGGCACCCCAAGTCACTAGTCTGAAACTCACTTTTTGCATCCTGCAGAAAGCTGGCAAGGCAGAAGGCCTATTACACCCATTGTTTTTGGATATGAACACTTATTACGTGAGCATACTGCTCCAATTCTCAGCCTGCCCCTTACAGTCCCTGTGCCAGGAATGGTGGGAAGATGCTGCAACTGGCACTGAAGGCCTGATTTAGGTCTGCAGGGATCCTTCCTCATTACCACTACCCTAGGCAAAGGGCAATACCATCATTAATCTCTGTCCGGATGAAAAACAGAAAACTTCAAGAAATAAAACAACAAATTAAAATCAAACAACATTAAGCTATGAGTTAAGGATGGCTGTTCTATGATTTTAATGATGCCTTCATTTTTAACGTGTAGCTTTATTTCAGATAGCATCCTGCAATTAATATCCACTGTAACTTTGTCACTAATATCACCCTTTAGTGTGAGTTAAGAGCCTGAGCAATAAAAAGGGAATTTTAAAGCTTTGGACTTAAGTGTTCTAAGATAGAACACTAAGCTCTAAGGAGATACAGTAAAACCCAACAACCCATGCAGGAGGCCTTTAGGAGTGTTCATTTACCTTAAAAAAAAATAAAAAACACCAAAAGAACATTTTATCGGCTAAATGAAGTGAGCAGTTACAACTAGAAAACATTTGGATGCACATGGTAAGACTCGTAGCACAGTAGAAATGATTTTGAAGCAAGCTATTAAAGAAAGCAAAACATCACAGTTTCATATAAAGTTTCTCTCCATGTGGGATCAAATATTCTAGGACTTAATTCTTTTCTCATACTAGCGTAATTCCATTGCTTTCAGATCTCCTCCTGATTTACAGCAGTGTGAAATGGGAATCAGACTACAGACCCCGTATCATAACCAAGTTATGTTATATGGCTATTAAAAATGGAAAATATTCCTTGTAAGGCAGGAAGCTAAATGAGTCTCCAGTCTAGTTTGTTGCTAGGTTTTTCCCATCAGATGATGAACAGGATTTTATTATGATCTTACTACGTTCTGTAATAAGAAGAATGTCAATACCGATTTCACTTACCATTAGGCAATGCTTTTAGTGTCACCAGGGAATCATTAAGCTGTTTGACAATTTTAATAGCACTTTCCTGAATCTTTTCTACCTTTTTATTCAAACCATTCAATTCAAATACAAGGCCTGTTGGAAGAAATAATTGTGATTTTTCTGTGCATAAACAAATACCATACAGTGCACACAAAACCTACATACAAGAATAATAAGCATTTGGTTACTTAATCAAATAAAACTTTGTTTTCTTCAACAGAAAGCGTGTTTTAAAAACATAAACCTAAAATTAATGAAGTATGCCCAGATAAACTCTTGTGGGCACTGTTCCATACAAAGCTATTTTTTGGTAAATTCCATCAGACAGAAATAGTAGAAACACAATCAGGGAGAAAGCTATAAATTAAATGATTCCAAGATGTTGAACCCTTATAATTTCTATTATGTTCTTGACTTTTTTGAAATATGACAGTAGCAATTGAAAGGAGGAGTAGTGTCTTTCTTTTTTCTTATTTGTGAGTTGTTTGCAGAATCCTTTCACTAATAATGAAAATATGTAGAACAGAATGAACAAAAAGGTCTGCATTCTGTCCATCTGAATTACATAAATTTTTAAAAGCCACTGATATTCAAAGCGAAAACCATCTACAGTTACTGTTTATCTCTGTGAAACATGCATCTTCTGTCCAGTTTTGTCCACAACTTCCCATAGGGCCAGATGCTGCTCCTAAACAAAGTCTCAGAGTTCAAAATGGTTTTGAACTTGCATGGTGCGAACTAAAAAGCTTTGCTGATCTTTTGGGAGTAATAAAAACTAAAAGGATTTCAGAATTTATAGCAGGACTGTGAGCCAAAAGGCACTTTTTTTTTTTTTTTTTTTTTTTTACAAACAGACAGAAAAAAAAAATCAGTTTGTTATTGTATTTAGTTTATTATTGTATTTCAATTGTGTAGAAGGATGAAGAAAAAAATATTATTTAGATATATTGGATATATTGTCCTATATACTGGTAGGATACATCCTACTTATGTAATCCACAATCTATTAGATCAAATTGGATGAATGCATTTCTTCAAGAATTACATTTGTCCTTCATCTGCTGCACAGTCCCTAATGTCTTAATTCATAGCATTCAGAAAAAAAAAAAAAAAAAAAAAAAAAAAGATTTAAAGAGAGCTTTAATGACTTGGAGAGAAATGAGGTATATCAAAGGTCAATTTTTTTTGACCTTTGACAAAGTTCAATTTTTTTAAGTGTTTACTTAACTACATTCTTAACAAAAAAGTAAAATACTTGATTCCTGAACACAAGATTAATCTCAATTGTATAAAAACACATGCATATTCATATGCAATATTGTAACTTACCTTATGCTCACTTAAAAACATAAAATAAGATAAAATAAATCCATCATAAACAGGATGTGGAAAAAGAAATAGAAGCAGAAATATGAACTCTAAAGAACTGACCATTAGTTTTTTTCTTCAGATTTTTTGCTTCATTTTGAAATTTGGAGCTCAGCAGTAGAGCTTCTTTTCCAAGAAGACTGAGTGACTCCTCTGTCTGAAGAAGAAAGAAAAATAACCTAAAACAGTTGCCAGAAGTCCAACTGAAAACATTTAAGTATCTTTGGATGTCTACTGCAAGTTACTGAATATTCTCACTATTTAGGTTACATTCTATTTATTATTTTATAAAGCATAAATAAAAATAATCCAAGTTGTAACCTTTTGTCCACAAGTGTGACACAATCTCTTTGTGAGTCACTTAAAAAAAAAGAAGACTGAAACAAAACCTATCAAATTCTAGTTTGAACAGTACTACTGATTCATTGTTGCCTTTTGGAACATCAGTAATTTTAGTTCCGGTTCTAAGTCAAAATTTTCTTTACTGAGCCCTTTTAAGTGAAGTATTTGAAAATACCAGTCTTTAAAGTGTTCTTTTAACCCATTTCTCCATCCAGAAAAATCTGGAAAAGTACCTCCAAGGACTCATGTTGTGTGAAGTTTTAATAAGACAGAGTGATATTACACACAAGCTCACAAAGCAATTCCATTTTGATCCCTATCACATAAATGCATTATAACATATTTGTTATGTTGGCAGGAATAATGCGCATGATACATGCAAACTGTAGCTGATTCTTTCCTTGGGTTTACAATCATGAAACATGCAAAGA
>CM021732.1:107502403-107587703 GCA_011075105.1 Heteronetta atricapilla
CGGGCCCCGCATTGGAGAACACCTCCTTTTTGAGTCCTCCGCCGTTGCACGGCCGTGGGGGGGGGAAAATGGAGAGAACAACATGAAAGTAATAGTAGGTAACTAGTAATAGTTACCTACTATTAATTACTATTAATAGTAATAGTTAGGTAACTAAACTGGTCAGGTCTTATTAATTTACTGTTTTAATATCAACCTGACACTTTTGCAAGGCAGAGGAATGGCAGATGAGACAAAAATGAGGTGTTCTCAAATAGGCAAAACAGCTGTGGTTGGGAATATCTAGATAGAAATGGAATAGGTCAAACAAGAAGATTTCTAAATAATTCAGAAGGTGGAAGGGAACACTAGAGGACTGGTAACTTAAGTCCTACAGGGATGCATGTCAGATGACTAACGATAAATACACAGAGCCAAATCCAGTCCAGCCAAATATGCATTAGATGTAAAAATCAGAGTAAAAATTGTACTGTGGCAAAGAGGAAAGCAAGGTAAACAGAACATGAAATATGGTATCATTGCTGCCTTGGAGGGCAGATTCAGATTACAGTACGCACTAGCCATCAGAGAAAAGGCTGCCTCCATCAAGGAGACCCAGATTCCAGCAGGTTTGAAACATAAGAACCAATATCACAAAATGGTAGGGAAGTTAATTAAGATACTAATTATCAATACTTACCAAATCCAAAGGGCCATTCACAGCTCTAGATGCATCATCTGCCAGACTCTCTGTTCTTTCAATCACACTTTTAACATTGGAATGGGTGTAGATGGCAGCAGTTGCATTCAAAGTTACATTCCTTATTTTAGAGAGGCCACTAAACAGGAGATTAACAAATAATTATCCTTTTATGAATCAAGCAATACAAGCAACAAGTTCTATATCTTCAGTTACAACATGCGCATCTTTCTAGAATACATGATGCACTCTGAAAAAAATGAATGTACCCAAGGGTGACATGAGGGTTTTCATTACAGTTCAGTATTTTGAACCAAAAAAATCAGTTCCAAGTCACCTAAAAACCCAAAGTAATTTATTTTCTATTTTATTCTTTGTTGTTTATGGTGAGTTTTTCAATTTATAAAGCCACTTAGCCATTTGCATGAAGAACAAACAAATCACATCGCCTAAACATAACATAACAGAAACACATTCCTAGCTGGAGCTCAAAAGCAGCCAAGCAAAATATAGAATCAAGTAGGAAATATGAACATCTGAAAGCTATTCCGTATTGAATTTTGCTTTATTGGATTTGTCTGGCTGCAGCAAAATCAGCAGAGTTGTTCAGTGTTACTCAAAGCAAAGTCTTCTGTTCTTGAACTTAAAATACATGTCAATTTTCTGGTGTTATATGAGTTAATTTTTAAACACACATCTGCTGATTTTATAAGACAAAGTTGCAAGAGTCCTAGAAGCATTCCTGGGACAAAGTATTCCCATTGAAATAACTCAAATAACTTCCCAACTTGAAAATTGTAAGAGTGCATTTGAGTCCATTTGGGATTGCAACCCACTCATTTCTGCAAGATGCTTTGATAGCAACAATAATGCAGGCATAGCAAGAATAGCTTCTTGATGACATTCAGTGATATGTTCTCAAAGAAGTATTCATACACAGACCACAAGCTTTTCACGTCATGCCATGATATATTCACTGGGCACTTAATAACTCGCTAGTTACTGTGCAAGTCAGCCACATGAAATTCAAGTCTTGTCAACCCCCTCTGTATCATTTCAAGATACTGTGTGCTACCTTAAAGGTGAAAAGCAACTGAAATGAAACGGGGGATAAAAACTGATTGTTCCCTTAGTGGATTAACCTGCTACTACCTATTTAAATTAAATCTGATAATATTGTAAATAAAGCCTCTCATTTTCATCCTTCTCGAGTTTGTTACCTCTCTAGTGCATCTGCAAGTCTTTGGAACTGGGCAGCATGATCCTCAGCTCTGTATACCAGGTCAAGCACTCCTCTCACAGACATCTGCATCACCAGCTCATCCACGTGATGTCGCAAGTTGGTACTCCATAGAACTAGCCCATCCTGGTGGACCTCCAGGTTCTGTACAACAAAATGGTTTCTTATTTTTTTTTCCAATTACAAAATCCACTTGACAGTGTCAAAGAGGATGTTAAAACTTAGGAACTTACAGATGTAGAGTTCTTTACATCTTGGACAAGAGCAGCAGCAACATTCACTAGGACCCTTCCTTCTTTAATAAGCATGGTTGAGACTTCTTTACCTTCCTTTATATTCAGCTTTTTTTCCTATAGTATAAAACATTTGTTTCAGAGTAGTTTGTAAGTTAACTAGTGCAGATAAGTTCATATATATAATCTTTTTGTTTGTTTTCAAACAAGGGTCTGGTTTATTTTGAGTTTTTAAGATATTACACAGATTAATATGTTTAAATGTGTACAGTTTTATGAATGTCTAAAAAGCAACTTATAAACACAATTTCACAATTGATATTTCTTGTGTAACAACACAGATTGTCCAGTCTTACATTTAATTCTCCCAGGTTGCTAGAGATAAGAGGAAACAAGCGATTGGTCTCATTGATGTTAGCCAGTGCCTCATTCACCAGATCCTGGGCATCTTGCAGTCTGCTGTTGTGCTTTGATAAGAGCTGGCTTGCATTCTTTTTCAGCTCAGCAAGTTCCTGCTGGGGTCTAAGATACTCTTTTTGAGCCCGGAGCAACAAATTTTCTGCAGCTCTGGCAAAGAGAGGAAGTAAAAAATAAATACACTGGAAAGGAGGGATTTAGGCCTGGCTTTCTTGAGGACAAAAGGGATATCCAAAATTAATGTAAATGCACCTTCTTACAATAGTCTGCATGTTTTCCTTTAATAGTATGCATACAAACTTTAGGTTAGTTATTTGTCTTAGCACACAAAAAGATGATTGTTTGAGGAAGAAGGAGAGGAATATAGTTCAACTTTGTAAATGGTGATTAGAGTAAGGGGTTATTATAAATGACATTTGTTTGGACTTTTGTGGGATATGCCTCACATCGAAACCTCTGAGAAGCATCCATCTGGGACTTTTATATGTCTTAATTGTAGTAATTCATATTGTGAATGTAGGATCAAATCATCAGTTATGAGCAGTGACACTGGAAAGAAACAACTAACCAGAACTGAAAGATACATATGCAAGAGTCCTGAAAGTTTTAAATATCAAATAAAAATAAATGGCATTATTAGAATAACTCTTGAAACAAGCCATCTCTGTACTTATCCTTTGAAATCAGTAAGAGATGTTATCTGAGTAATACCAGATCTCCCCAGATTGAGACAACTGGTAATCTCTTCAACTGGTTTATTTGGGAATATTTGTGTATCCATTTGAACACTGGAGAAGTTGAACTGAAAATGATCCTGAAAGTCTATTCCTCCATTTCTCTTTGTTTCTGCACAATTTCACAACTGATATTTCTTGTGTAACATGAATAATGTAATATGCTGCACACATTAACTCCTGTAAGTGACATTTTATTTTGTGACATTTACTTTGTCCTTTTTAATCTGTTTTCAAATCATATAGATCTTTAGCCAATGTAGAAGCAGTGTCATTGATATCACGATACATTCTATCTTTTGTATTGAATAGCAGATGTGCGTTTGCATTTATTTCTATTAAACTAGTAATTCAGACTCCTCAAACTCAGAAACTATAAACTTAAAAAGAGTTACAAGAATGAAAGTATTTTACAAGAAAGTGGTGGCTTCTATTCAATATACACTAAAAAGGTTATATTCCAAATGGCTTGGAAACTCTGCCATACATGGCAAACGTGAGGAGACTTCAGTTATGAATGTTGCTTAACAGTATGTCACCACAAGTTCAATCCACTGTAAGCCATGTGCTAACTTCTGCATTCAAAAAAAAAAAAAAAAAAAATGCTGCTTATTTAAATCAGTTTTGAATTTACAGCTGCACTGCATGATAAATTCTGCAGAGCCAACTATCTAATAAATCTTATTAACTTTCTCCTTCATTCTGTCAAAGGACTTACTAGAGAACTTTCAGGAATTTCAACAGAGTATGTAATTGAAAAACTTAATTTATGAATGTCTTGTATAACAGCTGAAGCTGATGCTGAAAGTCAGAACATTCTCTTAATATGCAACAGGAGATTGAGACATTTTACTAAATGAAAAAAAAAGAAAAAAGAAAAAAAAAAAAAGCTATTTCAAGTTCCTAATAAATATAAGAATAAACAGTACATTCCTGTATCATTTTCATGTCCATTTAGCTGCCGTACAGCTTAATGTTCAGTACAAAGAAAAGCACAGGAGTCTGTCAAAAAATCAGATATTCTACCAGCAAAAACATTCTGTTCTGCCTTATCTAAAGGATTTAATCAAGAAAAGTCAAATTTTCAGAAATATTCCTGGTCTACATCTTTGTCCCTTGAAGGCAGTACTACTATTCTTACAGTATCAGTGGAAGCTAGACTTGGGCAATATTTCATATTTTTGAAGTTGGAACAAAATTTATGCTGACTGTGGGAATAGCCTATGTTTTATTGCCAAGTCTGGCAATAAACACCAATAAATAATGAATTCAAAAGCCATTTTAAAATAGTCTTTAATTGCAGGCAAATCAAGATAACAAATACAAATTCTAAACAGTGGTGCATAATGCTGAGGTTTGGTTTGGCTTCATTTCATTTGCAAATCTAGTTGATAAACATTCCATTGACAATCTGTTATCGTGTCCTTCAGTAGATCTGACAACTCTTGCGTTGCAACTGACAAACTGTTCTACCTTGTCTCCAAGCCATAAGGAAATATGTATTAGGACCAGATCTGAATCAAACTCAGATCTGAATTAAACTGAAATCAGGGAGTGTTTCACTTACTGAAATGCACCTTTGTATCACATCCAAATGAACAGGCTTTGGCTATATTATATCATGTGAGATGCAGAAATATCTTCAAATAACGTAACTCCAAATTCAGAGTTTGTATAGCTCCCGCAAGGCTACTTATCATAGCACAGCTTATTATTATGGCACAAAATTTCTCCAGATCTCGCTCAGAGAAGCAGTATTGCATAGTACAGACATATGTGAAACAAAGTTTCCAGTAGAATAGGCTTACTTTAGGAGAGTTGTAGCATTATAGTGCTGTTGACCAAAATCTTTCTTGCGCAATGTATCCAGCTGGACAGAAATATCATCCTGAAGGCTCTGAGATGTAGCATTTGGCAGTGGGAGATCCAAGCCCAGCGTTTCATTTAGCGACATTGCAACTTCAGCAAGAACTAAATAAGAGAATAAATGACTTAGTCATACCACTAACAGAAGAGTATGTGAAACTCCTGCACAAATTGCAACATTTCTGTGCAAATAAATAGTTCTTTAATAAGTTACAAAGGAGATACTTTTTTAAATTGTGCAAAGAAAAGGTGATATTTAAAAAGCAGAATACCTTTGATGGCTGTATGTACCATGTCAATAAACCCAATCAGTTCTTTACTTTTATTCCTGGTTTCTTGCGTCATTGTGTTAAGCTGCCAAGCTTTTTTCAAAATTCTAGATGACTGGAATAAAACCAGAGATAATCTTTGACAGTTCTGATAAAACACTATCAATTTTAATGACAATTGTTTACAGTTTTTTGCATTTTTTCCAATATTGAGAATACTTTCTGAGAGGAAACAGTATTTTTTTAATAAGGCACACCTAGCTGAGTCAAAAAACTGACACTTCAATACTTGCAGATGCCTGCAACTTAATTATTTTGGAAGTTCTCGCCTTTGATATCAGTGAAGAATTGTTTTATCAATCACTTTTTACATATAATTTACATAATTACCAAAGCTATTTCTTTTAACATAATAGACACCACATACTTTTAAAGATAATCACTCTTAGCAACAACAACATGGCTAGTGCAAGCATCTAGTTATATTAGTCACGCATGCTTGTCAAACTGTAGGTACGCATGGTGATCAAATCAGAACTAATGGAAAAATGATTATTGGCAATTTTCTATCCAAAACATTTCTGGTGTTAAAATGGAAAAAATAACATTGGATTTTCAGCAGATTTGTTTCTCAGAAATTACTTAAGGCCCTAAAGCTGAAGAACTTTTCTTCTCACTGGTTCTAGCATGTGGAGCTAATTTATGTCACTGCTGAATATTTATAACATTGTGCTTAAAATAATCAAAAAGCTACTGAGCTTCAACAGAAACAAGGTAAATCTCCTGTACAATATCATAAAACACTGTAGTCTGCTGAAGAATTCCACAGGATTCTTTCACTGAATTCTGTCAACTTAAAAAAATGTGTATATATATAATATATATATATAATATATAATATATATATATATTATGTATATATATTATGTGTATATATATATGTATATATTATGTATATATATGTGTGTGTCTAAGCAACACACTGGCATTTATATGCAATGCTATGAAACCTCAAAAGATTTCTCCACAAAAGCTAAGAATAAAGATGCCAGCACCTACCTCTTCAGGCAACTGAGCAAAACCTCCCAATAAACTCAGAAGACTTTCTTTTGCTGTAGTTAATGAGTAAGTTGGATCTTCTCTAGAAACAACAGACCCCTATAAGAAACAACACAATGTAATTTAAAGACTTCATTGTGTGTCCAGAAAATTTGAGATGAAAATAACTATTCACACCATTTAAGCTATTTTTATATTCTTTAAATGACAGATTTGCAAGACACTTGAGATGACAAAATGGAAACATACATATAGTTGATGCAACAAGGTGTGTCATTTCTTTAGACAAGGAAACAAATTTCTAGATCCAGCTGTCTCACTTTCAATCGAGTAATAAGAGTGAAGCATAGTCTTCTGCTTTCCTGATTCTCCACTTCACCACAGTCTGAGCTGTCCAAATAAGCTACTTTGAGAAGTTCAAAGGCCCATCAAATTAAATGTTTCCATCCAGTCCCACAGCTGCTATAGTTCCCACAGCTTGTCAAAACAGCTGTATTTACTGTACATCTGTAAGGATGGCCCTGGAGCTGTGTTTCAATGTCAAATGCAATGCACGGCACTCAGAAGGTCAAGATTTTTGGCACTCCAATAACACAAGCAGCCCTGCCCTGTGGATCCTCTCATTGATAAAAGTCTGTATTTGACTTCAAGGCCAACTCAGAACTGCTCTATATGGCAATAAATAGGCCATTGTACCCAATTTTATCATATTTGATACAGTCAAGGCCTGCAACAGAATACCACTTCTCTACAGATGCAAAGCAGTGTAAGAATACAAGAAGGGCAAGTCTGGGAAAAAGTTGGGTTTAGATTTCAGATCTTTCAGAGCCAACCATTGTAAACATCACAAGTATAATTTTGCTCAACTTCTTAAAGGAATATGTAGGATAACCAAATAGCCTTATGTCAAATGGAAAATTTGAAGTCTTTTCCTCAGGGTGAGGATAAAATAATTGAGATGAATTGCAGGAGTATCTGAAGTTCTTGAGGCTCCCAGTATAAATCACAGTGATATTTTTTTAAAAGCTGAGTTCAAAAACCCAGAATTGGACAGCAAATATGTCCAGGCATGTCATGAGGAGTATAGCAGGAGGCTTTAACTAGACAAACAGAATTCCTGATGTCCTCAGATGGATTAGAGATGCAGATGCAATAAGGAGTAGATGGTCTGATAACTTTCTCATTACTGAAAGACCCACACCTAGAAAAGAAGACCCACACCTGCATAGTAAAAAAGGAATACATGAGTCCCTGAGCAACCAGCATGCGGCAAAGATGCAATATAACAAAGAGGACAGCCCTTCAGAGAATACTTGTAATTTGCATAAATAAACCTAGGGATTTTCCAGCTTCCAGGTAGTTACTTTTGTACAAGTCAAAAAGTATAGGAAATCTTCTATGAGCCAGAAGGATGGGAATACTTGCTTCCAAAACAGAAAAATTATGAGACTACCAACTTATCCTCAAGACTAAATTGCTCAAAGAACATTGTGGCTTTACAGAAACAGAATAAACAAAGTCACAAGAGGTATAGTATCAGTTTTAGATCCCTTAAATAGTGCACTTGCAAGACAGTGACAGCTGCTTTTGATTTGATTTTAATACAAAAAGGTTCACATTAAACAAGAAATTTGAATTGCTTTTGTTTTTATGTATGATTCGACTGTTCTGTAACTGAAGTGCTAAATAGATGTTATATATTGAATAATGTTTATGTTCCCAGAAGATGATGCTCCTACACAAATACAAAACAGTTAGAGAAAGCAAGTCAATTGTATCCTTAAAGTATTACAATCATTTGGTATGCTTATGTCTTCATGGCATAAAGGAAGGGAAGCATAACTGAAGTTTTGTAACTAAAACATTAGCACCTAAAACTAGAGGATAAGACTACCTCTGCTGACACATAAACATGTTATTTAACCCAGGTTGCCTTCAGATGTAATTATTAATATTTTGAAGCACGATAATCAGAATTCAGCCTGTCTCCCATTTTAAATAGATGAAATTTTAATTCAAATTCTTAATTTGCAGAATCCATCAGCACAAGAAGTCTTATGTTATTCTGATTTTGCTGTAACATAGTGGAATAGAAAGAGGCTATTTTTTCTTCTGCTTTAGAGCTTCTTTTTTTTGAGTTACTGCTCAACAAATTCTTATCAATAAATATGCTTATCTTAGTAGTCGTGAAGTAGGGAATAGTTCTGTTTACCTCTGGCTTTATACAGAGACCACATTCACCTACAGTAACTGAACCTCTAAGACCATAGAATGTGGTATTTCATGCTTTGCTTAAGGCAGCAGGAAATCTGGGAGGAAAACCTGCCACAAGAAGTCTGAAAGTGTCCAAAATAAATATTCTACCTGGCTTTTGTCTTCTGAGATGACAGTACAGAGGACGACACTTGGACTGCCACATAACTATAGGGAAAGCAAATGGCATCCAAGGAGCCCTGTGTAATGGGGAAGGAGCCTGCCAGACTCTTTCTTCCCCAGGAATCTGAGGGAACAGTCTTGGCAGCTCTTTAGCCAATGGACCAAAAAGGGACCTGGCCAGGTGTTTATTTCATTGCTGAAAATTATGCTGCTGACTTTCTGTAAATCTGGGCCAATACTAAGGATCCACATAATCCAGGTGAAACATGTACATATTAGCACATTCAACAATTGTAGGGATGATTGAAAATTATATTCAGGCATTTATTTAAATGCTAGTACAGCAAATGAAAAGAAAGAAACACAGGGATCTAAAGGGCTTAAGGTGTATTTCTGTAACAAATGTAAAGGTCTTAATCTGGTATGTCACTTACAGACACACATATTAAAGCCATGAACTTCAGGAGGACTTCATTTAAATTACTGGATCATGTGAGTGGCTGCAAGTTTTGTTTCAAAGGTGTGACTAAATATTTCTACTATTTGTGTGTTTGTATTACCTTCAGATGTTTTGTTGCATTCTCCAGCTCTGACAACATCCCATAGGGCACATGGGCAATACCAGTAAGGTTCACTGAAAGTATGGCTTTGTTGAGATTATCCAAATTACTTAGCAAAACTCCTGTGCAGTTGTCATCACAAGCTAAAGAAATGATTTCAGAAAAGGGAAGCAATATTAGCGTTAAAAAAAAAAAAAAAAAAACAACGTATGATTATTTTTGTTGCTGTTTACACAGCGTGTGCCTTTACTGTTTGTGTTAAAACTGATAGAATTCAAAAGTTTTGAACATCCAGGTTTGTAGTATTGCCCTTCTACACCTGCCCCAGAAGTGGACCTATTCCAATCATAATCTCCTTATGTTAGCATACATTCAAGCCACATTGATCCTTCTGGCTACTGAGTTGCTTGTTATATTATATGGATATTGCATCTATTTAGCTGTACTGCTGTAAATACAGAGTGATGTCGTTAACCAAACAGGTTCTGAAGCCAAGGAATCCAAGCCCAAGTGGTGAAATTACATGTATTCCATGTTTCTTTTTTTCACGTGTATAAAGCAAAATTTGAGTTTTTCCTGTTTATTGTAAAAGCAGATTGCCATACTTGCTGTGTAATTCTGCTATCCACTGTCTAATACAGAACTTAAATTTGTTTGTAGTACTACCCCATCCAATTTAAGGATTAAGTGCTTTATTTAACTGATATTATGGTTAGTACTGCAGTTTCATCTGTGTTCACAGAATCACAGAATAGTTGAGGTTCGAAGGGGCCTCTACATCTTGTCTATCTTGTTCAACACCCTCCTGCTTTATAGAGATACTAAGGTTCTTAATATTCCTTTTCTTTCACAGAAAGAATAGGATTTGACATAAAAATACTCAAGGAATAATCATGTAAGTATCACTGGAACAGACCATTGAGAAAGTAAACACGTTCACCTACAAATACACTCTTCTTCCACTAGAAGATGCCTCACTTCACACTCGTCACAGAGCTGTCCTGTCACTCCCTGCTTACAGAGGCACTTGCCAGTAACACGATCACAATTAACATGAACAGAGCCACTTGGATTGCATCGACACAGATGGCAGCTGCCTCCAGGCAGCTGAGGATCACCATAATAGCCGAGGGAGCACCTACAATGGGAGGAATGGGACACTGAACATCAGAGGGGATCATCATAAAATCAGATGTTATATTTATATTTAGTCACTGATAGATTTTTAATTAATAGTTGCCTAATAGTAACTAACAAGTCACTCTAAGTCCTTGAGCGCATATCCATAGGCTTATTTATAAACACTTAATTATCAATTCCAAATATAAATACAGTTATTAATCTAAACTGTCCTTGAAGTCTGGGGATAAGTGGGAACAATGTGTACAACTCACTTTTCACAATATTGTCCTTCATATCCTGGGAGACAAGCATCACAGTGGTAATCTTGGACACCTTTTAGAACACAAGTGGGACTAAAACTGGAGGAAGGAAAAACAAACACCTGCTAGCACATAAAAGGGAAAACATACAATGACAGAGAACTCTTTCAGCCACAGGTCAAATTTTGTA
The DNA here is from genome assembly GCA_011075105.1 of Heteronetta atricapilla. Lineage (NCBI taxonomy): Eukaryota > Metazoa > Chordata > Aves > Anseriformes > Anatidae > Heteronetta > Heteronetta atricapilla. The sequence goes on from CM021732.1 coordinate 107,513,409, forward strand.
AGCAACAGCATCAGTCATTCAATACGATGTAATGGTCTAGAATGAGTGCTTTAAATTTAGAAGTTTGCTTTCCTGATGCAAATCCATTACTGTATAATATGCTAAAGCATCTTATGACCTTCAGTTTGACAGATAAGACAATGAAAAACAGATGCTGCATAAACAAATTGAAAGAGACCTTTCATGAGTCATTTAATACTAGTGACCTCTCCCACTTCACCCTCCCCAGAGGGTCAGAGAATTTAGGCCTCTGTGTGCCAGAATGGAAGCTCCCAGCTACCTCCTGTTCCAACAGGAAAGTTCTGGTGACCATCATCACCTTAAGGATGCACCCAATTTCAAGTAAACCTTGTCTGTAGGAGCCATTTGCTACCTCTTTTAGCCCTCTGCATGGCCACTGATAAGCACCCTGAGCATAGAGGAGGTTTCAGATTTTCTGTACTAATAGAGACCTCTGCCAAAAATATTCCAAATAAATCAGCATCTTGATTTATATCCATTGTTTCATCACCATTTTACAGATGAGAAAAGGCAAGGGAGCTGAATGATATGGCTATAGTATTTATCACACTGACACTTGCATGAGAACATTGGAGTTGCCCCACTCGTGCTCTGATTCAATTATCCTAAAGAAAAACTACTTTTCAAGCTTCTAGATGAAAAGCATCCTGCACAACGTTTTGATTTTAAAAATAACTTTAACTGTTCGTCTACCAAGCAAACAGATGTGTACATCTCAAAAAAAAAAAAAAAAAAAAAAAAAAAGTACCTGTTTTTCTCCTAAGACTCATTTCATGAAATGTTTCTGAATTGACTGCAGATGGCCAAATCTTCGTAAGTACAGAAGCATTGTTTTCAGAATGATAGAAGGGAACCACATTTGAAACTAAAATGTGTCAGAGCAACTTACTCCATTATCCATAAAATCTACTATGTGACTGATCTATTTTTAGAGAATAGAATGGCATATCTATGAGTTAATCTTTTTATTTTAAAACCTCACAAAGTTATCACTAGATGTGAACAACTCAAAACGCAAGTTCTATTTACTAAGATAGGTAGTTCTCAGAAGACTAAAGATTAAGGACATGTAACAGTAACTATCTCCTGTTGCCATAGAGCAGGGGGAGTAGGAGATAGGACATAGATCACAAGGCATCTGGAATGCTAAAATATATATTGGATTTAATGAGTTCTGGTTACCTAACAGGGTTGGCTCTGGGACAGGCACAAAGAGAGCAGTCGTTGACAGATCCAATTACTTTACCATAGTATCCTGGGGCACAAGCACTGCAGTAATCACCAACTGTATTATCTCTGCAGTTCTGATACACAAAAAAAAAGGAATTCAGACAGTTTAAAACAACAACAAAAAAACAAGAGGAATTTTATCTTCTCCCCAACCCATGAATGCCTAAGGTCTTTGACAATCGCCTCTAAATGCCACCACCCATTGGTAAGCAGTCTCTGGGTAGAGGGACTTTTTATGCAAAAATAAGCAGAATGCCAGCATATTTTCCACTATGTGAATGCCCTAGCAGGCAGGCTGACCTACTCTGAACTTCCATTAAGGTTTATATATTTCTGCTTCTATTAATCCAATTCAGGCTAGGAAATCACAGTACAAAGCAAAAAAATTCTCCAAAAAAAAAATTATGGAAAAATTAAATAGGATACCTGGACCAAAAAAAAAAAAATAGTGTTTTAGCAAAAGCCATTTGACAGCTATAAGCCAAACAACAATCATAGTTAGGATTCACAGACACTGTATTTGAGGTACTGATCAGTAGCCAATGCTATTGATGTAGCAATGTTAAAACACTAAATCAGTATTATAAGCATAATTTAATTGACTAGTCTCCTAAACGAATAAAATTCAATTTCTTTTTTTTCTCCTTTTTTCCTTTGATTCTTCTACTTGTGTGTGTATAGATTTTAGAGGTTAGCTGAGTACAGTAAGCAGCAACAATGCAGTCTATTACTGTATGGGAGCAGAAGTAGGAGGTGAAAACCATTTCTTTTGCCTACACTACTCAGATGGAAATCTGTAAGTAGCAGTTGTAACATGTGGGTGACTTACTACCCCTGCAATGAGATGCTGAGAGGATGAATGGCTATTATTCTTTAGCGTGAAAGACCCATGTGTTTTGGCCTCATAGCAATGAGAACCATCATTCTTGCTCATGAGATTCGTATTTTAGGCAAAATAATAGTTTACAAAAAGCCTGAGGGACTGAGGAAACTTACTTTAAAAAATGGCTTCAAAAATTGAAACAGCAGAAGACTTTGAACCAACCAACTCACCACTGGAAAATCAAAGCAACTGGGAGAAAAAAAAAAAAAAAAAGCTACGAAAAAAACTTTAGGAAAGAATATCTGGTCACTGAACTGTACCAGAGAGTGGACAGCATGTTATATTTGGTTAGCTGAAAATTTGCTTTTCCACAGGGGCTCAGTCCACAAGAGAAGAGGCAATGTGTTATTCATAAACTGACCCTCTTTGCAACCTTTGGAACAAACTGAGGGAAGCGAAAAAATTAACTTAGCTGAAGCATATCCTTAGCCTACTTTGTTCTCTGGAAGTCAAAAAAAAAAAAAAAAAAAGAGACTAAAAAACTTATTTAAAGCAACTTGAAATATATTTTATCCAGTAGAGACACACAATTTGACTTTGACCTAGTGGTATGTTGTGCGTTACTACTTTTACTTCACCCTTTTTTAAGCAGACCTTGGCCAGGCCAAGAAAGAGAAGACCAGAAGTATCACAGAAAAAGAAAAAAAAAAAAGAAAAAAAAAAGAAAAAAAAAAGAATAAATTGAACTGATCCACAGGATACACAGAAGTTGTTTTTAAAATAAAATTAAAACTAAAATAATTAATATTTTTGAAGACGTTAGTGCTCAAAAAGCTTGAGAATTTTACTGAATGGACCCCTAAGGAAAATAGCACTCAGATTTTCTATTTTTTTCAGAGATGGAAGGGAAGTTATACTTTTTCCAAATAGTAGATACACACACTTCTCCCAGAAACTCCTTTCACAGGTTACAGCTCAGGTGAAACCTATGCAAAAACACAGAAATTGTACATACCAAACACTTTCCAGTTTCAGGATCACAGGTTTCACTGTGATTGTTGCACTGACATGGTAAACAAGGTGTTATCATAGTATGAGTCTCTCTTACACCAATTTCTGTAGGCTTCTCCCTGTAGTATCCTGGAGCACAGCTCTGTGTGTGAGGGGAAAAAAATTCAAAACAAACAAACAAACATGGCTGTCAAACTCTCAACAGTTATGAACAAAAACCATTTACGTGACCTTTTTATTATCTGATTATTATACAGGAAAGGATTTGAGGTTTTATTACCTGACAGGAGAATCCAGTATAACCAGCAGGACATCTACATTGCTCTATAAGGTGAGCTCGAGATCTGCCTCGATGCATCTCTTCAAATTTCACTGCAATTTCCATTGAGATGTTTGCAATTCTACAAGATACATGCAGAAGACAATGTGAACATCTAGAAAACTCGTAGCACCAGAATTATTCAAACATTTTTATATTTCAATATGTATTTCCATATATATGTGTATATATACCATACATACTTTTCTGTGATACCATTTTCCACATGGAAGACATCCCCTGTCTGTGCCAGGGTGTTTGGAACTAGATCTTTAATGTCATTTCCAACACAAACTATTCCATGATTCTATGAGTCTACGGAAATATCTCAATAAAATCTGAAGATTTTTTTAAACTTAAGTATGGGTTTTCAGTATCTACAGCAAACAAATCAAAGTAATATGAGTTGATTTCCATTGGTCCACTAAAGCTGACAAATCCACCATGAAAGATTATTCACTTTGGATTCAGAAATACTAAGCAGAAACACAACAGCACTGTTCCACAGCTCTGGCTAGCAAAAATATAGTTGACAATCTGTGAATCAAAAATAATCCCAAATCTGGTGGTGGATCCACTCTACTTCACGGCCATAAAAATGTAAGGATTTTCATTGGATGCATCTCTGTTTGTCTTGTTTGTTTCTAAATAGACAGATGGGATGATCATATACCATCTCCTTCCTTTCATTAGTAACCTAGTTCTGTTCAAAACTGCAGTAAAATGTTACGATTCTGAGGTGAGAATACTTTGCTACCACCGTCCATAGCACATGAAGCTACAGGATAGACCTAGATTTGTATGAACACATGGACTCATAGGAACAGGTGTTTCATTTCTTCCACCAGAAAAACTTCAATACCTATACAAATAAGATGGGAGAAGAAATAATTTAGAAATCTTCTAACTATATTGCCCAATCTGCAGAACATTGCATCAGCCTGTAAGGCTTTGTGTTTCTTTGTAGGCTTTTCTATCAAAATAAGTAGAAACATTTGGTGTTTTACAGAAAGAATTAAAGAGAGATTCTGCTTCAAATTAAAGGTAATAAATGTTTTTTTATCAGATAAAGAAGAATAAAAGTCATAAATAGGAAATTGGAAATTAGTCTAATTTGAGTTAAAATTTTACTGTACGGTTCATCTGGGACTATTTCTAAGTTAAATTATAGTAAATGCAGTCAAAGGTTGCTTTACCTGCTTTGCTGTAATCCTTGGCCATAGGCTGCCTTAATAAGGATGTATTCAATATTGCTTAGTACAGACATGAAGTCAGAATGTGAGACAGGCTGTTCAGACACAGAATTAAAATACTTCCAAGAATCCTAGGGGAACATAACACATTATTAAAACCATGAGTGTATAAGCTCACTTAAAGGTAATGGTCTCTTCCTCACACTTTCTTTCAGAAATAGTCAGATACTGTCTATACCCCTTGGTCCCAGAAAATCCATCTTGCTCCATGTTAGAACAAGACTAGTTTTAAATTATTTTCCTCTCCTTTCCTTCCCTGCACCCAGCCTCTACGCCCAGTTTCTACAGGACAGCAATCCAGACCTGCATGGAACTGCTTTTTTTTTTGGCTAGATCTAGAGAACCCGGATAGTCAAAGAACCGGGACTTCACATCACTCTTCTTAGGTGCAGTTAGAAACACATCTGCTTTAACTGTGTCCTGCCTCCTGTCAAAAAAAAAAAAAAGAGATTAGACCTAGCCTCAGCTCCATGCAGCAGAGAGTCTTAGGACCAAATAACGTCATTGTTATCTCTTCTGAAACCGTCCTGTGAGCACTACTGCAACTTACTGCTCCCGCTAGGCTAAAATTCAAGTCCCATGTGATAATCCTGGGCTGTGAGTGTAACAGACAGGCTACAAAATTGTATGACTGGCTGATGGTGACAAAGCTGGCAGTATGTCATTTACCATTGAAATCTGAGTCTGTTTGAAAAGCACAACCATGCCTTCAGCACTTCCAAAAGAGGAAACAATGTCAACATGTTATCTGCTTCTATACGTGATTTTTCCAGACATTTTTATTATAAAATAGATACATTTTAATCTAAGTATTCTATTTACTCAGCCTAATTGAAATAAAGTATGCATTTTTTAATTTACTTATATATAAGGGCCTTCTCTACAAAAGCTCAGAGAAGATAAATGTCCTCATTTCCACACCAATGTTTTAGCTTACCTCCTTCATTTCCACTTCCTTGTCACTTCTTACTCCATTTTCCGGAGAAGGGATGTCTACGTAGATGACCAATTTGCTGGTACGACCTCCTTTCATTAGGATCTGGGGCTCAAAATTTGAGGTTCCAAAGCCATCCAAAGCATAAAAAGCAACAGTATATCTCAGCTTGCCTCCATATGCCATAAGCTGTTTGGATATAAAGTCATTATTTTATTTATTCCAAGGTTATAGCTGCTAGTTGAAAATATTTTAATGTCATCAGAAGATTTGAAAACTGACAGTTCTTTGATGAGCTGGAAATAAAACATGAAAATTGACTTAAACTCAGCAGTTTTTGCACCAAGGTCAAATGTGTATTTCTAAAAAGCAGGCACAGTTTCTTCTTTTACTCTTTTAAGGGGTTTAACTTTCACTTAATTCCTAAGCAGATCATTCCATTAACTATATTCTGAATCTACTATCAAGATTGAAAGTTTTTTCAGGTTTCTAAACTAAAATTGAAGATCACTCTTTTCCCTATATAAAATCTCCAAAGAGTAACACAGTAATTAAATATGGGTTCTACCCATTTACAGGGTCAAGAAAAATCTCATTACAAAACGGTAATGTAAACATATTATTTGTGCTTGCTATAAGTTCACTCAAAAAGCGACTATTATACAACAAAGGAGTGTCATTTATACAACAAAGAATGATCTACAAAGAATTTCAGTTATTTAATTGCCTTACCTGGTCTCCCTGAAACTGCTCTGGTAACCTCCAGTAAAATGTTTCTGTATTTAAGTGTTTTCTGACAATGGTGGCATCAAGCAAAATATCAGAAAACTGTGAAAATACTCCTTCCATTGTTCCAGTCAGGTTACTTTGAGTTACTACATGCAAAATGGACTGGTCAGGAGTCAGGGTTATCTACAAGATGAAGAGCAATAGATTAATTTAACGAAAATACTCTATCCTGGTGTAATATACTGTTGTTCACATCTTCTTTGAGATGGTCAGCAGTCTGTTTTATAGTAATAACATCCGAAGTCAAAAAATGGGAAACATTTTAATATCTATTAAAAAAAAAAGTGAAGCGTGAAACACATGTTTTCAGAAAGAAGACTTTGCTTTCTTTTTTATTCTGCTGTAAACCACTGACTCTGTGAGCTAACCTACTGCATTCAGCCTGATTCGTGAAACATATGCAACCTTCAGCACACTAGAGAGGTAACACCAAACTGCATCCACACATTTATGTCACTTTACTTACAGGAATTCTCACATGATCTTCTACTTCCCAGCAAAATGAGGACAGCCCAAAACAGAAACACGGAGTACAGCCTAGTGCATTGTTAGCAGACAGAGCAAAAGTTCCAGGTTTACACTCACTGCACTGCAGCCCAAATACATTTTCCTGGAGGAAATAAATAAATAATAATAAAACCAGAGCAACGCACTCATGTTACTTTGCTAGCTGAATGAAAGATGTCTCTTATTGGAAGAAAAAATAGTGGGTATATAAAATATATAACAGCTAGTCATTTACTGTATCTATTCTGGTTTACTCTTCAGTAGATTTTATTATTACACTATGCTATTTTATCAAGAACATGGAACATCCAAACAAAACTCATGCACTGAAATTTCTATCTAAAATTAGCAATTAGGTATTTCCATTAAAGACAGAAAAGTGTTATTGCCTGCCCCACCCCAGTCTGAAAAACAGGCTCTCAAAGCCAACGAAGCTGTTCAGTATGAATAAAAATCAGGGGACCTAATCCTGTGTGCTTGTTTGTGTGCTCAATGCTCCACCAGTAAATCCAACTTGAAGAAACACTAGAAAAAATAGAGTCAGTGTTGATCCCATCCTTAATAATTAGATTGGATGAGAACATACGTTTGTTGCACTGAAGTAAGTTTTCTATCACCGAGTCTTTCAAGAACAAAATTTACCATCCACAAAAAAAAATAGAATGGATATATATGTATATATATATATATATATATATATCCATTTATTATATTTCTGTAGTTAATGTTTCCTTTATTTTAATGCAACTATGTCCATTCAGGCTACATTATTAGCAATAACACCTGAGTTATTCTTATGAACTACTTTTGGTTATAGTATAGGAAACATACATTTGAACTTACAACATAACCAAATTAAGAAAAATCTTGAAATTCTCCATTTTGCATGTATCGGTTTCTTCCTATCATATAATTTGGATTTTCAAAAGCAGACTATCATCTGAATTAATATGCTACTCCTAAACATAATAAAACCATGTCTATATGAGCAGAAAAAACTTCTCTGTACCTCTTTTTTTTTCTATTTATGTAATAAGGATAAACACTTAATAGCTTTTCCACTGGAGTTTTCTAATATTTAATTAGATTTTGAAAATGTTTTCACATCTAGAATGAAAGAAGCTGTAGACATGCTATCTATACACAGAAAGTAAAATGATTCTCTGTCAAAACAGTAAGGAATTTACACTTTTAATTTAAGAAAGAAAAAAACTTTTTGAGATATTGTCTTCGAAAACTCAAGATGATATCAATGTGACCTACATATTGTGACCTAAAAAATTGTAACTCTGGCTACGCAGTATTCCTAGACTCCATGATAAGATGGAATAGAATTTCCCTGGTAGAAACATTTTCTTTGCTCATTGAATCAGAATATCCATCTTCAATCCTCTGTGTACTGGAAAAATATCCTTTCTAATATCAACCCCAAAATAATCCATGAGTTATGAGCTGTTATTGGCACTATTTGCAAGGCAAAAAAGGAGGTGTCATAAATAAAACATAAAAACTGTATCATTAAAAACAGTTTGGATGGCATAGTTCATGTATCAGAAGGCATTTACATTATACAGAGAAATATAGTGATACTGAAATCTCTAGCACCATTCTCATATATGGACTAAGGTTTACAAAAATTTTCATGGCTAATGCTTTGTCCTGTTCAAAAAGGTGTACTCGCCCTTTATGAGGCAGAAAGAAGTCTTGCAGCAAAAGTAAAAGCAAGACAAATGCATCCTCAGCCCTCATTCATTTCCACTTTACAGAACTAACCCATGAAAAACAGGATTCTGAACATACTGTAAGAATGATGTGGCTATAGGCATTCAATTAACACAGAATAAATGCATGGATTTTACATTTAGCAAATGCAATCAATTTGAATTTAGGACTGCAGTGAGACTGTTGTTGTGAAATATGCCAACTCCCATAAAAGACTTGAAAGACACCAATCAGTGTTCTATCAAATGTACGGTTTTGTAAAGTTGGCAAGGATTCAGCAGTAGTAAGTTAGAAATTATTTCACATGATTAAACATACAATAGCTCTAATCCCGACTTTTTAACACATTCCCTGAGTTTTCTCTAAAAGAGAACTGCAGTACTGCTCTGCAATAATTTTATGATCGCAAACGGGAAATAAAATTACCTGGATACTTAAAACCAAACAGAGGGAGGTAGGAGAGGCAAACTGTCTAGTATTATCACAGGAATTTCTGAGAAGAGAAATAATGATTGCATGTTGGTAATGCTGGTGCTGCTCTCTGCAGCAGTGTCTGCCCAAACTGGGAACCACATCTGACAGTTTTTAACCCTGCTAATTAATAATAAGACCTGTTTAGCACTGGCACAGACAATCCATTAGAGGTGATTTAGGTGTACACAGAAATGTCTCAAAGGAGCCTGCAGACTAAGTCCCTTTCAACCCTACAGCTTCCATGATTTTTAGGAAAGAAATGATCAGAATGTGCTAGTGCTGTCTCAAAAAAAGCCTGAATATTTCAGTACCTTGCAGGTACAGATGCCAGTTTCTTCATCACACCCACAAAGTCCTTCAGTATAATCACACATCTCTGCTTTGGTTCCACTAAAGTCACAGTCACAGGCAACACAGTCTGGGTAGTCCCTGTAGCCTAATGCACATCTGGAACAGTCTTGTCCTCCAAATTCAGCTTTGCACTGGCATTGACCAGTCAACACATCACACTGAAGATTGGTTGAACCAGTGTCGCTACAGTTGCAAGCCTTAAGGGGAGAAATAATAAGTAGCAAGTCTTTAAAAACAATTTTGTTACAACAGAAACAAGACTAAATTTAAAGTGGCCATTAAAACTCAATGTTTGTCAACAATTACTATACAATATAAAGGGAAGAACTTCCATATAAACATAGGATTATTTGATTTGTATTTAAACAAATAATTTTATTGCTAGTAAACAGTAAATTGTAAAAGTAAGATATGTTGATTCCCAGATCTGGGTTGGGAACCAAAAGAGTAGAAGAAAACAGTTCCAGAAGATAAAATTCCAATAGACCTTGCTTAAAGTACTGTGTTTAGCAAATAAATTATGATAATGCTATATAAATGTTAGATGAAATAAATACATATAAGCAGAATAATTTTATAAATAGAATAGAAAAATCTTAATACTAGCATTCTTAAAAGATTTCAGGGAGCCTATTAATTTAGGGTTTCCATCTTGCTCAAGCTTCATTTGTTAACTGATCATGAACCGAGAATCTCACAAAATCCAAAGCTACAGTTCAGTGCCAGAGGAACACTTATTGAAGAGGAACACACCTGGCAGAGTCCACATTTCAATCAGCAATATGAACTTGTTTTAACAAATTTGCAAAGTGGTTATATTTAAAATTTCTTGTCATTTTTTGAAGTAGACTGGCTGTTATCTTTAGTCTTAATTTTACATCTGTGGTTACTGAACTTCATTTTTTTCTCTGTGGTTATTTCTAACGGCGCAGGCAAAATTTACATTCCATCTATCCTCACCTGACTATGAGTGTTTTCCTTGACTCTTTTTTTTTCCTCATAATTTCTTTGAGATGAAAAGTCTTACCTTGTAAAAGCACTCTGCACAAAGGCCCACAAAATATATTAGCATCTTTATGTATCCTTTAGAGTTCTTCACATTTGCTGTTCACTCGATTTGTATTAAGCAGAGTTTTTACTCTATCAGCACTAGGTTCTACAGTGCATAATCTAAAACACTTTACAACCAAACAGGTTTACAACTTTGGCTCATAAATACCATTAAAGGTCAGCAATTCTGAAGTCTAAACCCTATCTTAAGCATCATAATAATATAAATAATTACTATATGATAAGGATAAATAAGGACTCTTAGGTAAAATTAAATGTGTATAGCACCTGACTTGAAAATGGTTGTAAGCAGAACACAATTGCACCTCTGCCCAATCACTGCACTCAGGAATGGACACTGAATACTGATAAAATTGTAAGAAACATGAAGTACCCCACTCATGAAGTCTATGTTGTAAAAACAGACATTTCTTTCCCCACCTCGAGAACATGCAGGAGACTCTCCACTGCTTGCCAGTAGACTTTGTACTGCATCTCAACCATTGCCACTGTTGGCTATTCCAACACAGGGGAGCCTCTGTTGAGACGAGACTGCTATTTGCAGATCTCTGTACTGAATCATGAAAGTAACTAAAATACCTTAAAGTAATTCCATATTATTTACGCAAAGCTGTTATCTAAATGAATGCTAGCAAACTGCCAAAGGTGAGCAGTCACACCTTTAATTAAGCCTGATCAATGGCAAGTGCTGTGGAATCACCATATGAAAGGAATACTTAAAGGGGTGTTAGCTTACCACCACCACATCCTTACACGAAATGCACAGGAAGTAGCATGTTGTAATTGCAAAGCATTTACATAAAGAATAACTGTAGCTGATAGCTGACAAAAATTGGTTTAAAGATTGGCTGCCAAGGAAGTTGCTATAAATCACTAAGATGGTAGACTTTCTTCCAAGTTTACAGGATGATTTTATCATCCTTACTCTTAAGAAGGAAAGAGGAAAAAAAAAAAAAAAGTAATTGCCTGATGATTATGCTTGTCAGGTACTTATCACATATAATGACAGACCTTGCCAAATTGATTGTATTTGTGGTTTCTCCATTAAAATTACCCATTATATTCATGTAATTCTGAGAGTTTTTACAACCTCAGCATTTGTAAAATAAAGATTGGCCCAATGCCATATCTGATATGAATTTATTGGTGAACTTAGTTGTGTAAATGATTGCTATGCCTTGGATATATATTAAGTTTGTGTTTTAGTGATTAAACATAAACATTAAGCTGAGATAACGGGAGTTACCACTTCTCCATCCAGGAAACATGACCTAACTTGTGCCATTTTAATTTTAAATATTCAGAAAAAAAAAAAAAAAAAGAAAAAAGAAACAGTACAGTGACTTTCAAGACAAGCTAGAGTTCATTGTTCTTAAAGCCATAATAACAGTTCTTGGTTAGCACAGAAGGATGTTTCTTGCTACCAATTGTTGTTATAAACCTGCTCCAGCATCACTGTTTAATGCAACTAAGAGTTAGAATACACACTTCAGAATTTTTCATGATCTATGCACCTACTTGAACAGATGATTTAGACAAATATTTTCAAATACAGATTTCTTAGAATGTTCCTCAATATATACTTTTCAGTTTTTGTTGTTGTTTCCCTTTTTAATGTATCTAGCTTTAATGCACTAACGCTTTGAGACAAAGAACAAAGCTTGAGGTCCTTGTCACAAGAGCCCAATTCTTGCATTAACATATGGCAAACTGCTTTGGACAGCCACAGCTTTTCAGTCAGCCTACCATACCTTGCAGCCAAGTTTAGAAGAGTGTCCCCAGTGATTTTCTTCACAGAATTCGCATTTTTGTCCCGAAGTGTGAGGGGGACAAATGCATTGACCAGAATCTGCATTACAGTTGTTCTGAGTATGAGCACAGTCACAGGCTGCAAGAGAAATAAGAGCAAATTATTAACTTTCTTTGCTTTGGCTATATAGAAGAAACTCCATGACTACTGATAATCTTACTTTTCATAACTATTCAGTGTGATTTATCCATTCCACTAGGAACACTTTGCTGTCCCTAACCATTGAGAAACAAATTATGACCAGACTGGCATTTCACTTTCTTATTAAAAGTCCATTATTTCTGCTTGATATAATGTGATTGATGGTTTAAAAAGCAGTGCGGCTTTTCCACAGGGGAGCCAACAAAGCCAAATAAAATTGTTGTGGAGAAAAGTAAATTTGTAGAGAAAGATATTATAGAGGATGCAAAACTCATCAGGGATTTGATAACGTTCTAAAACAGGTGAAAGAATTAATCACAGGGATGAATACTTTTCAAGAATTTCTTATTAATTAATGGGAAAAGAATGATTTTACTTATATCAACTAACATTATTGTAGGAAGCACTTGTCTATTTAAGAAGTGCAACACTAGTCTTGCTAAAAAGAAATTGTGTTAAGAGGGTTTTTAATTATTTTAGTAAAATTTACAAGGTTTTCAAGGCAGAAATGGTAAAAGTTACCTAAGGGATTTTTTGTTCTTAGTAAAGACAGAGTATGTTCAGAAACACAATCCTATCACATAATCTCACTGCAGAATTCACATTAATATACTGTGGGGAGAAAAAAAAAAAAAAAAGTCGAGCTATATTGTGTTGAAAGGGTGTCTTATTGACCTGATAAATTTGTGGAGTTTTTTTGATGGCATGCTGTCAGTTTGGATTAATATTTTTCCCTTAAATCTGTACATACCCAAGTGGTAATGGGAAAATACAGTCAGTCTTATCAAAGCAGAAATCATATTTTTAAGAATTAAACAGAAAAAAAGTCTGTAATAGCAGTAGTTTTTAACTTTTCTTCCCTTCGTTAACCAAAGCACTAGGAAAAAAAAAAAATCTTTTCTTTTTTTTTTTTTTTTTGAATACTTATCAAACAACTGAACTTTGCTGAAGTGTTAGATAAAACACACTGCTGAAAGAAATTCCACACCAACCCTGGAAGGATCATGGATTAGAACTTACATGTACAGCCACCATTCTGGAACGAATGAAAGCCATGAGCACAGCGATCACACTTTTCTCCGGCCACGCCTGGTAAACAGTGACACTGCCCCTGATGATTGCAGACCTCTGAGACTGAGCCAAATTGACTGCAGTTGCAGGGAATACAGCCAAGTCCAGTAAGCAAGCCATAATAGCCATTCTGTTGGACAAGGAGATATGTTTGAGAACACCAAGTCTGTTCTTATTTTCTCTTACTTTCCCTGCTGCCTGACCTGCATGAATATTGATCAGCTCTGTAAGACTGATGTGGGAGGACTACCTAGCCTTATCTCCTCACTGTTCCTAGCCATTTGCTAGTGTGCATTTGGATGAAAAACTCAACACTGAAATGCTCTCATGGTCCTCTAATCTCATTAGTGAGACTTTATGTTTAAAACTCTGAGGTTATTTTAATTTGAAGACTTCCACGAGGACAAAGGAGGGCTGTGCTGGCCAGGCACAGACTCCTGTGAATGTGTATTGAAGGGCAGAACAGAGCATGTCAGTGACCTATGGTACATGTGGATTGAAAAGCATTCAGCTGGTTGGCACAGGGGTAGTAACTGGGTACAGACTTCCTGCTCTGGTCTCTGAGTCAGTTCCATGCTTATCAAAGGCTGAAAACTGCTGTTTTGTCTCACCAGTGAATACCTATTTGTTCTTGCAACAGTCTTGTCTTTCAGCTGAATCCCTTGTTGGTGTTCAGCCATGATGTATTTATTATCACCAAGCACATCCTTCATATATGCCCAGAATTCATTTTTGCAGAAGCAGTGCTAAGACCCCTCCAGGTCTAACAGTAGCATTCAGTTTGGTGTTTTGTTTTGTTTTCAGTAAGCCAACGTGACCGTACCCTGTCAAGCAGTGTGACACTGGCCTGAACAACCTGATTCAGAAGCATGGTGAGTCAATTGTATAGCTCCACATCTGCAAAGAGTGAGGCAGAACAATTCACAATACAAAAACCTGTGCAAGCAAACCTTTGGTCATCTCTCCAGAACAGGCTTACCCTCCCATAAATTTATTTGCTGCCAGTTTCTTCATCTGCTCTAGCCTGAGTTCATCCTCCTTGAACAAAGTTGACCAGAATTTTACACAGCAACACAGGTAAAACCTTACTGGTACATTAGTACTGTCTACCACTGCTGGAAATAGGTCACTGACACATCCTAAATCATATTTGCCTTTTCTATAGCTGTATCACTTCAGACAGAGAGAGGCCTCCTATGGTTCAGAAGTACACTCAGGTCTTTCACCTTCTCAGTCCATCTCAGATCACAGAAGCTTCCTTCTTTGACACTGAACACCACTGCTCTTTGTACTACCAAAAACCATCCCTTCCCACCCACCCCCAGCTCCTCTGACCTAATTTGCTGACCATCAAGAACTTCATGTTTTGTGCCAAAATCATAAATGAAAATATCAAAGATTGATCAAAAGCCTTTAGTTTCCTAGGCAGAAAACAGAAGTCTGAATTCACAAAAAAAAAAAAAAAAAAAAAAAAAAAGGAGAATGTGAGATAAACATTCCATGCTTTCAAACAGCCAAAACTTTATTTTTCTATCTCGTCACATTGATGCTGGTATCTGCAGAAAAACGGGCACACCACAATATGAGAAAACACATGTATTAGGAGCAGATAAAGCAGATAAATATTGGCTTACCAAGCACTTATCACATTTTTGTCCAATCACATTTGATTTGCAGTGACAGAAGCCTGTCTCATGATGACAAGTACTGGAAAGGGAACCATTCATGTGGCACTCACAGGCTTATGTTTAGAAAAAAAAAAAGGCAAATATATATATATATATATATTAACATCTCCATATATGCATTCGTTATTATAGAATTCCAAATTTCTTACATAATGTGTGTTTCACCTGTTTATATCCTGTTTATATACAGCAATACCCATACTACACATTTGAGCTAAAAGAAAAAAAAAAAAAACTCTTATGAAGAGATACATGTAAGAAGTTTGTTTTATCCAGCCTTATTTATACCATTCAGAAGAAAGAAAAGTCTACAGCAAGTCACTGGAGCAAGTCATTAAGTATTAAGTAAGTAGCAAGTCATTAAGTATTAAGTAAGTCAGTAAGTTTCAGGAATATGAAGTGTCAGACCCTGGCATATTACATTCCTTCCTCACCAACCCTGTAGTTTTCATCTTGCACTTGGCAACTCACAACTTAAAGGTTAACACTATTGGAAAAGGTGCATACCTCCCCACCCATCCTGCTACATGCACACCACATCTTTTTCTGTTCTGAGAGTAATAACAACAGCTTACCACGACAACTTTTCTCAACCACTGCATCCCCGTAATACCCATCAGCGCACTTTTCACAGTGGTGACCTGCTGTGTTCCCCACGCATTTCAAGCACTGTCCTGTGACAATATCGCAGTGGCCATCTTCTTGAGGGTCTACATTGCCATTGCATTCACAAGGAGCACATGATTGTCCAGGCACGAGTGGATTTCCATAGTACCCATTAGCACACCTGCACCAGAGATTAAAGACTGTATCAAAAAAAATCACAGAATCAAAGAACAATTCAGGTTGGAAGGAGCCTTGAAAGATCATCCAGTCCAACTTTTCACAGAAAGGGCACCTAGATGAGATTATCTAACACCCTGACCAGTTGTGTCTCAAATGCAGCTGGACTGCAGTCATGTCAAATACTCTCCCCACCCAAGAGAGGAGAGTACTTCCAATTAGATTTTTATCCAATGATTCTCTCACAAACAAAGACAAAATGAGGAAAATGTTATTAGGAATGTTTTGTACATGTGGTATAAACAATTCAAAGCAGGTAGCATGTTGTTAGTAACAACAATCATACTTTACCAAGGGTACCACACATACCTTTCACACTGGAAACCAGTATAGCCTGGAAGACATTTGTCACAGACAATTCCACCTCCTTCCCTCAGCTGGCAAGTGGGACTGAAACTATCAACAGCATTTGTGACAGTTAGTATTACTACACAAAAACACAAGACTTCTATAAACATTTAATACCCACTTTTAAAATCCATTCACCTGTCCATATAACCACATAATTTTCTAGATTACAATCAATGTTTTACACATCATTATATGTAAAAACAGAATTATCATTTTCAGAAATTCTTCTTGATTTTTGTTTCTTTCAAAGGAAGGAAGTTTTTAAAACGCTTCCTAAAAAGCTGTCCCTCCTTCTAGCAAATTTCTCAAATCTCTGCACTAAGTGCCCTTTTCAGATGTAACACTTCTGTCCTTCTGTTGTTTTCTGCAACAACATGAAAGATAACTGTGATGTTGCTGCCAAGTTCAAGGATAGGTCTAAGCATTTATTTGTGTACTTCGTATACAAATTACACCAGTTCTCTTGTCCTGTCTTAGCTTACTCTATACATTTGTCTACCTGGAGGAAAAAAAATTACACAGGCTCAAATGAATAGGGAAAAAAAAAAAGTTCTTGTCTTTCTCCTTCAGATTTCATAACATTTTTCTTTATCTCACATTCTGATTTTGCTGAAAATGCAAAAAAATTAAAATATAAAAAAAAGAAACATAAAAAAACAACTCAAACAAGCAGCTTACTTGTTTGCAGCAGAGCTCAGCGGACAGGCACAGGGCTGGCAGTCCTCAGGAGTTCCTTGGGATGGATTTCCATAGAAGCCAGGCAAGCACTGATCACAAAAAGGTCCTGTTGTGTTGTGTTGACAAGCCTGTGAGACATGGCAAAAAAACTTTTTATATTTACTTTTGAAGGATTTTAATCCCTTGTGGGATCCCTGCAGGAATCTGCATGCAGTACAATATTAAAATTCAAGGAAACAACCATGAAGAACTTTTAAAATGAGTTATTGTTTTTTGTTTTTTTTTTTTTTTTCCCCGAGTTATAATAACAATTCCTAGTTGTTTATTTCCTTCATTTTAGAGTGTATTTTACATCACAGAACCTTTCATAAACATATTTTGTGAATTGCAAACACAGCAAAAAAAAATCTTATATATTTCTTACTGGTGTTTAGCTATTGTATTCCTGTAATTTTTGAATTTCAGAAGAGATATGAGAGCTAAACCATCCTCTCAGAAGAGAGTATGTAACTTCCACTGATGACAGTCAGGGAAGATTCACGTTTATGTATATTCCAAAACACTGTTTAATTCTGTTCATTTCAGGAAAAGTATTACTGTCATCTTCAGCAAAGTTAAGATTTTTATCAGCCAATATACATCAAAATTTTTTCTTTCATTCTTATTATTCCACACTTGAAATGGTAAACTGAAACAAACTATTGAAGAACATTTTAATGGAGCCTCTGAACACATACTAAAGCAAACAATGAAAAGCAAGAAAAATAAACAATTTGTACCTATAACTTTAAATTTGCACACAACATAAACTTGTCTCCCACAGCCTAAATGCTCTCCTAATTTCTACAGATACTTAGAAGGACGACTTACAAAGCAAACACCTTGAATATCACATTCAGTTGCATGCCCGTTGCATTTGCAGGGTTGACAAATACCCCCAAATAGTATTCCATCCACACGGTAGTACCCAGGGAGACAGGACTGAAAAGAAACAGGGGGAAAAAGCAGCAGCATTACATGTTTTAAAAGCACACTCCAAATCATTTTAAAAGAGCCCAATTCTGACCACCCACCAACTTGTTCACATTGTGGTAAACTGAATGCTTTCTCAAATCTATTGATGCCACTGCAACTCTTTTCTGGTGGTGTTTTTTTGCTTGCACTGGATGAAGGGGATAAGTATTAACTCCATGGAACTTTGATTCAGCCTTTTGTACCCTGGAGGCACATAAGTTAAGTTTTCTGAACTTGAATATGTGAAGTTATTTATTATGGGACAATAAAAAATAGATGGTCTACCTCCTCTGCAGAATCATTAATGTTGCTATATCACATGGCTTCATACTGAAATTATTTGTCAAAATAATTCCTATTATTCTGTAGGTGGTGCTCTGCCTCCATAATCTTGTATTCACAGATATCACCTTGTCTTACATATCTGATCCTTGTAGGATCTTCCAAAGACTAGCATTCCTCCCTGCTAAGATTCCTTATTGCCTCCATAAAGCTAATGACATAAAAGAGAAATTAACTGCACAATTTAGATTTGGGAAAAGATTCATGAGTCAGGTACACTTAAAACAGCTTCACAAAGCTTTTACAGCTACTCCTTCCATAACACTAATGCTGTAAAGTCTATAATCATCTTTTAGTGCCATCAAACAGAACAAGAAATAAGTTTAAAACCTCATCTAGTATATTTGGAAGGAAACTTCTACAGCATTGTGTACAGTATGGTACACAGAATTTAATCACAGAACATAGAGTTTTATGGCAGTGTAACTAAAGGCAGCCTCTTTAAAACCTAGATCCTTTCAGAAAGATCATTTACATACACAAAACATTACAAGAGGTTACCTCACAGGATATTCCTGTGTAACCTTGAGGACATTCACAGAATTCCACATCTGGTGCTGAAGAAAGGTCTATAACATTTGCACTTGCAGTATCCAGGGTTACAGAGTCCAGCCTAGGATTAAGCATGAAAACATCTTATCATTTGTTTCCCAACATTTGTTTCTTAACCATTTGCTTCTATGGGAGTCATACCACTGAGTAATGCTCCCTGTAAGCAATCAGCTGAGCAACACACAAAGAAAATCTCGGTTTTAAAATATTGTGATGGTAGTTTTATCACTGCATTTGCAATTCTCAGCTGAAAGTAGATATACCCTCATCCTGTTATAGTTATTGTTACTCCCATTGTCTTGGTGACTTCTCCTGTGGTGAGGTTTAATTAAAAACTTCCCCCTCTGTCATGATACTAGAGGTATATTGGTGGTGGAGTCTTCCCTTGCAGTCCTGTGATAAGACAGCTTTACTGCATCATGTCTAAACTTAATAATAAATATATTTATAATATATATATATATATTATATATATTTATATATAATATATATATAAACTTAATAATAAATATATTGCAGGAGGGTAAGCAGTGAGAAACAGCACCAGTTCATTGCTGGTGCACACAACATAACAAAGCAAAACAAAATGAAATGGCATTTTGCAGCAGGGATAATTTTCTCAACCACAGGTAAAATTATTTAAACAAATCTTTACAATCATTCCAGAAAGATGAGCATTATGTCCTAAATGGACATAAATATCATCACTCCTCAAGGGCACAAAGCAAATTTGTGCTAATTATGAAGTCCAATGTTGTTGACATAAAATGCTACCAAAGTAGGGAATGAGAAAGAAAGACTGAGGGAAATAATTAAATCAATGATGAATCACTAAACTGATTTTCCCTTGAGATCAATAAGACTTTATTCCTGTATAACTTGGAGAACAGGATAAACAGATCTGTAATGACTAATAAAGACACAGCTAATGCTGACCTGAGACTCTGAATGACCAGTTACTCCATTCCAGCCCAATTTTCCTATTAAGCGCTCCTTTAGAGGAGCATCAGTAACATCTTTGGTAACATTTAAAGAAATTACAGCTAGCATCTTTACTGGTAGTTTATCAATCAGTGATGGATTAACTTGCCGTGCACCAAAATAAGCATACTGCTCAGAGTTTGAGAGGTATCTCCCTCTAACAAATCTGCCATTGCAATTAGGCTTTTAGGCAGTATTTCTTTAAAGCAGAAAACAATGATACTGCTTCACAACCAAATAACTTTTTCTGCCTGTTCCACATGGATGTAATTTTGGAGACAACAACAGTCTTGAAAAAAATCAATGAAAATGAAAATTGTTTTCTTCTATAAATTACTAATGCAAAACTTTAGGAATACTGACACTACAAACAGTGCTTCACATGCACAAAAGTAGAAGTACATAGATTAATTTGAGTATTTTCTCTCCCTCACCTGTATACGGCTTTTTTGGCAATGTTGTAGTTGGCCCTAATCAGAAGATGAGTCACATTTACTAGAACAGTCATCAGTCTCTCCCGGTCTATGGCTTTTTTTGTATTGAAGTCTATAAAATTCTCCGATACGAATCTCACTGAATTAGAGTACTCCTCATATGGCTGTAGTGACACGCCTGCTGCTCTTGTGCTCAAAATCTGCCCATTGCCCTGAGTATGAAAGACAGAAAACATTTTTCAAATTTGCATGTAAATTTTACTTAGTTATTACATTTAGTGTCAGATATACATCCAGATAACAGAAAAAAAAAAAATAAAAAAATAAAAAATAAATTATTGCTCTAGGAAAAAATAAATAAATTAAAGGTCTGAATTTTCCATGTATTCAGGAAGATTGTAATGCCATTCTCTTTTGGTTCAGAGACTCCAGAAACATTTGATTTTCTTTTGGAAAAAAAAATACTAAATTTCAGAAATCAACTCTGCAAAACCATCTCTTTTCTGCTTGGTTTTATTGTTAAGTATACATTACAAAATAATGCTTTATGGAGGTGTCTGGATTTTGTATAGTCTTACTTTTTAACTGCAATATAACTCTTAAAAAAAAAAAAAGTAATCAGCAAGAATATTCATCTGTTTCATAAATATAAATCATCCCTGCTTATTGTAGTTACTTTTGTAAACACTACTTGGTTCATTTATTAATTATCACCTCACATGTTTTCACAAAGGATAGTATTTAGTCATTTATTATTTAAAAATAGTACTGTATACCTACAATTTCAGAGAAACAGAATAGAAAATTAGAGAATTGATTAGCAAGAAAATATTGGTAGTGACTTTTAAGAAGGGATTTAAAACTGAGATTTAAGAAGGGATTTAAAACTGAGATTTAAGAAGGGATTTAAAACTATTACGGTAGAAATATTATTTCACTTCCCTTCTTTTTTAACCTATCTATAGATTCATAGTAATGTTTGAGTAGTAGCCAGCTGAAAACAATCTACCTGAACAATGACATCCACACTAGATACTATATCACTGTCCACGCTCTCCATTGGAATGTCATAAGACACCGTATACTTCAAGTCTCCACCAAAAGCCGTGAGCTGAAAGAGTAAAAAAAAGAAAGCCTTAACAACAAAATAACCTCCAATCAACACAAAGAGGCATGAGACAATATAATGCATTTGTCCCAAATTAAAGGAATACATGGGTTTACAAACACCACTTTCCAGGGAAAATTTAACATGCTGTGCCTATCAGCACAGGCACAAGTGCTGACTTGTTACTGTGCAGGTGGGGAAAGCTAGCTGAAAGCTCTACAGATGATTCAGATAAGTACCCTCATTCAGTGAAACACCCACAGAACTTTCAACAAACAGCAGGGTTTATGCTACCATCCTAGCCAAGGGGCAGAGCACGTGGGAGTTACATTCCATCTCCCACCTTTCAGGCTCCTTAGCCCCACATCTGCTGCTGACTACTTCAAAGTAAATGAAAGAGTTGTATCAACAGTTAGAGCTACATTAAATGGATGAGAGATCAGAATTTGAGTGAACATTCCCCTCTGCAAAAACTACTCCCTAAAGTTACACTTCTGAAACTTGTGTTCGTTTTGCCTGTCACTATACTAAGAACAGGGGCTGCATGAGCAAAGAGGCTAGAATGAAAAAATAAATAAAAATAAAGAAGTGAGGATGCAAGGTCACCTCTACTCAGAACTGGTGAGGCCACACCTGGAGTACTGTGTCCAGTTTGGGGCTTGCCAGTACAAGAGAGACATAGACATACCAGAGAGAGTCCAGTAAAGGACCATGAAGATAATAAAGGGACTGGAGCACCCTTCATATGAGGGAAGACTGAAAGTACTCTGTGTTAAGCCTAGTCAAAGCTCAGAGGGGATCTCAATGTTTATAAGTATCTAAAGGGAGGGTGCAAAGATAATCAGAGCCAGGCTCTTTTCAGTGGTGCCATGACAGGACAAGAGACAATGGATAGAAACTGGAACACAGGAGGTTTCTGTGCACTTTACTGTGCAGGTGACTAAACACTGGCACAAGTTGCCCAGAGTTAGTGGAGTATCCCTCCTTGGAAGCATTCAAAAGCCATCTGGACATGGTTCCTCGGCAAAATGCTCTAGGTGACCCTGCTTGAGATGGGGGATTAGACAGGATGACCTCCAGAGGTCTCTTCTCAATTATTCTCTTGGAAAAAATAATAAAATAAAATAAAATAAAATAAAATAAAATAAAATAAAATAAAATAAAATAAAATAAAATAAAGACTCAGAGCTCGCAAAAATTAAGACCAGAGCAAAAATTAAGACCAGTCAGTTGGAAACTAATAAATTTGAAATGGAAGATGAGCAAGAAGAATATAATGGTCCTGTCAACTCTATTGAATGAGGTGTGAAGGGGGGCTTTGGGATGGGAGCCACGAGTATAGGGAATGTGAGCAAGAAAGCTAGTAACAGTCAAGAAAAAGAGGGAGATTATGTTTTGCCATCAAAGATAGGCTGAGAAGAAAGCGAGGAGATGAGTGAGCTCAAAGAGAGAGCAAGAAGGGAAAAACTGAGGACATCTAGCCAGGAACACTAAGATTCAAAGAATAGAGACAGGTTGAGAAGTCTGGTAATACTAGGTTTATATGTACTTTGTAATTATGGCTATATTACATTGTGTATATATTCCAAATATATTCAAATTCTAATTACTTTTCATAAGCTAAACAAAAAAACAGACAAGACAACTCTGAAGGTTTCTGTGAACAGTAAGAAAGCATTAAACTGAAAAACAAAACTTTGTCACATGGGAAAGATGTAAAAATAAAGTTCTAGGAGCAAAGAAATGACTTTAAGGTATATTAAGATCCCAGTAAATAAATTTTTTGGTAAGCAGAAATATACATACTGTTCATGTACAAGAATGTTGTTAGAGCGATACAGTATGATTAAAATTGGGAAATTAATTGTTCTGACTCTAAGAACTCACTTTATTTCCTAAATATGGCTCAGGTGCTGACCAGTAGTAGGTATTTTTCAGCACTTTCACAGCCTCAGTGTTGTTGATGCTTATTTGATGGGGGCCATCCAATTGGCTTCGCTGAGGTTGCACGCCCCTTGCATTATACAGATCAGTAACGAGCCATCCAGTCATGTGTGATATCTGCAAGAAATAATGCAAGAAATTAACGGAGTCAGGCCTGGTGTCACTGAAAAAGCAGTCACTAAACTTAACTGATCCCTAGATATTTATTTCAACTGGTGAATCTATAACACTTTTATTAACACATTCCAATACACACAAATGGGGCACTTTATCCTATGTTAAGACTAGGACTGTCTCTGGCCCTGTAAGAGACAAGAACACAAACACAGCAAGTTTGATTTTCATCCTCCCAACAAAATTTGCATAATCTCTTCAATATACAAAGAAATTTTAACAGCATGAGGTCAGAAAGCAAATATATATATATATATATTTTATCACAGACTCTGCTAGCCAATGCTTCTGGTATTACTGCAAACTAGTGGGCCCAAAGCCTGCACTGAAAAGGCATGTTGATCACCTCAGAGCTGCCAAATGATACTGAAAGTCTATTCCTCTGTAGGAAAACACATGCCAGAATTTAGAATTAACTTGGGCGCATGTCAAAGAGAAATACAGTATGTTTTGCAGCTGCCTGAGGAAAGAATACTAGGTCACGGAGGTAACATATAATACCTGACTGATGGGCCATGTTAGGCTGTCACAGACATCAGAAACTCCAAAGCAGAAGCACTCTGTGCAGCCCTGAGGATTTCTTTCTTGCAGGTTGTAGAATCCAGGTTTACAGAGGTCACAGTTTTCACCTTCTACATTTTCCTGTGAATGGCATATAACATTTGTTTCACATCAATATTATTATGGCAACAAATACAGTGGATTAGATGGGATTTAGGCATAACAGCATTCAGAAGGTTCTAAAAGAAAACAGATTTCAGCCCAGCAGGCTTACTGAATAAGACTCAGTGCTTAAAATGAAAATTAATTAGAATTTGCGAGTTCATCAAAATCAAAATAGACCCTGGTAAAGGTTCTGTTGCAATGAAACTTCAGCACGTGGGAAGGGTTTGAAAAGCTTCTGCCAATTTGCCAGTCTGCTTCTCTGGTAGCTTGAATTTCTAGCTTACTCTGGAGATGGAGCTCCCATCTTTACTAAATCAAGAGGCCTTGCTTCTAAGCCTGGCTCCTGGAGCTACCACAGCCAGTTTCAAGACAACAGTTCCTCAACCACCTACTAATACTTGTACGCACCACCACTGCCACCTCCTCCTAGAGGAATTCCACGTACATTTATGCTGCTCCTTTAGCTCCTAGCACTGGCCTGCTGCCTCCTTACTAAGCAAGCTGGGTAGTTGACAGCACACTGCTACATACCTTCCACTTTACCCAAAGAACCACTCCTAATTCCAGCCTTAGATTTGGCTCAGTGGAGCAAATTTCAGGCCTACCAGAGAGAAATCTAAACACAAACAACAGTCTCCTCTTGTCGACCAGTGTTTGGCATATCAAGTTTATTGAAGACCTCTCTAAACAGGTAGGTTATGTATTTTTGTATATAAAATAAAGACCATTTCTGCAAATCATACAAAAAAATCTAGATGATCCTCATCTCATCTCTTTTATTCAAAGGCTGAAGATGCTATTTGTTAATATTTAAATTTTTGATTTATACAGAAAAAAAAATATTGTATGCTTCATTTCTGTCTTCAGGATATATACTTGGATCACACGTTCCATTTTGTCTGTATAAAATTTGAAGAAATTACCATTTGTTTCTTAATGAAAACCAATTATCATACCCAATGACTAGACCTCAGGAGCTGTTGGGACTGAAAAAAACAGTACGAATGGGATGTGACTGTTATTAAAACCCTACAATGGAAGTAGAGCAAGGTGCCTATGAAGCTCAGGGAATAATGAAGGGTGTTACTGACCACAGCTGTTGCAAGTAAGCTGACTATCTCATCAAAATGGGGACTGGAGGGCAGTGTTTGTTATAGATAAACAACTATCAACAGTCAACTAGTGATGTAAATTTTTATTCCTGAGTTCATTTTAAAAGTGTGAATGTCTCCCTGAATTCTCCCGATAAGCATACTGTGTGGGCTTAGGTGTAAATATGTTGCTTTTTTTTTTTTTAAAAAAAAAAAAAAAAAAAAAAAAAGACAAACAGCAAAAGAATTTTGAAGGGAGCAACAGGCCTGAGCTGGCTTTAACCCATGCATTCCTCCCTGTTAACAGGGGAGGCCCAATGCTGTGATGGTGGGCATATAATGACCAATAACGGGAATTGCATTTGTACTGTCATCCAACTGTATATTACAATTGCCAGATTGCCCTTGTATAGTCAATTCACTACATTGTTCTTCTGAATTGATAGTCAATGTAACATCTTTTCAATTTGATTTTGATATAAAACATTTCCCCCTCCACATGTGGAATATCTGAAATAATTTGGTCAGAGTTTTAAAATCCAACAGCTATGTTTCACAAATGATCAAACATGAAATTCAGAGTATAAAAGATAAGTTTGCTTTACTGTGTTCAGAGAGATGACACAGGCATAGAAATTAGGAATTCTGTCTCCTTCATTTAAAGTTTAGAGCACACGATATAAATGGGCTGATGGCTAGTGACACTCAGTGATCTGGCATAAAAAATATGTATGCCATGGTCATGCCCATGACAGCATCGAAAAGGATAGTTTCTCATCCAGTTTATACCAAAATTTTAACCAGTAAGCCACAACAGCTAAAACAGTGTTACTGTAGTTCAGAATCAGGCAAAATGTTTGTATCTCTGTTTTTCTCATTTAAATTGGCCATTGGAACTATTTCTTTCGTCCAGACTCTGGTTATTTATACACTTGATTTTTGGATCAGATAACTCATGCAAGAGAACTAAGCAGTTTCAGAAAAACTGTCAAACAAACCATGTTTTTGTTGGCTCCTGTTCACTGTCATATTTGGCAACAAATACATAAGTTACTAGCTAACAGTTGGTTCAGAAAAATACGTCTAACTTCTTTAAATATTGACACACTGCTTGGTAACGAAGTTCAGCAGAATCTACAGCTGCAAGATATTTCAAGAGGGCTGGGTATTTACCCAAAATGAAAGGGGTGATGTCAAAACTGCTTTTTTGTTAAAATTGTTGATGGGTCATATTTTGTAATCAAATAAATAACTCATATTTCATACATATGTCTAATTTAACTGTTCCAATAATTATTCCTTCTATACGCATATTGTTACTTCACACAAAACAGATTTTATAAACACATCCTTTCTTTATGTGTCATTAGTGGCTTAAGAGAAACATCAGCTCATCCTTAAAACCAAACCCAGCTAGACACACTGTTGGTCTCCCTGTGATTCTCTCACACTCAGATGTGCAATTATTATTTGATTTTAAAATCAGTCTGGTCCATTTTTATAGAGTAACATACAGAACACTAAATATCATAGAGAACTATTCAACTTAATTTACAATATTTTCAGTTCAGAGAATTGTTAGTCATTTTAAGTTCTAGTTAATAAGTTCTAGTTGTGACACCAAGTCACTTGTTATAAAAGAAGTGATCTCTAGTTAATGAATAAATTCCCTTTATTTTAAAAAAAAAAAAAAAAAAAAAAAAAAAAGATTTACAAATTCAATCCATGGATTCCCTTTTAAACAAAAATAATCAGTTTAATACTCACTTTGCAAAGACAAGGTTCTGTGCATGGATCTTCATTAATGCTGCCAATTATGCTGCAGTTACAACGCAGGCAGTTTGGATAGCCTCGATACCCAAATGCGCAACGGTCACATTTTTCTCCTGTGTAACCTTCTCTGCATTGACATTGACCTGGCCACATCCCTCAAAAAGCAAAAATTAATAAACAAATAAGAGCAGGCAGTAGGTTGGATTCAAGATGTCTCAGAGAATGCCAGTAACTTAACATCCCTTTTTAATTTTATTCCATGTTAATTCTACATGGACACTTGACGTAATGTCAATCTCACCATCTATTTTTCGTGTTCGGAGTACCAGATGCACAAAGACTGAATCAGAATGCATTTTATGACAGATATAACAGCATTCATGAACAACAATGTTAGATCTCAATCCTTTATATAGCTTTACATAGTCAGAGCCTTCCAACTCCCACACAATAAGACCACATTCAGGGACCTGACACATCTTTCACCTCGCTTTTCTAAATATTCACCATTGTTCTGAAAAGGTACCTAACTGGCAGCCATTCACAACAAGATACAATTTCCTCATACTTCACAGCCCAGACATATTAGCCAGATTTGAGGTTTAGAGAGAAGACATTTCCTGTTCCCTTACCACGCTGTGAATCAGAATGGTGCTCGTCTTTAACACAGTCAGAACTCAAAGATCCAAATGGGTCACAGCCACAGGGATAGCAGGGGTGATCATCATAGGGAGAAACCTATGAGACAAATGTTCTCTGTCAAGTTCTCAAGTTATTAACTGGAAAAGTAAAGTTACTTCTGGTTTTTGTCTGGGATCACTGGAACTAGCACAAATGAAGACTAGAAAAAAATGGTATACAACAACAGATCAAGGGACTCAATCTGTTTAATTTTAGCAAACAGAAGATGGAGGGGGTTGCAGTCTAGAAAAAAAAATGCAGGAACAAATTTGATCTTCAATAACACAGGCAAAGGTATAGTAACTCTAATGGCTGGAAGTTGAAGCTTGACATATTCAGCCTAAATATACATTTTTTAGTGTGACAGCAGTTAACCACCGTGATAGTTTGCCAATGTTTAAGACAAGAATGGATGTTTTTTGCAAAGATACTCTAGTTCAATGAAGAAGGAAATGAAAAAAAAAAAAAAATTGTTGGCTCTGTATTCAGTGGGTGGACAGATTATTTCTTCATGAAGATTCATTCTGACTTCATGATCTATACAACTTTGAAATATAAGGGAATATAGCTCGTATGGCAAGGATTTTCTTTTCTTTAAGGGAAATCTGAAGTTTTCCTTTGAGGTACTTCAGATGTAAAGCAAATCAGTAATGACCTCTGGATACATGGCCACAAATGGCCACAAATTGACTAAATATTTCAGTGCTTCTTAAAACAAGTGAATTAGAGAATCTTAGACTCAGGTTTAATTATCCTTTGGCTGAACTGTACCTGGTGTCTAACCACACTCCTACGACTCACCCTTGTTCTCTGCACCTACTTATACTAGATTTCTCAAGCATGGGCTTTTGAAAATATGTATGAACCTGCTGAAGCAAGACCACGTGGCACAGAAATTTAATTTGCTACCTCTCTTTATGCAGCGACCTCTTACACTGCAGGAACTTCATGTTCTGTTACTCACATATTAAAAAATGTCTTTTGTGGAGACATTTAGGTTGTTTTCTAAAGAGGGATGGACACTTGTCAATAAACTGGACAGTAGATGGGCTCAGATAGACTACATGTTCTACAATAAACATGTCAATAAGAGTATTTGTTGCAGTATCTCATGAGTCATAGTCTGACCTTAGAACCATGTGATGGTCTTTTTTAACACTGATTAAAATGGGGTGGTATAGGACAGTACATAAATTTGGCACTTCTGAAGTCATCAGATCTTCAATGCTGACATTTTTAGAGCTTTATCCACAGGAGAAATGGGTTTCCTATAACAACATCTACGTTTCCACACTAGGAAAACATATTTACTTATTCTTTTCTTCTCCAACAGTTTCTTTCAGAGCAATTAGACCTTCCATTCCATACAACTGGACAAGCACTTTATGCTTTTCTCTGAAAGTTGTGGTGGTATGTGATTTATAAAAATATCCCGTATAGTTTCTAGTTATTCTACAATGGATAACAATGCATATATGAATGTACAATGAACATTAAAATGGTATATTCCAAATCTTACTTTGTGTGGTCTAAAATATCCATCAGCACACATTTCACAGTTTATCCCAGTAGTATGTTGAGTACAGTTTAAGCAGACACCACCTCCTATATACTGGCCATGAATATCCATGCTTCTTTTCTGATCTGCAATACTCTGGTTGTAATAACAATCTTCTGCTTTGTTATGACAGTTGCACTCTAAGAAGAAACAAAAAAGATATCCACTTAAAAAAAAAATACATTACAGTTTCTACAACGCTGACACTTTTCAAAGAGGAAATTCTAAGTAGAAGAACATATCAATTCATCTCAAATGTGTGATATTTTTTTCTCATTAACCATGCTGTATGCATCAGCAGCCTCAAGTACACTCAATTTCTTAGCAAGTAAGCAAGTTTCAAAAACACTGTCACCACTTCAATAGCACCCTTCTTAACAGTATTCCACAGATCAAGCTCCTCTCAGGAGTGATGTCAATAGTAATCTGTGATTTTACTTTTAGCTGCCCTTATATCTTCTGTCCTCATTATAGGAGAAAATCTGCCTGATTCATCTCTTATTTGTATTGTAGACAAAAGTCAACAGTACCAATACGTAAGATATGATTTAGGTTACATTTGATTTAGGTTAGAACATACGTTTCAGTCCAAACAAACACTTATTTTCCAAACAGTGGCATTGAAATTTGTGTAAAGACTTCTACTTAAAATATAGTTTTCCATTTGCAACTATAAATTTTATCTAACTTTATAAGCTTCTAATTGTCTGCAGCTTGTGTCAGGCATTAGTGATGTGAAGAGGAAAAATACACTAACTAGCCCTAGAGACAGTCATCTGTACTGAATTAGTGTCACAGCCTAAGTCAATCTATCAACTAATCTGAAATGTAATTGGCCAGCAATGACTTTCTTTCAAAAGATTTGTTATCAGAACAAAGTGGCATGGTTTTTTTTGTCTGTTTTGTTTTGTTTTTTATCTGACAAACTTTATGATAAGTAAGAAGTTTGCACTTCAATTAGCTAACAAAGTGATTAATGAAAATCTGCTGGTTTTTACAGGAGTATAATAAATCCTCAAGTCTCTTTTGTCTCATCTTTCTGAAAGTTTTGCTGCATGACACTTCCATTAGCTAGGCAGTCACATTAGACAAAATATTTAAAAACACCTAAATAGTTAAGATTATAAGTAGGCCCTTTACTCCATGAAGACAGTAGTTTGGGGATATTTGGGGGAATCGGTATAGATCTGTATGAAAAGCAACCGCAAACAAGAGCATAATAAGCCTTTATGAAATTATTTAAACCTTTGTGCATACTTACTCTCACACTTGTTCCCAGCAGAAATGGTTCCTGGTCTCCATGGTTTTTGATGATACCCAGGACAGCATTTGTTACAGCTCTCTCCACATGTGTTGTGCTCACACTGGCACTGCAATTTCTAGGAAAAAGAAGAAAACATATCATTTTATTTAAATATTTTAAATGGATAATTTACTCAATGTTCTCATAAGTCTGCCTAGTATCTGATTTATTAAAAAAAAAAAAAAAAAGTCAACACTCACAAATACTGATTAATTAGCATTGGACTACTCAACTACACTGGATCAACTACTGGGAAGTAGCTTTTCTACAACAGGGAAACTCCTCCTTTTGCAGCTCAGACTACTTCTTGTAATGCCCTTCAAGTTTTTAATGCCAAAATTTAATTTTAATGCCAAAATAAGAATTCTCTTCAAAAAAAGTTACATTACCAGAGACCTAGCTATGCTTACAAAGAAAAGGAAGAAAATTATAGCAAATAATTTATTTGTATTATGTCATACTTTAGCCTTCTCTTTCCCATTCTCCTTAGGCAAAGACTTTCTAAAATTGGACAAGTTGTTCTGTAGAAAATAGATCAGTAAGATCAAAGAATACCTTTGTGATTTCATCCAGGGGACAGCTTCGAGCATGGCCATAACAAATACACATGCCACCAACAGAGATGTCCTTTATTGAGTAGTAGTACTACAAAAATTGAAGTTGAAAGAAGAATGATTAAAATACATCTTTATATATCTTCCCTCCTATGTAATAAAATAGCAGCATTCTATTATTTTGTGACTTAAAATATGCCAAGAAAATACTATGAATTTCTGTCAGTTAGAATGATAGAATAGCATCACAAAGTCATTTATGTTGGGAAAGTCCTCTAAGATAATCTGGTCCAACCTTTAACCTAGCACTGCCAAGTCCACCATTAAACCATGTCACTAAGCTCTACATCTACATATTTTTTTGAAGACATCCAGGGATGTTGACTCAACTACTTTCCTGGGCAGCCTGTTCAAATACTTCACAACACTTTTAGTGAAAAAAAAAAAATCCTAATATCCAACCTAAACCTGCCCGGCACAACTTAAGGCCATTTCCTTTTCTTATTGCTCGGGAAGAGAGCCTGATCCCCGCCTTGCTATAGCCTCCTTTAAGGTAACAGTAGAGCACAATAAGGTCTCCCCTGAACTTCCTGTTCTCCAGCCTAAGTAACCCCAGCTCCCTCAGCTGCTCCTCCTAAGACTCATTCTCTAGACCCTTCACCAGCTTCGTTGCTCTCCTTTGGACATGCCCCAGCAGCTCAATGTCCTCCTTGCAGTGAGAGGTCCAAAACTGAAAGCAATATTTGAGGTGTGGCCTCAGCAGAGCCGAGTACAGGGGGAAAATCACTTCCCTGGTCCTGCTGGCTACACTATTCCTGATACAAGCCAGGATGCTGTTGGCCTTCTTGGCCACCTGGGCACACTGCTGGCTCATTCAGCTGCGTGTGAACCAATACCCCCAGATCCCTTTCTGCTGGGCAGCTTTCCAGTCACTCATCTCCCAGCCTGTAGTGTTGCATGGGGTTGTTGTGACCCAAGTGTAGGACCCGGCACTTGGCCTTGTAGGACCTGGCACTTGGCCTCATACAGTTGGCCTTGGCCCATAAGTACAGCCTATCCAGATCCTTCTGCAGAGCCCTCCTACCCTCAAGCAGATCAACACTTGCACCCAACTTGGTGTCATCTTCAAACTTACTGAGGGTGCACTTGATCCCCTCGTCCAGATCATTGAGCTGTGGGAAGCTGTCCATTTGGGGAATTTTTATATTATTTTTCCCATGTTTTTCCTCAGTGATACAAAACAACAACTAACTTTTAACTAAGTTTTAAGTTTCAGGAAAGACCACCAACAGTAACCAAAATTTGCTTGTAAAAGAATTTTTTTCCACTCTAAAAGCCATGCAGAATAACAAAATGCTTATATTTGAATTTCAATTTGTGAAGTAAAAGTGTGCTTTCTTAAAATGGGAACTATTCCCTCCCTTAAAATCACTTTGTGCACTTCCTTCCAGACTACATCTGCTACTAGTGTGAGGTAGTATATTAGGCTATCCAAACTTTTAGCTTAAAATTGGTGATACAGCAGAATAGAATCCATTAATATTGCAATGTGGTGAGCAAAAGCACATACATAAGGAAAATATTTAATTTTCAAGGCAAGGAAGAGGCAGGAAATGACCATCTGTGTTCAGTTACAGCTGCAGTATTGGTTGGCCTGTTTGTATCCTGGGAAGTATGTGCTAGTACTACAGGGGAATGAAAAAAAATATTTTTGACCACACTTCTGAGTAGAAAGTTCAAGACTCTCAGATCTAACAACCCTAATGTCATCTGCTTCAGGATGAGGAGGTGGCCCTGGGTGGTCACACCTGCTTACTCCATGGACTGTTATTTCACTGAAGGATCTTGGAGATGGAGCAAACTAGCCTCTTTGATTAAATACTTAATTTTTAGGTGTTTATTTTTTTATTATAACATTAGCAGAAAAAAAAAAAAAGAACAATAAGCCCTTCACTACAGAGTACAGGTTCAGACTGAGAAGAGTAGGATGACCAGAAGCATAGCTGTATTTCTTAGTACAGAAAAAGTTCATTGCATTCCCTGCTTCACCCCCCTTTATCTTGTTTTCTTAAAGCTTATATTCTGTATGGCTCACAGCAGCTGTGTGCAGCTTGAAGTTCAACAAAAGACTAATGCTAACCAAATGCTACAGAGAGAAATAAATAAAAGAAGCAAAACACAGAAACAAACCTGCTGTTAAACACTTAGAAAAGTTTTGCATCAGCCCTTTTGCAAGATTGTGTACAAGACAGCGATAAAATTGGTATCAACAACTGGATATAGTCTTCAAAAACAATAAAAATGGAATAGAGAAAGCTGGAAATGACTACCTTCATTGTCATTGGTTACACAGTGGATGAGACACAAAGTGAGACATCAAGACCTGAGAACCCTGGCCCAGTAAAATCCATGTCTTAAGGATATGAAGATGTATAGCTGTTCATGCAAAGCTGCACTAAGTCCTGCTGGGTAAACTAATACTAAGCCCTGGATTATACAGCAGTGTACGTTATGAAGGCAATGGGAATGCTTATCCTCAGCACCCTTGTTTCCTATGTAAACTGCATATTTGTATGTCAAGCTGTCCTTTTTGGAGTGTATTTATTGATATTATAGTATTATTGAAAGACTTAAATTATCTACCAGCCTGTTCCGTAGGAATATCTCACCTGTTCATCTTTTTTTTTTTTTTTTTTTTTTTAGGCTAGACATCAGGAAAAGATTCTTCACCAAAAGGGTGGTTGCACACTGGAACAGGTTCCCCAGTGACGTATTCACTGCACCAAGCCTGTCTCAATTTAAGAAGCATTTGGACTGTGCACTTAGTCACATGGTCTAAAATTTTGGGTAGACCTGTGTGGTGCCAGGAGCTGGACTCAATGATCCTTACCGGTCCCTTACAACTTGGGATATTCTATAATTGTATGTGTTAACTGTTGTCCAGCAAAGCACAGCTGGAACAGACATCTAATCCTCATGCATGCAATCCATGTTAGCAAGTCCCCCATGGGGCAGATGGAAGGAGCAGAACATCCAGATCTTGTACTTCAGAAATGCTGCAGCTGAACAGGCACCTTCCATGGAGGTGAGAGGGGCACTACCTTGAAAGTACTCACCAAAACCTGCCAAGAGCCAGGCTCCTTTTTGCCTTCTATACCCAGCTACCCAACACAGTTTCAATATCAAGTGTATAAAGATTACTTAAAACTCTTGTGTTAAAATTCTAGGTGTTTTGCATTATTATTTCTGTGCTTGAAAACAGTCAAATGCTTTTAAATGCTTTATTAAAGAAAATGAAGAAAACTCTTATCAGACATCAAAATTCACCATAGCAAGGTTTACAAATAATTCTTTTTATGGATCAGAGCACTGAAAACTTAACACATGAGAAATTGTACTGAAATTACATCAAGAACAACCTCAAGTGACACTTTCACTAGCCAGACCCCCTTTTTTTTTTCTTTTCTGATAGAGAATTAGAAATGATACTCCTATCTAAAATCATTGGAGCAAATAAATTAAAAAAAAAAAAAAATCTTTAAAATTATTTCTTGAAGTTGTCTCTGGCAAGGCATTGTTGCTAATAAAGTCAAAGGCAAGGCAAGAACTATTTAATAACCTTATAAAACAACTCTATGAATGGCAAGGATCAAGTACTTCCTCAAAGAGATCAGAAAAGATTTTCCCATTCTGCCACACTGAGAAGTGTTTCTGAACAATCATCTTACCCTTCTGGTAACTATGGGATCTAGTTCTTTAGGGTCGTGATGGCTGAGCGTCATGAGGTCAGCATTAAGGGTTCTAATACGCTGCAGTCGTAGGCGAATGTATCGTGCAGAAGTAAACTCCAAAAGCTTTTCCGAAGGATCATCAGCACTAGGCCTACCGTTGATCAGTGACGTGTGAATCTAGAAAGAGGGTATGGCTTAATCATAAACATAACTACGATCCATTTACAACAACAAACATCGTAGTGTGAGAATTAAAAACATAGGATTAGACTTGTTTTTTGGCAACTGAGGATGGTGAGATGTTAAATTACCTGGAATTATTTTTTATTTCCCACCCTCCACCTGCAGGTATAATTCCCACTTCCTGACTAACACAGTTTTGAAACCACCACTCTTGGCTCATCATAAAGTCTCACGTCTCCTGGATATTTTTGGAGTTAACATATGGAGAAGAGCAGTACCACAAGCTAGTCCTTAGTTACCTTGTCTTCCTTCTTCTTCCTTATTGACATGGAACATGTAACTCTGGCCATAAGCATGGTTTTGTCCTTACAGATTTTTTTACACCATTTCTAGGTATCTTATTACAAAATATGATATTGTGCATGTGCTCAGTGTGGAGTCATTAATCCTATATCCTGTTGGGACAGGGCTGCCCAGTCAGCAAAGAATACTCAGTGATATGACAGCACAGTGGGAAGCCACAATGCAGATAATTGAAAGCAGGAGGCTGCCACCACGAAACAACCCATCTGGTCTCCATCTCCATCTCGTACAATCCCAAGTTGGCCCCAGGAAGTTGGCTTTTGTTATCAGGCAGTGCAGCTTATTCCAGAAACATCTCCCTGCTCCCTTTCCAAAGGAACTTAAAAACACACAAAGATGTAGTTTCATATGATCATAGAATCATAGATGACACAGTTTGTGCTGCATTTTTAGGTAGAAACTGCAAAATGAGACCTTAATACCACAAATAAGTGTTAAACAGTACACCTGTTGTCCACCTCAACTAGTAAAGGGTCATGCACTGGGCTCATCAGATACATTTTAGAGTGCATGGTACTTCCTCATTTATGTAGAGCAATGTTGTCTCATATACTATTCTTGGATTTACAGTTTGACCTTTGTCCAGTATTGCCAAATATTTCTCCTGAAAATATTAGTAAAAATTTAAAATGAAAAAAGTAGTTTAGTTCTGCACAGCTAGGGACTTCACAGACAGCAATTGTGTTATTTCAAAAATATGCAGAGTCTGGTAATGGAGTTCATACTTATAACTATATACTTTTGCCATTTATGGTCTATCACCATTATTTCTAAGTATTCTAATATAACATGTTTGAAGAAAAGTGAAAAGCCCATTTAGAAACTAATCATCATCCATTTTCCAGCTGCAGAACAACAGGTACGAAACTAAGTTTTGCTAGGTCAGATCCTGCAAATTTGCATCGCCTTATGTAATATTCAGCTCTCACAGAAACAGAGAATTCCTCTAGTATGTCTAGAGGGTCTCAAAACAGGATTAACTAAAATTGTGTTAGACAGTTGACCAATCTGTTCTTGAAGATCACTGTTGATGATAACTCTCCAGTCTTTCAAGGCAACGCACTACTGTCCTTTCCTTGTTTTATTGTTAGAAATTCTCCTTATCCCTGAAGCATATTTTCCTTGTTGCAGTTTCAGATCACTTCTTTCATCATCTGCCACAGACATATAGAACAGACTACTCATTTTTGTACCTGTGTTGTATGCAACTGAAAACAGAACATGCCCACCCCATCTCAGTCTGTTTTCTCTTGGCAAACTGCTGCAATATATTCACTCAGAAGTCATGGTTTTTAATGGGATTTACATGACAGAACTGTTGGCCAAATATTCAAATAACATTGCATTGCTTCCACTGAAAATATATATATATATACATACATATAAATTCACTATACATAAGCCCAACTGTAGCACTGTGGATCATATCCTACTGTCATTAGGCATTAATTACAGATACAGAATTTGCTGAGCTCACTGTAATCCTTTGATTTTCACAATGAGAGAAGGAACCAACCATGGCGTCAGGTCTAGCATGCTGTGTTTCCTTCTTACCATTTAGGCTCTAGAGATCTGAAGACCTCTCCTGCCTTAAGCTCCAGTTATCTGGGAGTACCTATAATCTCTGTTCATGAATAGTGTTTTCAAATGATGAAAAGTGTAACGTTATTCACATATTAATTCTAAACTTATCTATTGGCTAGACCAGTAGAAGTTCTGTAATAATAGACTGTAATTTATATAGAGACAGCAGAGGAATCTTTCCTACCAGGAAAAGGAAGAAATAGGGACAGATACTAAAAGATTAAGGAAGAAAATTAAAGGTTCTCCATGTACACTTCTGTATTTGGCTAAAATACTGCATACATATTGTTTCTATATGCCTTATATATGCTGATATTCTTAAAGATCTGTAAGCAGATCTTCAAGCAGTATAAATCAGGTTAACAACAGAGTATAAAATAGTGCAGTTATACCTTTTTAAACCCATGAAAAATCTAGCAGCCAAACTGGCAAAATGTCTGATTTAGCTAAATGTTGTTAAGTTACATCCACATTTAGACACGTGGTCATTTAACCTATCAGTTCTTTCAGATCAGGGCACTACTAGCAAAGTGCACAACAGTGGCTTGCTAACAAATGCTGGATACCGATACAAGGCAGGTATCTGCAGACATCAGCTGATGTGTGGAACTTTGCACAGCCCCATACTTAAGTTCAATATATTGGCCAGAACAAGTTACAAAGTGTTAAATATACATTTTTTTAAAAGAGTGCCAAAATTCATGAATACAGTTTATGACATTCTCCGTGCAGGAATATTCTTGCCTGCTGCTCCAGCTACAATGGAGCAGTCTGTTCTTTGTGAACAACATTTATTTATGTAATATAGAGAAATTTAATTATGTCATTTTATATGTTCTTATGTTATGTTTTTATACTATTGCACTTAGAAAAAAAGGAATGTTCTGGATAGGGCTGTTGATTATATTTGTGTATATATATATAATTTTGTGTATATAAGGAAAAATAAATGAGAAGGAAAGTCACTAATCTGAACCTCTATCATTTCTGGGTTGGAGCTGGACAGCCTATCAGATATTCATTACAAGAAGCACTGTTTGTACAGTCAGCCTAAGGGCTTTCTGATTAATTGTGGTGAAAGCCAGGTTAAGTTTCTTTGTCTGTTCCACTTTATCTGTAGGGGATATGTTTACATCACTGAAATAAAAAAAATGGTTAAAACACATGGGACTTGATGTCACCTGAATTTCATTGTTTTTGTCTTGCTGAAGCATAATTTTATGTGAAAAAGTTTGACAAATTTCAGCCCTTACATGCATACACTCCACACCTTTTTAAGCAATAAATAAATACATGTTGACTCCTATGAGGCTAACAGTTACTAGCGTTCTCCATGGGATAACACTGCATTTATCATGCTCTTACATGATAGCATTCACGATAGAATAACCACTGGCTTTAATGTATCATTTCATTATGTGGCTGCCTCTAGAAATAAATTACACAAATACCATGAATAGAGTTTGCTAAAAGAACGAACAATCAACAGTAAGGCTGCATAACTCATAGCTCTTTTAATTATGCTACATCCCTGAAACAATGCCAAGGCTAGTTTAGGAGTTCCAGCTGTGCCGAGCACTTCAACAGTGTTTGCAGCTTTATCTCACTACCAGGTGTTCCTAACACAGAGATTTTCTTTATTAAATGAAGAACCTGGCAGAACATAGAGCCTCTGTTGTAGTTTTTCATAGGATAAAGCAACTAATAATTCACAGTTAATAGCCACCATCAAATTAGGTAGAGAAAGAGAGAACAAAGAGTTTAGTAATAGGAATGTGTAGAGCCAAAGACATGTTTTATCCCAACTTTTAAAAGTTTGCTATACTGGTACATGATGTAAAGATAGTATCATTAAAGAAGAATAACAGATCATCTGGTAGTGCTGAGGGCAATTAACTCTGTAATTGGAATTCAAGTGTTTTCAAGTTGCAGTCAGCCTGTGTTCACACTCGCAAAACACAAGTGCAAAAACAAACGTACCTCTCCATGTTCCAGGGGAACTAGTCTGGAATAATAGGAGGTGCAGATCACTTCATCATCTCTCTTGTACGTTGGTGGCCCAATTCTTGGTGTGATATTATAACGAGTTAAACATTCTGTGTCGCTAATTGCATAGTACTGCCATGGTCTGAACTCTGTGCCATCTATGGAGCGTTCCAAAATCCAGTTTCCAGGTCGTGGAGCATTAGCAGATTTGATGATGACATATGCAACTTGAAAGACCTAAAAAAAAAAAAATGCAAGAAGAAAAATTTAACACTTCATTCTGCTGTAAAAGACCATAAGAGGCAAACTACTAAAATCAACTAAAAATTTAAAGGCAGTATACAATTTGCCTGGGGAGAGGGTAAAATTTGGTAGACTGACTCTAGATAAAACTTCTGCATAATCTTTTATGATACTAATGGAAACATATCATTTTTGGTCAAAATTCTGAACATTACAAAAAAACAAACTGAAATATATATATATATATATATATACATACACACAAAGTTGATTTCAGGATTACTTGGGAATAACAGTCTTTCTAAGGAATGTGTGATATTTAGCTTTTTTGAACCACTGAAAGCTTCAAAGAAGTGGGTTCTTTTTTTTCTTTTTCAAAACAGCTGCAGCCAAAACAACTCTTTGTTTCACATTTTAGGTTGGAGTTTAATCCTCCCAGTAATAGCATTTCTGATAAGCTTTTTACATCCTATATTAAAAATCTCCATGCATTCCATTTTCATTCTGTGCTGAAGTTATTTAAAAACAAAGCTACTTACAGACACTGCTGAAAATGTACATAGATAAATAGATAAAGTGAATGTGACAAATATAAGTATGATAATGTTAATTAAGTAGTTCTTTTAAGGTATGGAATCTCCCAGCTATACAAGTAACCTTGAGTATTATTACTATTTTTTTTAACTATTCAGTGTCCAAAGTGAAAACTATCCCCACAACAGCATTGCTCTGCACTTCTCTGAGAAGGCAGGGCAGAAAATAAGTTTATATCACCTTTTAAGTGACTTTGTTGTGGCATAACCTGTTATAGGTTAGACC
This sequence comes from Heteronetta atricapilla, assembly GCA_011075105.1. Taxonomy (NCBI): domain Eukaryota; kingdom Metazoa; phylum Chordata; class Aves; order Anseriformes; family Anatidae; genus Heteronetta; species Heteronetta atricapilla. Next base: position 107,553,580 of record CM021732.1, read on the forward strand.
TATAGACCTTGTAAGATAACCTGTGCTGAACCCCAACTAGCTACAGCATCAGCCACTAGCACTGAAATGCACTTACTCCAAAACTAATATCTTCTTCCTTAACGTCACCTCACAAAAGGCTGTCTTTGCAAATTGATAAGACTCCTTATAAGATTTTAATGTCTTACATGCAGGATATTATAAAGCCCATTTAGAATAAAAATACCGTGCTATTTAACCATCACAGAGGTCTGTATTCTCACTAGAGTGGACCACTTGGTTAGCTGCTTTAATTATTGTAACTCCTACAATTGCTTTCAGATATTTTTAAATGTGTTGGGAGGGGTGGTTTGTTTGTTTTGTATCTTGTTGTTGCTGTTGTTTTGTGTTCCACAACACTGCCAGAGCAAGAACAGCACTTGCCATGTAAAAACATTTCAGTTTTGTCAAATGGAGAAATAGACATACAGAAATAAAGGGTAATTACGTTGTGTGCACAAGTGAACAGAGCTTTGCTTAGGAAATCTGCAGACATGAGATGGAAAAAAAAAAAAAAAAAGATTACATATCTTCTGACTTATTGGATTTAATATTTAAAAAATTCAAACAATCTTGGTTTTGATTAAAATCAGACATAATATAAAATGTGATAATCATCTAGTCTGATTTTATTTTTATTTATTTATTTTTCTCTCTGCTTGCTAACATCAACTAAACTATTTCCCTACTTATTACACAGTTGGCTGAACAACAAATGATCTACTTCTGATTACACTGAGATTTTTCAAGACCGATTATATTCTGCAGCTGATGTGGCTAGTTTTAAATCCAGTTCCAACTGGATTTAAATAACAATGAGTTATCCTTCATCACAAACTAACTGCAGGCAGAAATAAAAGTAGAAGATACTTTCATACAGGAGTATGTATATTAAATTTATTTTAAGTATCAAGTTTCTTAGTGAAGGAAAAAGCCATATAGAGATAAAATTTCTCAGAGCAACTTCCAGAGCAGTTCATTTGAACACTGTATCCTTTAAAGCCCATGTGTGTTTGTTTGTTTTTTATGGAAAAGTAGCTGTGTCTGGTTCTCAGGTCTTCCAGTGATTGATTTTTCCTCCATGTATGCAGTTCACCAAGAGCTGAAATGCATATATTTGAAACTGAGAACCCAAAAGAGGCATTCAAGAAATAATTAATGGTCTGTAACAATTGAAGTATGCATAGTCAGCCGGGGGAAAAAAAAAAAAAAAAAAAAGCCTCTTTTCCCTCTGGATTTTCTCAAGTCTCTTCCACATATAGCCCATAAGTACCTAAAAATACTTCTTAGGTAAATTCACGGGATACTGAATGTTCAAGAAGCAAGCTCAAGAAAATTTGTTAGTCCCTGAAATTATATAGGTTAAATATATAAACGAAAGGATATTGCATAAATGATCCTGGAATCAAGAAATCACAAGCCAACCTGCCAGTAGAAGTTACATTCTCAGGGATCACGTTCCCAAACAAGAGAACAAAGCTGGCAGAAGGGATTCAGGTGTCCCCAGTGTTTGCAGATGAAGACATTTTAAGGAAAGTCAACTTTTGCTTGGGAGACCGTACATCCCATAGCCTCTGCAACCTAGAATGGATCTGAACCAGGACTCCATGTAAGGCAAACTAACTCCAGACTACTTCTTTAAAGATTTTTACTTTAATGAGGTCTCCACATTCAAACATCACGGAGTGCAGTTTCTTCCCACTCTGCACGTTCACAAACTGGCCATGTGATAAACTTGAGCTGTGTGGCAAGAGCTAATGATTCGTATGCTTTAATCTGACTGTATAGCTTTCCCAGGACTCATTTCCTTATTGAGCTGCAAGGGTAAAAAGGGCAAGCCAAAGCAAGTTAGCAATTCCCAAGCAACCATAGATTAGAAATGTCATTTTACAGGCATTTCAATCCTGATTGTAAAGATCAGCCAAATAAACCTGTATGAAGAACCTCTTCTTTGTAGCAGCAAAACCAACATAACACATCACTTCTACTTTCTTTAGCCTTTCTAATAACCTTGTTTCCCTGAATGCAGATCCAGTATCATCAGGTATTCTGTTCTTGAAACAAATTTGCAAATAAGCCCTTTTCCCCATTCATCAGGCAATTTTGCATACTCTTTTGTTCAAGACACTGCTAGCAGCGATCACACAGTAGATGCTAGCCTGTTCCTGTTTCTGGTCATGGTCCTCTAAAACCTACACAGGTCCTAGCAAGCAATTTTTCCAGTAGTCTTTTTGGATAAAGGTTTCCAGTTACATTTTTCAGTTTACTTAGTTTGACAGAACAGTAAAGGAAGATATACTGTCTATTCATAACTATTTGAGCCCTGGTGTGCAAAAGTGAAAAGGGAAAGATAAGTCCCAAAAGATACATATATATATATATTTTTTTTTTCTAAATCTCAGTTTAACAAATCAGTTCCTTCCAATTTTATAAATTCAGCTAAATCTTTCCTCCAGGCTGAGTGCAGGAAGGCAAACAGCTCATCTGTGTTTTTCAAAATGGCATGACATGTCCTGTGGTAAAAATGCTTGTTACAACTAACATTACTCTGTATTTTTTAAGTAAAACTGAAAAAAAACTTTCTGCTTAATGGTGCCAATACATATAGATCTGCTAACCAAAAAAAAAAGCCTCTTTTTCTCCAATTTCATTTTCCTTTCTGAATCCAGAAAGTCTAAAATGAATGAATCTGTGCAAACACTCTGAATAGAAGATTACATGAAGGGATATTCTGAATATCAGTCTGTATTGTTCATATAAATAGTAAGAATCTGAGACATAGCAATTGCTTGCTACATTTTGCTCCTATGCAACCATTGCTTTGGAATAGAAGTTAATTTTATTCAAGCAGCATATTAGAAGAAAGTACAAATAAGTGAGCACCCTGAATTTTGAATCATCAGTTTTATAGCAATAAAAATGCTTTAAAGAAATTTGCCATATACAGTAAATTAGCATTGATCTAGTCAAGAGAACTGTATCTATTTTATATCAGCAAAGGGTTTGCCCTGACAGTAACCTCTTCTTGCCAAGTGATTTCAAGATGAAAGCTCAGTACATATCATATCATAACATTATTTATATTTGACTTTCTAATAGCAGCAACTGCAAATTACTTTCACAGTCTCTGAGTTGTAATCCAGTATTCATGAAATATTCATGAGCTATGACTTTATCAAAGTGGAGATGTTTTCACAACTTCATACTTGAGGTCTTCCAAGAATAACTGGTCTTGCTTTACAATTCAACAACTTTGATACAAATTTGTGCCATTCTGCTATGCCTAGCACTAAGCATGCTTAAATACCTTTGAAAGTCTGAAACATATTAATAATACTAAGGAAAATATTCATTGAATGCTGTGATGGAGAAATATTTTATGACTGGCACAAGCACACAACTGGCATTTGTAATAGTTGGCATTTATTTTAATTCATTATCATTTTGCAAAATAGCTGACCTGAGAACAGCTGTGTATTTTGTTTCTGTAGAACTGCCAGTGTAGAAAGTATGAGATCATCTTGTACATCAATACTACGTCTAATTGCTAAACTACTCTTTCCCCTGCTCTGGATCTTTGCCATACATTTTAAAGGAAAGGAAAAAAAACTCTTCCCAACTATCATGGGTCCTGGGAAGACTGAAAGGCATGACAGAATATACGTACCTAGTTTTTATGATCCATATGAGCTACAGAACTGTGATGTAGCCACCAGCTTCCCTTACAAAATGCTTAGCACTAATTATAATATCACAACACATTCTGAAGGAGAAACATCAAAACACCAATTTTGATCTTGAATAGATTAGTCAGCTTTCTTACCAAGATTCCACCAAGCTACTCTTCAGTCCAAACATTTTTAAACTAAATAAACTAACTGCAAGGAAGAATATTACCTGAAGGAATATTCTCTGCTCCCTTCAACTTTGAGCAAAGAGATGAATACAACCAACAGAGACTCTGGCCAGAATATATATATAAAATAAACTGGGGTGGAACCACAATTTCTACCAGTATCTTCCCTATATTCACCAGTTAAGCCTGCATTCCAGCACTCACTAACCCCATTGCTGGGTTGTATCTCTATGCTGTACATTAGTAACAATGCCAAAAAACAACCCATTCATCTTATTGTTATAACTTCTAGTAATTATTCAAAAACACTAAGCAATAATCAGATTCTATTTCTTCACATCACAAAGGGGTATTAATATATTCAATATTCTGTGAATGAAAGACTTCATTACGCTATTCAACCTATTTAATGCACAAAGCTTGAAATTTAAAAGAAAGTACCAATGCCAAAGAGACAAAGTAACACATATAGTTAGAGATACTGACTTTCAGGAATACCTTTAAAGTTTTTAGAAGAGTATTTTAACTCATTCAAAATGAAATTAGTGAAGTGAACAGTTACTAAAATCACTAGGGCCCTTCATATGTTTTTCTTCGTTATTTTTTACTTGTGCTGACTCGGTTAAAGTAAGGACACCAAGTCAGCTCTAATAACTTATTGACTTCAAGCATTCTTTATTAACTAAATCCTTCCTTGCAGAGCAGCAATTTACATTCACATTGCATAGCCTTAGATGCCTTCTCTCTCTCAAACTGTCTGAGGAAAACATAGAAGAAAGACCCCTCAGGGGGAACTTTTCAAATCAAATCAGTGAAACAGTATGGGACAGGAGAGGAAAGATACTTATTTGGAGAAATATCAACAGGGCTAAGATTTAGAGGGCAGTTCAGCTGGTCTGTTTCCAAAGTAAAAATGTTCTAGGAGAAAAAAAAAAAAAAAAAAAAAAAAAAAAAAAAAAACCACCTCACTCCCTCCTTCATTTTTCCTTCCTGTTTGCACATTTATAAACCAAACACCAAGTCAACTATCCAGACAAGGAAGTCCTATCCAAACCTGTCGATGACAAAAGATACCATATGTTTATTTTCCTAATAGTTCAGCTTTCTAATTAAAGAGGAAACTAGGCACTTGTTTAACCTATGCTCCATTTTAAAATGTGCTTCTTTTAAAACATCAAAGTTAAACCTTCTGTTTTAACATTAAAAATACTCAGACTGAGTTAACTAATTAAACTCAGTCAGAGTCTAGCAATCTTGCAAAAGCTTGTTACCAGCTGTGCACCAAGTATGCATTTCTTAGCTAGTAACAAAGCTAAGAGTTTGGAATTATTAATTTCAATTCATAGCAGAATTCATATTCAATGAAGTTGCAAATTAATATTAATTCATATTAATAATCTGTGAATTGGTGACCTATGATTTTCAAATAGCTTAGATCTGTTCAAATAAAAAGAAGAATCAAAGAAAACAAAAACCCATTTTCTTCAGAAATGACTTTGTCGTTGTTTGAGGCAGGGTAGGAGACTCGATTCTTCCATGCCTAACATACAAACCAACAAATTAGGGAATCATCTGTGCAGTCTGGCAGCCTCCCACGTAATAATTTTACCAGCTACAAGAAGGGGCAAATAACTCTAAGCTTCTGGGGGTATTTTTTTGTCATTAAGTGCCAAAGCAGAGGAATCAATCTCTGTACAGATAGTTCCATCCTTCCCAGGGTCAGAAATCTCTGCTTCAGACCTCTAACTTCTAACTCTGCAGGATAGCTAACATTAAATGTCCACAGAAGGAATAAAGAACATTTCTTTCTAATATTCCTTCTAACAAAAGGGTGATCAGAACCAGTCAGAGGAGAAACACAGAAAGTGGCAAATCAACTTCTCTGTCAGCAACACTGTCCTATTTTATGTGGTCTTCAAGTCCTTATCATATCAATCAACTGATATGAAAGCCTGCATTTCCAGGGTTCTGGAGATTTTGCAGGTGAACCTTCTGACATTTTACACTTCAATAATCATTGTAATGATCATTGTATTGCATTAACAGGTTTCCATATTTAAGGTATCTTGAGATCTACTGCCAGGTAAGTGATGTGAGTACATTTATGCCTGCCTGTCACTTAACTTTTCTTTCCTTCTCCTGAACTCAGTATCAGAGTTACAATGCTTATGGATTGGAAGAATTCATATTTGTAAGTGTATTGTGTGTTTTTTCTTGTAGTAAATATTAAATGTCTCTGCTATGTTCTACTCTAAATCATTACTCTTTTACTACAAAATTGTACAATGATCAGATGAAAGGCTGATAGATATAGTTAAAAAAAAAAAAAAAGATGCATCCTCATATATAAAATTTGTGCCTATGACAATTACACCTTGAAAACACCATATTCTGCTTGAAAATATCTTCAGTAACTCAGACTTCAAGCAACTTGCATGAAATCAAATGCAGAGAAAAACAATAGCATGACTGTCAGGGGAAAGATAGAAGGAACAGACAGAGGAAGGTTATCAAGACAAAGCAAATACTGGTGTAAACTCTCTTGTCCATACATATACAACTGCTGCTATGCCATGAATTACAACACTCCATGACCTATATTGCTTGAGAACACAGTCACTTCCATTCCAGGCTGATAGGAATAAAATCTGTAAGATGTTCCTTAAAAATAATTGAAAAACACATCTGTTTAAAATCAGTTTGTGTAAGGTTTAACTATCCAGCTTTAATTATGTGCTGTTAAATTTCTAACTGATAAATATCCAACCATCTAAACACTGAAGAACTACAATCAATTGCATAGACTTATATTGTATGTTCAATAAGTGACAGACACTCAGGTAAATATTACTCACCTGCCTTAGATCCAAGGTGATGGTGACCCAGTGGTACTGCCTCCCGTTCTGAATGCTGGGACTTTGCCACCAATTATTGGTACCATCAATTGCACTAGAAATTGGGTGCTGCTCTGTTTTAAAGAAAAAAAAAAAAAAAATTAAACATGTATTGAAAATACATCTACAGCTACTTTCTCTGACGTATCACGTTTCCTTCATGCAGAGTATAATTTCAAACTGCCACAAAGTAAAAGCTGAAATTTGCCTCCAGACAAAAAGGCTGTCATTGGACTCTGCAGTGCTTAATGGTGATTTAAGGTGTTTGTGCTTTCTGTCAGTCCTTTTGCTTAAAGGCAGCTTCACTCATGTGTTTGAGACACTAAAAGCAAAAAGTATTTGACCCCCATGCACTCTGTATTTATGGGAAAGGGTCAAAGAAAACAAGACAAAACAATGAAAAAAAAAAATGATGATGACAACAACAACAAAAAAGAGAGACTTGCCTTTGGGATTAGCACTGTGACGGTCGCAGACACGGCACTGGGCGTTGCGCAGGGGTCGGCCTGGGACATGCTCAACAAGTTTGCAGAACATCTCTGGTCCTTTTTCCCCACAGGTAGCGTTGGTGGAGATGTGAGCATTGCTGGCCAGGTTCAAAATGGCAGGGAACAGGCCTTGAAATAAGTAACAATTATCAGTCACAGCATAAGGCAAGAAAAATTCAGTCATCGTTATGAGATAGATCTCGAATATGCATGGTTTTATGACAAGCTTCTAGCCTAGAGACAGAAATGCAGAAAAATACAATGAAAACAGATTGTTTTGTAAAAACATCATCATACCAAACTGACAACAGCACATCAGTCATTATGGCCCTGAGGCACCGCTGGTCCTGACGGTCCCTAGCGCACCCCAAGGGCTCCTGGGGGGAATCCTCTCTGGGGGACCCTGCCCAGAGCCAAGGACCCTATTTCTGTCCCTGTCAGGTGATATTCCCAGCCCAGTCAGCAGGGAGGCAATCCCTGGTTGCCCTGTTCCTGGATGAGATGGAGGGATGGGCCTTGGGTGTCAGGGCCTGCCCTGATGGACCCAGGGGAGTCCCCAGCCTTCGAGGAACACAGGAGCTAGTAAACTCTTTTCCAGTTACTAAACCTTGCCACATTGTGAAATAATCAAAACCACGGGGAAAATTGGCCCTCTGTCAGAATGGATGAGGAGCTGCACAGAAAGCCCTCTGACCATGCAGAACACAGTGTTTAACCCAAGCTCCTCAGGGCAAAAACACCACCAGCCACAATGACACGCTTCCCACTCACACATTTTAAGGTCTGCATTTTAGACCTTTACTCTGGGCTTTTCTGAAGCCTGAGTAAAGTCTAAGGAAAACTTCACTTGCCACTTATTAATCTTTACACACTTCACTGTACTTTCAGATGGTGCTGCTCTCATGCACAGGAGTAATAAAAGACTGCTGTTACCAGCTTCACAACTCTTAATGTTTTCTAAAAGGGGGGATGTTTTACTTGAGCTTGAAGTCTACTCATAAAATTTAAGGAATACTTCACAAGACAGAAAGAAGTTAAGTAAGCACAACTTCTCAGCAGCTTTGTTAAATTTTTCCAGTCCTCCCTCCTAGGGTAAAAAGCTCTAACTTCTTGCATGGTTAGGTTTGAACCCATCAATACAACACAGATACTCCATTTCTATTCAGAAACACTTCTGAAAAAGAGAAAAAAAAATAATTATGTGAAGAGATTAGACATGATGGGCTGAAATCAAAGCTGGAGACATGGTATAGTATATTAAGAGTGCTGCAAGAATTGCTACTGTTGCAATAGTGAGGTGTTAAAATCACATTTCTGAAAGTTTTTTTTGTTGTTGTTATTTTTCTTCTGTTATAAGGAATTTTTAAAAAATCCATGCATATTTAAGCATATTTGTGAAAATACATGCCTTTCTTCATGAGTACAACTACACAAATTATTTTCCTTCATTAATCTAAAATATATATTGCAAGATTGCAAAATTAATACTTTGCTTTTCTTAGCTGTCCACCTCAGCAAGGCAGAATTCAATATTCCTTTGATTACATGGCTAAATCCTAACCTTCACCACAGTATGAATAACAAAGAGTGTTTTCCACTGTGTTGAATTGTGCCGTATTCACTACTGTTCTTAGGGGCATCCATCGTCCAGCCTTCAAGAACTACCAATTAACTTCCCAGGTCATTCATTACCTTTCACTCATGTTATACAGTAGCCCTGCCATTTGTTTCTAGGGTCATTTGTTAGAGTGACATAATTTACCTACAATAATCTTCAGTCAACAGATTTGGGCCAAAAAAAGGCACAAAAAAGGCATTTTTTTTCAGGCTCTGAAAAAAAAGTGCTGATGGTTAGTGCTGTCTTGGATAAGTTTCATTCCAAAATCCCAAGTTCAGGTCAGATTCATACACCACAGCTGTCGCTCTGGACTGAGCCCTTTTGACTGCTTGTCATCAAGCATCTCAGCTACTTTTATCAGATTCACTGACTGATAATAAAATGAAATGCTGGTATGATGCCATTAAGGTCTCATGATGAATTTTCTGGTCTCAAAAAGATAAGGAAAAAAAAAAAAAGACATTTTAATCCAATTGTAGTTACACTGGAGTTTAGTTCCAGGACTGAACAAAAAACAAAGGGTTGTTAGCTTTATCCTGGAATACGATGCATCCCTTCAAACGCTACCTAATCACATTCATCTGTGCTTCTCTTTAATGCAATCAAATTTTAAGGCAATTTTCAGAGGTGTAGCCACTGATTTCAGTGGAGGATGAATAGCCTACAAGCTGATTTTCTTAAAAGAAACAGTAAGTATCTGGAATAAACAACATAAAAAGGGGCAAATTTAAAATAAATTAATTGCATTTGCTCCTCTTCATTCATTCAGCATGTTCTTAAGAAACATTTTGAGAAAAGCTGAGTACTCATAATGGTGAGATAAAGAACTCCAGATGTTCATCTGCCACAAAAAGAAGCAAGAGAAGACTATAACCATCTGGTGAAATACATTTTCACTTGTCTTAAGGAGAAGGTAGGTATGATAAAGTTGAATAACCACAGAATCAGTCACTTAAATGAGCCAATTACAGATAAATGTGTGACTGTGATCATATCCTGCTTTAAAATTAAAGTGGCTGTAACTGACATAAAACTCAGATGGCAGGTACCACATATCATTAAACTGAACTTACAGCAGGTGATATTTGCATTCTAAAAGGCATTAATGTAACTTTTGCAGTTTGCTATCTGAAGTCCAGCACAAATGATTGATTGAATTAGGTTTATCATACTTAATTCTCACTAGAAAAGAAGGGAAGTGCTACATAAAAAAATTATCACCAATTCACTGCTAAGCTATCAGGTACCGTTATCATATTATGCAATTGTACCAAAGAGGCTTCGAAGGAGCCCTTAGAGACCTCTACATGGATGGCCACAATCTGTAGAGTTCAGCAGTGGCTTCTCACCTGGCTAATCTGGACTGGTTGATTATATTCTGATATACTCAAGGAAGTTGCTCTCATTTGTAAGGACTTGGTTTTACCCAGATATAGAACTAAAACTACAGAAAGGCTGAAAGCCTGTGTACATGGGTGCATATTCCCAGAATTATGCCATTCAGAGCTTTCCTACAGAACAGGGACAGAAAGCCCCAAGCTCAGAGAAAGCAGAGGAAATCAAATCCTTCCCAAAGTGGTCTGCAATGTGGATGTGGCAGAATTTGTCACATTAACACTCTACAATATACGACTCTTAAAGTGACAAAGAGGAATCTAAAGGTTAGACAAATTTGCTGTATAGCTCAGCAGGCAGACCTTGCGGTGAAGGACATAATGTTAATATTTTACCTAAAGTCAGAGAAAAGGCTTTCTCATAAAGAAATCAGTTGCAATGAACAGGTGGTCAGCATGAAGCATGGCAGAAAAGAGGCAGGCAAGTACCCTTTAGGTAGATGAGGCAGTCAACATCTCTTTTATGTGCCTCCATGTGCCTCAATGAAGCTCTTGGAACATGCAGCTTGTTGGGGCAGATCCAGATAGATGACAATTCACACAAAGTCATTATGGGTTGAGATACATCATTGCGTGATTAGTGGATATTTGCACGCAGGACACCTATCCATCTCTCCATTATATATAGGTTATGGATGGACATATGGTCTAGACTTCTTTGGGAAGTCTACTTGAAACCAGTGTCTACAGAAGACCTGGCAAGCTCTTTGTTACAAAGATGATTACCATCACTTTTCCTGGATTCTTAATTCTGAGTGGTTTTATATGTTTTCCTCATCTGTTTTATTTATTTATTTATTTAAAGGATTTGGGACATGTTTCCACAGTTCTGTGTTTCTGGAAACTCCCACTAGGAGTGAAAAACCCTGGATATGACCAATGCACATCTATCAACACATTCTGGATACACTTGATTTATTGCACATGAGCAGATCAGTTCCATAGTATTTAGATAGATCTGGTACATCCTGGATTTACTAAACATTTTGTCTAGTTTAAATAGCCTGCCCATGTACCGAAACATCACTGCACTTTAAAGACATTAGACTTTAAGGTGTAAGCCTTCTCTGCCACTGAGCAAGGGCTTTTTAAACATTTGTTCCCCCACTTATCTTTAAAAAAATATTCTGAGTTTAGAGCAACTGCCTGCATGCTGTATAGCTAGATCTGAATGAAACTCCAACACCAGTCTTGATTAATGCATTTTTCACCCAGGAAATTAAGTCTTTCATCACTGCACTTTTGTGTGCAGGAGGAGTGGGGTTGGGTGTTTTGGCAAAATCCATGTGTTGTCTGTGGGTTTGAACATATTTGACGTGTATGGATTTCACAATGTGACTGACAGGCTGTACCTCTTCCCTTTTTACAGATGGCATGTGGAAAAACTGAGAGATTCCTCAGGATAACAGTTTTCCTAGCAGAGGCATAGCTGATTAAATTATTTTTTTTTTCTTTTACAAACACAGTTGTACACACAGAAAGATACGTATGGAAGCTCTGCTTTCAATAGGCTTCACTATGTCAGCAAATATGGTCAATAAGTGCAATAAAGATTATACTACTTTTTGTTACCTGATAAACACAGCAAGGATGGCAGAACTTCTCACAGGAAGGCCACATTTAAAACAGATTTCCTCTGAATATGGATTAACTAGTCTGTATGCTATCCCAATAAAGTGAATGAATCTGGAAGGTGTTTCAGTTTGCTTGAAATCAGAAAACAAAACTGATGGGAAATGAATGCAAGACTATCTGAAGCAAACCAAGTGCTGAGTCCAGAAGGTGCCTCTTTTCTGCATTCTTCATCAGTGTGTATATACAACGAAGACTTCCAACCATACTTCAGAGAGCAGTTCTGAGACATTCAGCAAAGTAAGAGCTTGATTTTCCCCAAGTATTCTAGCTTTTTTGTGCCAATTGGGTAATAAAGAAGTAATTCCAAGGGAACAGACTAAATGCAACTTAAACATAAGGGCTTATGCATACAGTAACAATGAGCTTTTTATTGTGTCATTTGTCAGAAGCAGAAATACTTGAAGGGGTCTAATCTCATTTGCAAGTTAGTGTTTTTTTTTTTTTTTAAAAAAAAAGTAAGGCAATGAGTGGTTCATAAAAAGTAGGCAATGAAGTTTTCTCACTATCAATAGATTCATTTACATAAAAAATATTTACAGAGGACAGTGACAGTTGTTCAGAATAGTTTGATGCACTCCAGGAAAACACAAAGGACTTGGGACAAAATGTAATAAAATGTCACAGAAGCTTAGAATGTATAAAATGTGATAGCATTATACTGCAGAAGTTGAGGTCACATTCTTTATAACATTCTCAGTCAGTTTCAATGGCTCAGATTTTTATTTTAGTTATTATTCTGTCCTATTCAAATTTTGGACTAAGGGAGTTTACTAAATAAAAGCCCTGGAACGATCAGACTTGGGTTCAGGTTCTTTGCCTTCTTAATAGATTTACTCTCATTTTATTTCACCAGCAAATGTTCCTAGCTTAACCTTTTCTACACACTTTCATCAGAATCCTATCCTGTAATCACAATGAAAATCTGAGCTGATTTCCATAACATAAATGGGCTTAAATCCCTAATTTCTAACTGCTGGATTTAAGGCACTAACTCTTACGGTCAGCAGGAAATACTTTGTGCAACACTCAACCTGCTTTATCATCCATTTTGTGGAGACACTGCCTGAAAATATGCAATAACTGCAGCATCAAACCATTTAAAAAGCTGAAAGCTTCACTACAATGTTACATACAAGGTTTAGAGAGCAAATAATTCAGAAAACTGACCACTCATTTTTCTGTAGCTCTACAGAAAGCAGAATTTCTGCTAGTACAACATAAATTGTATACGAGCCAACCAAGGAGTATAGTCTTATTAGCAGCACTTCTACAAACTTTAATTTGGAGTATTTAGATTATTTCAGATTAAAAATTCATCCTCAGTGCCATGACAGACATTCTCCTAGAACCTGTTTTATTTTTTTCCTCATGCTGTACAGGCAAAGCTGACTAATATGTCATACACAGAAATACTACTCAGTGAGACTTTAACTCAATCCATTTTGAATACAATAATGTACTAAATTGGTCTACTCTGTTCTCAAGAGCTTCCAGTGAGAGGTATTCCTCAACATGCTTGCTCTATCGCTTGTGAAGTTACCAATTTTTAGTCATCATTGCTCCATTCATGATCTGTCATGATCTTGATTACAGCTTTTGATTACCTGAAAGGCTGTTATCACACACATACTTTTCTCTTTTCCAGATTAAAGAAACAAGTCTGCTTTCCTCTATCCAAATAGCAGAGAGTTTCTCTGCCAAACATTTTCTGCTGTTGCTTATGTGCATTCAGCATTATTAACAAGAGCCTTAATTTGAGAGCACTAGCAGCAACAGACATTTGACTACTGAGGTCTCCCCTGGGCTAGATGATGTGCTAGTTATCAACCAATGTCTCAGAAAAGTATTGGAAAGTATAACACTGCAAATAATAAAGATGCATGCTTGCAAATTCAGACTGGAAATACAGGAGGCAAAAGTTTGCTCTATAAAGAATGAACATCAGCTGTACTGTTCCCTCACACACCTTAGTTTTCTCTCTAGAGTTTGTGAAGATTAAAAACAAGTCTGACACAACTTGCATGGTTTCCTTCAAATGCTCAGCACAGCAGATAGCCAGATTGATGGCCAAAACACAGCAGATAATTTGAACAAGGAAGAAAATTTGCCCCAAAACCTTACTGCCTCATACCTCAATGTCTAAAAAATACTAAATTTCAAAGCATAAGAAGCATGGTAAATATAATAGGCAATGGAAAACTAAGGATAAAGGAAAAGAGAAGAAAGAATTTGATACTAAGTCTTAATTGCAAGATGTTCAGTTTCCCTATATGTAGTATCAGAGGATGGTGAGTTAAAATTAGGAAGTTACTGCACTTATTGGAAAAGTTCTGCAACGAAGGAAACCCAGACTTCCAAATTAAATGCTTAGAAAAAAAAAAAAAAAGGCAGCCAAACAATACTAACACATCTCCACAGAGACTGAATTTTGTCACCTTTGTTACACAGTAACTAACGCTCTTACACAAAGCATGGTTTCAAACACAATAGATGGGTTAGACACCAGTTTAGGCTGAACATCAACATTATAATATCATTTGCTTTATGAAATCAAGCGTTAACAAGATAGCTAATGAAAACTTTACAACAGCTCATCTTCTCTTAGAATCCCTCATGCTCTGAGCTTGCAAACAAAGTCATATGGAAACTCTGCTGCAATGAGCATGTACTCCAGTTGGAAGTAGAGTAATTAGGATGCAAAGCCATGGGGCAGCATGCAACTGCATAACACCAAAGGAGTTTGAGCAAGCATCCAGAGACTCCTACAAATGAGCTACCTTGCTGCCCAAAGGAGTGTATGTCACACTTGTTGGTCTGAGGTTGAAAATACTCAACATTTTGAGGGAATAAAAAACATTGGGAAATATAATAGCTTTAAGAGCTTAAACTACAGTCCACAATAGGCTTTATATCTTTATGGCTTGGTCTGCCACAAGTCTCACACATCAGAGGCAAAAAATAGACTTTTGCATTCTTGGGAATAAAAAAAGATAATCAAAAATTTTAAACAGAAATTTCTAAATAACATGCCATTAACTATCTGCTTTCTTTCATCCAGAACAAAGAGACAGGAGGAAGAAAACTAGCTTTCATGCTAATTCATGTATTGAACAGTGTGACTGAATATAAAAGTTGATAAATTGGTGAATATTTTTTACATATATCGTGTACTTTTAAAGTATAACTTATATTTCTTCTGTCCAGTCATGTCTTGTATGTATATATATATTTTTTTTCCTATCATGCTCGCTTGTTCAAGAATCTGCCTAGAAGTTGCCACGGTTTTTATACCAAAGTAAAAGAGCCAAAAGTTGACAGATGGGCAGGCTGCCAAGGAACAACAAACCTGCTAGACCATGAAATTAGTTCTTTCTTGTTCACCAAAAGCTTTTTCCACATGTTGAGGAGTCTGCATCATTGTGTTTATTGGTTTGGGGGCTGTTCCAGTTTTGTTTTGATTTTTTTAAGCACCACATTATTTATTTTTCCTGAAGTCACCTTAATCTGGGAAACAATTTTCACTCAGAGATAAAGAAAATACAATTATTTTAGCATCTTGCTAGATTTGCTTACATGCAGCCTAAGAGACATTATCTTAGATGAATATGACAGTAGTACTGGGATTG
This sequence comes from Heteronetta atricapilla, assembly GCA_011075105.1. Taxonomy (NCBI): domain Eukaryota; kingdom Metazoa; phylum Chordata; class Aves; order Anseriformes; family Anatidae; genus Heteronetta; species Heteronetta atricapilla. The sequence continues at coordinate 107,569,109 of CM021732.1, forward strand.
TGATCAGCATGCCAAAGACTGGGGACCTCATTCACCATTTATGATGTGTCTTAATTTCAAAGAAGCAGAACATTTTTGTTCCTATTGATGTTAGATGTAAGCTAGCCTTTTTTTCCTACCTTTTACTATGACTACCTCAAGAAATTACAGCTCGTCATGTGCTTCTCTTCTATAATCATTTTTTAACCTGAGGCAGCAATCTTCCTGGTAAATGAAAATCATGTCTGGGTTTGACCCTAATTAAATTTGCATGCAACAAACAATGCAAATTTGCATGCGTGCAACATTAGGCTTCACATTCTGTATAATAAATCAGAAGTTATGACCCAAGTATCTATTAGCTCTCTCATGATGCTAAATTCATATTTATTACTTGCAAATTTTAAGAGGTCTGAGATTGGGAAAAATAAATAAATAAATAAATAAATAAATAAAGGTATAGTAGACCCAGTCATTTCTATATGGTGACTTAGTATCAAAACATTATAAAATGTTACTATGTCTTTTCCCACATAAACATAAAGAAAGATCTTTTGAGGCTGCTGGCACCTCCTTGTGATCATAAATCCAGTCTTATAACAACAAGTAGCACTTCAAGGTAACTCTGAAATGTATTTTCCACATAGTTCATTTAATCTTGTTATTCACCAGCCATATATCAAAATGAAATTTATATATGGCAATTTTGCTTTCCTAATATGAATGCACCATCTTAATTTTACTGTGTATAGCTGCATTAGATGAAATTAAATGCTTGTTTAAAATAAGTGGACTTCTTCCATTAATTAACAAAAGCTATTTCAAGTTGAAGAGTTTTTGGCACCTCAGAACTACCAGCTCTCCTGTTTTAGAGAACCATGTGTTTTTTCAAACACAGAAGAAAAAAGTTTTCATTCAAACAGACACAAAGCCATTATCAGAGTGCATGCAGCCCTGTGTCACTGCTAGATATTCCTGGGTGGAAGGGAGCACCTTTCCTCTAGCTTGGATGGAGCTGGTATGATTTGCAACTGGTGCAACGCTTAGGACATGCAAAACTTGATCATTCCCTTATCTCTACTGACAAAATTTTGCATCTTCTATTTAAATGGTTAATTGGGAAATATCCTCTGCAGGGCTTTCTTCAGTTGTAACCAACTGTTTAATATGCTATAGAGGTGGTGGTCTGCTTTTTGCAAGAAGTAAAACATACCCTGCTACTTTTTTTCCCCCAGGCTTTTTACTCTAGGCAACAAAGTAAAATTGTGAATTACCTTAATTTACATTTTCCTGTCTTTACGCACAGGTTAACAAATACACATCTTGCATCTCTAATTTAAAAATATTAGTAGCAAGTAACCTATTCCGCATTTGCTATGTTTCAAGCTCTCACCACTTTCAAACCTTCATTATTTTACAGTAAACATCCTTATAAAACAAAAGGCATGTGTCACACCACAAATTATTGAAAGTGTAATTTTAAGGACACAAAATTAAAGACAGGAAAAAACGATAATGCAAAAGAAAAAAAAAAAAAAAAGTTATCTTCTGTATCTTCTGTATTACCATCAGTGCTCAATAATTCAGCCAGCCACATGGAATTTTAATCAAGTGTCCTAAAAGTATTTTGCCTTTGGCATGAAAACAAGAATGATACATTTCAGCCTACAGGGTAATTTTTAAAGAAAATTCAAACAAACTGAAGACCAGGCTTGAGAGCTGAAGTCCTTTAATTTAAAATTCAGCAATGCTACTGTGACACTATAGCTTGCAAAGCACATTTTGGATCCTACCCTGAAACACCCCAAACATTTCTGTTGATTTACTGTGGGAAGTGAGACAATTATCTGGGAAGAGTTGTGGAGCAGGAAGTATGTATTTCTCATTGTCCTCAAGAACAGACAATATGAAAAGGGCTGCTCAAGTTTTAAGGAGAGCCTGTATCATCAGTTAATCTCACAGGGTATATACAAGGATTTTTCTATTTTGGGACAAACATCCTGACACCACTGATAAGCCCCTTCTTACCCTCTTTCCCTGTTACCACAGCAGGATTTTCAGCCTACCAGCCACAACCAAGCCAAGGTTTTTCAGTTACTGCTATTAGTTGTGGCAGTGGCAGCACAGCAATAGCAGATCCTTACACCAAGTGCCTGCCATAAAGTGTCTGAGTAACCTTACTGATTGCTGGAGTAAACATCAGTGTGGCAACATCTAATCTATTCCGAGATACACTGAATTCAGCTATCTACCAGTAGTCATGGTTTCTACCTACTACTTCATTGGTGCCTTCAGATCACATGCTATCTGTATCATTACGGAAAGATCTACTATCCTCTAGTCAACATGCAATTCAGCTTGAAGCTCCCTGCCCAGGCCCATGCATCTTTCTCACTGCTTGCAAAGAACAGCTTCCTGCACTTCAGAGAAAGCCTACACTGCACATTGCAGCCATTTCTCCCACTAGAAATGCCCCCTTCAGAGTATTATGGAATACAAAAGAAATTAAGCTGTCCCTTGTGTGACCACTATGAAGTAAAGAGGTCATCCATCCATTTGTCCCTAGTATTTCTGTATGCCTTTAGCAATGATAAACTTCTGGTGGATGTTGGCAAACATGCTGTAAACCTACTTAAAGGAAGATAATTTGTCATAGGATTTGATCCTTGTCATTTTTAGCTTCAAATTCATGTTTACTTCTAAATGACCATTTCAGTAACAAGCTCACATTTTTGCATGACCAAAAAACATGTTTTCTAAAATGCAATAAACTTTTGCTGAGATTTATTGTTAATATCAAAAAATAAGCCTTTGAAAGTGCCCAGTTTTATTCACAAGTCATGGAGTTCTAGATAAACGGTAGATTTGCTTTCCATTTGTAAAGATGTTTTTCATCTTGTAAATGAGATATTATGCTGCAAATGCAAATTGGACAACTTGTACAATTTAAAATGAACATAGTTAAATGCCTTACTGAACCATTGCATTAGTTAGCAACTGCTGAAGGAATAAATGAACAATTGTAGGTAAATGTAAATTCACAGCTATTCTCCCAGAGTCGGTGGAGTTAATTTGATCCCTCCTATTCCCATCAAAAATTGGAATTCAAAAATTTGAATTCAATCAGAATTCAAAAATTCTGGCATATTTTAAAGGGTACTTTTTGGTAGAAGTCATTTAGCATGCATTTTAGAGACTCCACAGGCTAAAGCAAATGGATGGAATCCTAGACATTTCAACAGCATGGATTTCACAACCCTAATTCAAACCAGGATTTCCACAGACCCTTATAATTCAAAGAACCTTCACTGCAAATTTCTGTTATCTAGCCCCTCTGAGCCAATAAAAGTAGAAACAATCTAATCACTGAAGGCATTAGCAGACAGTTAAAACCCTTTTTTTTGCCTCCTCTCTTACAACAGTGCAAGATATGAACAAAAGAGACCTCTAGAAGGGCAAGTAAAATATATGAATGGTGTGGCACGTAGGATTACAAAACATGCATTACAAATTCATGCATTTGAATGAGAAAAGTTTGTAAGGGAACATTAGATGAAAAAATAGTCAGCTCTTCAGCAATGTGTTAGTAGTGCCTTCAGGAACTGGTTTCTGCCCTTCAGCAAAGCAGAAACAGGGAAGGCATGGGTTGATTAATTGGCTTTCCAAGCCCAAGCATTTTACTGGAGCTGGAAGCTCATCAATTCACTCAACTGCTTTTTGTCTGGATACTCCGGGATGGATTCAGAATAACTGAGAAGTCAGTAAGGACTGATCCTATCCTCCCATGCCCCGGGTTGTGGCTCTGCCTGAGGAAGAGGCAGTGAAGGAGCAGCAGGGTTTATCTACTTAATCAGGTCTTAAAGAAAAAAAAAATATATCCAATAATCAAATCAAGGCTATAGAAGTTGTTTCAAATTACCTGTATTTATTCTGCATTGTTCCTGCAGCCTTTCAGCAAATAAATCTTATACAAACAAAAATGATAAAGGAGTCAGTGGACACGGGCCTATCTTTCAGGTCATTTTACAGCAAAACAGAACACCAAAAATGCAGGCAAAGCCAAGTGAAAAATAAAGTTTCCACTTCAAGCAGACCATTTCTTAAACAGCTTTTTAACCTTTATTCTCATGTGGGAATCAAGAGAGAGATTGGAACTCGCAGCACAATAAATGAGCTCAGGAAAAGGAATTACTGTATGCTTGCAAAACAATTTCAAATCTGAGACTTTAATCTAAAATGAACTGGTCTCTGATATAGTCATTAATGTATTGAATGATAGTTTAAAAATTCATCGAAAGCTAACAAGATAATTCTTCCTGTTTTATCGGCTTTGCTCAAATCTACTCGGTTTACACAAAGTGGTAGCAGACCTTCATGGGGCTGAGTGGTAGGAAAAAAGCAGAAAAGACAGGACAAACCAGCTGAGGCCATTACCCCACATTAGCCAGTGCTTCACAGAGCCTGCAAGGTTGGGCTGCTTGCAGAAAGGCAAGGGCTCTGGCCCAGCAGCAGGTGAGTGACTGCCATGCATCCCCCCTTCCAGCTGCCCTGTGGCTGTTAAAACTATTGTGATTCTTACGGAGATAATTTAACTACAAAGGAATGAACACAAACATATCTCCTAACCTTTTTGCTTTGACTCACAGCTCCACCAGATGAAATGTTCACATCAAAACTCAAAGGCAGAGTGCTATACACACCATACAGTGCGCTTGGGCACTAGGATCAGCCTCTAGGATATCACTCACCTACCCAAAACCATATGTAAATGGGAGGTTTGATTGATGTGCACCAAAGGTTTATACCAACTAAGAAATTACAATTCTTGCAACCTAACCAATCTCACCTTGCAAAACTTCTCCAACATGCTATTGCTCTGGTCAGAAAGGGATGCCTTGAGGACAGCAGCTGTCTAACTCCTTTAGAAAAAATAAAGACAGAGAAAAAGAAGGCATGCTCTGAAGATCCTGTGTGAGAGTACTGTAAATACCAACAACTGATCAACACACTGATAGTCCTGAACTTCCAGAGATGCATTTTCTAAGCCCTCAGGGAATAGGGGAAATATTTATGACAGACAAATGTTTTTTTTGTTTTGTTTTGTTTTGTTTTTTTTTTATCTTAATCTTCAGTCTATTTAGCATGCTTCCATGGGATTTTTCTTTGTCACATACCTTTGCACTCTGAGAAAAGAAGAAATAGTCTGTGGCTTGTTGGTGCTAACTTTGTTTTAAAAGAAGAAAGAAAAGGAAAGCAAAGTTGGGATCTAGGAGTCTCCAATCAATGCCAAGCACATTTTCTCCACAAAATGTCCAAGATGTTCCTTGCATACCACCAGAAAAACTGAAAATTCTCATCGTTTTCTTCTTCTGTCCCATCTTCCAGTCAGACTCCAATCATTCTCATCAATGATTCTCACCTAGCCGAAATCCATTATCGTCTACATTATTCCTTCTACACTGCAAATTCTTTGCGTATTATCAAGCCCCATTTCTTGTTAATAATTCCCAAAATATATGTGTATTCACTATTATGAATTTAGTGAACATTAACATTTTAATGCAATAGTACCTGCAAAGGCAGCATTCCTGGGCATACGCAATGTGGTCTCTGTTTGAGGTGACTTAGCAGATAGGTAACCTAAAATGGAATTGTGTTAGAGTGCTATACAGAACAAAATCAAAGTGGAAAATATATATTCATATACATACAGTGTGGATTTCTACAAAATTGGACATTCAGTCTATCTTGTAACTGGCCCCTGCCTCCCAGCACACCCCCTTTACTGGCACCTGAGCATGTGAGCCCCTAAGGCCCACAGCCCCACTTGCACACCGTAGATGCCTCAAGTAACTGGCCTAGACTTTCAGCCTACCTAGAAGCTGGCCCTGGCTCTCCTCATTTCCATTTGACTCACCCACAGATGCACATTCACGTGGATGGGTTTCTTGGTAAACCCCTAGACCCCATGGCCTCCACAATAGCTTTGAGCCTGCTGGTCCCCCTGACAGCTGACTTGCAGACCCTCTGGTCTCTCCAGTATCCATCCCAAAACTGCTTTGATGGCTGCTTTGATACTTGCTCCCAAGCTTCCCATCCTACTTTCTGGATTGTCTGGTGTAGTTCTGTGTGTCAGTGTGATCAAACAACAAACACATACTCTGGTCTGTCCAGCCACGGCCACCCAAGACACACAGGTCCCTGTGACTTGTGGTCCCCTCTCCAGGAATGGACACTTCCAACTCCACACTCTAAGCACAGAGACCCCTTCACTCAGGAGAAGAGTCAGGAACAGTTTAATAAAAAGACAGGACAGACTATACTGACGAGGTACAGTGTGCAGAGAGACAAGCATGGGGACTGGCAACCTGCTTACAGTCAACATGTTTATCCCTTCATCCCTCTTTTTTATCCCATACTTGTTCTTTCTCAGACCTCCTGGATCCTCCTCTCTTTGCCCTGCCTTCACTCTTCCCCTTTCCCTGTCTTTGTCTCTTCCCCTATGGGGCTCTTCCCCATAATAATTCTTGTCCAACAGCAAAATGTTCTTCCCCTGCATTGCATAAGGAGTCCCATAACCCCCAAAGGCTGTCACTACCTGGAGAACTTCTCCCACAGCTCACTCACAGTGGTGGGTGTTGCCCAGGCACCATGGGCTTATGGCTACCATGGGAGAGCCCTGGAAGGGACTGATTTTTTTTAACTGGGGTTACCCCACCTTATTCATTTGTATGTGTGAAGTGGAGAATTATCACATAGCCTGACAAGTTAAGTAGAGCTTGAACAGTTTATATGTACCTTGTAGCCTTGCTACTTAACCCACATGAAGGCATATGAAGGGCACATAGGTTTTTTTAAGACTGGTGGACACAAGATTTACTTGCTAAGATACCACAGGGCAGTTCCAAACTCCCTATGAAATAATGTTTCATTTCATACAGGCAGTGACCAGCTCACCTTGAAAGCTTAAGAAGACTTTCTTTAAAGTTTTATTGTCATCCTAACACATCCAAGAAGTTTGACTCTCAGTTTCAGAAGTGTATGAGGAAATTGTGTATCATCCCATGAAACACAAGGATGTAGTGAGGCAAGTAAAACTATACATAGATATACCTATCTAGGCTTGCAGGCTGGAGGCCAGATCTAAAAAAAAAAAAGGCTAGTGTCTTACTAACAAATGCAGACACACCTAGAATTCAAGCCCACCAGATCCAAAGTTAATCTCATCATTCTGAACAAGGCACCAGGAAGTCTACCTGCACTGACATACACACCATCCCACCATGTGACCCAGGAAAAACCTGTGGACAAGGATACAAAAAGACTTTCTAATCTGGGTTTAAATGCCTGATTTTTGCTTGCATCTGAAATAGATAAAAAGGAGATGACCAGCATTTTGATTATCCTTCCAACTTTGAGGGCTGTGGTGATCAAACCTTTTTCTCTTGCCCATTCTCTTTCTGCACCCTTTAAACTTGCATTCTCAGATACACAGTAGCTTGATTTCAAACAGAGGTTTGGAGGGATTTCATGCATGCCTCCCCCTCCACTACCTGTCATAGCAAACTGGTAATAAGACACTCTATTCAGAAATTGGAGATGTGGGTTCAAACCATCTCAAGCTAAGGAGATTAACCTAAGTCTCCCACTTCCTGAGCAAGTGCTCTAACAATCTGATTTATAAGTAAACCATATCACTTATGTTTCAGAAAATAAATAAATAAATAAATGTGGTTGCTGAACATAACATTATGATTTGTGTATTACAGTCATAACTTAAACATACTTACTAAACCAGATTCTTAAAGCAAGGTAGGTTTGAAACCCAAATGGTGATAAGCATGAGAAATACTTGTGTTCAGCTCTGCCCAGATGAGGCACCCAAGGCACCTTCCTGGGCTCATTCAGTCTCCTGAACACCAGCACTTAAAGCCTATTGATTCCAAAACCACAGTCAGGAACAACAGAGCAGGCTGCCACAACACACCAGCTCACAGAACAGATTGAGATGAGATGCAGCCAAGGAGATTTTGTCTAGTACAGGCTTTGAGAGTTATCCTAGTCACACATTTACAGTAGCAAGATTTTTTTTTTTTTTTAATTATAGAAAAATCACCTGACAGTGGCAGAATCAAGTTTACAAAATACAGGCAATGCTGCGCAATTAATTGCTTTCCCTTTCCACTTTGCAGACTTGTATCGCATTTGCCCTCAGAATAATGAAGAATGCATTCCAGTGGAGCAAAGCTGCTACAAAAGCCTCTGAAATGGTTATTTGCTTCTGAGGTAGCACAACAGCTCTTGTCTGGTTCTGGACACTAGAGATACGTGCTTCACAAAGAATAACTCCCATTATTAAATACAAAAGACTCAATTGAAAATACAGACCCAACTTTTCAACATGATGGCAATACTTCAACAACAAACCTGCAATTAAAATGCCAAGTAAATTTTATAGGTATGTAGGTATTAATCTTTAGGCTGAAAGAACCAATCATTAACCTTCAAAGCTGGTTGCTGCAGTAACTTTACTATTTCGCGTGGCTTTTTCTTAGAATGGACTTCAGCACTTTCTGACAGACCACTGCAACTATTGTATGCTTCTTTCCTGATCTGCTGACAGGACAAAAGCAGGCACCAAAAGAAAAACAGGAAATGCTGAAAGGGTTCTACCAAGGTACAAGCAAGGTACAAGCAAGCCAAGATACTTTTTCCCCAAAACTTTCAAATGCTCCTGCAGTGTCCAAGAAACCTTTCTGTTAACACAACAATGTTTTTTACGTTGTCGCAATGCTTAAAGTTTAAACTTCAGTTGTTTACTTTTTGCAAAAGCAACATGGCTATTCTAATCTGCATCACATTCTTCACATTGTTTTAGGTTCAGTTATCTTGAATTCTTTTTTTTTTTTTTTTTTGGAAGGCAGTTGCAGTTATCCACCAGGGGGTTTAATACCAACTGCTTCCTCTGATGATCTGTGCTCTCATGCTGAGAGAAAAAAAAAAAAAAAGAAAAATCTATCAACTTAATCTAATAGGAGGAATGGTCTCCTGACCTAATCTTTCAACTAGAAAAAATATAGGGTAATTAATTTAAATAGCCCCAGGAAGGGGGACTTAGGTACATTAAAATATACTGGTATCTTCAATCACCAAGATAAAAATATTCATTTTATCAAGATGACTGATCATGTGAGCTGCTACATAAGAGCTGGAACACTAGCACTAAACTCTTTACAAAAGCTGAAGCAGATTACTGTTTTGTGATCATTGCAAATTTCTGTGTGGGAAGAAAAGGTATGGTCTCTCTCAGATATATTTGGCCAGCTTTAGGAGAATTCTTACCTTTTTAAACTGTGTGCTAGCATGCATATTTAAATATGAGTGAATAATGAATTAGGGTTGTTTGATGTACGGTTGGTACCTAATGAAAAACGTTTGCTAAGTGCAAGTTTTGTGTCACTTTTCATTTGTTTCTAAGACTAAATTCTCTCAGACAAGGCAAGGTGTATTTATTTACAGGCTGAAATACATGGACTCAGCAGCTTGGGTTTGATTTTGTCCCCTTGATGTTGAGGAAGAGTACTTATTAATACTTTGTACACAAAGTATTAATAAGCACACATGCTTTTACTGTGGCGTGCAAACAGCGAGATGCTAATCTCATGCGCTATATCCATCCTGAACGCCACGCTTCACCTTAAACAAAACAAAGTCATGCATCTGCACAACACATGCCTTCCAACCATTTTCCATCCTCGGCTTTTGGTTTTAATAGAGACCCGAGGCGGCTGGGGACTGGCGTGCCGTGCCGGCAGCAGCGCTCAGCACGTCTTGCTGCTGGCTCCCGCAGGAGGAGAACCACACCGAGCAGGAGCACCTGGTGGCTCCAGCGCTGTACCTGGCAGCCCAGCATACCCGGGCGGACCCGTGCAGAGCCGGGCTCGGCTCCTGCTCGCCAGCCAAACTCCCCGGGCGCTGCTCCTGGAACAAAGCGGCCGCCCCGAGCCGTCCGCAGCGGTACCACGTGCGAGGAGAGAAAACTGGTAAATCGGCTCCGTTACATCCTCACGCCGCCTCTCCCTCACGCCCGGAGAGGGCTTTTCACCCCAAAGAAGAGGGGCTTAAGCCGGTTTGCACCAGCGACGGCCCTTTCCCTACAGGGGGGCACGCGGGGCTGCGGGCCCCCCATCTCCCTCGGGGACAGCGGTGTCCCAGGGTCCCCCCGCCGGCCCCCGGGGGCCGGCCGCGCCCGGGGGCCCCCCCCCCCCGCCCCGCCCCCCCCCCCCCCCCCCCCAGCCCCTTCACGGCGTTCCCCGGCCCCCACAAAGGGAGTGGGCGGCCCGGAGGAGGCGGCCGGGCGAAGTGGCCCCCGCCGCCGCCGCCGCTTCGGGAGAAGAACGGGCTGCGGCAGCCACAGAGATGGAGGAGCGAGGGGAAAGAGCCCCACACACCCCCGTACCCGTTGTGCCCAGCACAGGCAGGGGGCACCCTATAATCCCGGGTGAGGATGGGGGAGGAACAAACTGGATCCGCGCACCCCACACCCGCTCCTCCGCGACCCTCACCTCGGGGCTGGCCGTGTCCCGGCGCCCAGAGCAGAGAGGCCAGAGCCAGCAGCAGCATCTGCCGCCACCCGCTGCTGCCCACCATCATCACCATCACCCCGCCGCCGGGAGGGACTGCCTGCCGCCCGCCCCGCCGAGCCGCCCGCCTTATAGCCGTCCCCCTCCCCACCGCCGCCCCCGGCCCGCCCCGCACCCGCACCCACGCCCACGCACGCCCCACGACCCTCCCCGACCCCCCCGTCAGAGCGGCCCGTTTGGGGCGGCCCGAGGGGGGTGTCTGAGAAACCCCAAAAGGGCGTCGTGAGGTGTCACGCACACACACACACACAGGCCCCCCGGCTGCGCGGAGCCCTTCCGAGCCTCCGCTGCGTGTGAGCGCGGCCGTGCAGCCATGTTTGTGCACCGGGGGGCTCGTCCCTTCGCCTCGGCAGCTAAAGGGTCGCCACTGGTCCGACCTGGACCAGAAAAGTGGTTGTGGGAATTCCTCAGGATAGTTTCTACGTATTTCACTGAGATTTCCCTCACGTTTGGCTTCCCCATGTAAAGGGTGAGAATTCCTCAAGATAGAGATGTTTCTACGTATTTCACTGAGATTTCATTCACTTTTGGCTTCCCAATTTTAAGGCTCGCCAGTCACACCACTCATACATACAGCTACTCCTTAAGGACTACCCCAAGTGAGTTGCAGCAAGGCACTACATTTTCCTAAGCAAAGAGTTGTGTGCCCCAGATGAGTTGGTTGGGGCAGGGGAATTTCAGTCAAGAGATAGTGTCTCACCACTGAGAACACATCCCAGTTACTCTTCAGGAAAACCTTAGGTTTGCTCAGTGTGGTATCGCTTTGTAAACCACATTTCAGAACACACTGCCATCTGTGAGCTGCACGAGCGAAGTTAGGCTGCAAGTGCACTCTTCAAGTGGTGGGGAGCTGCTTGTGGAGTTCAGGCTGCAGTTTGCTTATCGGGTGGTTTTTATTGTTCAGGGTAAGGAAATTCAGACAAAGAGTGGTAATTTACATACTTTGTAAAAAAAATAAAAAATAAAAAAATAAAGCTGTTTCTTATCCTGTAACTCAAGAGTTATTTATCAATTATACTTGAGAATGCATAACATTGTTTTTACTCAAAACATGCACAAAAAGGAAAAATCCCCAGGTCACGGAGATAAAAATGAAAATGTTCTGCCACAAAATGGTATCAAAGGCCTTCAAGCCTACAAATAAATAACACTCCACATCTGTCCCTTCCAACAGATCCGTCCTTTGCTCACACCAGGAACTTCTTAAATTTCAGGACAGGCAAGAAGGAGGAAAGCAAAACATCTGTGGAGAGAAAAGTCAACAAATTTCAAGAGCCAAAGTGTCATTTGTTCTAAAATCATAGAGTTCAGGTTAAGGAATCCTCTGTGCAGGATCGCAAGTACCAGTTGGAAGCCAAGTACAAAGGAAAGGGAAAGAGGAGCATCTGTGCAACATAAAATCCCACCAGTTTGAAGCTTTATAATTAGTTTAACCATTTCATCACATTCCAGCAGATTGAAGAGTACTTTCTTACATCCATGCAATGAGCAAGTGCTAGTTCATTATTACATGCATTTATCCCCATCAAAATATTCTACAAGGGCCAGAGTATGTGTATTGAGATATTGAGATCCAGCCCTGGACTACATCATCAGCCTCAATTATTATAGTTTAACTAAACATCTGTATACAACTTGTAACCGAAAAGTATACATCGCATTTGTCTGCAGGACCACATCACTGTTATTCAGTGTCCATCCCTGTGAAAGCTGACTCTCCTCCAATTTCATGTGAGTACTTACCTCTTCTAGGAGGATTACTGTGTTTCCTCTCACTCCTGCTTCCACAGTTCAGTGCTGTTGGTATGAAGTACCAGACTATCAGAGTGATCCCTGCTTCAGGACATACCACTGCAAATATAATTCTTTCCTGACCTTGGTTTCTAATGAGCTTCAGTTATTTGTGGAAGATTAGAATTTTTTTAGTCTTTACCAAACTAATCCAATGAGAAAATGGGATGTCATGGTACAGGTAGGGTCCTGAAGGAGTAAAAAATGAAAGCATTTCAAGGGCACTGTAATTTCATGCACATTTATACGGTCCTTATAGCCCATATCAATCAACTGAAACTATGAGCACTATTATGTCATATATGCTTAACATAAATAGTAACACTACAAATTAAAATGGCAGACAAGACTTTTTTTATTATAAAACAATTGACTTGCTACTGCTATAACTTTACATGAATGAAGGGCAGAGAGAGCACAAACCTTAGGAAGGATGATTTCTGAATACATCAGTTATTTGTTTTACTAATTAAAATTAGCTCCAAAATAAACAAAACAGGAAGCTTGCTATGCAATGCAAGAAAAAAAGTGAGTTGAAAATACCCAGAAAATACTCAGAGATGTGATTACAGGGAACTTCTTAAAATTTTATTTTCTCTCTCCACAACTTTCATGAATTGGAGTTGCCTTAAGGATGAAGTGTTTCAGTTGCAAAGAAATGGAAAATACTAATATCTGGGATTATGTAGCACAAAGTGAATACCTTAATCTAGCCATCTGTGGATAACAGCCTATTGATGAAAACATTGCCTTTGGCAAAAACAGAGGTTTGGGAGAATTAAACTGGAGAAAGACCAAACACACAAAGTCTGAATGGAACCTCTCTGCTATCCTGCACCTAAGTAAATGCCCAGTAAACACCAAATATGTTTTTTCAGCTTTTGTCTGGGCTGCTCTGCTTAAGGCAGAGCTATTGTGTTTGTGGCAGGTTCCTTTCAGGCCCCTCAGGAACACCAAGTCACCTCCTGACCCCGAGGGCGGCGGGGGCACTCATAGCTGTCAGCAGTGCTGTGCTTCTCCTCATCCATACAATTTAATAACTTGCACATCCCAGCATCCCACCTTGCTACTTACCCCGCTTCTAGTGATCCTTTTTTCTTCACTGCAAATCAATGCATTTCTACACTCCGAACACCTTTGATGCAGTATCTGCTGGAAGTGTGGTGGGGAATTTGGAATAGCTTCGCAAAGGAGGTATGCTAATCAAACCAGTCGATAATCCCACCCAGAACTACATCTGACAGCTAAGTAAACTTTTTAATAATAGCTCTACTGTACCACAAAGGGCCTTTCTAATTTTTAGCTGCTTGCTTTTTTGTTGGGCTTTTTTGCACACACTTGTTATCTGTCTTTGTCTCCTTAGCTCAGAAGCACCACCCAAGTGTTCTGAAAAAGTACTCTGGAAGTAATTATCACTTATCATCGGAGGAAAAAAAGTTCAGTAAACTGCCTGTCTGCCTCTAATAAACATTCACTCGCTACTAAAAGCTGGTTTAGATAACTTGATATTTTCCCCAGAACCCTTCAAGTGCTTTTCTCCCTCAGAAAAGTCTGTCCAGAGGTTAATAAATTTGAGCTGTGACAGACCAAAGAGAGGGGTAAATTCAAAGCAAAAGGCCCTTCACAGCACACCCTGCCCACAACTTCCTCTCATCAGAGAAAACCACCTTTGCAGCTTGACATGTGGGCAGTATGATTCAAGGAATGAGATGTGGGCTGGGGCAGATCTCTGTTCCCTGACGGTGTTCCTCTGCTGGTAGCCCGGCACCCTGCTTTAGCAGCAAAATATTTTGCCCTTCCTATTCCTGAAAATGATTTCAAGCTGTAACTTGAAATCTGTGTTATGATAATTTGGCTCCGAGATGACAAAGGCTTCCAGGAGGATTAAAGGAAATCTGCTGTTTTGGAGGAAGCTGGGAAACAGCTGCACCAGCAGACTGCACTGAGCTGTCACAGTCAAGTGGACAGGGTGCGAGGGGATTGAGCACCTCCAGCCTGGCCAGAAAAGGGACAGCGTGGGCTGCTCTGCAGATGCAAAGTCACCCAAAGGTTTGCCTAGTTCATGCTATGGGCTTTGCTGACCCCAGGAGCTGCCTGGACTTCAGTGCCTGCCCGAGAGGAGGGCTAGCTTTGGACAGAAGCAGGCGCTCTAGGATGGTCTGGATGCCAAAAGGGGGGAATGGAGGAAAGAAAATGAGAAATTCAGTGTAAATCCCTACTCTGCTCCCAGAACACTCACATATCATGCAGGATTTTTAATTCCTGGGCTACCTCATATGCCAGGTACATACGTATGTATCTGGCATATGAGGTACCCTGACCACACATAAGTTTAGTGGTACCCTGCCCTCCAGGCTCTCAAGGGGCCGTGGCCACCCCGTGCCCCTCTCCTACTACCATCCATGATTCTTGCCCAGGTGCTATGGACACCTGGGGAGGAGGCACCAGGAGCTCCAGCAAAGAGGCCAAAAGCTCTGCCGAGGAGGAGATGTGGGCAGGAGTCAGCACAAGACAGAAGTGGCTGCTCTGCACCAGGGAGGGGCTGGATTTTTCCTGATCTCAGTAAGATAGGCATAACACCAAATAATGTAATAAAAGTGATTTTATAATAGGATGCAAATAAGCAGAGGATTATTGATAGCAAGCAATTCCTATTTCTCTTCAATCTCTTCATTCCTCCTTTCATGCAGCATTAGGTGGACCTTATGCAAGCAGCATGGTTGCCCCAGACACCCTGTTTTGAACTGAAGGAGAGAACTATCTCATTATGTTATAGTAAATATATCACATTCCTGGATCACACCAAGGCACCAACCTGACTGTGAAGACACTTTGTGTAATTTCTGGCTCTTCATAGCAACCAAAAGCAGGAGCTGCAGGTAGCAAGATATGGCTGGTACTAGGGAACCGTGCCTGCCAAGGGTGACATGATTTGGAAACAGGTTAATAGACCTGCACAGGTTCTGCCATGCAAAATACCTGCTGATATTTTTTGATTGATTTCTGCTGTTTTCCCACCAGAAGGGGCTGAAGCATTGGCTCTGCAAGATGTCAAAGGCAGACTCAGCATGTTTTCTGTGAATAGTTAACAGGCTGGAACTTGTGATTACTGTCCAACAGGTATGATTGGACTATATTGTATTATGGCAAATATATTTTCCCTAAAAATCATGGTAAATTGACATACATTTTTGTTCTGTTGGAAAAATGGCACCTGTAGATTATACTGAATGCAATACCATCACCGCTGGTAATTGACAACAGCAATAATGCTCTTTCCAGTCTGGGCATGGAACCTCTCCTTGTATTTTGATTAAAGTTTGCAAGAGTTTGAAGGCTCCAGTAACCCATGTAGGCAAAGGAATGGCCCCAGGTAAGTTCATGACAGATATCTAAAATGCAGGACTCAGCTTAAAAGCAGGAAAAAAAATTAACTCTTACTGATCATCTCCAACCTGATCCTGGATCTGTAGGAAGAGCTTGTGGGACTTGAAAGATCCAAACCCACCTCTTCCAAATTTGTATTAGGAAGCAGAGAGAATATAGCGTGGCCCTTGTAGAGATGTACAAGCTGAATGGCTTTTAATTTGTGCCCCTAGCATCTAAGATAGTTCTGAGTAGATAGAAAATTTATAAATTATTTAGCTCAACCACAATTGACTTATGAAAGAAGATTTAAGTTTGTGATTTTTTGCTTCCATACTGTTTCTCAAAATATATTAAATAGAAGTTAATCAGTTAATCACACAGTCTGATTGTTTCTTTGGTGAGTTTGGATTTCTTCTCAAGTGTAGTCAGGTATGCAGCTGGGAAAAGATCTGTAGGATGTCAATATTGTTCCGGTGGTTGAGCTTTTAACAGCAAGTGCCAAGATTTTGCTGCCCAGAGACATATACCTGTCTATGCAAAATCTGTGTTAAAAGAAGTCGTCTTGATGTGAGATTAGCAAGATTTACATCACCTTTTCTGCAGACTATCTGCAGATAATGCAAGAAACCAAACTTTTAGAAAGTAGAAAATGAAAGCCAAGAGCTTAAATATGTGGCCTCTTTTTCCAAATTGTAGAACAATAAATATCTGTGGTTGTCTTTCATAGCTTTTAAAGTGAAGTCATTTATTTATACACCTAAACATGAATTTAATGTCAGCTTTAAGCATCTGTTACAGAAATTTGCCATAGAATCAACTTGAAGAGGCAATGTAACTTCATTAATGTGGGAGGAAATAAGCACGTATTATGGTACCTATTGCTTAAGTGCCATTCCTGATATTTACACCTATCTGGAAAGTCCTTATTAGCAAACGGAATAATTTATCACTTCCAATTTTCAAGAAATTATACCTAAGACTCAAACCATTGAAAAAATAGTAATCCGGAAAACTATGTCATCTTCCTAATAATATAAGGTACAGTAAGAGTGTCCGACTGTGAAGTTTCATGGAGCATCATTTCAAAACCAGCAATAACTCTTCCTCTCTATACAGCAGGTGAACTTGTCTTCCTACTGCCTGATGGGTACCTTTATCTGTATTTCAACCAAATTTTGTAAGTGGATAAAAAATTGACTATGTGGTCTGAAAATCTCTGTGCTTCACCTTTCTAATGGTATTTAGAGATACCCTCTGCTACCCAAACATTGGCATTAACATACAGAATGGAAGCAGAGCTAAGGCTTACACTTTATCTTCAAACTTAACTCTGCACTCTTTGAAGTGCCTGATTTTGAATTAAATACACATACATTGAATTAAATACAGGAAGTGATGGAATCATTGTTTGTGTTGTGTTTTAAGTTCTTTGCCTGAGCTGGAAAATTGGAGAACAGAGAAGCCCATTTAACTCATAAAGAACTAAAGAGTAGCAGGCAAAAGGACAAAGTTTATGGGGCCAAAGTTTATGAGGACAAAGTTTATCTTAATTACTGACAAGTTAAATTGCACTAACTAGAACTTATTTTCTGATTCCTTTTTTTTTTAATAATGTCATGCAGACTCAGTGTTAAATGCTACCGCATCTGGCTAGCATTTTCTGTCTATTTTGTGCTGTATAAAACAAACTCTCATCAGTGAAGAAGCAGTTTAGCACCTTTTATTATCTAGCGAGGTATCAGCTCCTCTTGAAAAAGAATGAGAAATTAAAAATTCATGAGATACTGGAAATGTTTAGAATCTGAATTGCTTTGCAGGAAGAGACAACTGTGTCTACATAAATATTATCCACATGATGGATGGATTGTCAGGCTGTATTTACTAAGGTACTGTTTCTATGTAAACACAGTTACTAATTAGAGGTTTGTTTTGGAGAAAGAGACACAAAGCCAATCAGTTTGATGAGGGGAGAGTTTAGGAGGTGAGCTCTCTAGCTCGTCTGTGACTTCAATCAAGAAAAGCCTGTGTCTGAATAAATGAAAACATTATCAAGTTGTAGTCAGTCCTTATCTGCAGAGACATTTCAGCAGTGTATTTACCATCCCTGAATTCCTTCCTGCACATTTCTGGTTGCCTCCAGGGAGCAGACAGAGGTGCTGTCCTACAAGTGGCAATTAAAATTCTTCCCCATCTACACAAAGTCCCTTCTCCTTCCCCTTCTTCCATCACTGTGCAGCCTGAGGTGACCCCACCACAGGTGCTCCCAGGAGCCTGCACCTTTCTGGGGAGAGGCATCACCAGCCTGACGATAACGTTTGTACCTCACCTGGAGGTGCCCACAAAACCATCACTTTCTCTCTTTTTCATTTTTTCTAATTTGTAAAAGTCAGGGAAAAAAAAAAAAAAAAAAAAAAAAAAAAAAAAAAAAAAGCCCTCATTGGCATATCACACACACAATATAAGCAGGCAAACATTTTGCTTTTGCTTGGAAGACTCTTTTATAAATGCTAACAGAGGACAGAATAAATATCTATTATTGCAATAGGATTTTTGGTAAAATATCAGGAACTAAAGAATACGGGAAGTTGCTCCATTGAAAATTGAAAGTAAGCCAATTATAAAATAAACAAGTCAACATGGAGTTTATGCAGTGATTTTTGGTTAATATTTTATATTACATCATTTCCAAAACACTATATAAATTCTGTAAGTTGATGACACAAACAATAGATATGACTCAATTAATTGGCATGACAATGAAACTACAAACAGAAGGGAAGGGAAGGGAAGGGAAGGGAAGGGAAGGGAAGGGA
>CM021732.1:107587803-107612698 GCA_011075105.1 Heteronetta atricapilla
GAAGAGAAGAGAAGAGAAGAGAAGAGAAGAGAAGAGAAGAGAAGAGAAGAGAAGAGAAGAGAAGAGAAGAGAAGAGAAGAGAAGAGAAGAGAAGAGAAGAGAAGAGAGAAAAGGGCTGCAAATACAAACCATAGCACTAGTATGTAGGTTAATTATTTTCTGATGAGAAATAGTAGACTACTTCAATTTTCAAGTGTTGCTAAGTTATTTGTGAGGATGTTGTGCTTTGGTGTATTGTGTTCTTATAGGATGTTTTAAATTTGTTTTTTAATTACATGCTCAATACTAATAGAAATAATACTTTTGTGTTTTATAGGTAATTAAAGAATATTATAAGCTTGTAATAAAAATTCTTAATTGCTAAAAGAAAAAAAAAAGAAAAGAAAGAAAATAAGAAGAAAAAGAGAGAGAAAAGAGAAAGAAAGAGAGAGGGAGTGAGAGAAAGAAAGAAAGAAAGAAAGAAAGAAAGAAAGAGCACCCAGATGTAAAAAAAAAAAAAAAAAAAAAAAAAAAAAAAAAAACAACAATTAATTATTTATGGACCTATGTTCTGTCTCATTCAAGTCTGTAAATCTCAAGTACCTACCTCTGGCGAACCTGCAATCCTGCTTCAGTGTGCCGTTTCCAGTATTCGTTCCGCAGTGATAGAAAGCACCCACTGGATGGCAGTGCAAACCTGCAAGTTGGAACCTTTAACTCCTTTCCTCCCAGCACCCTCTTCAGCTGCGCTAATGGAACCAGCGCAACCTGTATTTGCAAAGCGGAGCCCACCGGCTGCTCTTTGCTGTGCCCTTTTTCTATTTTTCACATCTGTCACCGTGCAAGTCTGAAAAATCAGGTTCGGTTGTGCTCAGCCCCCGCTGCTGGCTGCTGCTCCGAGCAGCATCCCGCTGGCTGTGCCTGGCAGGAGGCTGGCCAGCTCAGGATGCTTCAGGCAGACAAAACAATCACTCTCATGGAAAAAATGATGAGACCGGCTGTCTGTAGAGGAGTTTTTCTGCTCCTGAACAGTTAAGCGTTAGCTTATTTCATAAAGGTCGAGCTTTATGAGTTTATTTTTCACCTCCCTAATGTAACTTACCGGCTGCATGAATGTCCTCGTTGTGCATACAATGCCTGAAGAGTCACAGCATCAGGCTTGTTTCACGTGCTGTTCATTTGATGGCATTTCTGTAGGAAACAGCATCCAGAAAAAGCTGCAGAGCTGTGGGTAGAAGAGGGGTACAGGAGGCACAGTAGCTTAAAAGAAAGCTGATTGAAAATTAAGGCGAGTACAACGAGTACTTCTTATTCATAGCATTTTTCCACATTTGAGAAAATAATGGTTTTCTTTTGCTTCTCTTAGATGCCACGTTTGCCTCATCTCTTTCAAAAACAAAGAACAACTTTCATAGCACCTCTTATTCCCTGAAAATTTCTGATACCTGGTTCGTGCTGGTACCCATGCTGAACTCACTTATTAGCATTTAATAAGCCGGATGCCTTCTAAGTTCATGGGTTTAATTGCTGTGTCAAAGTAACGGGTTTTACTGTTATAACTTTTGTGTAATATTGGCAAAAGAATAAATTCCACATCCCTTCCTGAAGCAAAACTCTCATTAAGGTCAGTTTGAACTTTACCACAGGAAAAAAAAAGTGAATCACTGAGCCTGACTGAATCACTGAGGAATTAACACATGCCAGATTTGCAGCAGTGATTGCAGTAAAGGCAATGAAATCAGAACAATTTTGTTTGAGAGCATTTTTTTTGCTAGAAATAAATAATTGATAGGCAATCATTACAAAAAAAAAAAAAAAAATAAATAAATAAAAAAAACTATCTAGGGGAGCTAACAGCTCTTCAGTTTAAATCCAAATGTCTTTTTTTTTTTTTTTTTTTTTTTTTCCCTCTAATACATATTTTAAAACACCTGTCTTTAAAATAAAGTTCATTTTCTTGCCCATGTGAATTGGCTACGCCTTATGAAAGAGCCTTTCCAAGAATGTCTGAAACATAACAGCTATCATGACAATTTTCAATAAATCATCCCTGGCTGGGAGTCTCAGAGGAAGAGAAACTAAATGATGATTGAATTATCCTTTTATCTCTAAAAGTGATCAGGACTGAGGCACTATGAGGAAATGGTTTTAGAGCACTTATATTTCTGATATCATGATTCAACCTGTTCTGCGAATGAAGAACTCCCCAAATTTCCACTTTTTTGATTAAAATTCACAGGGCAGAATTAGAAAATGGCCAGTGACTTGACGAGGGTCAGCATACAGGGTGGTGGGAGTCATGCAGCAAATAAACTCCCCTTGCATACATGCAGCCCATTTGAAACCTAAGTGAGATCCACCAGTGTGTCATGGGTGCAGGGTACATAAACCAGTTGTACAGCTAAAAGAAGATTAACACCTCCAGTATAAAGGCTCCAGGTCACACCAAGTTCCCCAACAGCCATGCTTCCAGATACTAGGTTTCCAACCATACCCATGCCACAAGCAGTGCCATCCACACTGCCTGCTCTCTCTCTGCCCGGCCTGTGACTTCCTCACCTCCAAAGGCAGAGAGGGAACAGGCAGATGTAACAGGGAAATGATTTAAATGCAGTCCAGACATCACTTGTGCAGCTGAATGCCCTCTGGCCAGAGTGCACCCACCTGCTGAACACCTTTCATTGGCAGAGAGCTGAGCATTTTGTTTCTGAGTATATTTCCAAATGGCATCACCTGCTTTGCAAACAGTGAAGTCACTGCATGCCATGGATTTTTAGCTTTTCAAAAAATAAAAAAATAAAAATGTGTGCAGCTCTGCTGCTGAGGCAGCTTCAGTCTTGCTGAAAGAGCAAGGGGTTATGGTCAGAACCAGGCGGGCAATGCCCAAAGCTGCCAAGCGATGTTGCAGGTCCCAGTTTCAACACATTTCTGAAAGAAACATATTCTGACAACACGTTCCAATATTATAACTGGATTGAAGTCTCGTTTTTTATAATCTGGATGCAAGCAGAATTTCAGTATTTGCAGAAAATGCACATCATTAGAATATTTTAAGCATATCATAATTTAAGACAATTAATAAAATCAAAAGTACTGAATGGTGCATATGTTTCTGTACATTTAAGTGCCTATTCTTATATAATTGATGATGTATTTCAATAGCTCCCTTATTGTCTGTAAGGATGCTCAGTGGTTTAGAGTAGAGAAATCTCACAAACATCCACAGTAGCAAGCTTTACACAAAGCCTGGCTCCTATACTCCAGTATCATCTGCATGTTCCTTAAAAGTCTTGAATTAATAGCTTAAATATTTATACTGCAACTCCTTTTCCTAGCTTTTGTCAGGAAATAATGGGTTTTTCATTAACAAATTAGATCATATGTGTTCAATAATATCAGCAGTGTGTGCAATAACTTCGGTGGAAATGTGCGCACACATTTCTGTCTTCACTGCCACAACAACAGAACAAATGAAATAGATGCTGTACAGTTACTTACGACTGAAAAGTTGGCAGAGTGCTTAAATAAAAGGGAATTAGCTGTTCAGGCATAGTTTTCTGTCATCAGAAGGGATGTAATGATTTGATGGTAAGAGTCTTTCTAAAAGCTCCCCCATATCTGAGATACATAGGGATGTTTAAGATGCAAAGCCACGGTCCAACTGAGAATTAACAGGTGCAACTTCCAAAATAAACAATGCTGGCTGACATCAATTCTAAATTTGGCCTGTTTAGAAAATATTTTTGATTGGTTAATGCCACAGAATATAAAATACCTTCACAAGGTGCCAGGTGCTCTTGGATTATCTAAATGCAATGGATTATACAAAAAAAAAAAAAAATCTAGATCAGAATGATCATTTTAATAATCCTGCTGGAAATGTACAGTGTAGCTGACTTCTGTAATGGCCAGCTACAAAGAGATATAACCAGATGTTACAATGATGCTTAGAAAAATGATTATTTTTAAAAAATATTTATTTACTGCATCACTTATATTCCTTATGTCTGAAACAAAGCTCACCTGTGAGCATTTGTGTTGGAAGCCCCCCAGATTGCCTCAATGCCTGAGGAAGCCAGGCTTCATCGGGGACCCGCCTGCCTTCAAGCCATTCCAGAGCGTGAACTTGAGCTCTGCCTTCGCAAACACAGTGCAGCCAACACTTACATCTCTGTTGAGCTGTGTGATGGAAATCGTGGCCACACACAGTGGAGAAGCACTTGCCACAGGGTACATGAGGGGTGGTCTGGGGTTCATTTCTGTCGTGTCTTGACTAACTCTATTTCCACTTATTTATTTATATATTTATTTTTAAGCTGTAATAGTAAAGATTAAAACTTCCTACAAGATTTGTTTGCATTGGACAGCACAACCACCTTTCAGACGTTAGTTCAGAAGAGACTACATGCTCCTTATTGCCACTGTCTGATGCTGCTGGCTCTGTCCTGTGTTAAAAACAGAGGGAATCTGTGAGGCTTCCCTAATAAGAGCAAAGTGGGAAAAAAATGTTTGCCTGGGTGTGAAAAAGAAAGAGGCTGTTAGACTATCTTGGCTGACACTCTCACAAATCAATGGTGCAGAGCTCTGCTTATTACATTGCAACAAAATCCCCTACAAAATTAGTTTCCATTTTTGCAGCAGATGCTATATGCTGCACGTAGACGATTCAGATGACAGTCCATCTTCCAATGCTTTTCAGTGACTGTCTGAATAGTTCAATAAGTTATCCAGATAACCACTTCTGCAAGGACATGTTATGGTCGTATGCCATTCCTAATGGTGACTTCCTCTTAATTTATGACTTCTATCTTTCCAGCATTTTTATTATTATTATTATTCAAAGCATTTATTTGAAAACTAATAAAGCATGTAAGCATTATAGTAATAGCTAAAATTCATTTATGAGATTTATTGGGGAAAGTTTGAGCTGACAGAAATAACATGTCTAACAAGCAGATTATTGTCCTTCCCAGATGACTGATGCAGGAAAACATCGGTGATTATCAATATTAAAAGACAACAGTGCCATGTCTAGTGCTCTCCAACCTATACATGTGCTGATTAGAAACAGAAAAACATTTTGCACCTGAGTCTTTCTGTATGAGACCTGCCTGGTGCATACCCCTTTCAAGTCCCTTCTTCAGCAGCAAGACTGAAGACTCTCCAGATGCCCTGGAGAAAGGCCAGCAAACCTTCAGATTGGCAGGGCCTTAGGCTGTCCTCCATCTGATAGATTCTTATTCCTCAGCAGCTACAGCCTGGCTCAGTCCCTACGGCATTGGCTAGAGAAATCCTCCTAGAAACTCTATGTAAGTCTATGTGTTTCTCTATCCATTTCTTATCCATTTCTTCACCCCCCTCCTCACCTCCTCACCCCCCCCCCCTTTTTTTTTTTTTTCCAGCTTCTATCTTTTTGCTTCCCTTTTGTTGCACTTCTTAGTGTTCACCATGTACAACAGCTCTGAGATGCACGGAAAACTTTTCCATGTATAAGTGCTGATTTAGAGTTATTATTGCTCTTGGGATGGTGTAATTTATGGGATAATGATGCAGCTTTCCATTCTTCACATTCACCTCTTCCCTCTTATTGAGGAAGTAGCCTTGTTCAGCACAAAGGTTTGTACATCTCATATATGAGAGGGCATATCCTTGACTTATCATCATCGGAGATTTTTTCACTTGACAGGTTGAAAAATGCATACACCTATTTACTCTGATGGTTCCCTTATCACCGTGGGCCTTCCTGAGGCTAAGTCTGCTCAATCATTCAATTTTCATTCTGGAAGCAATGTTAAGGCCGTTAGCTGTGTCCACGTAAGGATGCTCTTATAAAACTTGACATGCTTATTAATCATAAATTTGGTAGACATCCACTCTTCCTATGGTCTGCTTATGCTTCATATATGATGCAAAGTGAGGGTTTGGAGGGAATCATAGAATCATAGAATATCCTGAGTTGGAAGGGACCCTTAAGGATCATCAAGTCCAACTCTTGACACCACACAGGTCTACCCAAAAGTTCAGACCATGTGACTAAGTGCACAGTCCAATCGCTTCTTAAACTCAGTCAGGCTTGGTGCAGTGACCACTTCCCTGGGGAGCCTGTTCCAGTGTGCAACCACTCTCTCAGTGAAGAACCCCCTCCTGATGTCAAGCCTAAACTTCCCCTGCCTCAGCTTAACCCCGTTCCCGCGGGTCCTGTCGCTGGTGTTAATGGAGAAAAGGTCTCCTGCCTCTCGACACCCTCTTACGAGGAAGTTGTAGACTGCGATGAGGTCTCCCCTCAGCCTCCTCTTCTCCAGGCTGAACAGGCCCAGTGCCCTCAGCTGTTCCTCGTACGTCTTCCCCTCCAGGCCTTTCACCATCTTCGTAGCCCTTCTCTGGACACTCTCCAACAGTTT
This sequence comes from Heteronetta atricapilla, assembly GCA_011075105.1. Classification (NCBI taxonomy): domain Eukaryota; kingdom Metazoa; phylum Chordata; class Aves; order Anseriformes; family Anatidae; genus Heteronetta; species Heteronetta atricapilla. The sequence goes on from CM021732.1 coordinate 107,594,184, forward strand.
CATGTCCTTTTTATACTGTGGTGCCCAGAACTGCACACAGTACTCGAGGTGAGGCCGCACCAGCGCAGAGTAGAGCGGGACAATCACCTCCCTCGACCTACTAGCGATGCCGTGCTTGATGCACCCCAGGACATGGTTGGCCCTCCTGGCTGCCAGGGCACACTGCTGGCTCATATTCAACTTGCTGTCTACCACGACCCCCAGATCCCTCTCTTCTAGGCTGCTCTCCAGCGTCTCATCGCCCAGTCTGTACGTGCAGCCAGGGTTTCCCCGTCCCAGGTGCAGGACCCGGCACTTGCTCTTATTGAACTTCATGCGGTTGGTGATCGCCCAGCTCTCCAACCTATCCAGATCCCTCTGCAAGGCCTTTCCACCCTCATCCGAGTCCACAACTCCTCCAAGTTTGGTGTCATCAGCAAACTTGCTCAAAATACCTTCTACTCCTACATCCAGATCGTTTATAAAAATATTGAAAAGTACCGGCCCTAAAATGGAGCCTTGAGGGACCCCACTGGTGACCGCCCGCCAGCCTGACGCAGCCCCATTCATCATAACCCTTTGGGCCCTGCCCGTTAGCCAATTGCTCACCCATCGGATGATGTTTTTATTTAGCTGTATGGTGGACATTTTGTCCAGTAGGATCCTATGGGAAACCATGTCAAAAGCCTTGCTGAAGTCCAAAAAAATCACATCAGCTGGTTTCCCTTGGTCCACCATACGGGTGATCTTATCATAAAAGGAAATCAGGTTAGTTAGGCAGGACCTACCCTTCACAAACCCCTGCTGGCTGGGACCAATGACTGTTTTGTCCCCCAGGTGCGCCTCAGTAAGTTCGAGAACCATCTTCTCCATGATTTTACCAGGCACTGACGTGAGACTGACAGGCCTGTAATTGCTTGGGTCTTCTTTCTGACCCTTCTTGAAAATCGGCACAACATTTGCCAGCTTCCAGTCTACCGGGACCTCTCCAGACTCCCAGGATAGTTGAAAAATAATTGAGAGAGGTTCCGCGATGACGTCCGCCAGCTCTTTCAGCACCCGGGGATGAATCCCGTCCGGACCCATGGACTTGTAGGGATCCAGGTGGAGTAGCAAATCCCGCACACGTTCAGGGTCAGTTGGGAGTTTGTCATCCCCACCATCCCAGTCCTCCAGCTCAGGGCACCCTGGGTCCCGAAGCCCATCATCGGCATTGAAGACAGAGGCAAAGAAGGCGTTAAGCGTCTCTGCTTTGCCTATGTCATTGTCTGTGAGGAGACCTTCCCTATCAAGGAGCGGCCCTATGTATTCTTTAGTTCTCCTTTTTCCATTCACATATCTAAAAAAAACCTTTTTATTATCTCTCACAGACACAGCCAGCTTCAACTCTAGGTGTGCTTTAGCCACACAAATTTTCTTCCTACAAACACGAACAGCATCCCTGTATTCTTTCCATGTCACCTGGCCCTCCTTCCAGTAGCGAAACACTCTCTGTTTCCGCCTAATCTCCATTAGAATGTCCCTGGTCAGCCACGCTGGCCTCCTGCCCCACTTGCCTGATTTGCGATATTTAGGAATTGCCTGATCTTGTGCTTCTAGGAGGCATTGCTTAAAGAATGACCAGCACTGGTGGACATCGAGGCCTTCAAGAGCAGCTTCCCAGGGGACCTTGCTGACTAGTTCCCTGAGCAGCCTGAAGTCCGCCTTCCCCATATCTAGGGATGAGGTTTTGGTGGCACTTTTCCTTCGGTCACTGTAAATTTTGAACTCAACCACTTCATGGTCGCTATGACCGAGGCGGCCACCAATCACCACATCTCCCACCAGACCCTCTCTGTTTTCTAGCAACAGGTCTAGGAGGGCATCTTTCCTAGTTGGGTCCGTTAGCACCTGCACCAAGAAGTTATCATCTAGGTGCTTCATGAACCTCCTGGACTTGCTCGTGTCAGCCGTGTGGCACTCCCAGTTAACGTCTGGCAAGTTGAAGTCCCCCATAAGGACAAGGGGAGTTAATCTCGAGGCCTCTCTTAGTTCTGTAAAGAATAATTTATCAGCGCTATCGTCCTGGCCAGGCGGTCTGTAATAGACTCCCACAACTACATCCCCTTTATTCGTTCGTCCCTTGATCCTTACCCAGAGGCTCTCAACTTTGCCATCGCCGACCTGAAGTTCCACACAGTCAAGCCCCTGCTTCACATACATCGCCACCCCACCACCTCGCCTACCCTGCCTGTCCCTCCTGAAGAGCCTGTAACCATCTATCGCAACACCCCAGTCACAGGACTCATCCCACCAGGTTTCGCTTATGCCGATGATGTCGTAGTTGCGGGACTGGGCCAGTACTTCTAGCTCATCCATTTTATTCCTCATACTATGTGCGTTCGTGTAGAAGCATTTCAGGTGTGTCTCCTTACACTCAGCACCTTGTAGATCTAACTGAAGGACCTCACTGGCACACAGCCCCTCTGATTCTAGCGTACCATCCCTTAGGTCTTCACCGGCGTGCCTGGTTTTAGCCCCTTTCCCCTTCAACTCTAGTTTAAAGCCCTATCTATCAGCCCTGCCAACTCCTGACCAAAGATCCTTACCCCTCTCCGAGAGAGGCGCATCCCATCCGGTGCCATCAGGCCCGGTGTAGCATAGACCTTCCCATGATCAAAGAACCCAAAGTTCTGCCGGTCACACCAGTCTCGAAGCCACGAGTTTATGTGAACAGCACACCTTTCTGCTTCGATCCCCCCTATCGGAAGGACAGAGGCAAACACAACCTGCGCGCCTGATCCTCTAAGTAGTCGCCCCAAATTCCTAAAGTCTCTTTTGATCGCCTTCGGACTTTTCTTTGCTACTTCATCGCTACCGGCCTGAAAGACCAGTAGCGGGTAGTAGTCAGTGGGCCATACCAGGCGCTTGACTTTCTTGGCAACGTCCCTGACCCTGGCCCCAGGGAGGCAGCAGACTTCCCTACGGGTAGGGTCAGGCCGACAAATAGGGCCCTCTGTTCCCCTAAGGATAGAGTCTCCCACAACGATCACTCTCCTGTCTTTCTTGGTGGAGGCAGTCCCAATGCGTGGAGTCGACCTCCTCGCCCTAGGCATCCTCCTGGGAACACTTTCTATCTCTTCCTCAGTTGCCGGTCTCTCAATCTCCAGGGCCTCAAACCTGTTTCGTAAGGGCACCTGGGAAGGTGGGGCCGGAAGGGGAGGGCATCGCCTGCGATGTCAAGCAGGGACCTGTCTCCATTCCTCCTCAACTCCCAGATCCCCTCCCTCTGCCCGACAGCGACAGGGCAGGGGGTCCACCCCCATTTGGGGTGTCTCACCCCGGTACCTCTCCTTGAGGCCCTGCAGGGAGTTACTCCACAAGTCTATCTCCCGCTCACACTCCCTGATGACCCTCAACCTCTCGACCTCCTCCTTGAGCTCTGCCACCATGCGGACCAGGTCGTCCACCTGCTCACACCTCACGCACGCAGCGTCTCTGCCTCCCGCCGATGGCAGCAGCAGGCTCTGACACTCCCTGCATCCGGTGACCTGAACCGCTGCATTCTTTAACGGATAGTTGGTCTGGGTGTATACCGACCTCCTGCAGAGCGCTCCGTGCCTGGTGGAGACCATTATTGCCTAGCTATCGGCTGTCGTGAAGAGGTGTTCGTGTGGGCAGGGGGTTGCTCTCCGCCCTTCCTGCTCGCCCTGCCTGCGCTGTTGTATTTTTAGATCAGTATTTGTGCCAGATAGCAGGCAATGTTCGGTGTTTGCATATCAGAGTTTCTGTCCAAGGAAGAACAGTTAGCTCTTCTCCACTGGTATTACACATAGTTTGTTCCATGGCAAGACAGTGAAAAAGTGCAGTTAGAGAAGTTCAAGAGCAGGTGGCTGCAGACAAATGTTCACTCTGCCTTCTTTTGTCACCTTACATTACCAAATATTACTCCAGCATTATAACACTATCACTGCAGGAAAAACAGAAAGCTAAGAAATATTTTTCTTGCTGGCCCATTCTACCAGTGCCTTTTAAAGCAAAGCTGCTAAAATCTCTTGTCCTGAATGTGACCTGTCTAAACCCATTGAGCACTGGTGGTTTCCAAGCTGCTAGTTACCTATATGTCACAAAGACTGTGTGTGTATATTCATTTTGGGATTGCCAAGCTGACTTAAGACATTTGTAATGCATTGTACGTTCAGTCTGGGCTTGTGAAATGGCTTTGCAAAGTTCATTAACCTTGGAAAACCTGAATCCTCTTGTGACAAATGCAGAACTTCCAGAGTGGATGAGAGAGGGAAACAGACTGTTACCCTCTGCCAGCATCTGCCAGCATATTACTCTGAGCCCACCAGACTAGGCTGTGTCTGCACCCAGCCCTGGCTGCAAATAAGATTTCTTATCACTTGGAAAACAACAGAGTACAACTCTGTTATAATTGTATTTTCCTCTGATTGCCTACATTTGTTCAAATTCAATAAACTAAAAGTGAAATGCAGTGAGGCAGAAAATGTGTAGATCAGCACCAAAGATAATGTGAATGCAGTGGCCTGTGAACCAAAGCTCCTGAATTTTGCACATGTAGGGGAGTTGAAGACAGTGGGTCAGATTTAAGACCATTGCGTGGGAAGAGACAATACAGGTCACCAGGTCCAGTCTCCACATATCACAGGCAACCATACCGCCGAATGTCTTTCATCAATTCAGTGAGCTCTGCATGTACAAAATTTTCATGAAAAATGCAGTGTTGCACTCTTGTTTCAAATGCTGTGCAAATGTTGCTTGTGATCATCTTTGGTCCACAAAAATAAGATCAAAAATAAAATACTCTAATCCTTTCCCCAGCTCCCTCCAGGTCAGCCTTCAGTTTTAATTTCATTCTTAAATTTCAGTGTTGTCATCTGCATTGCTTTCTAGCCACATGTTATTTTCCACCTTCTCAAAAAAAATCTCACCTTGTTGTTAGCTGACCTGGACACGCATCAGAGCATCAGTCAGTGTTCACCGTGCCCTCACTTCCATGGCTGTTGAACATGCTGTCCTTCCACCTCTGGTGGAATCATTATCTACAATACCCCGTCTTCCCACAGTCCGATAAATGCTGAAATCCTGTGGCTGTACACCACAATCAATCTTTAGTGATGCTCAGATACAGAACAGACTCATGTTTGATTCTCTTTATTGGGCAGTTGCTCATTAGAGACTGTAAAATAAGAGAGATGGCCATTATGGGTGGGCCTTTCTTCTTTCTTCTTTTTTTTCTTCTTTTTCTTTTGCCTGTACTTGAGCTTGAAGATCTTATTTGCCCTTTGATTTGCTCTGTTTTTTAACTTTTAAGGTCATTCTTTATGCAAGTTGCTTTTCATGTGCTTTTTTTCACCTACTGGGCTGTATCTTCTGTCTCCAGGCTGTGCTCTCTACAATGCCCTTAGCTCCCCTTAAGTGCAGCTTGACTCAGATCTCACCAGTCTTTGTCTGACCATACAGTGACCCATATTATTTCATAGGATTTCAAATATCACTGTCATACTCATAATACCAAGATGCATTGCTTTACTGATTGCTTTAGAAGTTTTATTTGTTCATTCAAGCCCTTTGAAGCTAAGCATTCAATATGTTTCCTTAAGTTAGAGCTCAGAAATTTAAAAGTCAAGCTATTAATTGTCAGTATTGAGTCTTCAAATGTCTAGAGGGATGCCTGCCCTTTCATTTGATAATGTCTCTGATAAATCCCAAACTGAGACACTGGTATGTGTTTTAGGGAGTTTTAATTAGATTCTGTTTTATCATCTATCAGGCATATGAAGGTAAATGCAGGGTTTCTTCTTATATCAGTAAAATTTGTGTAAGAGTCATGGATCTGGGATTAAGGCTCCACAGTGGCTTTGATTAAATTATTTCCTAAGTTCTTTTTTGCATTCATTATTGTAATGGACTCAGATGGAACTACCAAAACCCCTTCACACTGGGTCACATTGATTTACAGTACTAATTTGCCAGATTTCATGAGGACTAAGATAAAAAGGGCTTGTGCTTTCAATTGGAGAAGAATGCATTCATTTTAAACACAAAATCAGACATGAAAAACTGGATTATTTGGTGTCTGATTTTATTTCTAAAATAACTTTACAACTTACATCTGGCTTTGCCCCTTAAGGTTTTATGATATAGCATTTTCAAACACACTTAGGGGTGGGGGGGTGGGGGGAAGATACTGGGACAGCAGTAATGAACTTTGCAATGCATAAATAACATTCAGTCTCCTGGCCTTTACTGTGGCATGCAGAACCCTGTGGAGCCAGGACACATACACATTGACATTAACAATGCCTGGAGATAATTACTTATTATAAAAACAGTCTATCAAAATCAGCATATTGGCAGATTGAGCAGGGAGATTCTGTAAGACTCTTACTAGATAATGCTAAATTAATGGTCTAGCTTAAATCCCATCTCTCTCTAATTATAGGCTTTATACTTAGAACCCCATGGAAATGTTTCTCTGGGATCCACAGGTTTGTCTCTGCCTTTTATTTCAAGAGCAGAGCATAGATTTTCAAATGCCAAAAAGTAGGTAACTACAGTGACCTGTCAGATGTAAAATGCTTAAACAGTCTCTGTTGGAGGGACTGGGAGTTCTGCCAGCAGACCACAGAGTCATGCTTATTTTTGGACTCTCTCTGCACCCACGGATGTTCAAGAAAACCCTGCAAACTTGAGTAACAGCTTTAGGAAAGGTGGCAAGAGTACCTCTCCCCAGAGTGATGTGTATCCCCTGGCTGCCACATGCCTCATAGAGCTGGAAGCTGTACATCAAAGGCAGCCAAACTGAATCTGCTCCAGGCACTGAAAGAAGCCCAGAAGAATCACAGTCCAAAAGAAAGGCAGCAACAAAAACAGGAATGTATCGATGCACTTTGCATGAAGGCTGAACTACTAGATATGTGATGGACATTTACATGATCAGAATCCAGACAGACATCTTCTTAGATCAGATTAGATTTAGGCAAGAATTCAGGCCCTCCTACTTTCAAAGAGCTGTTGTTTTATTTCTTGTGATACATTCAAAATGTAAAACAATGACCATCAAAAGCTGTATGAAAAACCTGTGGCAGAGGTTATGTGGCAATAGTTACATTACAAGCTACTTCATCCAGTCTGGAGAATCAGTTCCAACTTTCCTTTCAGTGTGATGGACTCTCTCTGCATCCACAGATGTTTAAGGAAACTCATCAATTACGAAAGCCAGTGATCACAAGAAGTACTACTTGTCTATATTGCTAACAGGCACATATAGGTTATTACATGGCTGTTTATGAATGTAGATGTGAATGTTCATAAATGTAGTGATGAATAACAGAACAGCGACTGATTAATATAACTTCAAATATGCTGATAAGTAGTGTCAAATTTCTCACATTGGCCATAAAAGGAGAAGTTTGAGACACAGAGGCTGCATACAGGTTACTCAGGGCAGGAGGCTGCCTCCGTGTAATTGGCTTGTACATACATAGCTAGACAGACTAGCTATTCGGGTTGTGTACACACAGGGAAACTGTGGCAGATGTGGGAGCTGGCCAACCAGTCATTTCTGCATTTTCTGGAATTTCAAAATATTACTGCAGAAGTAATTTTAATAAGTTTGCAGAAAAGAAAGAAAACTTCCTCTAATTCCATGGAATGTGAGATTTGCTGTTGGCAACTGGTTAGTAGGAGTGCCTCTCATTTCTAGTCTACACACATAAACAAACAAATCTTCTCTCTTTTTATTCCATACCATAGTTTGATAGTTTGAGTTTGTCTTCTGTCAGAAGGTCTGCAGAAAGACTTTGTCTGTCTGCCAAAGCTCTTGTTAAATGAGCCCCTGCAAAGAGTCATTCACGTTTAGATCCAGTTCTTCATGGGTCAGATGATCCAGCATCTCCACGTGGGATCTCAATAAAGCATTCCTGGAAAGCTCCATGGACACACAAGTGTTAAAGGCTGCTTACAACACCATAATTAAAAAAAAAAAAAATAACAGAAAATCTGAAACTGCTTTAAGAATTGTTCTTGCCTTGTATAACGTCTCATAAATCTCAAATTACCTTTGAAATTTGGCTTCCTATTTCAGAATAGCTACAAGATCAACAAACCACTACAAAGCTGCTAAAACTTACAAAATTTGCTTTCTTGCTTCTGAGACCAGAGGTTATCTTTGACAGTTTGCATGGCACAGAAATTTATACAAATCTTACTTTAGAGGAAAGGAACAGCACAGAAAGAAGGTTCAGTAGCTGCAATTGTATTGGTAATGAATATTTCTCCCACATGACTGTTGCTTTCTGCTGAACTGGAAACAAACGAACTCTTTTTAGACAAAGCATCCTTCTTGTCACAGAGAAGGTTATACAGTTTCTGCAGTCTCATTTAGCCGAGTGTTTATTGTAACACCTAGATAATGAATGTAAATGAAAATTTCTTCAGAAAGAGCGTGGGTTGAACTTTCCATAATTTTAGAAAAGGCTGTGCTTAAAGATTTAACCTATTCCTTGTTATATTAATACATTTTTAGTAAATTAATGTATTTCAGTAAACTGAGCCAGAGGAACTATATAAGATTTTGGATCCATATAGAACACAAAATTTGCCTCAAAATCAGTTACAAAACTATAGGTATGTGCTGATGAAATTATAGATGTCGATTGTATGCTCACCAATGCAAAAGACAATGACAGATTTTTTTTGGCAAGAAAGCACAGATTATCAAAAATTTAAATTCATTGTGTCCAGATGCCTATTATTTCATTAAAAGTCTGATGCTATTGGATGTTTTGTTAAAAGCTCAGGTCCTATGGAAAGAAATTATGTGATGACATCAACTTTTATTTCATTTAAAAACAATGTACGTGTCCAGCCCACCACTGGCTACAGAGAAAAGCTTGAAAATGTTCCCCAAACATATTCTAGGTTCCAAATCTGAAGGCAAATAAAAAAGCCAGTAGATAATAGACTTTAAAATTCCATGTCTTTGTGAACGTGTCTTGCAGTTTTTCAGTTTTTTCAGGGCTGACAATCCTGCTTCCTTAAAAAAAAAAAAAAAAAAAAAAAAAAAAAAAAAAAAAGTCTAATCATTTGCATTGTCAAAGAACTTCAAAAATATAGCTTGTCATTTTTGTCAATTTACCAATTTACCTTTTTTTTTTTTTATCATTGCTAGTCAGGCAGCTTCTTTATTATATTAGTTAGGCTGTACAGTTGTTCAGCAAGATGTGGGACATTTTTTTCTCCCCTCCACACCAAAGTTTTTGTTAAATCCATGAAAAAAATTATCAATTACACTGCACCATGCAAATCCCAAAACCCACCGACATGTTCCCGCCCAATACCTCCAAACCTGCACATATGAAATTCATTCCTACTTTCTGAGAGGCTTCATTGACACAGCCTATTCATATGTTTTGCTGGCTGAGATATAGAGAGGACCAAACAGCTCAATCTGCCCTCAGAGCACAGAGCAGCAGGCAGCAGTGATGTTGCCAGGACTGCCGGTGAGGAGGGGTGCTAGACGACCACCAGGTCTTGTTCAGGTTAAAAGACATTCAGAGAATTTGGAGAATGCAGCCAACACTTACAAGCTGAATTTTGCCTTAGGTGGGTTTCTTTCTTGTCCAGTGTGCCTTTTCTGGTAGCTATGTTCACAAGAGTATGGCTGCCAAAAGACATGGGGAATTAAATTTTATTTAGTTTGTTTTTCTTTTGACAAGAACAAGATCTTGATGTTCCCCCCCCCCCCCCCAAAGTCTTTTCATAAAAATATAATAACATTTTTATTTTCAAATGTTGGCCTAAAAATCCATAGCAACTCAGAGAAAGGGGAACTGAAAAGTGTTTGAACAAAAACAGTCCAGGACTATTTTGTTCACAGACTTAGTTCCTGCAATGTCCAGATGAGGCCACTGTGGTTTTATTCTCCTGGTTGCAATAAAGGAATTTAACTTGGTTACCTCAGAGTTTCCCCATCTCCACAACTGAAAGTGTGCTCTAGTGAGCCTGTTTTTCTGTTGGAGAACAAAGGAAAGGAAATGGCTATTTTCCCCAAACACACACACACACACACACACACCGGTTACAATACCCACAGAGGCAGGAAGAGAGCTGGACAATGGATGCTGCAGATGTGGAGGTATTTTTTTCAAATCTCTTCTGCTGCTGCTGCCTCACAGGCAGCAGATAGGGCAGTGGAAGAGCAGGAGCTGCTGCTAGGCTGAAACACAGCAAGCACTTCTGTTTAATAGAGGATCTGGTGAAGCTTTCCAGTAACAGCCAGCCCCAGCCTGTACAGAGCTGTAGCAGAGGCTGAGTTTCCAATAGACCGTGGTGCAAAACCAGGAAAGGGTAGTGAGTGCTTTGGCTGTGTCAGGATGTCAGGAAATCTGGATTTCTGCGGTGAGAGGCTGGGCCAGCCCCTGCCAAGCCCCCAGGCAGGGAATGCTAGTGCTCAGCGGAGAGTGAGACAAGGACGATGCTCTCATCCAAAAATATCTGGCCAGAGATGAGGGGGGACTGTGGTTACTGGGCGGCTGTGCAAGACAGCAGCAGGTTGTTCCTTCCAGCCCTACAATCACAAGAAGGGAAATGTGTAACTTTGTGCAAGCCCCCTTTTTAGGGGCCTTCTTTTCTTCCTTTTTCCTTTGCCACAACAGAAAGGAATCGCTGATTCAGATCTGAAAATTAGCATGTTCCTAACAGCAGTCAGGCAGACAGCCCAGAGCCACGGGTTGTGAGGGGCTCTCATCTTTGCATGTCCCCCCACCTGGGCAGCAGGGCCCTGCTTTTGCTGTCCACCATGTCATGCAAGGCCCAAGTGTGGCCTGTGGCTGGGCTTCCTCTCAGTCCCCGATGGCACCTCTGCCACACCAGGCAGTGATGTGAATTGGATGATGATTAACTTGAGCACTGAGTCAGTGTTGTGCCTGTGATGGGATGTAATACAATGTTTGTTTGTAAACTGACAAATATTGGCAGAAGGATCTTGTGAGGGAGGGACCTGTGGCTGTCAGTCAGGCTGCCAGCCTGCCCTGACCGAACAGCAACAACTGGCCTCTGTCCTTTGCAGGCTCATCCATGGAATGTAGTATTTCACCTCCCACCTCTGAAAGGACTGGCAGTTTTTAGGCTCTTCTAAATGTGCATGCGTTAATTGTGAGGCTGGCACATCTCACCACCATCTCATGCTTCTCACTGGCTGCCCTCCTGCTGCAGGGCCCCGCTCTCCAGACACATGGATGGATGCCCCCTCTCTCCCCTCTCCTCCCAGGCAGGTGCAGTGCTATTGGGGACCCAAAACCAAACATGGACAAAGAGGTGTTTGGCAGTACGAAGGACCTGTGGGGACTGACTCCAAAGAAGTTGCCAGAAGGCCGTTAACTCCCAGTGGCAGTTTTTTTCAGAGTCCTTCAGTATGGGAACCGTTACATGATTTTAAGGTGAGGATCTCTGAGATGAGGTGGTGGGGAATGCATCCACCACCAGATCTTCCAGGAAGCAGCAAAATGTCTTCATCTTCATGGGGCATAGAATCATAGAATTACAGAATGATTTGGTTTGGAATGGATCTTAAAGATCATCTAATTCTAGATCATCTTTGAGTAAGACCATCCAGCCAATTTCTTAACCACTGTGTGGTCCTTCCATCAAATCCACGTCTTTCCAATTTAAATACAAGACTGTCATGGGGAACAGTGTCAAATGCACAAGTCCAGGTAGATGATGTCAGTTGCTCTTCCCATTTCCACCAATGCTATAATGCTGTCATAGAAAGCCACCAGATTTGTTAGACATGATCTGCCCTTACTGTAACCATGTTGGGTCCACCAGAGAAGAAAAATATTAGAAGTCATGTCCTATTTACTGCAATTTTCACCTGGTTCAAATAATGCCTGAAGTGTATGGATATCCTTTTGAGTTTAAACTCACTGCATATTCCTGTAGCAATAGAATTTCCTCTCATCAGCATCATTGGCTTCAGCTGTTGTTGGGTATTATTATACCTTGCTGCTTCCTTCCTCTCCTATCAGTTGCCTTATCCTGGAGTTAAATATCATGTATAGTTTGAGCTATTTGACTGATAGTCCCCCTGCACCCCAGGATATCCCAGAAAGACAGGAAATTTCATTGTGAAAAAAGGGGACATCAAGTGGTTATGTTTTCTGCAGCACAAAAGATCCAGAGACCCAAAACCTCACTGATAGATGCGAGGCAGCACAGGACATTTAGGACAGAGTAATTTGGGCAGAACTGTGCAATGTGACTGCTCATACTCGGCAACGTGGGTAGTGAGTGATCGTCCAAGTGGGCGCAGATACTGCTGAAAAATGTCACTGCTGCAGTGAAGGTGGTGCCCTTTCTGCAAAGAAAGAGGCCTGTCCTCACTTCAAGGGTGATATAAAAGCTAAAATGTTTTTACAAGGATTATTTTTTTCATTTTTTTTAACTAAAGAGAAAAAAAGAACTTGCAGGAAGATTCTTTACCAGCATTTTTGCAGCATACAAAGTTTTCTGGTGGATTGGTATCTATTTCAGTGAAATGAGGAACATCAGAATTAAAATGAATTTGAAAATAGCCTTTAATCTGAATTGAGTTAATGGCTTGTTTTCTCCTATAGCTTACTTGTTTATTTTTTTTAAGTCGCTCTTGTTAATTGTCCTGCAGCCATGGTATGTACCAGATAGCCAAGAAAGCTGACATGGGGAAGTTATATACAGCATCCTTGTGACCTTTTTGGAGTGAAGATACATATCTGTCCAATAAAGCCCAGGCCAAATGACAGTGACAGCTGCTTCGTGGCATTCAGTTTGAATTGAACAGGTTTGCTCACAAGTCTGGAGCAAGTATTTCATTACAGACTGTGCACCAAGAACAACATAAGCCCCCAAAAGTGAAACTTTCCCTCAGCAGCTATGAAAACTACCCTGGTGGACTGAGATGCACTTCACAGGCTCCTCCTTATCTCCTTGCTTTGACTTTCTTTCAAGCTGTCAACCTCTGGTGGCATTTGCATGTTGGTGTAGTACTTGCACGGGAAGAAAACCTCACTTGATTTATCAGGAGCAATCCAAGGTGTTATGGGAACCAAGCACTCAAAAAGCAAGCGGCGAAGAAGCATGTTTTTTCTGAGGAAAGGTCCGAAGTTGCCTGCATGGGAAGATGCTCTTCTCTCAGGGAAAGACCCCAAGTCATTGCTGAAACGGGGATTGCGTTATGTCAGCTTGAGCCTTATAATGAAGGGGATGACCAGTGCCCCTGACTTCTTGTGGGGACTGCCCGAGGTGCAGAAACTGAACCTCTCACACAACCAGCTGGTGGCAATTCCTCCTTCACTGGGAAAACTGGACCGGCTCGTAGTGCTGAACTTGGGTGGCAACTGCCTCAAGTGTCTGCCGAAGGAGATCGGGCTGCTGAGGAACCTGAAGGTCTTGTTTGTTAATATGAACTGCCTGACAGAAGTGCCAGCAGAGCTCAGCTTGTGCAGAAAGCTGGAAGTTTTGAGCCTCTCGCACAACTGCATCTCACAACTGCCTTCAAGCTTCACTGACCTGACAAGTTTAAGGAAACTGAACCTCAGTAACAATCGCTTTGTGCAGATTCCCCTCTGCATTTTTGCACTGAGAAGCTTAAACTTCTTGCACGCGGGGTCCAACAGGCTTGAAAGTATTGCAGAGAGCATTCAGTATCTAGTCAATTTGCAAATCCTTATAGTAGAGAATAATAACATACGCACTCTGCCACGGTCTCTCTGCTTCATCACGGCTCTGGAGCTACTAAATGTAGATTACAACTCCATACAGACTCTTCCAGACGACCTCTACCTGCTGCGCAGGCTGCCCCGCATTGCGTGGAACCCAATGGACAAAGGCCTCCACGTCTCCCACAACCCTCTGTCCCGACCCCTGCCTGAGCTTGTGGAAGGGGGACTGGATGTCCTCTTTAACTACCTCAGGGAGAAAAAGGAACACCACTGAGTGTCTGCTGAGCTTGGGATTAAGCCTGTCATCACAACTCAGTCACGGCAGAGCACTTTCCTCAACAGTCACTTCCACTTCCTAACACTTGGATTTTCAAGACTATGGATGGCTTTAGTAATGGTTGGAAGAAAGCAAGTAAAGTATATGGTCTGCTTAAATGTGTGAAGAGTAAGATTTTCTAAAACTACCCACCCCTGTAATCTTCAGTGTTGGAGTGTTTGCTTTCTGGGGGGGACAAAAGAAAAAAAAAAAAAAAAGTGATAAAATGTTTGCTCTTCATTTGACAGAAACAAATTAAGGCAGACTGCTAGAAGTTCAGAAACGTATATTTGCCAGCTATCATGTTGGAGGAATATTAATATAAATTGGATTTACTATATGTGATTACAGTTGCACTTTAACTCCTGCTCACTTCTTCATGTGCAGATGCCTCTACATAAACAAACACTGCTTATCTAAGTGAATCTCAAGGAAAATGTTTAATTCACTTTCAGCAGTGAGTATATCCTGAGCTATATTAGCCCACAGACAGTATATTACCTGCCAGTTTAATATTATTTGTTGTTTACCCTGCAGCTGTGAGCTGGCCACTATAAATTACAGCTGAAGATGGCCAGCAGTGTGGCAATTCCCCAGTTCTTTGGAAGAAGACCCCAAGCTTTCCCAGAGCACCTAGTCTATTGCTTGAAACACACAGCCTTTTGCATGGAGCCTACAGGGGAGCCAGTAAGTGCATCAAGACCAGCAGGAAGCATCATCTACAGCAAGGGGAGAAGTGAGAGTGGGTCCTTATTTCCTCAAACAAAGGCTGCCAGATGAAGTTGCTCATAGCTAGATGAACTGCACTCCTTTCCTTTTTGTGTTTCCCTGCATTTGGAGCCACAGAATAATTTGACTCAGGAGGCTGTATGTCTCCTAAAGGTGAAATATTTCTTTCAAGAAAAGCAGCAGCAAACCAGTCATCAGCTTAAGTAAGAACTTCAAAAACAAATATTTATTTCTGTGATTTTCGGTAGCAGCCAGTGGCATAGAAGTCAGGTCGTATGTGATTTCTCATATTGATCTTCTGTGTATGTCCTTCATCAAAGTTTTATCTAGTAATAAAGACGCAGTATGAGAGAGCTGTTAACAATTTATGCAACTTGATTTTTTTCTCACAACTCTGTTGAATCAACTCTGTTGAAATTAGTTCAGATAAATACTCCTAATGGCAGCATAAAAGAGGAATGAGCCTGTAATTCTTGAACTAATTAAGAATATTCAAAGCCACTTTTAAAGTACTTCCTATTGTATGTCAGATCTCAGGAATCAATGTTTACTTTCTGAAATGTAATTGGCTCAGAATTATGGAAGACTGTGGAAGATTGATCCTGCTTCTAGTGAGGCTAATGGACAGCTGCTGTCTGAGGGAAAAACTCTTCCGTCAGCAGTGGTAGAAGTAGTCTGATAAGAGCAGACAATTATGTAATTCACAGACACATGCAAGTAAATGCAGCACCTTTGGGCATGCTAACGTTATCAGTGCAGTGCTGAACGCAGCTACGAAGAATCTGTGCCCATAGACTATTCCTCTCTGGGGCTGCTCACTGATATTTTGTTATGTTGGATTGTTTTGTGTATCATTTTTTATCTTAATAGAGAATTTCAGTGTTGTGCCCAGGAATCGCGGTTTCCAAGTGTGCAGTCAAGGACAAATCTTATGTTTCTAGCAAAAGAGAAACCCTTTTGAAGGGCACTTTTGCTTGAGCATAAGACAAACAAACAAACAAACAAAGCAAATAAACACCAAAGCACAGTTATTTTGTGAGTTTTTCACTTAATATATGCTTCAGATATTTTTTATCTAGCTTTGCATGCATTTGTTTCACCCATGCAATAGGATTTATAGCAAGTTCCAAGATTTTTAATGCACAATACATCGAATAAATTAATACGTGATTCAATTAGCGACAAGAAATAACCCTGCAATTATTTATAGAAATACCAACAGATAATTCTTGGAGGGGATTAGGCACAGATTATTAACTTTTCTAAATGCTCATTTCATATCCCTAAGTCTTGCATTCACGTAAACACTGTAGTCCCTCAGTAGCGCTTTGCAGGAAAATTAAATTCCTATGACATTAATCACCTGAAAGACTTTCCACATATCAGTATCCAGGATTATATGACACCAGATAGCCTCCAATGTGCTCTGACTAGAAGAGGTATGCATGGTAATTTACATGGAAGATGTGAGCCTGGACTCTGTGTATTCATTAGGACACCACTACCAAGGGTGAGCAGCAGTGCATGATTCAAGAAAATGGTCTCCCAACAGGGGATTAAAAGGCAAATTTGACAGAATCAAATGCATCTAGAAAAGCAGTTATAATATGAAGTGCAATAGCAATAATTTAAAATTCAATTATTCAATTGAATAATAATAACCTTTTACTCAAGCTAATAAACCTTTGCAAGCATACGAAACACATAAAAGTCTCTGCCTTTTTAAACAGAATAATAAAATTCATTGAATAAATGGTACTTTAATGTATAATTCAGATTTTTGCAATAAAAAGATAATTTCTACTGAACTGCTTTGGTCTTTCTTTCGTTTCTGAATTAAGCCCCTTATAAATAGGTTTCTAAGAGATACAGAAAATTATGTCACATGAGCAAAGGTACAGTTCTGAGTTCTTACTGTAAATAGAAAAGACTGTATATCACTCTTAATGTATAGAAATATGCAGAGGAGGCAAATAAACATGTATGCGTTTGCATCTGAGAGGGTGCAAGAGGCATAGGAGGGAGGCAGAAAGCCTGATGTCATACACTGGCTCTGGTTGTGAGTAGGGCATTAACAAAGAGTTAGTGGATCTCAGCCTTGCCATCTGACACCAGTTGTACAGAGAGTGAGGAAAAAAGGTGCTGAAATGCTGCAGGGACTACTGTCATATCTCGTAATATATGAAACCTATCATTTCTATGTGTATATTAAATGATGTGATTTTTGACTTAAAATCTGTCAGAGAACAATGTGCTGAACAGTGCACGTTTCCAGCACTCACTGAAGTTTCCTCCCCATAGGTCTGACAGCAGTATAACTTTTGATGTAGTTATTGTTCTTGTTGTTATTGGCAGTGGTGGTTTTCAAAGGAATGGGGAATGCAGGATCCACTCATGGAAGAGGATGCCCTCATGGCAGCCTGACTTTTTGACAGCTGCTGCTCAGAGAAGCTCTCAAAGAGCAAAAGGTTAGAAAAATTCTTGGTATGGATGAAATGAAGGGCAAAGCACAAGAACCAAGCAGAAAGAACATAGGAACCAAATATTTGGAAAGCGTATCATACGTAATGGAACTATACAATTTGGTCCCCAGCTATTATCAAATGTACTGATGGTACATTTGGTGAGGTGAAGAGCTTCTGTTTTTATTTTATTTTTATTTATTATTATTTTATCATTTTATCATCTTATTTTTAAATATATTTTTTATTTTAAATAATAATAAAAGAAGCTGCATTCTGTGAAAAGTTTTAGTAAACATGCAAGATCTTTGAAAACTGGAAGGTTGCAGAATCTTGGACTAACACAGAAATTTTGGCTTCAAACTTTGACTGAATAGAAAACATTTTAATCTGAAATTTTGTTATAGTATCTCTCTGTCAGATAAAGCTGAAGTGTGTTGTACCTACTGCTCTAAAGTTACTGGCCAAACCTGCCACATGAACAAACTCGCTCACACCGCTTGTGACTAGTGACCTCCCAAAACACATTGCAAGGTCTCAGCAGCCCCATGAGGCATCACCAGGCATGTAATGTAGCCAGGAACACCAGCCTGTTATGCCAGCAAAGCAACAAGAGCCTGCAGAGACCACTTTCCAAGATGCACTGGAGTGGCATTTCAAACCAGAATCTTTGAGATTCCAGCTGAAAGCTCTTGAAATTCAGATTAAAGATTCCGTGACTATTATTTTGGATGAAAAATATGTCTACATTTTTTTCTGACTATATTTTTAATTGTTTTTATCAAAATTCCTCATTTTTTTGTCAAAATAAAAACAAACACACAAAACACTAGAGTGGTTTCCCAGCATTTTTATTATAAGAACATACATTCTGGAGTTAAGACATTTTAGGATATGAATGAATTGCTTTTCTGCTATTACACTGTAACTTCAGGAAACCATAGTTTTTAGTTATTTTTGGTTAACATTTTAAACAACTTTGTGATCATTGTTTTACTGAATAAGGATGCATCTAAATATAATACATTGATCCTAGAGAGTTGAATACATTCTTTACTTTGCCAGGCCAGCACATTACTCGAAAAAGCATATCAACATAATAATTTTCACCAGTAGAAAAATCATTCACAATCCAGCTTAACCAAATAAAATAAAATAAATTTTAAAGAAAAGAAAAGAAAAGAAAAGAAAAGAAAAGAAAAGAAAAGAAAAGAAAAGAAAAGGAAAGGAAAGGAAAGGAAAGGAAAGGAAAGGAAAGGAAAGGAAAGGAAAGGAAAGGAAAGGAAAGGAAAGGAAAGGAAAGGGAAGGGAAGGGAAGGG
>CM021732.1:107612798-107639244 GCA_011075105.1 Heteronetta atricapilla
AGGGAAGGGAAGGGAAGGGAAGGGAAGGGAAGGGAAGGGAAGGGAAGAGAAGAGAAGAGAAGAGAAGAGAAGAGAAGAGAAGAGAAGAGAAGAGAAGAGAAGAGAAAAGAAAAAAGAAAAGAAAAGAAAAGAAAAGAAAAGAAAAGAAAAGAAAAGAAAAGAAAAGAAAAGAAAAGAAAAGAAAAGAAAAAAAAAGGAGCCTCAGAGCCTCATAGGTCATCAGGCTTTCCAGTATAACCACATGAAAGAGAAGCAAAGAAATCAAAGGAAATAAACTGATCATATAGTCAGTACAAATTCACTGAATTCCAAGGGTAAATTTCCTGCAGAGCCTTTGGACAGCAGATCTTCAGTAATTCATGGAGATTTTCACAACACATTGCAGGGTTATATTAAATATAATTAACACAAATAAAAATAAATATATGAAATATATATATATACAATAATATGTAAAATATAAAGGAAATATGCACATTATTATGTAATGTATGCTTCCCGAATCCACATTGTGAGACCTGAAGTCCTGAAACAGTTACAGCCAAAGGAAAACTTGCATTGACTGTAAAAGTGCCTGCACTTATATAAGAATACATACATTTACCATTCTATATGCAGCAGAAACAAGATTTGAAAACTCAGTAGATGTTTAAATGCCTATGTGGCTTTAGATATATTGGGACAGGGATACACTTTAATACTCACACATGGAGTAAGCCTGAAAATCCTTTTATAAAATTGCATAATCCTTCCTCTGTACAAGTAAGAGGCAGAATAATAATTATACAAGAAGAAAAAAAAAAAAAGACTGAAACGTCTCTGCTTTAGAAATGTATTAGGTTATCTGAACACCCTGAATATCCCAAGAGGAAATCAAATTCATATAAAGATTTTTTAAAAGTGGAAATTACATAAGAAATATTTTTCTCCCTCCCAGCTATCCAGAGGAAAGCAGAGTACTGACGTTATTAGTTTTAAATTCTTCTTTTATTTCCCCCCCACCACTGATTTCGTGCATTTATCTCTCCTGCAATAAAGGCCAAACAGCCTTCAAAACCATCCCTTAGCACTGTCTCCTGCAGCATTCAGCTCAGTGGTACCAGCAGCGTCCCACACTGCTACGGCTACTGACCACACCAGATGACTGCAGGGTTTGGTGACAAAGCCTGAAATTTGTACTCCAAAGTATGTGGAGTCATGTCATGCATGGCTAAAAAGGTAGTTTCCAGTGAAGCAGGAAGTGTAGCAACAGATTTAGAAAAGGTCACTGCAAATTATACTGCCGCATAAGGGGAGCTTACCCAGCCAGACTGAAAAGAAGACCAAAGGGCAGAGCTCTACATTTTCCTATGGCTCAGAGGAGTTTCAGATACCATAAATTTATTGATGGATACCCTGTTTTTAATTTTTACTACCCAGACATTAAAAGGAAAAATAAAATTATTTTTGCCATTCTGATACAGCTCTTCAAAGGAAATACACGTTGCTCTCGTTTCTTCCTTACCTCCAACCTTTGCATCCTGGGTACATTCACAGAAGTAGCACATTTCTTCTCGCCCCCTACAAAGCCATTTCTGCTGGGTGTGGGTGGGTGTGAAAATGTATCCAGGGCCTGATCTCTCACCCTCCATGCAAGGAGGAGAGGATGGGGGAGGCTTGCAGGCTCCATGATCACGGGTCATAAGATATGTAATTTATCCAAAATAGACATCCTGATCACCACACTAGCTTTATGCACCTCCTTAGCAGTTTATGACAGTGGTTAGTCCCTGGACATGGTTTCCATGATCAACAGAAAGAGATTCAGAAGTTTCTCTTGGGACAACACCAAGAAAGGAACCTAGCTTAAGAGCCCCATGTTGTCCCAGATTCTTCCTGCTGGCCATAGAGAGCCCCATGACATCTGCAGCCTAATTTAGCCATCTGAAGTAAGGTCAGTGATGTTGTACAGCACAAATTGCCCTCCCCTTGCCTCTGCAGCAAGTGCATACAAGACCAGAAGTGGCATCCTTCAACATAAGATAACATCCAGGCTTGGATGTTGGGTGGAAGGTATGGCAGAGAAACACCAACATGCCAACAATGCCCTATGCCAAGTGCTTTGAATGACAGAAAATCTTTTATCTCCCTTACTGTTAAAATGCTCTGCCTTGAAATGAGTTTAAACAAGACATGCAAAAGAAGCCTCTGTACTTTTTAGAAATGGCATTGCAAAATTTGCTAAAAGAAATTACTGAGTGTACCATGGCAAATTGTCAGAGAAAGAATCCCTTCCTCCTAGGAAACAAAGCTATTTTCTCTATACTTGCTTTTCTTATTCTTTGTCCTTTTTGTTTTTAGAAATATAGTGGAAGAAGTGTGTGTGTGTATAAATTTTTGTTTTGGCAAGTCTGTGCATGCATACATATTTCCCCTACAGGGACAGCAGAGGTCCTAAATTGTTTGCCTGTGTGAGCAGGAAAGCCTCTCTGGCATAGACCAATGCAATGCCCCGTGAACAGCACCAGCCCTGGTGGGAGAGCTGAGGAATCCAGAACAATACCTGCACTTTGGAGAATTCATTCAGTCAGCTGTGATTTGCTTAAGATAACACCTTTCCATAGGCATTTCAGTGCCCAGTGGTCCCCCCCTGTCTTTCAGTACACTTACCTTCTCTTTCCAATTGGGAAATAACACTGTAAAGAACAGATTGTACTGTGGTGTTTGTGTGTTCTGTCCACACACAAAAGAAGTTACAAAGATACTAAGGAACCTTGAAATTAATTCAGTAAAAACATCCCTCTGAGCCTGTGGGTGTGTGTGTTTGTGCGTGTTTGGAAGTATTTGGGAGGTTTTTACAATGCTTTGTGATGCAGTATCTGAGGAATAAGTGTGAGCTGACTAAAAAATTGCATATTCCACTGCAAATAATATGCTGGTGATTTAGTATCAAAGCAGGACTTTAAGTATATGTTGGTAAAAAATGTTGGTTTTGAATTTGTTTTACATTAATTTTTCTGGGTGTTTTTAGTGTAGGATTATCACAATGTTCACAGTGACTTTTTATTAATCAATGTGGAGACTTAAAATACAGAAGAATTCCTTTTTTTTTTATTGATGAATGATCAGGGAAGAAGATACAATAATTTTCTGCTCCTTAGTCAGTAAATGTCTAGTAGCTCTTGCTGTGAACTATTTGTAATGCATTTTTTAGCACATCAAAAAAGAGTTTCAATTCTACACAGCCTAATCTTTCTAATAAAATGTATAGAATTTATTCTAAACTGAATACATTGAAGTTCAATTTAGCCTGAATGGTTGTAGAAGGCTCAAATGGAAAAGTTTAGAGAATTTGTACATATAATTGTCTGGGATGCTCCTGGAGGCAGGGGGTGAAATGCAGCTGGTTCAAAATTTGGTTCAGGTTCAGAAGAACATAGATGGTTGTTGATCAAAAGTTGAAGATTTTACCTCTCCTTATAATAAGCCAGTGTTTCAAAGAATTCTAGTCCAGCCTAGAAGGCAAACCTAAAGATTTAGGTTGTTCTGGTCTAGGTGGTTTCCTAGGGCTGATATGACTGAAAGCAAATGAATGTTTGTAGTAAGACATCTTTGGTTTTGCAAAGCCCATATCAGGAATGGTTTTGATTTATTTTTGATTTTTTTTTATTTCTCAAAATTATGAGTAGTTAAGATATCTTAACTTCCTTGGACTGGCATGCAGATGCTAGCGTGTATAGGTGAGAAAATTTATTCACCATGTCCAAATCCTCCTGAGGACTAGCCTTAGGGGAAGATGTGGAAATTCACTAGGGACTCAGAGCTTCCTCTGGTGTTTCAGGTGTCCATTAAAGAGGCTGTTTAATGTCCTTTAGATAGGCTAATATGTTGCAAAGCAGTGACATTTCAAGACTTAGCCCTGAAGCTAATAGCTCTTCTGGGTAAGTCATTTTCACATTTACATCAATTTAGTGTAGTCTAGATTTGGATAAAGATAAGCATGGCTTTTCACTTGCCAGTGTTGCCAGGGTGATGAGCCACCAAACTGGGTTTTCTGCAAAAATTCTCCTCTCTCTTCTACCCCTCAAACTAGTAGTTGGCTATTCTGAGTATGACCTTGTATGCACATTCAACAGCAAATACACAGCAGAAATGCCCTACATTTGCCTTGCCACAGTTTGTACTAACAGTAGTTTATTTTAAAATGTGAGATAAATGATGAATATAAGGGGAGGAATGAAGAATTGCCAGTTTAGAGGCTAGTGCTACATGTGCAGTCACTTTCAACGGTAAGCCAGGACTGTTTACATACAGTTTCTTCTGTATTATTTATCTGTATTTTCACATTATTTCTCTTGCTTTTTCCTTTTCATTTGTCCTTCCTCTTTGTTTTATTATGCTGTCTCTATTCCATTGCTACCTACTCTTCTTCCTTTTTTGTTTTGCCTTTTGTTTTGCCTTTTTGTTTCTTGTTAACAAATTTCAACATTTTTAATTAATGTTGTCTGCTTGACTAATGCCAGTTCAGCCCTCCTTCTCTGAAATTGTCCTCCAAAACAAGTTAATCATTAGCAGAGGCCTGTCTCGATCAACTGCAAGGAGGTTCACTGAGCTTAAAAAAGAAAAAAAAAAAAAAAAAAGCAAGTAGACTAAGTGAAAAATGGTTAACAAGCCTCAAAAAGTAGTAAAGAGCCTGAAGATCAGCATATACTTTCCACTTGGTCGCATTTTTTGTGCCCCTGTAACTCATAAATCCTCAATCTCCAGCATGATTCTGGATAGACATTTATTTTAGCCAAATACTGAAGTGCTGTTGCAAATGTTAAAAATGTAGGAAAGTGTCTAGACACCACCATGGATGATCAAGAATTCCTGTCCTCACCTGACTTATTCTCTGGAGGTCCCCTCCTGTTTCCAGTGAAGCTCTACATAAATTCACTACCTCTGTTACCTGTGTTTTGGACATGAGGGATTTCAGTCCCCTACTGTCCTGTTGCTACAGAATGATTTAGAAACATATAAAAGCAGGAATAGATTATCTTGCCCAGCCCCAGGTTTTGCCATGTGCTGTAGATACTGAGATTTATGTCTAGTTCTCTATTTCTGCTCTAAAAATATGCCCGCCTCCCTCCCTTTTACCTGTGTGTAATACACTTCTAATCTCTGGTGTCAGTCCTTTACAAAGCAGGCTGCAGTCCTGAGGCTGGAGCAACCATGCGTAGACACAATTACACAGGGCAGGAACAATTACGCTGCTCACAGAGAGATACTCACTTAACTTCAGGACAGGAAGAAGAAAGGTAGGATAAAGGGAAGGCAACAGGATCCAGCACAGAAGCACAGAACCTCTTGCTTGATGGGGACTGAGCTAGCTGATGTGAAGCTCAGCACTGCCCTGCCATGACTGTCAGGAGATTTAGGGGCTCTGCTCACCTGGGGTGCTGTTCCTCCAAGCCTCACCTCCCACTGATTTCAGTGGGAACTGCAGGCATGCAGAGATGAAAGAGGGATGCATCTGACATACAAAGGGCATTATGGTACAAGATAGGATAACAGCATAACAGTGTAATTTATCCACTAGTTCTGGGATGAATCATCCTGTTGACCATAAGGTTGTTGCTTACTGCCAGGTGTCTGAAGGTGCAGCCTGCTCCATGGCAGGCACTGCTGCATCAGTTTTGCACTTAAGGGAAATACACAAAAACTCTTCTGCCTCCAAGGAGAACCTGCTGTTTCAGGATACATAAAAGCTCAGAGACAGATCTGAACTGACTGCTCACAATCCATTTTTAAGTCCCTTCTCATCCCATCACTGTAAAACATAAATCAAACCACTGTACAATATGACTGAACAAATGTAGTTGGAGTCTTATTACATAAAAGCAGGCAAACAGAATGACTAGAAGGGTATCTTAATACATTATAGTGGTTAGTTGGTAGTTTGATGTCAGATATATGAAATATTAAGCAAGATATAATAATCCCTCTAGTAATGTTAAAATGTTCACATTTTTAATCTAGAGATCTCACTGATGAGGCATGATTGTTCAACATCCTAGAAGGCAGCTTTCTAAATTATGCTATTCCCCATGGCAAGTGAAGGACAGATCACAGACTTAATGGAAGGAGCATTTTCGTTTTCCCTGGTGCACAGTGGGATTTACATTTCAGCCCTCCAGCAAACTGAGTTACTCATGATACCTTCTAAATTAGTGCCACCTCATGACTTTCACCCAGGATACTTCCTAAATTAACAAGTAATACACTTAGGAATCCCTGAAAGTCTTATTATCTCCTGTCTAATATATCATTCGCACTGTATATAATTTCTGACACACTGTGCCCACCCCTTCTTCTAGTGAAAGATTTCCATAGGTTAAATATGGCACCATCAATGCCCAATTCTGGATTTCTATTATACTTCTGTACCTGCAGAGGAATTAAGGCTAACTGCAAAAGAATCGTTCCCCTGGCCTTTCAGTTTATGTGCTTTCATAGCTGCAGAATCACAGCAGAATTGCTGGTCCATTATGTTATCATTTCTATTTGATGATATAAAAGTAAATGCTACATTCATAACCCCATCTGCAGATGAAAGAGAGCTGTCATTCCTAGGTTAGGGTATTTGCTTCTGCATCCCAAGCCCTCCTGGCTGTTTTAGAAACCTACAGGGCTGCAGTCATCTCTGGGCTGCTTGTCCACCTCTGTGTCACCACTCGGGACTGCAGCAGGAAGCAGCAGAGGGAGAAGAAATGCTGACGTAACAGTTCCTGTTGGGAAATAGCTGCTCATTAATATGCTCTCAGGCAGTCATACTCTGAGATGATGGGCAAAGGTGTTTGCAAAGCTGGAAATCAAGAAATGCTCACCTCTTCAGCTTTGTCCACAGTAGGAATTTAACTCATCACTGACAAAACACATTAGCAGTTGGAACAGCTGGAATAGTGCTCACACAGGTCTAGCCAAAGCATAGAGATATTTCTGGCAGCTTACTTCATTCCCCCCGACCTGTCTGAACTGCCCCACAGTCTGCTTCTGATGCAGAGCATGCCTGTGGCACTGGGATCCAATTACTTGGAAAGGCTCCGTTCACTTAACAAGGGTGTCAGATGCCTTCACCCCAAGTAGAGGGCTGCTGGCAGCAGAAAGCTGTTTCTAGGCAGACTGGATTCCCACAGGCATTTGCTGTGATGAGGGCACCTGAGACTGGGCATGGCCACCACTGGCAGGGGGTGCAGTGGTTCCTCACTCCCCTTAGGCAGTTCCCACAGCTACATTTCCAGTGGAGACCTCTCTGAAATTTGGCTACTTTCCCTCAGCAGGTGTAAGGCAGAACAAATGTTGAACCTTGTGACTTCAGAAGAAATGTCCATAATTTTATCTACTTTATAATAATAATAATAATTATTATTTATTGCATGAGCTAGAACAACTTGCATCTATGAGCTCTTAATATTTTCAGCTATAGCTAATAACCTTGGCAAGAAGGTTCTTGGAAATAGGCAGCCATGAGTCTACAAAATAGAATGTGTTTTTTTTTGTTGTTGCTGTTATTGTTTTTTGTTTTCTTGTTTGTTTCTTCAGACTCACAAGAATAAATATATTTCTTTCTGGAGACACCTTTCAGCTGCTGAGTGAGGTGACAAACAAACAAATCCATCCACAGACTCTCTGTTACTTCCTTTGTGAATAGCCACCATTTGCATTGTAAACATTTTAACAAAGACACATTTAGCTAAATTTAACCCTATGACTTTGATGAGTTTAGTCCATTGACTTTGTGGAGGAAAAATACAGAACTGAGTCTTGTTTTTGATTAAGCTCATGAGTACAAAGAACTCTCTCAAAAATTCCCACTGTGGGAGCTCAGCCAGCAGAGGCCCATAGCCAAACAATGGGAACTTGTTATCACTCTTTGATTATAAGTATCTGTTGTCTAAATATGCACAAAATGCATATCTCTTCTTTTTAACAGTTAATCTCTTTGTATCTATTTTTAAAGAACAAAGACTCCACTCTCCATTTTTGAAGGTCTCACTAACTAACTTAAATATGTTAGATCAAATTCCAGAATGACTAAATTTGATTTGGAATGAGAATCAGATCAACAGAATTGTCCCAAAGGAATCTGAGAGGGTTCCTCTAAAAAGGTGATGCAGCTGATAGCCCAGATAAAGTGTCTCTACTCAATGCATGCAACATGGGAAACAAGCAAGAGGAGCTGGAAACCACAGTGCACTTAGAAAACTATGGACCAATTACCATCATGAAAATATGTTTTGATGACTCACACAACTGGAACACTGCGATTGAGGGCTACAAGCTTTTCAGAGGAGATAGGCAGGGGAGCAGAGGCAGCGATGTTGCCTTCTGTGTTAAGGAATGGAGAGGCAGTGAAGAGCTGCCTGGGAGAAACAACCATGAGCAGGTTGAGAGCTTGTGGATAAAAATTAAGGAGCAGACCAATAAAGGACACCTTGTGCTTGGGGTTTGTTACAGGCCACCTGATCAAGGGGAATCTGCTGACAAGATTTTCCTGCTTCAGCTGCAAGAAGCATCACTCTCACAGGGTCTCACCCCCATGGAGGACTTGAACCACACAAATGTCTGCTAGGGCAGACATGCTACACAGCAGGCTGTAAGCAACCCAGGAGAATCCTGGAGTGCATCCAGGATAGCTTCCTAGTCCAGGTATTGGACAAACCAATGAGAGGAGAAGCGTTATGGACCTGGTGCTCACCAAAGTGGATGAGCTCATTAAAAAGGTTAAGATTGGAGGCAGTCTGGGCTGTAGTGACCATACCCTGGTGGAGTTTGTGATCTCAAGGAATATGGGTCTGGCAAAGAGGAGAGTCAAGACCCTGGAGAGCAAAATTCCAGATGCTTAAAGAACTAGTGGGTGAGATCCCTCAGGAAGCTGTTGTTAGGGACAGAGGAACTGATCAGGCCTGGCAACACTTTAAGGACACTATTCTTAGAGCAAAAGAACTCTCTATGCCCATATGTAAGAAATCAAGCAGGGAAGGCAGGAAACTGGGACAGCTGAGCAAGGATCTGCTGGTCAAACTAGGCACAAGAAGGAAATCCACAGACAGTGGAAGCAGGGACATGTGGCCTGGGAAGAGCAAAGGGATGCTGTCCGGGTGTGCAGGGATGGGATCAGGAAAGCCAAGGCATGGATGGAACTAGCTTGGCAAGGGATGCAAAGAGTAACAAGAATGGATTCTGTGGGTACATTGCTCAGAAAAGAAAGACCAAGGAGAGCATATCCCCTCTGATAAAGGAGAAGGGTGAACTGGTAATGACAGATACGGAGAAAGCTGAGGTACTCAACAACAACTTTGCCTCGGTCTTCACAGCCAGTCCGGCTTTACAAGCCTTTCATTTCCCTGAACTTGTAGATGGAGGCTGGAGGAGCAAAGTCCCACCCACTGTAAGTGAGGAGAAAGTTTGAAACCACATGATGAAAATAAACATGTTCAAGTGTATGGGGTCTGATGCCATGCATCCCAGGGTCCTGAGGGAACAGTCTGATGTAGTTGCCAAATCTCTCTCCATCGTATTTGAAAAGTCCTGGAAGTCAGGCAAAGTTCCTGGTGACTGAAAAAAAGGGAAACATCACTCCCATTTTTATAAAGGGTAGAGAAGAGGACCTGGGGAACTACAGATCGGTGAGCCTCACCTCTGTGCCTGGGAAGATCATGGAACAGATCCTCCTGGAAGCAATGTCAAGGAACATGCAAAACAAGGATGTAATCTGAAACAGCCAGCATGGTTTCACCGAGGGCAAATTGTGCCTGACCAATCTGGTAGCTTTCTATAATTGAGTTGACAAGGGAAAACTGACCGATGTCATCTACCTGGACTTCCGTAAGGCCTTTGACATGGTCTCATATGATTTCCTTATCTCTAAATTGGAGAGATATGGATTTGAGGGTTCAGCCATTCAGTGGATAAGGAGTTGGCTCAATGGACACAGCCAGAGAGTTGTGGTCAATGGTTCTATGTTCAGATGGAGGACAGTGATGAGTAGTGTTCCTCAGGGGTCTGTCTTGGGACCGGTATAGTTTAATGTCTTTATCAATGACATAGACAGTGGGATTGAGTACACCCTCAGCAAGTTTGCAGTTGACATCAAGCTGAGTGGTGCAGTTGATAGAAGGAAGTTAATAGAAGGAAGGGATGCCATCCAGAGGGACCTGGACAAGCTTGAGAAGTGGGTCCATGTGAACCATAAGGTTCAGCAAGGCCAAGAACATGCTGCACCTGGGCCAGGGCAACCCCAGACATGAGCACAGACTGGGAGAAGAACTCACTGAGAGCAGCCCTGCAGAGAAAGACTTGGGGTTCTGGTGGACAAAAAGCTCGACATGAGCCAGCAGTGTGTGCTTGCAGACCAGAAGGCCAACTGCGTCCTGGGCTGCATCACCTGAGGAGTGACCAGCAGGTGGAGGGTAGTGACTGTCCCCCTCTGCTCTGCCCTTGTGAGGCCCCACCTGGAGTGCTGCATCCAGGTCTGGGGCCCCCAGTACAAGAAGGAGGTGAGGCTGTTAGAGCAGGTCCAGAGGATGGCCATAAATGTGATCAGAGAGAGGGCTGGAGCACCTCTCCGGTGAAGACAGGCTGGCTAAGAGAGCTGGGGATGTTCACCGTGAAGAAGAGAAGGCTCTGGGGAGACCTCTTATAAAAAAGATGGAGAACAACTTTTCTCATGGGCAGATAATGATAGGACAAGGGAGAATAATTTTAAACTAAAAAAAAAAAAAAAAAAAAAAAAGCGATTTAGATTTGATGTTAGGAGGAAATTCTTCACTCAGAGGGTGGTGAGGTACTGGCACAGGTTGCCCAGAGAAGCTGTGCATTATACCCCATCCCTGGAGGTGTTCAAGGCCAGGCTGGATGGGGCTTTGGGTAACCTGGTCTAGTGGGTGGCATCCCTGTCAATGGCAGGGGGGGTGGAAAAGAATGAGCTGTAAGGTCCCTTTCAACCCAAGCCATTCTGTGATTCTTCGATTTTATAGTGCTTATTTCAATGTATATGGCCCTCATCTATGTAAACTGGGAGTCTTGGTCAACTCTGAGTTGACTGTCACAAAATCCCAGAGTTCAACATCCTGAGCAGTATATGGAATATTTTATTTTTATTTATAATATATTTCAAATCTCCTAAGGTAGCTGCTACCAACAGTATCTGCTATGTCAGATCTGTATATATTAAAATATAGCAGTCAGATACTGAAGCTAATAATTAATGTGAAGCCTCCAGATCTTATAACTATTCCAATCTAAAGTAATCATATAAAGTTCCAAGAAGCCAAAAAATAGTAGACAGAGAAATTAATAATCAAAAGAAAGTCACAGAAAATACATTGTTGATACAGCCTATAGGGCCTTGAATGCTAAGGCACCTGTGATTCAGGTATTTTAGTTTAATTATATTTATATAAATATTTTATTTATATTTAGATGGCGTGTGAATTTATTCATCACCTATAGAGGGCAGGATTCAGGTTTTGAACTCATGCAGGAACTGAGTTCACTTCTTGGAGTTCAGCTCTCTACATCACTAAAACTTCATCAGAAGTTTTATCCCTTTCTGAAATTCAAATTTAGACCCTTGATTGCAAAGATCAGGTCTACAGCGTGAAGCATCTCTGAGTTATCTTGGAGCATCTGTTGCCTCAGAATCCCACACTGCCTAGTTCCAAAAGCCTCGCCTCCATGTGTCGTTAATGAGTCTGGGAACAGTAGCCAGGGACATAGAGGACAGTTTGGAAGTCTGCAAATTAAGAGAAAACTGAAGTTTGACACCCACAGCAGACAAATCCTAGGGATCCTGCAGCACATGTGCAAAAAGATTAGGTGTCTGAGCGCTGGCCTAATGAGGAAAATGAGTCAGTGCTGGACTGTGTCAGGAATAGCACTTCCCCATTTTCAAAGACCTTTGTCCTAGTATGGGGATTTTATTATTATTATTATTATTAATGGGACCTATTTAATATAACACTGCCTGAGCTAATTATGTTAGACTACCCATCCCGCAAAATGTTCTTAAGGAGTAAATTGAACATCCGGAGGGAGGTCATAGGACAGGGAGTTACCTATCAAGACTCTATTCCTACTCTGTCCTGGATGTGTTCTGGGGAACTCTTTAAAGTAAGGGTATTCAATCTAGAGGCTAAAAGTATTAGAAACATAAACATGGATGTGTGGACAACAGGCTTAAACCCACACGAATTTTGCATAGACTGGTGGCACCTGTATTTCATGAGTTTTGTCAGGTTCAATCCTCATAAATGAGTTTTTAGAGCTAATGATGAAAGTCATTATAAAACTTCATAATATTGACTAGACTTTTCTCTTATAATTGCTTTAGATAATATAATGTATAAAAGCATTCAGGGATGTAATGAACATTGTGAGAAGAACTGAGCAAAGAAAGTATGGATTGAAACCAACACCAGACTTGCACAAGAAACAGAAAACCCTTTTACAAGGTGACAGGAATACAGCACAAAAAAGAGATTGGGCAGCAGCTGTTTTCCTGTTTACACATTCATTCTGTATGTCTCGCTGACGGACTGCTTTACAGCAGATTGATCCTTCACTGAGTGTCTGAGCACAGGGTCCTGCTATTCCAAGAGAAAGAAAACCTTTATTTTAACAGGCAACAACTTAGGAAGGACAGTTCAGGAATGTTTTCTCATCTTTTTTTTTTTTTTTTTTTTTCCTTTTTTATTTTTTTTTTTTTTCCCCAGCAGACCTATAAACACATTTGGGTAGAATGGGCCGGGGAAAGGCTGGGTTCCTGCCCTCCTCATCTCAGCTGTACACGGGGACTTGTCAGATTTGCTGCCATCACCGCAGCAGAGCAGGAGGCAGCTAAAATCAGCTTCCTGCCATAAGGGAACACGCGGCAGATGGCACTGTTTCTTTAGCAGTCTGCACCAGTCTCTTTTTCCCTTTGTGGGAAGTTCCAGGTACATTTTTCCTCCCTAGCTTCCCTTCTTCCATGGGATTTTATCCTGTTTTCTGTGATGGGGTTCATCCCTAGCTGGCCATACTGTGGCGGCGCTGGGGTGCCTGCCCTCCCCCCCCCCCCCCCCCCGTGCTCCTTGCTTAACACCACGCTGACTCCCAGCAGTAGCTTTCTGTAGTGGAAACCTTGTATTTGCATAATAATTTATTCCCATTGGTTCCCTTGTATGCTCAATTTAATTAGTTTGTAACATTTCAGTAGTGTTTTGCTCAGATGTTAATAGCATGTTGGGGAGGCTGAGCACGTTTTGCCATGTCTTTTCACTTTCAGTTCACACCGACTTCTTTTTCTTTCCATAACTTTGTCTCAGCACATTTTTTAAATTATTTTTTTAATGCTAGATGCCTTGATGCTTATCTCCTTCCATCTCATAGATCATATGCCAAAGAATTTTTTAAAAGGCTAATATTTCTGGGTTTCCCTCACCCCTTTATAATCAGTCACTTAGATGTTAAATTAGTTTAGACTTCCCTAGATGTGCTTTAATTAGAGAGACACTTGTTTATTTACCACTATCTGCATATGCATGAGCTGGCTTTCTAAATGCAGTCCTAACATGAGAGCTGCTGAAAACTTCCTCTAAAATCAACCAGTATCAGAAACTTATTGTAGATTTAGTCATTAAAAAATAAATAAAATTAAAAAATGAGGATTACATCTATCCTTACAAATGCTTACCAAAACAGGATGATTTTCTTAAAGAACATATTGTGATTTGGTGTGAAAATGTGTAATCCCAAGGTGCCTGGCCACCTGCCTGGAAACCAAAATTCACCATTTGGCACCATTTGTGCAAAAAGTGTTCAGTGCTTCAGATGGTGAAGGATATTGTCCTGAAAGGGGAATGGGGATGACTCACTCCATTGACAGGAAGCTCCAGGCAAAGGTGTGCCTGGATGTCACCCCCAGTGCAGGTCCAGCTGCCTGAACCAAGGTTGCAGGCAAGATCATGGATCTAACAGGTAGGACTCTTGTCTGAGTGAAGCAAGCCACATTTCTTCTGTGCTTGAGCAGGACATGAAACATTGTTTTTCCTCTGGAACATGGGAAGAACATGAGGTGTGGGTGCTGAAACCCACAGAGTAGTTGTCCATGAAGTAAGAAACCTTCCCCTCAGGCTGAGGCTGCTGACACCAATTTTTACCTCTTCCTGTAGAAGTGGTGAAATAGTACAGAAAGAGAAATGGCTTTCGTGGAAGATACAATATCAAAGCAAGCCTGTCTTGAGACCCTAGAAGTTAGGGGGCCCACATGTGATTGAGGCATTGCTCTCCGGACCACATCTTCCCAGCTCCTCAGGTCAAAAAGGAGTTCCTTGGTAAAGGTGCCACCAGGATTAGGTGACTGTAGAGTGCCGAGTTCACAGTCACAGTTTTGAAGTTAAGTACTAAATCCTGTTAAGGAAACTAAAGCTAGATCTATGCTATGGAAGTTGGGATTTCTTCGCAACTGTTGTAGAGGAAATCTACGGTCATGTACTGCTGCCATTTTGAGACAAACCTTGCTGTCCATCATCCTGTCACAGAGCTATTTTTCACCTTGATTTTCAAGCAGGCTGATGAAATTCAACATATCCCACTGTGGATCTGAAGAGGATCAGGATTACTGAAAATGCTACCTTCCTCATCACTTTGTTTTGTAGCCTTGAGCTAGAATCCCATTTGGGTCCCAGCAATATAACACTGACCAGTTTTTGTGTTCATCTGAAACCCTCCTATCTTTTGAAATTGTAAATCTAAATGAGTCTTAATGCAACAATGATAAAATGTAATTCTTGGAGATGCAAAATGGGGGCAGTGGACTAGGTGAATTAGTAACACCCATAACTGTGGATACAGGGGCTTCCAGGCTACTCGGACAATGGAAATAATAGAAGCTATTAATTTGGCATGAAAGTCTGTGGTGCCCTTTTGTCACCCTCTAAATATTCAGTCCTTTTGTTAGTTAAAAGAGTTAATTGACATTAAAGGATTTAGAGAATGAAAGACCTATCATTAGATCCTCCTTTCAATTCTCGTAGAAGTACAGGAGTGTTCCTGATAGCATAGACATGTTCACCATCTTTAGACAAGAAGTGTTGCCCTTTTGGTTTGTTTCTGACTACAGTTAGCAACAAAATGAAAGAAAAATTCTCAAACAAAATCTCAAGGGAAAAAAAAAAAAAAAAAAGTGTGTGTATTTGTGTTCTGGGAGAATGAACACAAAACATGACAAAAGTCTTGCAAGACAAAGCAAAATAAACACACACAAAAAAAGTGTAGATTAAATTATGTAATCCACATGAACAATATTATTAACTATTAGGAACTATTCAGAAAAATAGAAGCTCAAAAATAAGCCAGTATTTGTTTTAAGACATATCCATATTAATATAAATTGTGTACTCTTCACTAATCTAATACTCATGAAATGAGCACATCCATCATGGAAATTATACAATAACTTCTTACTTTAACAAATCCTGCAATGAATATGTTATAAAAATAATTAAGAGGCAATGTCAATTGGCTAGAACTTTATCAGAAGGGAATGATCTCCATTTGTAAAATTAAAAAGCCCAAGAAAAACTATGGACAGTTGTAAAATAAAGTCACAGCCATGTTTTTTCAAACTATGAGACTTATTCTCTGACAACATTTTATTCTAATGACATTGTTTCTATTAAACTAATTGATTGATGGATGCTTTAGACAGCTGACTGACAATTGTTCTTCATATCATTTTGGAAAAACTGGGACCTGATTAGCTTCAATAACATTTTATTTCCTCCTAGGCAATAAAAAGTCAACTCTATCAATAAAATAATAATTTCTTATTAATGTGCTATATATTTTTGAAGAAGGGGGCTATTTGATTTCTTTATATAGTCAATTAGACATGACAAGACATGCTTTGAATACATCACCACCCACTCATTTCTTCAGCAATGTCCATAAGAAAGAAATAAAAGAAGTGTTTTCAAGCATCAAAAAACCTCATGTTAGTGTTTGGTTTCAGAGACAGGAAAAGGTTGGTTTGGTTCTTATTTAATCTCAAGCTTTTCCTTGGGGTAGAAAACATTGATATTTTCATTCCTCCTAGGTATACTGAATTTTGCCAGATTTTCTTTATATTGGCCGAATAGACTGTCTCATCTCCTGCACTGCAAAGACAGGTAATGTTCTGCAAAAATACAAAATGCCTAACAGCCTCTGGGAATCTGCACAGAGCTGGAAGTCAGCATTTAACTCCCAGTTCTGCCAAGTCTTGTTTATGTTTCCTGATAGTTCTCGGCCTTTGTTTTAGACCTACAGCTACCACTCGAGGAAGCTAACAGGTTTTAGTCCCTGGTTACAAATAATTTAAGAGAGAAGTTGCACTGGTTTACTTCTCATAGAGATGGAGCCAGAAATCCATATTCAAATTGTCAAAAGCCCTGATGTGATCAGAAAGCATAACACCATACAGAAGTCAGAGTGCTAGCTAGGAGAAATACAAGTTCATTTCTCTGCCATAGCCTGTGAAAATCAAACTCCAATTTTTCATCTCACAGAAAATCCCACTACATGGTCAATTTAAGCTGATTGCATAGAATAACTAAGGGAAAACAGAGCCAGAAAGCCTTAACAATTGTTGGTGAAGCCAATTCATGTTGAACAAGAGTTTGATGCAGCTGTGAGAATCATTATCTGTCATGTAAGACACTACTTAGCTTGCTTCTAGGTGACCATGAATGTGCTTTGGCATGTATTTGGGGGCTCTTTGGGGTTCACCTTGAACTTCTCCCTCTCTCTCTTTCTCTCTCTCTTTTTCTTTTTTTTTTTTTTTTTGTGTGTGTGTGTGTGTGTGTGTGTGTGAGTGATGGTATTGCTTCAACAACAATGGAAAGGTATCCTCCACCCTGGATTAGTTTATGTGTTGAGCTAATCACTATGAATTTTAATTCCCAAGGTGAGACATTTCAGCCCTAGATGTTCTATGAACAGAAAAGACACAGTGTAATTTCTTTTGAATGATAACTAGTGAGTACTCTAGGTTATGTAGACAGGGAGCTCTGGATAATGCCAGCTGGTATTTTCAGAGCCCATCCACCACATCGAGGTCATTGCACATGGGGAGCTCATAGGTGGAAGTTCCCAGCTCCTTGGTGGAGTTCTGGTATCTGAGATCTGATGGAGTCCCTGCTAATTGGTATTTGGTCTTAAATCCAAGCTGAAGTTTAAATCCAATCTGAAGCAATTATTACCTTGTCCAGATGTTCTGAATGTTCTGACTGATTATACAAATGGCATTAATTTTAATGGGTTTTTGTTTTGATTTATTTTAAATAGCAGTGTTAATTGTACACAATGAATAATTTGATGCATTATATTTACTTTGACATTGTCTTTAACTGTAGCTATAAAAACACATTTTACCTTTTTCAGAATACAGGCCTAATCTTGCTTTCATTTAAGTTAATGGCTAAATTGCTATTGACTGTGGTAGGAACAGCTCTATGTCCCTATATACTTAACTGCTGTAATGTAATTGCTTCACTGTATGGATCAGTGTTTGTAATATAGGATTTAAGTTAATAATCCTTTTTATATTGCTATATATGTGAAAGGCAAACTTATAATATAGAAATAATATGCTCAGTGTTGGCAATAGGAAAGATTAAATCATACAACTTACATTTTTCCATAATAAACTTGCAGATTCTAATTAGAACTAAAGTGAGCTCTGTCTATGGATTTATCTTAACTCACAAGGATTATCTTCTGCTTTACAATGAGTGCAGCTTTTATAAATTGAAAAAGAAATAATGAACTTCCAAGTTGATTGAAGCTGCCACAATAACTGGGACAAGAAAGAGTTTGAAGCCCATTGGCAAAGTGTGTTTTAAAAATATATCCTTTGTTATCTTAATTCACATTCTGCCTCATTTGATAGGTTCAGGACTTCACCTCTGTGAAGGAAAAGATGTGGTACATCGTGTAGTGAAGAACATAAGAAGATTTGACAGAAGTCTGGAACTAAGGATGTGCTTTCATGAAAATGGAAATTTAACGCTGCATAGATTTCACTCATCTCTTAAGCAACCATCTTGGACCATCTTCTTTTGGAAGAGATACCCACCACATGTACATTCATTGTTAACAGTTTGGATTCTGAGTTTTCTTGGATTAATAAATACTCCTGAATTTCTAGAAAGCATGCAGAATATTTGGCAACATTGCAGAGGGCCATTGCAAAGGGACAAATCAGTTTACACAGAATTATTTGTGTAGTCAAAGGAAGCATATATTTGGCATCACAAGCTTAAAATAATTTATTATTGAGGTCTCAGGGCATTAGTAGATCAAATATCCTATAACAGAGACAATATTTCTCTGTACGGTTTGTTACACAAGTAAATATGCTGTCCGGTAGATAAAGTGGAATCAGAATACAGTTTAGTCAACGTAAAAACACACACACACACACACAAAAAAAAAAAAAAAAAAAACAGTGGAGCTAGTTATCTACAGACTTCCACATTGAAACCTCCCATTTCAAGAGAAAGAGGTAGCTCTGGTTTATGCTGCCACTGCCAAGAAAGAGGACAACCATACAACACTGAACTGTTCAGTAGCAAAGGCAGTGACTTACCAGAACAAAAACACTCAAGCACATATTTAGTAGGGAATAGCAGGAGCTATTATTCCCAACCCATTTTCTGTAGCACAGTTACTGCTGATATGGTCAATGAGAGATGCAGTTTCCCTCATGCCTTGCACTGGGGAATCCACTTGATGAAGAGTTCCTAAAGAAAAAGTTTGGCAGTACCTGTGAAATGAATGATCCCCTCTTGCCCCATGTAAATACAGAAGGTGAGGGTGCATTGGATCATGCAAGAATGGGGTTGCTGCACCTGCGCTTGCTTCTCATGTACTGGAGCTTTGGGGTGCTGGTTTCTGTGATCATACTCCTTTAAAGTAAAGCACATCCAGTTTCATCAACATAAAGAGGTATCTGGCCTACAGGTATCCAGAAACCACAACTGTGGGTTTGTAGGATACTTTAATACACATAGACATAGAGACTTCATTTTATAAAGATTTCTATTTATTACAGATGTCCAGCAATCACCACTATCATACCGTGATCAGTAAGGTGAATATATGTATGTAGATAATAAGCTCTACTATCAGGAAGCAAGTATATATTTACGTGGTAAATATTGAGAGAATGGATCTAATTAATAGTAGCAGCAATTAGAAATAGTAGGAAATCTATCAGATATAGTAAAAATCAGTAACAGCAGGAAATATAGATTAGCATTATAGATTCAACAAATTTATCAATAGTATGGCAGTGAATATACTTGTTATGGATTACAAACTTCTCATTACTATAAGAATGACTGTACTTATGATAGTTTATACTTTTCAAGACTATACTTAGGATATAATATATACATATGAAGATTATATATATTTCATAAAATTACTGGTTCAAGGTTCGTGAAACCAAAAGTGGGAGCCAAACAACCTAAAAATGGTCTAATTGAGAAAACTAGCCTCCGAAATGGGTCAATAACAAAAACTGGTCTCAGAAAAGACCAACCTCCAGAAGTGGGCCCAGTAAAATAACCAACACAATCTCACTCAGAAGTTGATCCACACCACAGAGTTCAGAGTCAGCCAGGCATCCTCAGTGAAGGTTCAATTTGTTTAGGAGATGATGTAGGAAAGAAAACTTGATGCATGGGAAGATCTCAGAAAGAGAGAGAGAGAGAGAGAGAGAAAGGCTCCATTTTATGAGAATATGAGTCATTTTTATATCACAGAGACATGAGTGTGGAGGGCACCACCTCCTAGAGCGGACAATAGGTGCTGCTAATTTCTAAGCTTCACATAAGACAACCAACAGATGGTGGTATTTCTTATTCTCTTGGACAAAATTTTACTTTTCCAGACTATTTTATTTTCTTTCAGGAGATAATTTGCTGCTGCAATTCCTTGCTTTTGCCCTCAGTGGTGGTATCTTCAGGATGTCTCTGGTTCAGCATCACTTCAAAGAGCCCTGCTGTGCCTTTCAAGGATGTTCCTGGTACCCAGGCCTAGTTCCCAGGCTGGAAGGCATTTTCCTGTATCAGTGTTTTAATAGAATTTTCTGTCAACATTTTTCTCATTATATCCAGGTCACTTTTATTGCTGCTCCCATCACTAATGCTCTCTGTTGTGTGTATGTGTATTTGCATTAGTAATTACCCAGTCAGAAACTGGTGAGAACCACAGAGCCAGCTTCTACTTGAAGAGTGTATGTCTGTCTGCAGAACATAAGCCTATAAGACCAAACCAAATTTCCTCCCTCTCTTTTTCCCTTCTTCCTTCCCTCCCTCTCTACTTCCATCCCTCCATCCTTTATTCTCCCTTTCAAAACAAACAAATAAAACAAAACTAAATTTTTTTTCCTCAGCAGTAGAAGAGCTTTCAGAGCACAGTTGGGAAATTTTCCTTTTCCCTCCCTCAAAAGATGTAGGCTGGCCATTAGGGCATGTCCTAAGACATGAGATGCTGTTCAGGCTTTGGGGTGGGAGAGAATGTGCTGCTTTTGAGGAAGCATATTCTACTTCCACAAAGATCTGGCTAACCTCTATGCTAGTGAATCAAGAAACAACAAGATAAGGATCCTCTGCCTTGTCTAAACGTTTCTGAAAGACAGATTGTCCATGCTCACTTTCAGATGGTGGCAGGCTGCAAACCCTGGGAAAAGAGAGGGGTACGAGTGCTCTCTATCCACTTCTCTCAAGGACTGCAGATTGAGGCACAGCTCTGCTCACAATGCGGCTGCATCTTCTGTCAAAGGTGCTTCTCTCCTCAGAGCTCAGATCCCCACACTTAGGCACAGAGAGGCTACAGGCAGCTCCTCACCGTATTTCAAAGACTAGATGGGAATTAGGGCTCAAATTTTCCATGCTCCAAGACAAACCATCAGGATGCAAACCTGCATTTGGACATAGCATTTAATCAATCTCCAGAGACTGGCAGGGAAGAAAAGGTAGATGTATCCTGCCTTCCAGTACCTGTACTTAGCCATGCTCCATGCCATTGAATTAAAATTCCTTTCTGGACCTTGATCTTTATTTACCAGTCCTTCAGAGTGCTTACCTTAGCAGAATTAGCTATAGGGATATAAATCAGGAGTTTGGAGTGGTGATATAGAAACTGTTTTCTAATTAGTTTTGCTCAGTTTTATAGGATTTTGTATACTTTGGCTTTTCTTTCATCCCAGTTAAATTTCCCATGTGAATAAATCATTTCAAAGAAGCATAGTAACATGGAAAGGTTATATCAGATGGGACTTTTGGAGGTCAACTAGTCCAGCCTCTTGCTATAAAGCAGAAGTGATTTCAAAGTCAGATCAGGGCTGCTCAGGGCACTTACCTGTCAAGCTTTTAAAATCTCCAATGATGGAGTTTCCACAAACTTTCTTGGTATGTGCTGCAGGACTTAAGAACTTTTGATGTAAAGAAAAATGTTTTTATATCCAGCCCAAATTTCTCTGGATGTAACTTGTTTCTGTCTTTTCACTCCTTGCCTCTGAGAAGGGTTTCGTTTCCTTTCTCTATAAGCCGTGTTTCAGCAGTAGAGGGTAATTAGACCTCCCCTTGACTTTCTCTGCAAGGAAAGCAACCTCAGCTCCCTCTCCTCATGTGCTGTGTGCTCCAGCTGCCAGCCACCTTGATGGCCCTCCACTGAACTCGGCCCAGCATGTGTATGTCTCTCTTGGACAGGTTGGCCTTAAACTGAGCACAGC
Organism: Heteronetta atricapilla; assembly: GCA_011075105.1. Classification (NCBI taxonomy): domain Eukaryota; kingdom Metazoa; phylum Chordata; class Aves; order Anseriformes; family Anatidae; genus Heteronetta; species Heteronetta atricapilla. The sequence continues at coordinate 107,634,583 of CM021732.1, forward strand.
ACTTCAGGTGCAGCCTCTCCAGTGCTGTGCAGAGGGGAACGATCATATTCCCCAGCCTGCTGGCTGCTCTTGTGATAAAGCAGCCGTACATGAGATCAGCTTCCATTGGTGAAAGCATGCACTGCTGGCTCGTGAGCTGTGTGCTGCTCACCAAAGCCTCAAGGCCTTTTCTGCAGAGCTGCCTCTCAGCCTGGCCCTAGCTTGTGATACAGCATAGGATTTCCCCATCTCTGGGACAGGATTTTGCATTTGCTTTTGAACTTTGTAAATTAGCTCAGTTGTCCTGCTAATGGAGCTTTATGTGATTGGCATCCATACTTTTCAGCACACTGAAGCCTCACACTGAAACCTGGCTGTAGGTATGAGCTTGCTGGTAGTGCCCATCATTCAGGATAGTGATAGACATCATTTAGGAAACATTAAATGGTATCCATTCCAGTACTGCCAGTTTACTTCAAGTAGACTTACATGCCAACACAATGCAGCAAAATCTGAATTTCTGTGGGCTCTCCTTTCTCAAGTTCTTAGCTTTGTTTTTGTCTTTTTGTTGTTCTTGTTTCACCTCTACAGCCATAACAAGAAAATCATGAAATTGTTTCTGCCATCTTTATGATTTTAAAAAAGCAAACTCAGGTCCTCATCACATTTGACCAAAAAATGTTTAGCAGAAATGTGGTAGTAATGGTAGTAGTGGTAATGCTACTGAATGAGGTAGTAATTATTTCTTCAAGCTCTAAGTCTTGAATAAACAGTGCATGCCTAAGTACATTTCAGTGCTTTCCAAGAAAATAAGTAAAAAAAATCCTTCTCACTGAAATGGAAAATGAGGTATATGTGGATGGAAAGGCATTCAGTAAGACATCTGAAATGTTTCCAGAGGAAACATTTTCACATAACATCTCACAACTTCTGTCCAGCTACCTTATCTATCAAGATGACAGCAGCAGGGTCAACTGTGTATTGCATTTGTTATATATTCCTAATCCACTCTGCAAAGACACACACATGCACATACATGTATGTGTACTTACACTTGCGCACTCTCCTTCGTTATCTTCCTCTCCCCATGTTGTTTCTTGCAATTGCTGTCATACACAAAAATGTAAAATGATTCATTTCTCTTGCACTTACTTAGTGCAAACCTGCTTTCCACTTAGTCTTAATATTAAATTCAAATCTTCAAATTTTGGATGCAGAGGGACTGTAATTTAGTTTTTTTTTTTTTTTTTTTTTTTTTTTTTTTCCAGGTTTTTCTTATTCTGTAGGGGAAAAAAGACTTCTTGCAAGGTATTATTTTCAGCTTTTAACTATATAATAATAATAAGGTTTACTTTTTTAAATCAAAAGCCTAAAGCTTTCTTCTGGTTTTGTGTAATATAAACTTTCTCTCTGCCTTCTCCCCCACAAAGGATAAGAATTGTAGAACTTTAGATGTATCTGCATCTGATACTGTTTTTGTTCTCAGTTTCCTTTATTCAAAACCATTTACATCTGCAGACTTCAGCATCTTTATCACCCACATTTCAAAAACACTTGCTGTTGTCTCTAGAGGTTGTCCCTAGTTTCACCATGGGAGAGCTAAAAGATGTAAGAAATCATATACCATTAGACACAATGAAAACTCTTGTTTGCTGAACATTTAAGAGGGAGATTGCTGAGGAGGAGGATGCTCTCAGCCATTCAAGTACCCAAAAGAACAACAGAATTGCTCAGTGCAGGCTGTATGTTTTGTGCTCTTATCATACTGAGTGTGTCAGGACATTACACAACTTTACCTGTTTTTTTTCACTCCCCCCACACCCTCCACCCAGTTGGTGAGCATAAATAATTTAAATTTTTGTGTTGTTTTGTTTTCAGAAGCAGATTTGAAATTCTTGCTGATTTGGTAAAGCCAACAAGATTTCTAGGTAAGGACCTCCAGTGACAGCTCTTGAGTGCTGGTTGGAGATTGTGACTGCCTTAGAGCCCTCAGCAGCTGCCTCATCCTAGCAGACATCTCTGGAGTAGGATCATCCTGTAGCCATGTTTTTTTTGCAACACAAAAGACAGAAAACTGCCATCTCCTGTCCTCCTCTCATTTATGGGGATTTTGCAATGTGATATTTCAAAGCTGAGGGATGCTTACTTAACCCTAGTGAAGTGTGGTTTTTGAATGTTTTAGTCTTCCAGATGGCTTTCACAATGGAAAAAGATGGATACTATTTTAGACCAAAAGACGATACTTTCCACTGTACCTTTCAACTGAGTGTGGCCAGTGCAGCCAGAGGGCCTTGGGCATCAGGAATGCTAGCAATAAAAAGCTGGCATGCAGCAACAAGTTTTTATGACCTCCCAAATACCACTGTCTTTTTTGACTTGCCCTCAGCTTACAAAGAGCCCTGTCTGCCATGAGGCACAGGGAAATGATATTGTTCTTCCAGTAAATGCAGATCTGTTGGACTGTAAGAATACCACATCATCAGGTCAAAATACACCCTATTAAAAATGAAGTCAACAATGTCACTATCCCGAAGTCATAATAAAAGTACCACATTTAAAACAGAAAACAAAACAAAAAAATATCAACAAACAAACAAAAAAACCCACCATGCTACCAGCAACAATGACAAAAACCAACCCAGCAGCATCCCAGCAAGTTTACTGTTACAGCTGCTGCAGATACATGCGTTATTGCTCTCTTTGATTTACATCTGGGACTGTGGCAAATTGAAAGGAAAATCGCATCAGGTTATGCCAAGTCAACCAGAGAAATGTATTGTGTCTCCTTAAATGCATCCTTTCTCCCGGTTTCAGCTGAATAGTACCACAGCAGTTCCGAGGCTATTGGCGGCCCCGTGTGTGTGTTATGCATTGACTTCTGTGAAGCGAGTTACCTTAGAGGAGCTGCCCTTAGCAATGCTGATCTGCTGCTGAACACTGAGCCCCTCCAGGGTACTTCTAAGTGCTTGCCCTGGAGGTGGGAGACCAAAATGCAATAAATCCTTCTGGAAATTCAGGGCACTGTCAAACAAGAGAGATTCAGCCAATTTAAAAGTATTAACCTGCTTGCCACATGTTTTTGTGAGCATATAAAGTAGTATCATTAGCACTAATAAAACTGCCATGGTTACAACATTTGTGATTATCTACTATATGTGGTATTCATTTATGTACATTATGGAGAGGTGTGGGAGTGTTTACAAAGGATTAACTTATTACCAGCAGTGACATCTACACTGAAAATCATCTATTATCAGATCCAGGTTTTCAGTTGCTTTTAACTTTTCAATCTTTTTTTTTTATTATTATTATTATTATTTTTTTAATGCCTGAAGCTTGATTTTGGGCACGAGTGAGCAGATGCTTCCATTACCAAGCTCAGCCATTGACAAAGAGATTGAAAGGAAAACATATATCTTTGTCCTAGTTTTTTGTTTGTTTGTTTGTTTTGTTTTGTTTTTCCCAAACAAGTTAATCTATTTAGAAAGTAATAACTCTATGTAGTATTCAAGGTTCAGATGAGTCAACACATAGGACTGTCTGCTGAAGGGTTGGATGCACCGAATATAAATCCACCAGAAGAACACCTTCCTACAAATGCCTCGACTAAGACAGGGAACCTAAGGAAAAATCTTTGTGATGCATACACAAAGTGTGTCACAATACATATGTAGAAGGACGGGAGAAAAGTAAGACCAGAAAGGCAACATAAAGACATCTCTATTTCTTTGGCAGCTCTGGTTAGCAGTTTTCCAACAACAAAAAAAAAAAAGTTTATTGATTCAGAGCACCTTGTAGAGACTTCTTGTGGAAAGTCATTGTTTTTGTCAAAGCTGTCATAGAAAGGGCATCTCAGGGCTGAGGCTAATTTTTTCCATTACTAACCATCTGGAGTTGAAAAGCCCCGGGAATGCATTTGCTAATGACCCACAGTGAGAGAAACAAAAGAGTTTTGCTAGGCAGTGATTTGGTCAGAGACAATCAGATAAAGGGCCAGGTTAAGCTTTGTCTCCAGTATACCATTGATGTACAGTAAACAACCATCAACATCACTACAATAATGAATGAGAGGCAGAATCTGGATCTGAGTGGTTAGGAAAAAGCAAAATCCTCCAGTGCTTCAGATACATGCAGAGTGGGTTGCTGGGTCCCTGAATTACCAGTCTATGACAAACCAAACACTTATTTCTTTCTTATACTCTCCAGTTCCAAGAGGGGGAAATTGAAAAATGTGTATTCTCTAAAATATGAGGTCCTTTGTTATCAGTTCCTTGAGTTTCTCAGTGCTTTCTCTTACTACCTTTCCTTCGGTCTTCTGCTTGCCTAATAGTGTTGCAGACTTCAGAATTCTGCTGAAGTATGACCAGCTTAATGCCAGTGTTTTCTGTATTAACCTCAATGCCGTGTGTCCTTCTGTTGTCTTCTGATTGCAAGAGGTTAAGTTGTAACCAAACAACTGTGCCTTTGTAGCACCTCCAGCAGGCTCCTTTTGTTTCCTCTGAGCCTTCACTGCAGTCAGGAGCATCTTCAGAAATCTTTTCTTAGCCCCATTAACTGGTGAGTGATAAAGAGTTATGCTCTGAAATATAATTTGTTACTTTATAAATGCCGAGCTCTTTCAGAAACGGAGGTTAGCTCTCTGAAAAAAAAAAAAAAAAAAAAAAAAAAAAAAAAAAAAAAAAA
>CM021732.1:107639344-107650262 GCA_011075105.1 Heteronetta atricapilla
AAAAAAAAAAAAAAAAAAAAAAAAAAAAGAAAGAAAAAACTGCTATTTTGTGATGCTCAATATAACAATGCTTGGAAGAAGCCTCCTTTCATATTTAAAACCTTTTGCTATTTAAGTAGTCTGGTACATTTAGAACCACCCAACCAATGACAAACCACTTCTCTGGAGGTACTCACTGCTTCTCAGGCTACCTGATCTATAAGTACATGTAGCAGAGCCCTTGGGAAAATTTGTGAATATAATTTTACCTCTTTGCCTGAAAAAATGCTAATCTAGTCCTAGGAGTTCTACTTAACATTTGCTTCAGCTATAATATTGTTAATTTAAAATGTGGTGTATTTTGGATCTCCTAAGAAATCACCTTGGATTGTAGCATGAAATCTGGAAATCCAAAGTCTTAAAAGATATTGGTAATATAAAATTCACTTTTTACTCTATTAGGTGTTAGTCTTCTGAACAGCTGACATGAGCAAAAAAGCAGCCCAATGTGAAAGGTAAAACTGAGTTCAAGTGGTAAGGCTGAATTTTCTACAGTTGTTACCCACTATTGTCTCCATAATACATATAAGTTTGCAATATTTTCTGATTTTATTTGCCACAGCATAAACTCCAGAGCAGATCTGTTACAAGCGTGATTATTTTGGATTTGTCCCAATGTCACCGAACAAAGGATTTATCGTGCTGTCAGTTTTGTCCCTGTAACAACAACGAGGATTACTCTAACAAAATGATGGAATGCAATGTTTCTGATTATGCTAATAATAAAACCAAAAGAAATCCTTCAATCTCACATGTACATAAGCAGCAGAACAAATTTTCTTGCATGCATGTCAAACAGCAGTTTATTCCCTTTCTCTTCCAGTCAGGTTTAGAAGGTAAGCTGATACAACAAAATGACAGCTGAATCTGTAATGGCTCTGTCTCTGATATCCATATCTGCCATGGTGCTCTACTACTGGGGCGATAGGTGTATAGGATATGTTGTTATGTCCTTAATATTGTTGTTTTTCACCACCTATTCCATATTAGAAACATGCTTAATACTCTCACACAAACAAACCAAGATGTGATTCCACCCAAAATACAAATAATTTGTAACTACATGCTCCAGCTGAGCAAAATGCCTCTTTTGCGTTCACTTTCACCGGTGTTCAAACAGAGCAGCTGCTCTTGCACGAGCAGCAATAAATGGGCTTTAAGCATGCCTGCTCTAATACATTACCTAGCAATAGTTTAGTTTATCCTGGATTCTAACACAGTTTACCACTGCTGGGACACCACACTCCCTCATCTCAGCAGAAGCAATTACAAACATGTTAGAAACAGCTCTGATCATACCTTTTGCTGGAAGGACTAGTTATTCATATACATTTCCTGTGTACAAATGTGATAAAACAAAATTAGATTCAACCCTGCAGTTAAATCTTAATGCAGCTTGTTTTTTTGTTTGTTTGGGTTTTGTTTTTGTTTTATTTTATTTTTTTTCCCTACGAATGATGCCTCCAGCAAGTGTGTTTCAATAAGTAAAAGGATTAGCATTTTCTAAAAATTCCAGCCTTTTTATCTAATACCTTTTCCTAAATTGCTAATGCTTCTTCAACTATTAAAGCTGCAATGGCTTCTGTAAATCCACTTTCTGATTATATGAGTTAAGCTATGCATTTGGGACTAAAAATAAAAAAATAAAAAAATAAAATCTTAGTGAGTGGAGTAAGTTATGTCAAAAATTACCTTTAGTGCTTCAAATGTAGACTATGAGATATACAACTACATTGTTCAGGATTGTTGCAACATTAAAAAAATAGAATTATGAGGCCTTTATAAAGGTAAATGAATTACAATCTTTTCACAGGCAAGATAAGGTTTGTATGTGGGAGTAGTACCTTTTATTAGACCAACCAGTATAGCTGGAAAAAGTAGACAGGAAGGTCTTGTGTGCCAGGAAGATTATCTCCTTTTCCCTACTATATTAGTTTTTCCAGTAAAGACCTGCAAATTTTAGCTTGCCTACATCCTTTGACCAACACCATTATAACCATAGTAACACAAGGCTTTTAAAAAGCACGCTGCAAACTAAAAATAAATAAAATGAAGAGAAAAAAAAAAAAAAAAAAAAAAGAACAACAAGAGATCATCAGCCTGCAATGTTTTTGAGCTTTCTCAGCTTCAGACTCCACTGGGGCTAGAGTAGGACTATTTGGAGTGATTCTTTGTAAGTGCAGGCCTGTGTGCTGTGCTGCTGAGAACAAAGAAGCCACGTTTTCTTGAGGTCTTCTGGTTACACTAGAGGATATGACAGGAGTCAACCAGCCTCTGCAGAGCATGATCTCATGATGCTGCCTCTATAACCTTGCCCTGGCTGGCTGGATTTTTCAGGAAAGGATACATTGGCAGACATTTCTATACTCTTAATGTTTCTGTACAGGATTTAGTAAATACTAATTGTTTGTACATGTTATGCACAGTATTTGACAATAATATTTTTTCTTTACATGGTGAGAAGATGCATGGTGTCATTCATTTCTTCTGCATTGCTCTGTTCTTCCTTTTACTACATTTCTTCTCTTTTTTCCAGTCTCCACCTCCTTGCTGTAGTTATCTTGAATGCTTTTCCATGCTAGTATATTGGTTAATATGTCTTTAAAAATGTCAGGGATTTTTCTCTCCAAAATCATCTTCTCTTTTCACCTGAATAGATTTTTCTTCTTGTCCCTGAAGCATAGAAAGTAAAACAAAATCCAAGTGAGGTGGCATAATTAGGCCACAATTTTATTAAAAAAAAAAACACCTGGGAACAGCTGTTAATAACTTGCACAGGAGAGGGCATGGTTTCTTCCCTAATTACTTCCACCAGCAGGAAGGCTGGTTCCTCCTTCCCTGCCACCACCTCCCTGCCCTACATGGATCTCTTCCCTTGCTCCTTTCCGCTGCTGCTCCCCAGCCTAATCCCGGGGCTGTCCTACCAACCAAGGACTAAAGGTCCAGGAGAAGGAGAGATCTAAGGCCGGTGTCCTTACAGGGACACAGTCGAGGCTCAGCTTCTCACTGCACTCTCAGCTGATTTGGCTTTATCAAGCAGGGTGTCAGATTCCTCATCAGGTAAGTGTCTGAAGTGGCTTTTTGTCACCTGCTGAAATGGGCCAGCCTGAACTTACCCTTTCTAGTGACCCTTTCTGGGAAAGGCAGAAGAAATCATCCTACTTCAATCAATCCAGTGATGGAGGAAAATTACTCAAGTCCTCAAAATGCGGTAATGACTGCAGCAGGCTAAAAAATTATCTGGATACACACCCCAGTGTAATCTAGGCATGAGGGAGCCTTTGCATCTCTGCTGTTTTCTTACCTCGCTTGTAGTCCTTCCACCAAATTCATGTCTGAATACATCTGAGCCATGTCCACAGCCTTTTCTGAAGCAAGGGGAAGTGCCTGCCCTCTTGGTGTGGGGCAGTAGGAGCACCGGCTCTTTCCAGCTGCCTGTGCTGTGGCTGTGAGCATCCCTTCCACCGGCACTTCCCTGTGCTTGCAGCTAGCAGGGGGAAGGAGGCAGTGGGCTCAAAACCCAGGAAATTACCTTCTCCGGAAACGTAAAGGTACAGTTTCAGCAGCTGATGTGCTGGATGCTCATCCCTAAAAAAAAAGGAAAAAAACAAAACAAGGCCCGTGAAACCCCATGACAACCCGAGACTGCTGAAGTTAATGAGAGAGAGAAAGGCTGCCTGGTTTTGTAAATGTGCCCTTTCCTACATGGAATTGCACTGTGCCACCACCTGTGAAAACAAACCTGGAAAGCTTGCAAATGAAGTTGAGAGATCAGGGGAAGGGAAATGTGTGAGAGGAAGCAGTTTGGCCAAGGTCATGCAGGCAGCCAGTAGCAAAGCAAGAACTAATACCTTCAGCCTCCTAATTCCCAGTCCTTTCCTCCTGTCATCTGAAAACGCTTTATTTCAGACACTCTCTATTTGCTAGTCTCTGTGGGTCAAATTGGACCAGAACATTTCAATGAAAAACAATCATTTTTTATGTCCCAAGAATCACACGGAACAATCCTGCAGCTGAGGTTTCTTAGGTAATACACAGCTGTTAGATGGAATGAAAGTTTGCTGTAAGTGCTTGCCGCTGAAATGTAAGAGTGAAGGATGACTTTGGAGAGCCTCAGGAGTAGCTCAGGCAATGTGTGTCCTCCCACAGATAGAACAAGGAAATTACATAGTCAGGGACAAGGCAAAAATCATAACTGTTTTTTATTAGGCTCTGTCCTCAATTTGTTAGGATTATTGCCTTCACTCTCCTCAAACCATAAATCTGGTTTTTGCCTTTACTCTGTAATTACAACCTTGTTTGGGGGAAGTAACATAACGGGGGTGAAATAATACCCCCAAGTATTGCCAGTGCCCCATGTTTAAAGGGAAGAGCTGCCTTCTTTAAATAACCTTAATAATATATTTTGCTCCTAATATAGTAGAGCAGAGCAATCTAAAATGTATGGTGGTGGTCTTTCCAGAATGAAAACAAGAGATTTAATTGAACATCTATCCTGGAGCATTCATTCATTCTCTGATACCACATTACACATAAAAATGTCAGGATGCTATTTCAACAACAAGATGTTTCATTCAGGCTGTGGGCTTTTCCCCTCACACTGCGTATTCCAAGGTCTGCAAAAGCTGGTACAATCATAAAACTATCACAATGATGAATGGATGGTGTTAATTGGTATTAAAGAATATTTATGCTGGACTGACTAAGTTAAAAACTTTAATTGGTGAGACACTTGGGCGATTACATCCATGGAGTCCTATTAGCACTGAATTGATGTAGGAGCTTATCCTTGTGGTTGATGGCAATACCTCACAGGGAAGAAAGTTGCAGTGTAGACACGCTGAGAGTGAAATTCTCACCTTAGATTTGTGCTACTGAGATGTGCAAACCGCACTATATTCTGCATGGTCTGAATTGCAGATCTCTATTTAGTTGGACAACACAGACCTGCTGTTACAATTATGTCTACAATTACAACACTCTAGAGTGTGCATTGCATTGTAATGCAGCTATTTACTTCGCTTTATGCTGTACCTTTTTGCGTAAGGCAATAATAGATCAGCATACATATGAAAGTCTGAGGAAGTTGCTGTGCCTCATTACTTGAGTGCTCTGTCCTGAAGACAAATGCAAGAGAAACTCAGTGAAATTTAAGTTTCTTCCTACATTCATTCAATGGTAACTTGTGTGCTAATCTTCAGAGAGTTGGAGTTTTTTTTTTTTTTTTTTCTTTCCCCAGCAGAACTTGTTATTCCTGCAGTAAGTAGCTCCGTGTCCCTTCTACTCTATTGATTATCTCCAGAATCTTCATCCAAATTTTGGTTTGCCTCTGTCTTTCCCTCAAATCTGCCCAGCAGCAATAAGTGTTGTGGCCATGGAAGAGCCATGAGTGACAAAATTTCTAGTGCATTTCTGCAGCCTTTCCAGGGGAGACTTTTCAAAAGCAGAGACCATGCCCTACACTTACTGAAAAGACATAGATAAAAGGCCTCCAAATCCTCTGGCTACCTTATAAAATTTCACTTAAAAGTCCACTTACCCTTCTGCAGCACTGAAGAGCTTTCTTTATAGATGACCTCCAGTGCTGCAAGCCAGCAGACCGGTACAGGGCTCTGAGGACAGACACTCAGTCACCGTTTCCTACACTGTTTCTCCTAACACCCCAGCACTTGAAAGCCACTGGTCTGATGTGAACATTGGCTAGAGTTATTTGTCCACCCGTGGCTGCACTGAGTTGACTTTTGCTGACTACTTGTGATGGGAGAGAGGCCAGGCTTCCTGGGAATACTGCACCAATATTCAATATTGACAGTGATGGCAAAGTGTGCAGAGATCACCAGGCTCCACCAACCGAGGCAGGATGGAAATTTGCTTGGCATGAGCTAGCCCCATTAGCAACACCTTCAATGGGGAAGCAACACATACATTACACTGGTTTGACAAATTCCTTAGTAGAGTCCTGTGTTGGGTCTGTCTGGGATGTAGTCACCTTTCCCTGCAGCAGCCCAGACAGTGCTGTGCTCTGCACTCATAGCTGGAACAGCACTGGTATCACTCCAGTGTTTTTATCTATTGCTGCATAGTGCTGGCACAGCATCAGAACTCCCTCCAAGCCCCCAAGAGCCAGCAGGCTGGGGGTGGGCAATTGATAGGAAGGGGACGTCACCAGGGCAGCTGACCTAAACCGACCAAAGGGATATTCCATAACACCTGATGTCACACACAGCAATAAAAGGGGACTCTTGTGGGGGAGGGGTCCTCCTGAACAACCGGTACGCGTTTTGAGGCCCTGCTTCCCAGGACGTGACCAAACATCGTTCGTTGATGGGAAGTAGAGAATAGCTTGTTTTCCTTTCTCTCTGTGCTTCCGCACGGCCTTATTGTTTCTTCTGTTTTTTTTTCTCCCCCTTCCCCTTTGATTTAATCATTCTCCTCTCAAACCTCGAGCTCTTTGTGTTGTCTTTTTCTCCCCCTTCCGCTCTGAGGAGGGGAGGAGTGAGAGAGCGATTGTGGTGGAGCTCAGCTGCCCACTCGAGTAAAACCATCACAGTCCTTTTTGGCTCAAGGGTTGAGATAACGGTAGAATTGATTAAAGTCATTTCAACTAACATACTTGCTAGTCACAATGTTCGGTTTGCTGTTAATATTCTCCTGTGTGACTATGTTGTATGTAATCCGTTCTCTGTTTTCTTTCTTCCTCTATATCCAATCAGAGAACATGTTGAAATCTGTGTTTCATTTCTTTATCATGCTGTACTGTAACATGCTGGTCTCCAGTTTTGTCTGGTACTCAGGCCCTGCATTGTTATCCTTCTGGTCTCCTGGAGATTATCTTTTTGGCAATATGAAGAATTACACTGCCTTCTTTTTCTTCCCTAACAGTGAATTTGTGAATAATATCAGGGGTGGTGCCTTCTTCTCTCCCTGTGGGCTAATCACAGCAGCCTTTAAGTCTTTTGGATACCCTTGGTCGGATGCCATCCTCCTATTACTAGTTCTATTCTTTTTCTTCCCCCTTCCAGGGACAAACAATTTATTAAGAATCTCATCCAAGGACCCGTCCCAAGGCAAAGTAGTTGTGGGTGGAAAGGTGTGTGTGGGGGGATATGGGCAGGTACCTGCCACGGTTTTATCCTCTGATGGTTTTTAACTTCACCCCTGAACAAGTGCAAAATCCAAAAAAACCTGGTAGAATGTTTGAAAGACGTATGCCCTTACCCTGGCAATACCAGAGAACTCCACCAGCTTGCTGCACTCTGCTGGGGTCTGGCTTACGCCTATCAAATGTCAATTAACACTGTCCAGCACCCTCAAGGGGATAGGGAAGTTTCTGAATTTGATAATGAGATAACACACACTGTGACCATCCCAGAGGACCAACCATCTATGGTATCAGTAGCCCCTATAGTCAAGGCAAAACAATGGAAACGGAAGTCAGCTCGTTTAGTAAGGGAAGAAGCTCCTCTTAGGGAGGAGGAAGAGGAGGAAAAGGCAGGCAGCTCTAAAGCAGCATCATCAAAACATCAGGGAGAAGAGACTGAAATCATAAAGGAATCAGAAACCACACGGTCTATATCCTTGAGTGAGTTGCGAGAAATACAGAAGTATTTCAGTTGTCATCCAGGTGAGCGCATCCTCACCTGGCTGCTTTGATGCTGGAACACTGGGGCCAATAGCCAACAACTAGAAGGCAGTGAAGCCAAGCAGTTGGGATCCCTCTCTAGAGAAAGGCTCATCAACAGAGTAATTGGGAGAGAGGCACAGGTCCTCAGCCTCTGGAGGCGACTCCTAGCAGCCGTGAAAGAAAGGTATCCCCACAAGGAAGATATTGTATACCAAGTAGGCAAGTGGGCCATCATGAATAAAGGTCTCCAGCAACTGAGGGAATTAGTTGTGCTGGAGATGACTTACAGCAATTTAAACAATGCCCAGACACCTAAAGATCCCGATGAAGTCCAGTGCACGACATCCATGTGGCCGAAGTTCATACGGGCTGCGCCCTCATCACATGCCAGCACACTGGGATGAGGGGATGGGGCCAACAGTGGACACTGTGTTCATCCAGCTTCATAAATATGAAGAAAATCTCACTGCCCCAATACAGGCCTGCATTTCAGCCATGGAGAGACTGTCCCAACGGTTAGAAGAACACAAAACTTCTTCCTCACCTAGACGGAAGAATCTTTCAGCCATTAAGTACCAGCATTCTCCGGCTCAAGCAAGGGAGAATCCAAGACACACACCACGGGGTACATTGTGGCTTTATTTACGTGACCATGGGGAAGGTATGAGGAAGTGGGACGGTGAACCAACCTCGGTCCTAGCTGCTGGGGTATGTGAACTGCAGAAAGATACAGCAACAAGAAAAGAGGCCCCTAGGAGGATTGCTGCCCCAGTTTCTGTTGGGCAATCCCCCAGAGGCAGTAGAAGGGCATTACTCCTGACCCTGACAAAGAGACCTCTGCTTCACATTTGGAAGAATTAATTGACAAATGCTCCAACCAGGACTAGTGGGGCCCTGCCTCTGGCCAGGTAGAGGAGAGGGACAACCAGATTTACTGGACTGTGTGGATTTGATGGCCTGGCACACCAGAACTGCAAAAATATAAAGCTTTAGTGGAAACAGGTGCACAGTGTACCCTGATGCCATCAGGCCACCAAGGGGCAGAACTTATCTCTACCTCTGGAGTGACAGGGGGATCCCAAGAGCTAACTGTATTGGAAGCTGAAGTGAGTCTAACTGGGAATGAGTGGCAAAAGCATCCCATCATGACTGGCCCAGAGGCTCTGTGCATCCTCGGCATAGACTACCTCAAGAAAGCGTACTTCAAGAGATCCAAAAGGGTATCGGTGGGCTTTTGGCATAGCTGCTTTGAGCACAGAGAAGATTAAGCAGCTGTCTACCCTGCCTCATCTCTCAAAAGACCCTTCTGCCATAGGATTGCTAAGGATTGAAAAACAACAAGTGCCAATTGTGACTAAAACCGTGCACCGGCAGCAATATTGCACCAATCAAGGCTCCCTGATCCATACCCATGAGTTAATTCATCATCTCGAGAACCAAGGAGAGATCAACAAAACACACTCACCCTTGAATAGTCCAATATGGACAGAGAGAAAGTCTAATGGCAAGTGGAGGCTAACAGTGGACTATGGGGACCTTGGTTCCCTGTCCAGGAATAGAACCCAGGCCATGGCAGTGAGAGCGTTGAATCCTAACCACTAGAACACCGGGGGACCCGATGGGGGGACCCGATGGGGGGACCCGATGGGGGGACCCGATGGGGGGACCCCACGGGGGGACCCCACGGGGGGACCCCATGGGGGGACCCGAGCACACCCTGAGCTGCCCTCTGCCTTTTGGAGCAGTAATTGTCTCGGAGAACTCCTTTTTCCCCCCCCCCCCCCATTGTTTTTATTTGCTCCTGGCTTACTTGTGTCTCTAGCATCTACCTCGGTTTTCTGTCCTTTTTCTCATTTCCTCGGCACAGTCGCGTTGGTAAAACCACAGCCTGCGTACCCACTCTGTCGTCTTCCTTGTACAGAAGGATGCTTGCCCTGATACATGAGGCACTGGTTTGTAAGGGTGGAGAGAATTTCCCTTCCTCTCAGGCAGGGAACCTCTTCTCAAAGTTTCTCCACAGCTGAGACACAGGCCTGTGGGGAAGAACAGAGACTTCCTTTGTACTGCCAGGGTTGTTTAGCCACTTCATCCACTGTGGGTTCCTCATGGTCTTTCCAGTGAACATCCCCCAGCTCTAGATGCCTGCCCATATCCTCCCACTCTTCCTGCTGCTCTCATCAGACAAGGTGAAGGAAGTATTCAAACTCCTCAACATTAAACAACTGTAGAACCCAGGAGCACTTACCTGCCAGCTTCTGAACTTGAGTCACTTCCAAACTACTTCACAGGGAAGTCGTACCACCAGGGTTTTACTGTACTGAGAAGGTCCCACCAACGGAGCTAGTTCATAGAGTCACTAAAACTATTTCACAGGGATGGTAGAAAACATGAAGAAAAGGTAGCCCACTGGGGAATGTTGAATCCACTTCACCACAGGAAAAACACACTAGGCACCTTGAGCCTCAAACTCCCCTGGAGAGACAAGTCCCTCCAACTCCTCCTGCTGCCTATATAGCAAAGGTCTAATGATCCACACCTGGCAGATTTCACTTAACAAGGGTGGAGCCAAGAGACCTTGTGGAATAGGCTCATCCACCTGGCTTCAGTCTTTTGAGGTCAATTGTTCCTTATCACTAAGAGAAATAACCGCACAAGGGGCTTAGTGGTTAGATTAGTGGTTAGAGTTGACCTAATGAATTAACTACAAAAGGTGCACAAGAGTCATATTTCTGTTAGTCATTCTGTGAAGAAAATCAGTACAGAGCCTGTTAAAATAAAGAAATAAAATTAATTAATTAACAAAAGAGAAAAAAGAAAAAGGAAAAATTAAAAAGAAAACGACCTTAAAGGCAAAATTGCTATCCTAGATTTTCATCTGTCTAGTCACGACAGATAAAGAATATAGCAATTGGAATTACTTTTCTTGCCATTAATGTGTTTTAAATTTGCTTCTCTGAGATCTCTTCATTATGTAGGACTTTTCAAAATCTAGCCCCATGACCTCTGACTACACCATGTAGTTCGGCTCTGTATAAACCATCACGTATAAATGCCTTCAGAGACGCGGACATGCCTCTTTTGTGCTCTTTCATTAGTAAACAAACCAGGATAGATTAACGCCTCTTTCTTCAAGTCAGTAAGATACTGGGCTACCAAGATGGTGAAGGGTCTCGAGGGGAAGACGTATGAGGAGCGGCTGAGTCAAATCCAGTTGGAGGCCGGTCACTAGTGGAGTCCCCCAGGGCTCGGTACTGG
>CM021732.1:107650272-107666542 GCA_011075105.1 Heteronetta atricapilla
AGAAACAGTGTGGCCAGCAGGTCCAGGAAAGTGATTGTCCCCCTGTACTCAGCTCTGGTGAGGCCACACCTTGAGTACTGTGTTCAGTTTAGGGCCCCTCACTACACAAGGACATGGAAGTGCTTGAGCGAGTCCAGAGTAGGTCTACGAAGCTGGTGAAGGGTCTGGAGAACAAGTCTTACAAGGAGCGGCTGAGGGAGCTGGGCTTGTTCAGCCTGGAGAAAAGGAGGCTCAGGGGCGACCTTATTGCACTCTACAGGTACCTTAAAGGAGGCTGTAGCGAGGTGGGGGTTGGTCTGTTCTCCCACGTGCCTGGTGACAGGACGAGGGGGAATGGGCTAAAGTTACGCCAGGGGAGTTTTAGGTTGGATGTTAGGAAGAACTTATTTACCGAAAGGGTTGTTAGACATTGGAACTGGCTGCCCAGGGAAGTGGTGGAGTCACCATCCCTGGAGGTCTTTAAAAGACGTTTAGATGTAGAGCTTAGCGATATGGTTTAGTGGAGGACTGTTAGTGTTAGGTCAGAGGTTGGACTCAATGATATTGAGGTCTCTACCAGCCTAGTAAAAATTCTGTGTTCCTGTCAAAAAAAATCTGGGGACCAGATCTGGGGACCATCAGAAGTCCCTCCAGCTCTGTCGCTTCAGGAAAAGCATTTAGCAATATTTTGGTAAAACACAATAGGAAGTTTTGTTTTAAAGTCTTTTTGTTCACTGTTAATGTCTCATTAACTCTGATCAAAAAAGTCATATACTTGTTTCCTTAATATTACTTATATTTGACAGAAAACAGCTGCAGGATACCTCCTCAAGTCCAGTGATGCTTATCATCACTGTTAGGACTATTAATTCACTGCAGTATACTTTAATGTACTATAACATTTAGAAATGGCATTTGGATGTGCAGTAATATTATTTTGCACAATTAACCTCTGGTTGCCTTCCATATAAGCCTGTTCTAAAGAAATATCAGTTATGCTGTGTTATTTTCAAATTACATTGGGTTTTGTGCCTTTTTCCTAATAGGTTGCCCTTTCCTTAGAGAGAAGAAACACACACTGAATTGTAATAACACTTTATTGTCCTTGCAACACAACACTATAAATCACAGAGATAAAAGGAGATGAACCCATTCCCCAGCCTGTGATCAGACAGCTCTGGACCACAGTTCTAGATCCATAGGCTAGTTTTCAAAACAACTGAGGCAAAATAAAGGAAACCTTTTTCCCTGAAGATGAAAATGTAAAATAAATAAATAAATAAAAATAAACAATTCCACCTTAAAATCTGTATCAAAGATGAAATTGTTCAGGTCAGGGCCATCTTGAACTAGAACTACATGATTTGTTTTATTCTTTTATTCATCATGAAAATGGGAACAAGAGGTCTCTGTCACAGTGTAGTGCAGAGGAAAATTATGCAAGATGGCTTGATTGATAAATTTCATCCTGAAGTCTTTTATTCTTTTTCTGAAACTGGTACTTTTCCAGAGACTTAGAGAATTACAAAAGTATAGGATGGTTCTAAAATCATAGAGAAATATTTTCTTATTGATTTCATGAGAATAGAAATGTGTCACTAGAAGGGCAAGCTCCATAGAAGAGCTGTGAAGGCTGGCACTGAAATTTTAAAACATTTCAGATGAGGAATATACCATTTTTTTTGCCCATTCATGGTATGATGGGCAAAAAAATCCACTCTCATTTACTAATCTCACTAGTGAAATATAACAACGCTGAGTTGCACATCAATGTAGATGATCTCACAGGCCTATCCTCCTGGAGGAGTGAAAGGGAAAAAACTGTGTGTGAGATCTGTTTGGTGACTTACTGCTTTGGTGCTCTAGTCTGTTAAAATGCACAAAATTCTTTATATACATAGGAATTTATTTTTTAACATCAATCTTAGTGTTTTCTTTGAAGATCCAGTACTTCCTCAAGAGGGAAACTCCATAAGGCTTGAAAACAAACAGCTATAATTCTGCTTGGTTTCACTACAGTGTTTTTAAATGACTGTAACTTAGCTGACTGTGTTATTATCTCAATTATAATAATGCATCTGAGATCAAAATTTAGCCCAATTTATTATTATTATTATTTGGTGTTTTATGTTAATAAAAGGAATGGATTTGGCTCCACCAGTTATGATTTCTTTTTTATGTATAACTTCAGCTGAAGACTGTCAGAGCTGTATCTGTGCATCTTCCTGCAGACTTTTGGCCCAAGGGTTTAGAGCTCCGAATATTTACAAAACAGATTATGTACAATTTGCTGACACAAATATACAGCTTTAATACCACAAGGCTTAAAAATTTTATATTCATGCCTAGATACAGGATAACAGTGGAGGTAAAATGAGTAAAATTTTCCTTTCACACTGCTGGTTTTGTGATAGGGTGATACAATTCAGCATACTTACTCTCATCTGGGTACCTCATTGCATTGACTTTCATCCAGAGTTATGAAGGTTTTCACCAGAGCATGCTCTTAATCCCCCTGCTTCTTGCTGGATTTTCTAATCTTGGACTATTATGTTCAGTCATATGTGAACACATTTCTATGGCATTTGAGCTGCACAAGATCTTTTGTGTGTGGTTTCAAACAAGCTTTAATGTGCCACCAAGTTTGTTCAGTTTATTCAGTATTTCCAAATGGGGAAAAATAAGTTCACAAAGCAGAAAGGAATTGTTCCAAGGCCAGTGTTTATATAAAAGGAAGAGGTTCAAAACATCATCAACCTAGTTCTCCCCTCAGCTATACCTGGGAGAACATTTGGATTTACCTCACATAACCAAGAGAAGAATCTGGGCTAATGAATTCAACCACGATTAAGAAAGCTACCTAAGGATTAGATTTTACACAGCACAGATGTGAAATGCTGCACAAAGGCAAAGTTAGAAGAGATGAGCAGGATGGGCAATGCAGGAGGATGCAATCCAGCAGGCGGAGATGGCTGCTGGGTGGCTGCCAAGGCTCTCATGCCTAGCAGGAAAACTCAGGGAAGATCAAATAACCTGACCAGTGGGTTGGGGCTCACACAGCATCATAAATGCCCATTCCCTGTCCATTTATATGTTTTCAACCCTCAGCAGTTGTGAATAACAGCAACCATGGGCAGAAAGATTTGTGTCCCCATGTAGGACTTTGCACAGCAGCTTGCTCTGGTCCTGCACACCAGCTTCTTGCATGGGGACATGGTGGCGTGGTGCACAACAGGGCTCTGGGAGAAGAGGGTTGTTCTTGAGGTTCAGACATGCAGGTGGGGCTCAGGAGACTGGGGAAGTCTGTACCACAGGCGTGCTGGATGGCCTGGGACAATATACAGAGTGCCTTGCTAAGGCACTTACTCCAGCACAAAGCAGGTGTTGTCTGCTCCTGAATCCCACAGGCAGATTTTCACACTGATGCGCATGATGAAATTCCACGCAAGATGGCAACAAGAGGAAACCCCAATTCCTTATCCACACAGACACAGGGACGTAAGGCAGAAAAATCTCCCAACAACTGGATAATATGAATTCCACATATGTGAATGCCATACATGCAACATACTTACATTGTTTTTCTTCTGGGCTCATCCACAGAAAAAAAGAATAAAGAAGACTCTCATCTTTTTATTTCCTAAAACTCTCTTTGTGTGAGGTTTTTTTCAAAGTTCATTAGAGCTACTTTTCTCTCCTATTTCCCTCTCCCCTGCTATCCCTTTTATCACCCACTTTACCCACCTATCTCTCGCTTTTCACATTGCTCTTCCATTTTCATGCTTCTCCTCTTCCCATGGCTTTAGCTATCACTTCTGAAGAGCCTGGAGTGTGTCCCTGGGGTCGGCTTCTGAAGAGTGAGTTCCAGTGCTTCAGGAAGGTGACCGATCAGTAGTTTTAGGCTTGACTGAAAAATCAGCAAATGACATAAGCATAGTGAGATTTGTGCTGTGCACCCCTACACGCACAGCTTGGGACTCAAATCCTTATTGGTAATGCAGCGTAGAGGTTTGTGCTTGTGCAGGGGGAAAGAGAATTTCTCTTCAGATGCATTAAGCTACACTGAAGGAATAAACACAGCATTTTTGCAGTGTTTATTGGAAGAAAAAACAAACAAGCAAACAAACAAAAAAACACAGCAACCAAAACCAAAAGAGATGTGTTAGGTACAGAGAATAATCTGTGGACAGCAACCATGGAGCTGAGCTCTGTGGACTTGTTGGAAGGAGAGGAGGAGTAAAAATAGGACTTGTTCTGATGTATAAGAGTCTCTCATGCTGCTAATCAATTCTGTGGCCAAATTTGCTATTGTGATCTGATGGTTTATCTCTGCCAACTCCTGTAATTATCTCTATTCCCATTCTCCATTAGTGGCCTTTTCAAAGGATATGAGTTTTCACGGTGTCAGATTATGCCATGCAGTGAATACCACACCATCAGTGTGCTACAAGCATAATACAGCATAAATGCTTTACAAATATAGTCTCTCACAGCAGTCGGAATAACACAGAGCTTATGTGTTTCCAGGCCTCGGGGTTACGGCTTCCTAACGGGTGACCTTTTCTCCCTTCACATCCCTTTCCTCACGGATTATGGTGTGGCAGCTCTATGCTAGCTCGTTAGCTGGGGGAAAATTAGGGCATATGAAATGATAAGAAGGCATTCAGATATCTGCAGCTGACAGGTAGCACAAAAGTGCCGGAATAGCCAGGGGACATTGGCCAGTCGTTCACTCTGCTTATCTTTCCCCCAGCCATCATTTCACAAGGCGCCGCTTCAAAGAATGGCTCAACACCAGCCCAGCCTCCAGTACTGGTCTTGGAAACACTGCCACAAAGGAGCAATATTTTGAGATGTAAACAAAACTTACAGAAGCCGCATGACACAGCTACTGAAAGACCTGCTGTAGCTGCGAGTGAGCAGGTGGTATTATGATTGAAAGCGCAATGAAATATCTGCTTTAACCAAAGGGATATGTTCTTGTTTCCCAGGAACTAAAATATGCCTCAGGGACCTTTTAAGTGCATGCACACATGCCAAGCACTGTAGTTAAGAAGCACAACATCACAAACAATATTTAGGAAATGAAACATAACATTTCAGAAAATAAGAAACACCACACTAAAAATTCAAAGCAACGTTTTTTTTTTTTTGTTAAAAAAAAAAAGGCAGCACTGAACGACCAGATGATTCCCAAGAGAATTTGATGATTAACTGGCTAAATCAGGACATCTGCAGGATGTAAGAATAATAGAAGGAAGCGGGAGTTTTGGCTACCACTTTTATAATTAGCAATTGTAATGATCTTAGCGGTGTCCTCCTGAAAGAACTTGAATATTCATGTTGAGGCACAGCATTATGGTTCAGCGTTTTTGGTAACTGTAGCCACTTGCACAGAGTCAAGCACACATTCAAATCAGGAAGTCAAAATGAGTGTTCCAAATACATTCTGCTGGAAATTGTATGGAAAGCTGTTATTTGCATGCAGTAAGATGGGGAAGAGAAGCACGGTGTCCAAGAGTTCCCTTGGCATTTTCAGTTTACTAAATAATTGTCCTGCTTCCACATCTTTATTTGATTGCAGATGAAATTCAGACTTGACCCAAGCAAATCCAAAATATAACTGAATCTGTAAAGCTGGACTTCATAATTTCAGCCTAGATTAAAGCCAAAGGCACCCAAAGTAGCATTTGCTATGTATAAAAAGCCAAGCTTTCGTCCTTTCTTCCTGACTGGATGCTAAGGTTTCATAACTCAACTAGGCTGAGACTCTAGGTCATACAGTGTTATTTGAAGTCATACTTAATTAGTAGTTTACTGGATAATCTTTCTGTTTCTCAATTTTACCACCTTTATGAATAAGTAGGATACATGTCTGGCCAATGCTCTTTCTCTGTGGTTGTGCCAGAAAGGAACAAAGATGGACAAGATGCATTGCCTCTGCAGAGAAACATTTAGAAAACCATTCCTCTGAGAAGCAGCAGAAAGAGTGGCCCCTATCTGCCAGCTGATAGATCTGGCACCCTCAGCAGCTTGCATATGGCCAGGAAAATAGAGGTGATGTGAGGAGAAATCATTTCCTTTGCTCTCTTTGACTGCTGGAATAAGAGAGCTCAAATGGATCTCTATGAACTAGAGGCTACATGCATGTTCTTTGACTACAGACACTAGGCAAAATGTACAACAGCCTGGTTAACAAATGAAAAACACTAAAAAAAAATCACTACACTTGTGAATTATTCAATGCTATTGAAGGCAAGATGGAAATCATCAGCTTAGCACCAAAACCAGTGATCTGTCTGCATCCCCCGCCCAGGGGAGCAGACTGACAGCTGCAGTGTGGCACCCACAGCAGAACCAGCTTGGTAGGGTTATGCCTAGAGAGTGCTACAGGCATCCAACAGGCAAGACAAGGTCAGATCCACACTTCTTATGGATCAGGGATTGGACTGATTTCCTTCCATTACTCAAGCAATGAAGGGGCTACCCACAGAAGGACTGTTATTATCATCAAAATCCTACTCGGTCAATAAAAATTTGCTTATTATTATTATTAATTATATATATAATTAATATATATTAATATATTATTAATATATTAATATATATATTAATAATATATATAATTAATATATATTAATATATATATAATTATATATATAATGATATATATAATTATAAATTATTATTGCCTTCTGTTTCCCTGCTTAATACAAAACTAAGCAGGCGTACATCTCCTTCTGGGATTGCATTTAACAGATTATCTGTGCAGTTCAGCACACACTAACTTCTGTGTGCTTCAGACAGCACCATGCCCTGTGAAGTGCATTTTGGGGAGAGAGGTCAGTTTTGAAACACAAAAGATATTTCCAGGGATGCATGTTTCTTCCCCAGGGACTATCTGCCAGAGTGGAAGTGGCATTGAAGGTGTTTTTTCCTTGAGAGGAAGGTGTTCCCTTCACTAACAATCTGCATAGTGATGCCAGTGACTCCAGAAATGCTCTGTTCTTTGGGTAGCTGGTGCATTAGCTCAACTGCTCCTCTCCACTTCAGTTTTTGGTCTAGGGTTCATTTCCATCACTGTCAATATGCAACTCAAGCTCCATCAGTGTGAAGTTCAAGTGCCTAGAGGTCCCACTCTTACCCTGGGCTGGCCTCCAAATCTGCCAGGTGGTGAGATATTTTTAATGCTAGTACACAACATCTCTTTTCAAAATTTCTCTATCCAGCTCAAGGGAGTGCTTCAGTAACACAAACAAGTATCACTGACAGTCTTTTTCTGTCATTTGTGCACCAGCGTATTACACTGGGTTCACTCAGAAGAGCATTTAAAATCATCCTGAGATAAGCCAAATACACTTGAAGCAAGGAACACTTACCATATGTAAAAAAGATCATATAAATCTGAGAGACTCTATTACCCAACAAGTCCAAAAAAATAATGCTTTACTGAAGGACTTCACGTCATAAGCTGTTGCAGAGCATTCTGCACGTCAGGATCATAAGTATACTTTTGGGCACTGGTGTGTATCCTTCCCATTTGCATTAAGGCTGTCATGTGGTAAGGGCTCTTGCCAGTCAGGTGGAAGACTCAGCTTCAGTTGAATAATATTCTGCATCAACATTGTTGAATTTTGGCCACAACATTTGCAGACAATGACTTAAGCAAGCAACAGTTAATACTGCAATTTAAGAGACCTAGCTACCAAAATCTACTTTTGTAAATCCAGACACATCTGTGCAGAGGAAATATGTGTGAAAGCAGGACAATGTCAGAGACAGAAAGACTAGGAAGATCATTTTTGCCCAGCATATTTAAATCTGAAGTTTATATTTGCTCAAATTTGTAGAACCATATTTTTCAGTCTTTGTTTGTTCAAGACTTACTTTTAATTCTACAGTAAACAGAGTTTAATGTTTAGGTCCAACTTGTACGTTTTGGACTGCATTCATCTACACAGATTTGCAAACAGCAGCAGTTGGACTCCTGAATACTGATGTGCTGATACTGGAAGAGCTAGCTCAGGGACTGCTTTGCCAGTTCCTGTATTAAATGAAAGTCAATGAGTAAACAAATTATCAAGAAGGGGGTTTGTTTTTCTGGGTGGTATTTTTTTTTACTTGTTTTTTTTTTTTTAAAAAAAACTTTTTTTTTTTTTTTTAAGCTGCAATACAATTTGTATGGAGGAGGAAATAACCCAGTATTTGCAAGGGTGACTAAAACCTATGAAATATCCTACTTGGCCTTAGATGGACTGATCAGGGCCTATAAAGCCCAGCTGAGCTGCAATCACAGTATTCAGGGAGGCCCTGCGTTCTCAGACAGCTGCTGGTTTGGAGGTCACTGGGAAGGAAAAGGAGGAACATCCTGTCTGCACATATTTCCCCAGAAGAAAAGCTTTGCTGGAAAATCCAGGAAAGATGCTTTTCAGTGATAGCTCCAATGTTTATTGTTTTGTACAATATGGCCAGGGTTTTGGAAGGTGGTATCTGCGTAGAAAGATGTTGTCTTATAGAAAAGGGTAACGAATGGATCTCAGCTGATAAATGGCTTTGCCATTGTGTAGGAAGATGAAATAATTCCCAGAATACACTGCCCAATAACATTTTTCTGCATTGCATACTTGCAAGCGGATTGTGTTAAAAAGCCGCAGTGAACTGCAACCAGTCTCTTGGATCACTTCGTTAGGGAATAACGGGGGTGTTCACAATTCTGCGCATGTAAAGGCACAGCAAGCAAAGACTGTTGTTTGAAAGGTCTCTCTCCAAATAATAGGGTACTACATGTTTTCAGTGTAGGATTTTGTTGCTGGTTTGGTTTGTATTGCGATTTGTCTGCTCTCCTCCTAGCTCAGATTTTAGAAGACAGAAAAAGCAAGAGAAGTGACATAAAAGCAGGAGAAGTGACATCAAAGCCAGAGTTTTGTAAGTATGCTGACACTGATTCATGAATGATTCTGGTATCATACAGCTCATGAGGAGACACAAAGGCAAGGGAGACAAGCACTGGATCTGAATTTAAATAGAAAGCTACTACTGCATTTCATGTGTGGATAACATAACTAAAGCTAATGAAAATAATGTAATTCCTACACTTATGCACCACACATGGCTCTTGAAAGGACACAGGGTGAGCCAAAGGATACCAAAATTCCTTAATCCACTTAGGGCTCATGTTGAGAAAAAAAAATAAAAAATAAAAAAATAGGAAAGCTGATCCAACAGACCCTCAGGTTTTACCCTCTTTTGAAGTGCAAGGCCTATCAGACCCTATCTCCTACAGCAGGATGGATCCTCGCTCGTGCCTGTGCAGCATCCAGCCATGCCAGGTGATGGACTGCAATCCTCCAATTATTCCTGTCCTACAACATGCAGTTCTGTTTTGTTTAGCCTTTTTTTTCCCCTTTTTAAATGTGATCCAAACAGGTCTCTAAACCCCTTGCTGTCAGATAGATGCGTTTCCCCTTGCTCTGAACGGTTCCTTGCACACAAAGTGTCTTTCACTGAGTCATCTTATCTCTTCCCATGCCTGCTGGCATTTTGACCTCCTTCAGCTTCAGCTTTCCTGCTGCCCTCACTATGTTTCCCGTCCTTTCCACCCGCTTTGGCAGCGCTGCCGACCAGGTGAAGCACATGGCCTGCCAGATCGGTTGGAGCAGCCTGGCATCCCTTCCCTCAGCTCGCTAGCAGGATGCATGGCCGCTCCCATCGCCTCGTTTTCTCCGGGAAGACTTCTTAGCTTGTGCCTGCCCCGAGGTGACCGAGCATGAGCTTGTAATGCTTTGATAAAGGGTATCGTAGCCCTGGGAAAGCTCATTTACCATAGTGGAAATAGCATTAAAGCATCACCTTGGGTAATGGTCATGGTAATATAGGTCAGTGGGTGAGGCAAGAATACTCATGGATCATTTAGCTCCCTATATGGGCACACTTTGGCCAGGGAGTGAAAGAGTACGTTAAATAAGGAGAGTCTGTTGACTCCGAGGTAGTCTTCTGCACGGATAAGCAGAAGATTGACATGCCAGGGTCAAAGCACAATCTTTTGCTCCTCGAATTGGCATGATTTAAGTGAGAGAGCATGCAAAGGGAGAGCACCGCTCTGGATTGCCTGACAGTAACTTATCTCACAGCTCAGCTCAGAGAGTATTTCAGGGTAAATACTTTTTAAAATGCATTTGCTTCATTTTCCATTTGAAAATTGTTTATA
Organism: Heteronetta atricapilla; assembly: GCA_011075105.1. Taxonomy (NCBI): domain Eukaryota; kingdom Metazoa; phylum Chordata; class Aves; order Anseriformes; family Anatidae; genus Heteronetta; species Heteronetta atricapilla. The sequence continues at coordinate 107,660,459 of CM021732.1, forward strand.
AACATGTTTTTTGCAAGTCTTTTTGTCATTCCAAATGAATTACAGTTAGTGAAACTCAAGTTTAGGTCCATTCACAGGCAGCTTATTGCAGGTTTTCAAAAAAGAAATTCAGTCTGATCCAATTTAACACAGAGATCACATGGCTTGCCTTCTTTCCTCAATTGGATAAATCTTTGATTCAGGTTTTTTGATGTGAATATCAATTATTCACTTGAATTTTAACATTCTAGTACTACTTGATGCTACTATAGTAGTATATGCTGTTTTGGCAAATATTTCTGTACAGATATTATTTGTCAGAAAATTTATAGCATGAAAATTAGAACCAAGGAAATGCAGAATTCCTTTCAAAACACAGATGAATATTCATGAAAGCATTACAGTGTTTGCCTCTCTCTGATGTTCAGTGTTGCTCATTCATCTACCGTAGGAAGGATATAAGCTGAGACATGATACTTCAAGAGAGCAGTTAAATGAGAAACAGGGGAGATTAAGTTGTAAGTTATAAGATGACTGTTATACTCCTGGACATTTTGGGGCTGCAAAGCCTTTATCTAAAATAAAAGAAAATTCTACTGGGTCGAATGTAGGCATTATGTAGACAACTAGTTCAGAAAACAAACAAACAAACAAACAAAAAAACTCACGATATTGAAATCTAAATTACTGCAAGAGCACTGGTTCAACATTACCTTGCAAATGGGAGTATATGGATCATGCAGAGATTTGCCTAAGCCTCTGCAGGAACTGCAGTCTTCATAGCCACGTCTCCCAACATGGTCTAAATTTACCCAACAAGTAAATAAACTTGTTGGATAGATTTTGGTTAAAGTTTTGGGTAAATAAGAGATTGCAACAGTAAAACAAATTTGAGTGAGATTAATTTTTCATCAACTTTGAGGACCTTTTTCTGAGTTGATGATACAGAGAAGTCTACATTAGAGTTTGATACAAAAATAGATAGGCCAAATGATTTATAGGAAAAAAAAAAAAAATCAGGGAAGAAATGGTGTGTCCAAATCTCTCAGTAGGTTGCTTTAATAAGAAAAGACTAAGTTGACCAACCAGGAGCACACTGCTAACAACAAAGCTGTTAAATACTTGAATTCTTATTTTTTTTCCTTTTGTTTTGTTTTCTTCTAAGATATGTTGCATGGGGCAGTCTCCTGAATACAATACGATCAAGTACATCCTGAAGAAATTCACAGGTTTGTCAAGTCAAGGGCAAATAAAGCTTTACCAGTGGCTGTACTACAGGATTGTTGGCATTTTGAGCCCCAAGTGGTAAAGGTGAAATAGCCCTGCAACTCTATGCTTGGTTCAGTCTCTTTGAAACCAGTATCTGGGGGAATGTCTGATCACAGTTCCCCACTTCAATACAGTTGCAAAAAAAAAAAAAAAAAAAAAAAGTAATTAGCTGTGATTTTTTTTCACAGGTGGGGGAGTTGATATGAAAGCAACACCCCAGTGAGGGAGCTCAGGCACCCAGGTGCAGAACTGTCTCACCCCTTCTTGTTCTGCTGGACAGTTCCTGTATCTGCAGGAGAAACCATGTCAGGGACAGAGACACTGAAAAAAAGGAAGAAGTGAACAACAAACCTACAAAGAAAAAGCCATCAGGTAGAAAAGGTCAGGTAGAACAGCTTCAGAGAAAAAGCCTGGAGAGCTTTTGGGCTGGCTGCTAGTTCAAAGAGAGTCTTTGCTCACAACTCTGTTCATTTTTTTTATTATTTTTTTTTTTAGTTGCTGTTTGATTCCTGATGTAATCAGTGAGAGTAAATCAGAATGCATGACGGATACCTAGTTTCAGTATGAATTTCATTTCCTACTAGACAGCACTTCAGCTAACTCTTCAGATCAGTATACGAGTTAACCTCTTTGGAAACTGAAGGAAATGCAACTACTGTCCTGTACAGAAGAGAGCAATAAGAAGCTATTAATCTCTCTCATGTAACCAGGCAGGTGATATGGAAATTTCCAGATGGTGTGTTTGGAACTCATACTGCCCTAAATCTAAGATGTCATTTAGGAAATTCCCCAGGCCTCTGCTTCACTCAGTGTTTCATCAGCTGACACTGTGAAAGCTGCTTTTTCATTACTTTGAGTTAAATTTGCAATACACTGGTTGTTCTTCAGGATATTGAACACTTTAAAAATAAAAATAAAGGTATTCTGGAATCCAAAGATGTAATCATTAATCTGAGCCTATAGATTTGGACCTGTATCTCTTTTCTGTCCTTTTTCTAAAAGATTAAAAGATTTGAATCTTAGGTTCTAGCTTGGGCTCATCTCTATTTAAGACAGGGGTGCAGAGAAAGCTGCCCCTTCATCTTGTCTCTTTACACAATAAACACTGGATGAAGTTCATGCTGCAAGCGCTGGCAGTAGAATCTCTCTCTCACCAGCAAAAAGAGATTAAAAGTGTCTCCTGGCACATCCCATCAGGGGACTTCTTTTATCCCTTGAATCAACAGAAGCTTTGGATCAACAAAAAGAACTGAAGCAGGTGTCTCTTTTACCTCATGCCAATCTATCCTTCTCTCCATCTTCAGAAAATTGTTCTTTAGCTCTCTCAAGGATACTCAGCACTTGGATAGCCATTTGTTTCTGCTTTATCTTGACAGTACAAACCAGAATAGCAGCAGCCCCAGAATGCAAAAGGACTCAAAATCATCTACACTTTTATTATTATTATCATCATAGATATGATATACAGTATTAAAAAAATCCACATGCTGTGTCATGTTGTCAGATAGTAGTTGTACTCCTCTTCAAGGTTATGTTTAGTGTCTCTTAAATGTAGCTTTTAATCAGAAACTTCTAGCTGTCCAGAAAGAAGTACCTGTTGGCTGAGATTCTTTTCTCTTTACAAAAGACCTTTCTTGAATCATAGTTTCAGATGCGCTTTAAGACTTTGAAAGACTTCTTTAACCTTCTGTTCCTTCCTCATTTACACTTGTTACACTTTCAAGCCTATGTTGGCTTGGCTATTTGGGGGTTTTGCATTGGACTAGATAGGAGAACTAGGGAGCACATGACAAGGAACTGCTTTTTCCAGTGGCAGTGCTAACTTCTCAGTGTACATGGAATCATGGCTACAGGACATGTTTTTCAAGTCTGATATGAAGACAAAATGATAGCTTGCTCCTGCCACCATGTTCCAGTCTTATCTGGTAAGAATAAATGCTGCTGCAAAGCCATACTGTGCTTCTGCATTAACAGTGTAACCCCATTGAAAAAGAGGCTTTGGGATCTGTCCTGCTACAGAGCAGGAGTGTTCTTGCAGGTTTTTTTTTTTTTTTTTTTTTTAATTTTGTAGAGTAGAACATGATTTCCTACCTACTCTCCCAATGGAGATGCTTCAGGAGAAGCAAAGAGGAGGCCATTCTCGCCGATTTGTGCTCTCCCCCTTTTTATGTTTTCCTTTTTCTTACGTATTTTTCTTCCTGTTCCCTAGCCTACCATAACCTACTTCCACACTTCTGTAAACGCTTAAGAAAAAGCGTTCTCCCTCCCACTCTTTTCCCATGACTACTTCACCAACTTGTTGCTAGAGTCTCAAATCCTCAAGCACTAAAAGAGGCTTCTTTTCTCAGCTAAATTAACACCAATCTGCTCTTGTTAGCTTGCTGTTCTCCTGAGAGCAGCCTTACAACCTCTTCATTTCATTTCCCTGTCTCTTGCTGCTTAAGAAGTAGCACATCCTCACACCAGAGACACTTGAGTAAATCAATTTGCAGTGACCAGCTTAAATCTCTCCTGGGCCACTCTGGTTCCTTTCATTTGGAGCCTTTCAGTGAAGAAATAGCTGCCCTGTGATGACTGCAAAGGAAACCTGACAAGGGACAGAGGTGAAGTGCTTGTGTTGGCATAACATGCTTGCTCCTCAAGTCAGCTCCCACTACCTCGGTGGGAGCATCACCAGGCCTGCTAAGCACATCTAAAAGATTAGCCTTATTTATAATCCTTCCAGTTCTCTACGTACACATTGGACATTTGGGCATTTGTGTAGAAAAGCAGTCTGATTTCTTCCCTCAAGATCAGTTTCATGCCAGTAATCCCTGCCAAACTTGACACAGGCAACGACTGAAAACCTGGCCCAGCTGAAGTCAATAACAAAACTTCCAAAAGAGCCAGAGCCCTGACCATAGTCAGCTTTTTCCATAAGAACCAGCTTTCTCATTCAAGCTTGTTGGGAGGCTTTCTGTCAAAAGAGATATTCCTTTCCCATGGAGGAAAAAGGGCCAGAAGGCAAGCAAAACAAGCCTGGTGTGGAGAGGATCTTAAATATGATGTTAGGGCTTTTAAAGGTGGTCTTTCTTTCTCTTTGAAAGGTGGGGTCTGCTACTTTTAAATGCAGCTGCCAGGTGTAAAGTTCCCCCAAGGTATCTTCATCACCCCTAGAATGAGATTTTGAGAAAAAATACCTGTAAAAAGCATTACATTTTTTTTTTTCTTCCTCTGCCTTTTCTCTAGTGAGTATTTCTCTGAGAGGAAATAACCTTAAAGAAACTTGGAAACATGTTGTGAAAATCATGCCTGGAGGGAGGAGCTATCTTACCTCCTGGGGAATTATTCTTTTTTTTTTTTTTTTTTTAATGTATTTTTTCTTTTACTGTAGCCTGCTTGGATAAAGCAGTTCCTGACCGACCTCACTGTCAATCTGCTGCACCAGCAGCTATCCAATTACTCACTAAATGAGTGCAAATCATTTGGTGTGCTAGAGATGACTTGCAGTAAGTTGTGGACTCCAAGTTAGTACATCTTGCTTGAGAAATTAAAGTCCTTGTTGGCATAGTCTTGATGCATCTTTTTCATCATTGTGTTTTGTCATTTCCCTACACCCCAAAGATGCAAGTAAAATACAAAACAACCTCTTCCCAGATTATAGTATCATCCTGGCTCTGAAATTTCTCAAGGGTAAGTGGGAGGAGTCTCCCCATATAATCACAGTAGCATTTGCAGTAGAGAACCAATGGAGGTTTTAAAAACAAACAAAAAAAGTCAATGCCATTAATAACACTGATCTCCTTTAGATACAGTTTTGGGTGAACTGAAGACACCATTTGTCTTACGGCTGGAAAATCCTTTACATTCCCAGATAATTTAATTGGAATCATGAGATTTTCATGCCCAATCCTCACTCTATCGTAAGAATAGCAGTAGCTGTTTCCTTGCTCTTTGTCTAGACTATGCAGTCACATACAAATAGCTTTCACATCCCATATTTGCAGTAATTTAAACTTTAGGGGATGCTGGTTCTGTTTGAAGCCACATATTCCCACCAACTGTAGTCAGAAATATACCTGTTATCAAAGGCAGAATATTCCCATCCCTGTCCAGTAGATTGGTTTACTGCAGGAAAACTACATACACAAGCAAATCTCCCAGAAATGTCAGACTTCTAACAGAGCTATGAATCCTCCTAACAGTCAGAGATACAACATTAATAACCACAACCATAAAACAAATCTAAAAACTGCAGAATAATAATAAAAAAGATATTTATAGAGGCAACACATGAGATGCAATAGTAAAAGAGCCTCCCTTTGGATCATCAATTCATGAGTTCTGTGATCCTGAATAACGGGCAGGCTTCCAAACGATAAAATAAAACACATCATCTATTCAAAATCACTAACTTTCCTCTTGCGTTCCTTAAAGGTGAATCGCAGCAAATGCATAAATTTTAGTGTGCTGTAACTTGTGTGTCTTTTACTACCATAGGAAGTGAATTTCACAGTATTTATTGGAAATCATTATCTTCCCGCGCTTTTAAAAATTTAATTTAAAATTTGTCACTGCAGCAAAGCTGCTGTAGTCTAATGTTGGTGATAGACTGATGCTCTCTGAAAGAACTGTATAGGAAGATGTGCCACAATTTGCCAATGACAGCATCTGTAATAATATTTACTTATCAAAAGCCAGCAGAGATTCCAATATAAAATCACGTTTGTTTCTTAAAAGGACTCATGGACAAGGGTTTCAACCAATAGCAGAAGAACATTAAGTGATCTAAGCAGCAGCATCAAAAACAAAACAAACAAACAAACAAACAAACAAACAAACAAACAAACAAACAAA
>CM021732.1:107667700-107701507 GCA_011075105.1 Heteronetta atricapilla
AAATTAAAAAAAAAAAAAAAAAAAAAAAAAAAAAAAAAAAAAGTGGTATTTTTAAACACATGGAAACTTCAAAAACAGTGACATATGGTACATATGTAACTGCTAAGTACCCACCAAGAAATCCTTGAGCTATCTCCATAAATCCTTAATCCAGAGATACTCCCAAATGCGAGCCCCTAAATAACCTTTTAATAACAACCACACACTAAAGAACGGGCTCCATCATCTCTAATCCATCTGAAGGTTTCTTCAGTGTTTGCTTCTGAACCAAAAGGAGCGACAAGAAGTAGTATCAAAATGCAAGTGCAACTGTTTAGTTTCTTAAAATCTTTAAGCATTAATGGCATCACAACTAAAAAAAATCTTGCATTCTTCCTCAGATCCAAGCAGGCAAGATTTAATGTGATCAACACATAAAGGTCCCAGTCTATGATCTTCTCTAAGAATGTATAAAAGACATGTTAGATCTACCAAGATTTTGCAGTTTTAGTTTTATGGAGCTAGACAAGGATTAGGCAGCTACCAGAGGAAATCGAAGATTATTTGACATTTTATAAAGTATTCTGTAACAATCTGTAAAAATGTCAAATACAGAAAAACATTTGACGCTTCCTTGCTGTTCTCCTTTGAGAAATCCACCACAGCAGGGTTTAGACCTGACACCTTCAGATCCCCCAAGTATCAGTTCCCTCTACTCTGATAAAAAAGGAGCTTGGCCAGCTAATGGGGCTAGAAAGCATTGTCATTTTGCAAGCATCAGGCCACAAGGAGGAACAGATCTTAACAACCTCCCCCCAGCTCTTAACAAGAAGAGCAATGGCGTGAAGCCCTGCGTGCTTCATGCAGTTTATTTCTACAGGACTCCATCAGCTATTTCCTTCATTTGGTTTATGTTAACATTATAAGTTTTGTGAGCAAGTGCTCAGGTGTAAAGATAAAAGGGTAGCTCAGGCCCTTGTTTTTGACACTGAAAACAGCAAGAAACCTCAATAAGAGCTGCAGACTCATATAAAAGTACCACATGTATTTCACAATGGAAAGATACTGGTTTTCTTTTAATTGTAAATTATGGTACAGCCCTCTTACAAGTGTCCTAAGAATTTCAGTAAACACCTTGAGTGCCTAAAACAGAGGTGTGTTTGGGTAGGATTTTTGTTCATTGAGGTTATAGAGGAAGCACACAAAGGCTGTTTGGAGGTGAATCCAACACAGCAAAGTGATTCAATGGCTTGAATGTTTCTTTCTGTGTATGCATCTTAATTGTACCTCAGCTTTAAAAACAGTAACAACAACAGAAACTGGAACTTTTTCAAGAAGAATAAAAGATAAAGCAATAAACTTCTAAAAATTACTCTCGCTTTCAGAATTTCTTACGTAGTCCAAAACTGTCTGTCTGCTGTTTGGTGTGTGGACACCTGCCCCATCCTTTAAGGGTAGGATGGAAACTGGCTTCCAGTCAGACTTTTACAAAGAGGCATCCAGGGAGAGCACGGAGACATTTTCAGCAGCAAGGCTGATCGCAGGATTTTCAGCCTGCTAAATCAGGTGGGAAAAGATGTTTGCACCATGGCTGCCAGCTTTGCCTCATTCCTCTCCTGACAGCAAACCCTGAAAGTGACGTGACGGATGTCTGTGGCTTGTGAAAACGCGGGTGCTTTCGGTTATGCGTCACCTGAATCGATGGCCCGAGCACTCCCAGCTGCTCGGCAGCTCAGCATGCCATTAGGCAGCTTATTACCCCAGCAGGCCCACCTGGAGAGCCTGCCCGCAGGCATTTCTGCAGGTAGTCTGTAGGCCGCTCCTGGCGTCTCCTGTCAGATGGGGCAGGATGGGGCAACATCACTCTCCCAGCCCCTCTGGAGACCCCCCTTCTGAGGGGGAGGTGTACCCTCAGCCAATAATTCATATTCTGGGAAATGGAGTGAATGCATGATGCTAGCAAAAATGCTCATCGTCTTGCTTTAATGAGAGAACCCTGAAAATTTGTCAGTTTTAGCCTAAAAGCACTGCTGTCTAGTTTTCTGCCTCTGTTGGCTAACTGAATACCATGCTCCAAACAGCAAAATAGAGATGGCAAACCAGTTCCCTACCTAGGGTTACCTTAAAAATTTCCAAGAGGATGGCTGTGGCTCTTAGTGCCTTTTTGCACTGTGTTTTATTTTCTGTAGAAAGAAACGAGGTTAGAGTTTGTTTTCTGGGTCTAGGGATCTGCCGGTTGTTGAAGAGAATCAGACTCCTGAAATCAGTAATGGGAAAGAAAAAAATAAAATAAATAATAATAAAAAAGTCAGGTACTTACTAGATCCAAGAAAAAGAATAAACCAAACAAGCAAACAAACAAAATACACGCACACACACACAAAAAAAATAATCAAGCAGCCAAATGCTATTGTATTTTGTCCCACCCCACAAAAAAATATGAAGAATCAATTTTCAATTTGAAAGGTCATCTGCCACGGAAATTAGATGGTAGTCCCGAGGGTTGGTTTAGGAGGCTACTGGGACTATGGGGATCATTAATTATCTACATTTGAAGCTTTTCAGAGTAAGACTGCGCTGCCATAAGTGTGACAACACACAGCAGCTAACATTTTTTTAGGGCTTGGCTCTTGAGTCATTTTCTCCTTGCTTTCCAGCATTTTGCTTCCATATTAGCTTCAGTCTTAGTCACAGTAATGTATCCATAAATATTGCAGCTAAGCTGTGACTCTAAGGAGTTTTACTGAATTATGCAATATTTTTAACCAAATTATCAAATTCCTTTCCAAAAGTTTATGTGCATAGTCCCGTCTTTGAAGGGTTATGCTGTGGAAAGTTTGCTCAGAGCTCTAAAATAAATTTCTACTACAACATGGACTACAGTGGTGTCTATAGTCTTTGTAGCTATACATTAATACCTCTTTAATGTGAAAAACCCTGCAATGGTTTTAATCTAGATTGGCACTACCAGGAGAAATACAATGAAACAGGATAACATAGAAGTTGTTTACTTAGAGCTATTTCATAAATAAGCTAAAAATAATTAATACAGCTATATTAAAGCAATGCCATGAACTAGCTTTTATGGCAGTCAGTTGTAAATAGCATAATAGATTTTTTTGTGTGTGTGTGAGCTTAGCAGTCTAAATATCCTAGAAATAAAAGCAGAAAGAATTGCAGTTTTTTCACATAATTGTGTTTAACTCATTTGTAGTCTTGTATCTCATTAAATAACCCCAAACAGGTATCCCAATAAATAACATTTTTTCTTGCTCTGCTGGAAAAGGACCAACAAATATATTTATATCTATAAAGAGATATATATGGAGGACTGATTTTTTTAGAAACTCTCTTCTTCTATAGACTGCAACAGAACCTGACTGAGTAGCCCTATATAAAATGAGGAATGTGATGTTACTTACTTGTCTTTCAGAGCATTGGATAAACGTATTAAACTGGACTTCAGCATCCCCCTTAATAGTATTCCTGTTGCTAGGAAACAGTTATCAGAACCCCATAAGCCCTGTCTTTGGGACTGCTTTCATACTCTACCCAGATCCCCTGCTCTGACATCCTTGAAATTGTGTTTCCATTTTTCAATGTCTTTTCTGCTGTTTTTCTCCATTTCTTTTTGCTTATGAAATCCAATTTTGCAAATGAGTAGATACATATCATGTAACTAACCAGCTGTGTAAAATGGAGCTCTCTTTCAAAATATATCCTCTTGGTATGGAACAAAGGTATTTCTGGAACAGCTTTTCCTCCTCGCCATTAGTCCTGGGATAAGTGTTAGTGTGGATGGGACTACCCATGGAAGATTTCCACATTCTAAGTGTTTACTGAAATGTCTGTATTTCTGTGTAAAATAAAATGCTTTCTTTCCTGGCACTGGTCAGGTATTTATTTCACCCCACTTACTACAATATTATGCTTGATTGGAAGCCTTGTTGTTTTATTTGATGCTCTTTTAGATGATTCACTCTGCATATGAGACTTCCCATGGATTTACTAGAAGGAAAGGGCACTAGGTTCTCCTGCTTATCAAGCTTATAAATAGATTGCACGGCTTATCTTTCAAAAATCCTACCAAAGCCAAAATGATAATTATAGCTATATAATTATTAAAATGTGTCCCTAGCTGAGCTTGTTATCACCTCTCAAGAATCAATGAAGGAATAGATGCAGTGGATTTGATGACAGGGTTGTTTTAGTGCTTCTTGTTTTACAAAGCACAAATAAGGAGGTGGTAAAAAGGTCACAGATGGTGGCAAAAAGGGTGAATTCAGCATTCTGCTGCAGAAGGTGCTCTTCAGTATCCTCCAAGGATGTTTCTAAAAAGCAGGTTTGAGATACAAAACAGCCCAAAGCTTCTAGACTTACCCTATTTAACCTTTTACATATCCCTGATTCAACACAATCTACAGATACACATTGCCAGGACACTTTTCCCTCAGTGTATCAAACTTCTGACCTTGCAGTTGTTGTAAGTCAATCACAACGACACCTCCTGCTGTACCATGTTATAAATAAAGGTAACTTGCTCATCAAATGCCAAAGAGCTTCCAGGACTATACAGTCTGATCCTGCAGTTCTCACACAGGCAAGACTGCCACTGAGCTAAGACTTTATTTATACTACTGATGGTCTCAGCTCCCTTTTATTCATAGTGGTATAAATCAGGATTCACTCAAATTAAATCATGGGTTTAGACAGAAAATCGACTGTGAATGGAGAGCCAAAGGACAAATTCCTGTATGCAGTAATCTTTCTGACTTCAGTGCAATCCCTGAAAACTTCCTCAGTGGAGAATTTTTCCCCCAGCCACCTGAAACCCCTGGGAACCTTGCCTCTGTAGGAAGTGGAACTTCAGTTCCACTGAAAATATTTTCTGCATAATTTTTGGTCCTCATTTTTTACACTGCTCTCCTGTGTAGCTGTGTTGCTGCAGCCAAGCTGTACGATCTTCCTTCTGCTTCTTACAGTTCTGCAGGGTATCACAGAGGCTCTCACTTAGGTCTGCCACTTTGCATTTCCAAATGGAAATTCAGCTTAAGAGAAAAAAAAAAAAAGAGAGAGAGAGAGAGAGAGAAAATGGAGGCAGAGACAGCTTGCTAAGAGCAGTTACTGCAGACTCGTCCTGTTGTCCTGAAAGGAAGATACTGATTTTCTCATTCCTGGTTATGGGCCTCAGATCAGCCATTATTCAGGAGCTGAAATACTTGATTTATATCACTAATAAGTGATACAAAATTTGTTTTGCTGCCAATGCAAGCCCCATAGAATGTGCAATGTGAACCAATATACATGTACTGTAGATCACAACAGGCCCAGAAAAGAGACAATGTTGTAAAACAAATCTATCCTACAAAGTACAATCTTGCCAAGCAAATCCCAGTATTGGGGAAAACCACCCCCCAGTGAATTCAGAAATTGCCCAATGAATCTCTAGCATCAAAAAACAGGCATTTCCTTGGATTTTACATCCAGATCAAACTACCTAATGAAAGCTCTGATTTCAGGAAAACAAATTGTTCCGGTATTATGGCCACTTCTGGGTGAGGTCATTAATATGAGAACATATATATATAAGCCACATCAAATACAGATTTAGTCAAATTCCTGTTTTACTGTGGCAGAACTGATCACAACTTCATAACTTTTGGTTGATGAATTTGCTTGGCTGTCATTCATTAAAATATGAGTACCAGCTATTTCACTTTGGGCCTAGTGACAAGGCTAAATAGTGCCACAGTAAAGAAGTATATGAGATATGCTCCAGCTGTCCCCTACAGCTCCTCCATCCTAAATATATCTCTTCAGTGGTTTGGCTGACTTAGTTTCCAGGAAGAACTAGCAAAGGTTTAGCTTTACATATGGTTAGCAAACTGTATGGGCAATAAATACAACAGGGTTTCTGGGGAAAGGTTTGTTCTCACAACACAGAATATAGGACCTAAGAAATGGCTTTGCTGTGCCTGTGTGCTGTGTTGAAAAGAATTTCTGAAAAAAAAAAAAATCAACAACAAAAAAGCAAACCCTTCATAACCCAGAATACAGTTCTTTTCTTGTTTGCATTATCCTCTTTATCCTCAGTAAAACTCTTTTTTTCAACATACCTACAAAAACTTGGCAACAACCAGGCTTTTGCTATGCTAAGAACGCTGTCTATCAGGCTGGCGAGGGCTGTTTTACTGCCTCCTTGCACTCCCTTTTCCATCTGTTGCCTAACAAGTAATATTTAAGTTAGTGTGGCAGGGAGAGGTCTCACTGTTGTGGGCTTTCGCAATAGGCAGTGGTCCAAGGATAAAGCTCTTCATTCTAAGTTCTATAAATAATCGTAGTTTTCAAGGTTTCTCATCTGTGTCAGCAAAGTGGTATTCCTGGCAGCGACAGACACCTTCATACATAGGGTCACGGCACAACTCCCCTGGCTGGCTCATGCCTTTCTCTTTGCTCGTGATTGCTCTGTGCCAGGGCCTGACCCCACTGGCAGCGAGGAGGGGAGAGGAGGGAGAAGAAAGGGAAGGGAAGCACAGGCAGCCTCAGACCCCAGTCTGCTGTCTGGGGTTGCTGGGGTCCTCCCAAGCATCAGGAGGACAGGGGATATAGCAGGGCCAGGCTTACCACCATAGTCCTGCCTGTCTGCTGCCTTGGAGAAGCACCCTGAACAAGGGCCAGAGATGCAGGGAGGTCTCTCTCTCAAACTCCATGCATTTTGCTGCCCTTCAGTGTATCTCCCCTGTATCTCTAATAAATATTTTTATCCCAGTCCCAGACTTCCATTTTCAGTGGAAGCTGTGGTTAAACAACAAAGGCAGGAAATAGCATCAGAAAGTCAAAACTGTACCTTTTTCTGCTCTAGAAGAATGGGAGTATGCCACTGAGAGAGAAAGCAAGCTGGACAGAGGATGCTAGTTTCTGGACTACATATCTATTCTTCCCCAGCCACATGAGAGATCTGGAGTTGGTTTGATTCTCTGGGGTGTATCAGTTCTTTCACAACAACTCCTGCACATTAAAACCCTTCACAGAGCAAAGACACTTGAGCTGTAGTGCTGGTGAGGGTACTTACATTGGAAGGGAAGTTTGAGACACCTTTGGGATCCCATCACTTTCATGCTGATAGGAGATTTGGGGCTGATGCCCTGAGACCTCAGGCTTTAAGCAGCCTTCTAGACAGGAAAATTCAGAGAACATGTCAGAAGAGACATGTTCCTCGGCCATTCTCCTAGTCATTGTAGACTAAAATGACCATTTTCATAGTGCTTGTGGGGAGCTTGGCCTGACTCTCCTGGATTGCAGCCCCACCTCTCACTAAGATTTGCTGTTTTAAAGTTCCCCGCCCCTGCATTTTCTTCTCACGTTCCCAAGTGCCTAAAGCAGAGCTGATGCTGTTCCTTGGCCAAGCCCAAAGCCATTTTTGTCACTACAAGGATGCCAGGGCCAAGGAAGTCCTGCCTTTGGATTTGCACACACAGCTTCCATCACTTTTTGCATGCTGTTATCTTGGATCCACTGTCCCAAGTAGCACAGCGGCTGCCGGCACTCAGCCACAAATCCTCTCTCAAGAAAATACAGGTGGAAAGCAGCAATTAATTCTGCTCAGCAGAGCACTCATTTAGGCAGCATGGCTGCTGGGATGATCACTGGAAAGCAGGGTGCTTTTGCCTCAAGGCCAGGAAAGCCCCGAGTGATCTGTGACAGTGTTGAAGAAGGTGTGTTGGAATAGTTAGCTGGGAAAGATGTTTTTATATTTCTGATGCCTTTCCCCAAAAGAGCGTTCAGGTTAACAAGGAGAAATTCATCCAATTGTGGAAGCAGAGGTGGCCTCTGGACTCCTGTGAGCTTCTTCTGCTCAAATGAACTTGTTTAGTGAGGCAGCTTCCCAAGCCTGAAACTCATTTCTTTGAACTTTCACACTTTGTGGGCTGGTAATTAAAGATATTAAGGGAAGAGGTTGAGGGAGGGCACAACTGCTCCGCTTTGCTTGCTTGTTTGTTTCTTTGGAGTTCAGCCATTGGAAGCATGATTCCTCTCATGTTTAAAAGAAAGCAGACGATAAAATATCCTATTGCTTTTGTCTCTTGGCTTTCTCAGTTGCAGAGCATATTACGCAGCAGGAGAAAAGGAAGCCATGGCTTTCATCTTGGCATCTAGCTACTGGCACTTATGCTTATGTAATCAGCTCTTCACAGAGACTATTGCATTTTAACCATTTTGCCGATTGCTCAATTATCAATCTGTCATTTCATCCAAATTTCAGGGGGGCTTGACCAGTCCTGTTTTCACAGCAGATTCAAAGCCAATGACCTCTTTGGGATCCTTGTAAACTTTATCTCTGAACCCACTGTTTTCCTAGTGTAGGATGGTCTTGTTTTGCTTCTTGGAGGCCCTTTGTCTGTGGATATTGCTTTGGCTGTCTTAATAAGTAAGAGCCATCTGGAGGCATGGTTGACCGAGTTTGCACCTGCGTCTACATCTGCACTGTCTGGCCACGTCAGGTGGATGTTCACTTAAAAGATCCATCTCAGTGTGAGAAAAAGGAAAAGAAAAGGGAGGGAGGGTGTAAGACTGTTAATTCCTGCCTCACTGCAACAGCAGGTGCACCAGATGGCTCACAAAGTAATTAGGGTGAAGAAACAGTGTCAAGACTTCGTGCGGTGTGGTCTGTAAATGATCATCAAATCAAATTCTTTATCAAAGAAAGAGTTTTCTCTCTCTCCCCACTGGCAAATCGATACACATTTTAAACAGTGCATGTGATCTGCCTCCTTACGTGCAGGCACCTGGAATGCAGACAGAGAAACCTGGTCAAGAGACCGTTCTTGTTAAGCAGCCATCTGTCCTAACAGGCTGTCCCAAAGCATTCCCAGCCTGTTGAGCAGTTCTGCTTCACTTTATTTGAAGACCATCTTTCCTAAAAAATATTTTTCCAGCTCCTTAAGTGGTCACGTAGAAGAAATTTTGCTGTGCGGTACACAAGGTAAACAGCACAAAGCTTCCTGGCAGAGACGCACTTTGGTAGCAGAACAGGGCCTTAGGCTGATTTCATCTACAGACCTGATTACTTCTAAAGGTTCTCCTAGTTTTCCCCCTTTTCTTAGCTTTTCACTTTGTTAGCTCCCTTTGGCACAGGGAGACGCTGTCTCCTGCTGGATAGATCTGCTAGGGCAGGATTAGCGTGTCGGATATCCATCAGCACAGTGTCCGCGTCCTAGCCCTGAGCCCCGGCCCAGGGCTCCTCAGTGGGGCAGCATGGCGGCCCTGCGCTGCCCATCCACCATCTTGGCAAGGACTGCAGCTCCACGCTGTCTGCTGTCCTTCTCTTTCCCTAACACTCTTCTGAAATGACCACCCTCATCTTCTCCCCTGTATTTCACAACTTCATCTCCAACTTCAAATTCTGTGCTGTGCCCACAGAGCTTCGTGCCATTCTGGTGCAGCACCCACAGAGACCACAGCCACCGGTGAGCAGTTCAAGGGTATTTCTGTTTATGTTCTGAAACCTATCTCTGTCACATAGCATTTCATCAAACAACTATAGCAAAGCAATACCGCATGAAAAAGGTGAAGCCTAAGACCAGGCTTTCAAGCTGGCTTCTCAGCTAATCACATAGAGGGGAGGGCGGCTGTACAAGGTTTTGGTACTCCAGGATAAGCTCTGTAGAAAAATTTACATGCAGAATGGAGTTTTAACAGTGTGTATAACAATAGCCTAGGACTTGAATCTTAGAAAGACAGCTGGATGTCCTGCTGGTATTTACTACAAAACTGACTCATTTTTGATTTCACTGTCAGCATGGTGTTTTTTTTTTTCTTCAAATGATATTCTGCTATGGTGAGTTTACAGTTTAAAATTGACATATTTACCTTTCCAAGTCTGTGGGTTTTTGTTTTGTTTACTTTTGTTTTTGTCTGGAAAGCCAGTCTGTAGCTGAAGGCCAGTCTCTGCTAAAGGAAGGTATGTCCAAGTTAGAGTGATACAAAGTCCCCATGGCACCCAGTGTGCAGCACATGGGAGAAGAAACTTCACATGGGTTGCAGCAGAAGGGATTGTCATGGACTACTGTAGTGTAGGGGCTTGTAGTCTGGAAGCATGACACAAGGCCTGTGAACCCAAGAACCATCACCAGAACCTACAGCTGCATTTGCAGAATTTAGGTATATAAATCTGAAATACTGATTTATTTTATTTTATTTATTTAAGTCACTCAGAAGCTAGCCAGCAGTATCTAAACCTGCCTGGTCTTCTTCAGCCAGAAAGTTTGGCCTAGCCCTTACTCATTTTCTACTGAGATCCAAAAGGCAATCAAGGAATCAGGGAACAGTCTAATCCTCTGAGAGACCAGTGGGTCTTTGGGACTGGACTGGTGACTGGTGCCCATCCTTCCTTCATCCCTCCCTGGCTTCGTGGGACTCTGAGCCCAATTCTTGAGAGCACACTACTGCAAAAGGTACAGTACAAAAGGTGGGAACATCTTGTGTCCTCTCAGGAAGACAACACAGTTTCTCACCTGAGATACCAGGCTCTCAAGCCTCACCCCATAGAAGGGTCTACATCCCCTTGAATGGTTTTGCAGACAGGATGAAGTTTAGTCTTCCTTGCTAGCTAGCTGAAAGCAGGAACGCGCTTGGGATTTTCTGGACCACCTGGATTTAGTTTCTGCTATGTGAACTAGATATTTTCTGTGTTTGGGCAGCAGAGTGCCTAATTTGTGGACATATAAATCCTTTACTGCCTCTAGCCCCTTGTTTAATATAGACTCAGCAGTTCAACTTTTAATTTCTGCACCCTTTTCAAACCTAGGTAATTATCTATTCTTGTAATTACAGTGATGAGCCGTGTGTGAGTACCTTACAGGTACATTCCTGGTTACTCATCAATACCTTCTTCCTCCACTCTAGTAAAAAGAAGCCAAATCTCACCATTGGTATTACTAAAATGAACTTTGGAAATCTAACCTAAACAAATGAAGCTGCACTTGTATAACTGCTCTGATCTTAACTATTTCCAAAGCAGATAATGTATTCTGGATCACTTTGCCATATATCTGATGGTATCGTATGTCTTTATTATATATCTGATGGTATCATATACTACCAAATATGTCTTTACTGAAATTTTAACAAATAATCTAACTGTTCCTAAAATATTTAAACCTTCATTTTCCTGTAAGAGGCAGTCTAGGAGTTTTCCTCAGATTTAGAAAGCCTTTTTTCCTTTGTTTTTGTAATATCTTCATGGGTACCTGAAAATACAGTTTATTTCCCTACTGCTTTTGATTACTCCTGGTTGGTAAACAATGAAGATTAATTGTTTTCTGATGTAGCAGAAGCAAACGTGATTCTTATTCACAAATAACCTTGGCAGTGTCAGTAGGGGAACTCACAGCCCTGGGAACAATGTTCTTAGCCAGATGCACTTAAAGAGCTCCCATTGTCGCTACTTGTTAGGTAGATAAAACAATAGCAAAGAACTAAGATATGGTCCAAGTCTCATATTGAAATTAATAGGTAATTAAGTTGAAATGCATCTTCAAACTTATTTCCCTGTTTTTATAAAACTCTGAATTTTTAATGGAACATTTGAGGATCTTCTTGTTTTCCCATTCTGGCTCTTGCAGGCTTATATAATCCTAGCTTCCATTATATTGTTGTAAGACCTGTGGCAGGAACATACAGTGATAGGACTGTTCTTGGGGTTGGTCCACATAGAAAAGAACAGGAAGCAACCCAGGTCCCTGTCCAGTAGCTGAGAGGTGAGCCTTTTCTGGTGCAGATGCAGTGCTGTGTTTCAGGACTTCTGGTGCTTCCATTTTAGGTTAGTATCTGAATACTATCTCTATAGCAACATGTGGCCATATGACCTGGGATGAAACCCACCTCAGGCACCATGCTGTGTCCCTTTGCACAACAGAAATGTGCACTTAGTTTTGAATTGAAGAGGGCATATGTAAATCTTTTTTTTTTTTTTTTTTCTTTTTCATGTAAGTATATATGGAGGCAGAATAATTGAACTGCTCATAAAATGAAGTAAATATATTTGCACTGGTAGGTGCTAGAAAACAACAAAAAATGTTATTTGTTTACAAATATTATCTGTTATATGTTGGCAAACAGCAAAAGAAAATAAATAGGGAAATTATACCATTAATCTGTTCACTTTTCTCGGTGGTAATGTTTCTTCAAATCAAATTATTCTATAATGACCTTTTCAGTGTTTTGTATTACATTTGAAATAGATTGTCTATTATTTTGGAACTACTCTGACTCCTAAAAATATGTCCCAGCTCTTAAACACTGATGTAGAGAAGTATCATTGATTTGTCTGTCACAAATAGGAAACTGAGATACAGTGATTCTAGGAATCACAGTACTGGTCAAGTGGTCCCAATGAATTTCCATGCATAATTTTTACAATGGCAAAGACTAACACAGGGCTATGATCAAACAAGAATTAGAACAGGACAATGACTGAAGCTAGAGCACCTCACACTGAGTTTGGACTATCCTTCCCTGGTTGTAGCAGGAGTTTTACCTCAGTAAGCTCTATAAAATTAGGTCTTTATGCATGTTAACACTTTTATAAAATCCTTTAAACATATCTCATAGAAGTCATTTGTGCAGTATTTAATAATGAAGTACTTATTCTCGGTCTGCTTGGGTTCAAATGGCTGTTCAGTGAACTAGTTCTGCATTGTGGGGATGTCATGCCAAAATATTGAGCCTGTTTTGAGCAAAAAACCCCAACTGTGCTTAGTATAACTCAGCGCTGAAATTATTGTAGGACTAAGCCCTACGTGCCAGATACACTATTTGAATTAAGAGACTCAGTAGAATATTTTTTCAGCTTTTCTAATTAAAATAATAATTATGTAGTGTCTATTAGCATGGAATTCCAAATGTAAGCCTCAGGGTCAAATGGCTTAGAAAAATGAAATTCTCTGCTCCCTTTGTAGGAAAAATAGGAGACGAGCCAGTTCTGGGCAGCTTCATTTACATAAGCTACAAATATTGCTTACCAGCAATTCCATCTACTGAATTCTCTTTAGCTGGAATCTTTCTGCACAAAGGACAAGAAATTATTGCTCATGCACCCCAGCAACATGCACCCCAGTGCTGGTCAATCACTCTCGTCAACAGGTAATGACTTTGTGTCTGATTGTAGAGTATAAAAAGGTCAGTTAGAAGGTGCATAGCCTTTTTCTGAACATGCATAGTGTTCATAGGTCTGGTGCTCTGGGGTACTGTGGGTAAAGCTCATATAACCTGGTTAGCTTTGGGACTGAAGAGACGCAGAGATAGGAGACCTGTTTGGGAAGACCATACCAAACCAGCAGAAGTAGATTTGTAACCACAGAATTGAGCCCAATTAGCTGCACATCAGAGTAGATGCTGTTGAAGTGATTTTCTTTGAACTGGAGCTGTATGGTGGAGAATCAATCAATCAATTTATAAGCACCTCGAGGGTAATAATAGTCTAGTGAATGAGAATTTGTCAAGGACAAATTGTATCAAGCCAATCTAATTTCTTTCTTTGACAGGATAAGTGAATAAGAGGAAAGCAGTAGATATGATATATCTTGACTTCAGTAAGGCTCTTGAGTCTCCTACACAGCATTCTCATAAGCAAATTAAGGCATGTGATTAAATCACTGCCGAGAAGGCTCACAGCTGGATGAGAAAACAAAATCAAACAGAAACTATCAACAGTTTGTTGTCAAACTGGGAGGGCATTTAAAATCAGACAGTTCTGATCCCGGGTTTATTCAGTCCTCTGCTGATCAATGATCTGTATGATGAAATGATGAGGATACTTTTAAATTTGGAAAGAGTTCCAGAAACTGGAAAGATGCTCCAAAAACAACCAGTGGAAATTTGATAAAAGCAAATGCAACTGCTACAGAACTGTTTTGCACACATGAAATGGGGAAAACTGGTTAAAAAGCAGTATAAAGCAGAAAAGGAGTTATAAATTAGGCAAAAGAGTGACACTGTTAAAAATATATATATTATTTTTACACTGGGATATATACATTTTCATTTGTAAAGGCTAAGAGGCTCTAGATGGCTCTCAGTAGTCCTGTTTGAGCAGAAGGGTTGGGCCAGATAATCTCCAGAGGTCCCATCCAACCTCAGCCATTCTGTGATTCTATATAAAACTAGGTATTCTTGAGGCCAGTGATAACTCAGTTAGAATGCTATTTCCAATTTCAGGCTTCAGACTCTGGGAAAGATATAAACAAATAATAGCAGGGCAAAAGGAAGATCTGATAACAGGTTTGAAAAAAATGACATCTGAAGTAAGCTGAAAGTGATGTAGTCCATCTCTGTATCATTTGTTGCACTGGCAGAAAATGTTCTGGAACTTAATGCCATTAAAGCAAATAACTAACATTTGAAGACTTGGAGTTCAACAGATTTCTGATGCATATTTGGTTTTGAGTCATTTTGTTGTTTATTTAGAAGCGTAGCTGTTCTTTGTTTCTTTTTCTCCAACTGAAGCTCCTCATCTTTATCCAGTTTTCTTGGGTGGTTTGGTTTTTGCATTTGGAAATATCCCTAGACAGCTGAAACTCTGCCCTGGACGCTGGCAACTTAGGTGGTTGTTGTTGTTGTTGTTGTTTCTTTTTTTTTAATCAGTTTGGTCTCTATTTGGAGCTTTGAATTTTTTATAATATTATACAACTTTCTTCTGCATCTCTGTTCAATTGATTAGAGCAACACAGGTGAACTAAATGAGTAATGTTAGTCAAGAAAACACTGTGGCTTTATAGAGTAACTAGTCATGAAGAAAAAGCCTTGAAACATTTCCAGAACTAGAGGCAGAGAATTTATTGTTCCTGCTGGAACCCAGAATAACTACTGCTTTGTGTCATCATTTTATAATCCTTGTCTGTCAATAAACATAACTGTAGCTAGCAATAAAAATGATACAGGCTCAGTCAGGCAACGCTACCCTGGTAAAACAAATTTATGAGCCAGATAATATTTTTAATCCTGTTACAGAGATGACCTCAAAACCCAGACCATTTATCTAATCCTCCATCCCCTAAAGCAGCAAATGTGGGTGTTAGATAAGTGAAACCTGCTTTTGAATCATGTTGGTCTTGGGCTAAGGTTGGGTAACAAGAGGGAGGAAGGGTGGAACTATAGACAGCTGTCTGCAAAAACAAACCATCCCCATTAGCGTCTGTCTCCTACCTAGTACAGAGTTGGTCAAACAATCTTGCAGACTCAAATGAGGCCAGTCATCTGATAACACAAAATTCAGTATGTCATATTTTTCCCTTCTCCACATCAGTTACATGCCAGTGATTATTCCAGTTCCACCATTGATCCAAGATGACTTATCTCAACAGGGAGTCGTTCTGTTTACACTACTTCAGAAACCTCTGAGATGTTATTTGATCTACGGCATCCATTAGACATACAGAATACATTTCCTTCTCTACTGTTTCATCTTATTAGCAAGATATGGCAATGACACTGTCTGCTAATTGCTATCCAACTAGTGCTTTGTGTCTTGTTAATTTTGACTAAGACATTTTTCCTGCATTACACACTGTAGATATTATTAATAGGGGAAAGAAAGGTAGTTAATTGGTGTCGTGAGTGTTACACAAATATAAAATTGACTGGTAATCAGGTTTTTTTAATTATTATTATTTTTTTTTTGATGGAAGGGTCAGTTTTTGTCACCGGCTTCTACTGCCCTTCCCTTCTACACTCTAATGCATTATGTCTCATCCTTGTAAAAGGTGCTGTTATTCATAATGGCTACATGAAGAATACATGCTGCTGCCTGTAATTTATAACAAATTACAAAGGGATGCACACTTTTAAAACCTCAGTCAGGTATTCTTATGATAGTGAAAGTTAGGGGGGTCCTAGGTCAGAGTGCATTTTTTGCACTGATTGAGTCTCCTAGAAAGTCTGCAAGATATCAGGACAAGACACATCGTCTTCACAATCCAGTTACAGGATCCACCAAATATAAAGGGAGAGATACATGCTGCTTTTATTTGTGGAAGTCAGATAAGAAAGTCTGTCAACAGAAGTTCTGCTTCTAGTTCTACTCTGTCATATAAGGGAGGAAATTTTGATGGTTCCATAAAGTGATCCTTTGAGTCCTGAAAGCAAATAACTTAAACTGCAAGGAAAACTCTTTTCTTTCACCCAAACTACTTATAAATTCCATTTGTTCTTGGACTTAGACCCAAATCCAAACCTCCTGCACTGCCTCATCAAAAATACAGGTCAATGTTTCAGTTCTTATGTCTTATGTATGCCAGTGTCATTTGCTGCACCCAGAGAGAGGCATCTGAGGCCAAACGAACAATGTCTTTTGCAGAGCATCAGCTAATTGTTGAGATAGGTACATAGGAACAGCATTCAAATACCCTAAAACAGGAGATAATAGAACCTTTCTGGCCTTGAGGAAATGTGTTTATACACATGGCCATGTAGAAGAGATGGACTGAATGTCTGGATATCTGTAGATATCTTTGGAATGTTGGAGTTTCATGAGGAATTAGGGTTCTGCATCCCCCACTAAAGCCAGAGATGTTAGTATGCACCATCTCTGAACTAAGGACAAGACTTTCTAGTTACTTTGTCTGTCTGCAACAAAGGCAAAATTGGTAAGTGTGTGGAATGCTCCACATTGTATTCAATGTCTGTCTATTCGCTTACAAATGTTTACTTGACAGAAAATGTTCTGGTTTTGCTGTTCACTTCATTAAAGTTTTCATATATGAAGAACCACCCTCAGACAAATAATCAGTTAAGTGTAGCAGCAGAAAACCAACCCTAACAGGAACATAGTATTAATTAATTTCTTAAACATCGGAATGTATCTCTGGATAACAATCAGAAGGAGCTACACAAGAAAATTGAAGAGATAAAACGAGTGCAACAAGTCCCACTAGGTTCAGTACAGTCTAGTGACAGACTCTAGATCTATCTTCATTCAGAACTACAAGAAGGCTATCTGTGTTTCTGTGTTCTTAATCACGTATGATATGGGTGAGCACAGCTCACAGCAGCATTCTTGTACTTTTCATTCTGCCCAATGCACTACTGCTCCAGCACACAGAAGCTGATGAGTTCCAACTTCTCAACCACTGTCTGAACTTACAGACATTATCAATTTAAAAATCACACCTCCATCTGAAAATATTTTACCTATATTGTTATAATAACACCTATAATTAAAGAGGAGGAAAAGAAACCTAACAATTTTTCTCTCTTTTCTCTCTCTCTCTCTCTTTTTTTTTTTTTTTTTTTGCGTTGTTGTTTTGGTGCATTTGAAAGCAATCTGTATATTGTCTGTTTCAGCGTTTGTTCAGTCTGGTCACTCTGTTATCCTGGGGGGAGTGGAATAGGGAAGGGGTTGGGAAAGGAGACAGAGAAAACCATCACATAGCAACAAAGGAAGGGATTAAAAGGAAACAGGGTAATGTGATTTTAATACCTAGAAAAAAAATAGTTTATGTTTTGGTTTTTTTTTGAATGCATCTAGAGAAGGATATGGAAAGTATTTTAATTGACTAGATATTGAGCTAACAGTTCCTCTTGGAGAGAAGGAGAGTTGTGTCAATTTTCTCCCTGCAGGGAAGGCAGAACAAGCAGGGGAGGAAAACAGGTGAGAGCCTTCCTCCCTCCTGTTGCTGCCAGTCTGTGCCTGTGTTGAGATGTGCATGTGTTACACACAGCCTGGGCAAAATAACTGATGTATTTTCTTGCAAGTCTGTGAAGGAGCAAGCACTCTCCCAATCAGATCACTTCCCCTCTGTGTCTCAGTGCAGTTGTCAAGTTTAAAAATCACAGGTGTTGCACATGTTCAAGGAATTGCTAACTCACCCTTCTGATTTCCTCCTTCCCTTCTTTTCAGCAGGTGGTCTGTCTTCATTTTCTTCATGCAATATCGCTCCTTGTTTTCTGCCTTCAAATGTAACAGTGACGCAGGATGAAAAAAAATGAATGTCAATAGTATAAAGAATACCTCATTAGTTTTGATTTATTATTTTTACCCCTTTCCTCTCCCTTACAGAGAAAACCGTAGATTGAATTTGTGAAGGACCCAACTGGTAAACTGCTACTGAGCAGGATTTCAGCTGCAACAAAATACAATGCAACAAGAGCAGTCCTGATAAGCTTCCTCAAATCCCTTATCCATGAGCTCTCTCCTCTCCTACACAATGCATGACACAATGGTTCTTGTAATACTGAATACCCTAAAAGGCCACCTTGAAGTTCACTTCACAAAATACTATTTCCAAAACATGTTTTCCAAACTTTATTTATGATTAGAGAGAGGAGCTGAAAAGTTAACCTCTGATCTAGACTGAATAACTTTTTGCTGGTTCACCCTGAGCCGTCATTTCCACTGAATTGATTGAAAGAGACAGAAAATGTGAGAGGGAAAAAACTGTTTTCTGAAAATCCTGTGATTTTTCCAGTGTCTCGCAGACAAGTTGGAACTAGACTATACCAAGCTGCTTTTTAAAATAACACTCCTATTATTGCAATATTTCTTCTTTTAAAACGGAAATTTTAATGACGGTTTGTAAGTGATGAAGGATGCCATTTCCCTACTGCACTTGACAAAATGTGCAGGAGTCTTTAACTGAAGAGGCTGTTGCGACACCCTGAAAGAGCTGGTTCCAGATACACATTTGGTCCTTGATACGACTGAAGTGGTTTTGTACTCACTAGAGGTAACCAGCCCCACAGGGTGCTACTAATCCCCATACCTTTTGCAAAACTGCCTGTGTTTGGGAAAGCACTTTCCAGACTCAGATGCTGAGAGGAGTTGTACTGCCCTCAAGCTCTTGGTGCTGGGTGGGTGTTCTGGTTGTCCAAGAGCCCAGAGGAGAAATGTAGCCCATGGAAATGGGTCCTGGAGGGAAGGAGGGGGAGGAAGGAGCTGCAGATTTGTTTTTCCTCTCTCGAGCTGACACTGACGTATCAGCTTTGTAGGACTGAGGCCTGGCTTGCCCTACATCTCTGTGAAGTGCTTAGCACATTTTGGACCCTGCGAGCTGTTGCATTAATAATGCCCTTGGCTCTCAAATGGTAAGCAGCTTTAAGCTCAGCTCAGTCAATATTTAACCTGGGTTGGGAGGGAAAAGAAGGTGAAGCTCCAAGCCCTGTTCATTTGAGCTCCCAAACTACAAGGAAAAGCTCTCAGACATGGGCAGATGTTCACATTATGTTCCTGACCGCTGCCTTTTTCATTAGCACTGAAATAGTTAACAGCAAGAATTATTTACAGTGCTGTCTTTGGTCTCCTGATCTTTCCTTCAGCACTCTCTGTGGACATTCTGTTAACTGTCCCCAGGTTTTTCCTTGCAACAGCTGAGACCAGCAGAGATGGCTTAGGAAAAGATCCTTGAATCTAAGCGTGGCACAAAATCCAAACGCTGTACCTCTGTACCAGGGCAACCCAAGCTGGGCTGGGCTGTATCTGTAAAGACTATGTGCTATTTAATAATCAGTCGTTCATCCGACATGGGTTTCATGTAGTGGAAATAATTATTGAGGAAGAAAAAAGAAGAAAATGAAGTCCAAAATAGTAAGCTATATTCTCAGCTTTTACAGTGATAATGAGACAAAAGTGATAGGAACAGGCTATGATGATATACAGAATTTATGAGGCACTGGAAACAACGTGAGATGGTGCAATAATGCTAGCAATAACAATTTGTGTCTTCAAAGTGTTCAGTGCAAGAAGATGATAGAAAAGAATGTAATACAGTTTAACAATCAATGATCTTCAGAATGTAATATTCATGATTTTTTATTTTTTTTCTGGGACGATTCTACCCATGATGGTGGAGAATGAGGGAGAGAGCAATTCTGTGTACTAGTTTTAGCTTTGTGAAACAACCTCCATACAAGGAAAATGTTACTGAAAGAAAGATTAGCAGTTACTCACCATTTTGTAACTCCTAAATACAGATGCATTAGAATAATATAAATTATTTTATTTTGTTTCTAATTATAAACTGTGCTAGCGTTATAAATATGTCAAGCTAATCATACTGCAGTCAATATTTGTTTTTGTACTTCCAAAAATTTTAGCCAATGATTACATATTTGTGAATGTGTATTTCGTAATTTTCTAATTTATTTCTGCTAGCAAACATTTGTTTCTACAAATAAGGATTATTTAGTTCCTCCTAATGGAGACAAGATAAATGGAGCCCTCTAATGTGGGGGGAGCATTTGTTGTGAATGTGTGTGTGTGTGCAGGGGGGGTATGGCAGATGCAAGTACCAGCTGAAAGTAAAATGCCTCTGCAGAGACTTCAATTATGTTTTTTCTCTTTGTGGGGAAACTTTGTAATGAAGGAAATGTCCTTTAAATTCAATGCTAAGTGCTGCTAGACTGAAGTGTGCGTTATAACTTCAGTCTTAAAACTAACAGATGCTTTAACTTTTAGAAGAAAAGAAAAAGCTTTTTTATTTTTTATTTTTTTAGACTATCAGTGTTAGTGGGTGCTTGTTTACAGCCAGTATCCTCACTATCCTTAAGGAAAACAAACTTTAACCTTGACACAATGATGGAAACTGAATAAAGAAAAGTGACTGGCTGAACTACTCCATTTCCTTTCAAGGGCCTGGTGCAGCAACACAAGTCATTTTCCTGTGTGACATGCAGAAAGTTTAACAATAGCACATGTGGAAAACTGTTTAAATTGTTATTATTTTTTTTTAGTTAGTGATGAATTTCTGAAACAATGAATGTTCAGTTCTAACTTCCTTCAGCCCCCCTGTTCTTTGTTCCCCTGGTGAGTTTATACAAGATGTTTACATCATAACAGGAGATTCAGCATTTATAAGATAAATCATGCATTGGGTGTCGATAGGAGCATGAAGGACTGGGGGGATGTTAGACACTGTTTTTATTTTAAGGCATTTTACTTAATGGTACCGGCTAGTTAATGAAGATAAATCTCCAATGTGAACCTCTTGTTGATACCTAAGTTCTGCAAATCAAGGAAAACTGAAACACCTGGAGAACCAAGTCCTCATGTATAGTCAGTGGAGCAGGGAACTCAGCCCACCCTGAGGGATGTGAAGGATGGACAGCCTTTTCTCCTCTCACTATTATCTCAGTGACTACATGAGAAGCTCAGATGACTTGTCTACAACATTTCAGACTTCATTTTGTATGCGGTTATAGTTAGGTGATGCAAAGTCCTTTTAATTATTTATTATTATTATTAAGTAACTTAGAGTAATTTTGAAGCACTGCAGTTAAAGCTGAACTTAAGAAATGGTTTTCCTGGGTCACGTCCATTGCATGGTGTTTTCAAGGAGCACAAAAGTGATGGTGGGGCTCAGATCTGCTTTTCATGGTAATACAAATTGCCATGGAAAACAATATTAAGCAAGGAAAGCAAAACTGTGCCCCAGAGCATGAAGAGGATATCCTACTTCCACTGACCGCATGCAAATGACAAAGCAAACAGGATTTGACTGAAATGGCAGAGCCAGTAGAATCAGCAATACAGATATTTTAAGCAATACAGTTAACATACAATGTGATGTTTAGGTGCTATTATGAGTGAAGGATTCTCCAAGCAGGACCATCAGCTAATCCATCTCAGAACCAATGCAATATTCGACATGTCTCATTGTCACTTCATTTTTAGGTCTAAGTAAAACATTTCTTACAAGTTTTTTCCCCCACTTAGACCATTCTAATCAAAATGCACAGAACTGTTTTTCTGCATAATTTCAGACCACAAAAGCTGTTAGTCTGGGTTTTGTCTCTTTCCAGATACTCTTCCAGCATTTCCCTGTTCCTTGCAAGTGTTTCCTGTGCTGGTTGGCTGCACCTATTAAAGATTTTGCCGTGAAGCTAAAATGTTCCTGTGCGATTTGTGACCTCCACGACTTTCCTAAATATGAGCATGGGAAGCTTCAGAACTCTGGTTTGGACTTGCTGCATGTTAACTGACTTACAAACTTCCAGGAAAACCATGAGACCTCCGCTGGTATCTTCTCTTAACAGGGCCCTCCTCAAACCAATTCTTCTTTTTTGATGGGTTACTTCATCCAGTGTGTGACAATCTGCTCCTTCCTCAAATGCTTCTTTAATTCCCACTTCATGCTGAACAAAGACTAGATTTTTATACAACTCTTTAGTTACACGTCTGTTCTTTTCTAGTTTTTCAGGTCTTGTTTGTTCTGAGCCATCACTTGCTTCCTGTACCTCTGTGACTTCTATTCATTACAGAAATATCACTGGAGTGACAGTGGTTAATGCGAACACTTCACAGAATTTCTTGACACCAGAATTATGAAAATCTCCTCTCGCTGGTATTTTTCCATTATTCACTATACAAAGTGCTGAAGCAATACCTCAAGGAATGTTTTTTTTTTCTTCCTTTCTTTTTCTTTTTCCTTGCATCATCCGCAATTTCAGCTGATCATTGATTTCTTCTGAGCCAGGATTCAAATATGTTGGACTCTGTTCCTTCTGGCTCCTGCGGATCTTTTGACTGCCATCTGACCAGGGCCCCCATAGCTTTCATCTGTTTTCACTCCAAATCCTTCTTCTAAAATGTAAAATGATGGCCTCTAGCCAGCATGTTGCCTTTTACTTATGCTGTGGCCCAGACCTCAGTTAAAGATTTAACAAAAGAAAAAAAAAAAAAAAAAAAAAGGACTGTTTCAAGCCAAATAAAGGAATAAAATCTAAAAGTTTTTCCAGATGAGAACGTTGGACCTTTCAGAGACAGCTCATATACTCTTCTTCAATTGAAATCTAGCACAAGCTTTGCTCACATAATAGGAAAGAGCTTTTTAAATATAAACTATTTCTGGAGCTTCCAATTGCTGCATTTTTTCCTTCAATTTCTCTTATCTTATAAAATCTACATGAAAGATGAAAGCAAACAAAACTTTGCATCAGTGGAAGGAGACTTCCTGAGTTACCATCTCGAGTTCTCTGCCTGAAGTGCAGGACAGTGGCAGCTGCTTGTACTTCATCGAAAACCACTCCACATACCTTCCACTTCTGAGCACATCATTAGTCCCCACATGGGTATACAGGGCTGTCCTGAGTTCCCCTACCTGTGCAAGACCCCTTCTTTCCAAGGACTGCCATGCCCAGTGGAATATCTGCATCTTATAAACCATGTCCATACCTGTACAGAGGTGTTTGATTTTGAGCATCACAAAAACAGAGACCGTATTTTAGCAAACCACTCTGATCAAACTGCGTGATGCTCAGGGGGACCTCCTGTTTAAAATCCAGTGGAGAGTGGGGGCACTGAAAGCTGATTATTGTACTGTGAGCTTTTGTTTGCTATTGACATGAATTTACACGGAGAAACTCAAATGAGAGGATAAACTATTTCCTTCCCACTTAGCAAATGACAGGCCTGCTGCAACATAGTTATATACCATCCTCGTGCTGAGCTTTTTCACAGAACAAACTATTACTCACACACAATGAGTGATTATTACCATCTCCTCTCTCTGGCTCGCAGATACTGTATCTGTAAGTGTCTCTTAATTTGCTGTTTGTGATGCTCCGTGCTGGACTGGATTTTCTGCTGACGTTTCTGTTGCAGGCAAGAATTTCCCCTCGCTATACAGTTGTCATCAGTCAGCTGGGGCAATGCAAACCCAGGCTGGGCTGCTCTCAGCCTGCTGGGGCGGGGAAGGCAGTCCTGGATGCACTACTGGGAGAGATGATTCAGGAGGACTCATGACATGAAAGAGCTTCTCTCCAAATACATGACACATTTGGAATGTGTGACACTTAGAACTGATCCAGCTGGAGAGTTGTTTTGAACAGAAGATGGCGGATCTTTTATTTCTCAGATGCCTCCGCGAGAGAATGGATTTGCCTCTCCTCCCAAACCACAGACTTCTTTCCTTCCTCCTTAATTCTCAGAACATCTTACTTGGCAGAGAGGTTTGTGAGCCACTGGTGCAAAACTAAGTTTAGCTCCCCAAAACAGAATCACAGCAATTACTTGTTCTTTAAGATTTATTTTCAAATAGCAAATATATAAATTTGGTTATTTTTTTTCCTGTTCCATACACTTTATCTTAAGCTTAGTATATCTAATGAAACACAATATCATTCTTTTTTTTTTCTTTTTTTTCTTTTTTTTTTTTAGGGGGAGGGGTCTGTTTTCTACTGATTCTGGCAGACACTTTGGAAGTCTTAACACGAGCAGAATTAATGCACTGAATCGTTTCAAAAACTCCTCTCAGTGTTCCAAGCACAGATAGTGTCCCGAGGTCCCAAGTACAGCTATTTCCCATGAAGTTCAAGGGTGACTTTTAATTAAGCTGAGGAACAGGCTGCCCAATGCTGCTTGAAGACTAATATTGTGATGGCAGGTGGGGAAGAAAGTGAAAGTGCACATAATTATTCAGTGTTGGTGTGACGGAGGAGGGAACAGATAAGGGAGGTAGACATGAGTTGAAGGGGGAAGACAGGCAGGAACGTCGAGGTATCAATGAGGAACAAAAGAGAGAGGAGGACTAAGAGGCTCTAGGAAGCCTGTAAAATTTGAAAATGCCCTGTGAAAGGAGTTCTCTTCTTATGAAGGAAGAGTAGAAGGTGTGGCATGCATCAATTAGCCAAGGACTGCGTGGATCTTCTTGCTGTCTATAACATCACTGTAAGATAATTTACCAGGGTGAGAAGATAATTTCTTAAACTGTAGAAATCTAACCCTGGATAAAATCAGAGTATCAACTGGATTTCTAATTCTAAGGGAGTTTTCTAACAACTAGATTATATGGGAACCCAGGTAAAAGCTCTACCTCTTTTTAAGATGGTGTTTGATCACTCTGAAAGCAATTATATGACGTGAATCTTCCCAAGCCTGTATTTCCACACCACATCAAATTTACATGCACATACTTATAGAGCTAGATGAAACATGAAATGGGTAATATGAAAGTTTACATGACCTTCTTGGGTGTTATGGTAGAAACTGTGATAACACTGCCACAGCAGTAAATGCTCATTTCATTTGTATTTGGGGAAATTGTTTCTTCAAGACGTTTATTGTCATGGAGTATTTCATGAGACATTCTCAATAAGAAACAAAATGATCTATAAGCAGAATGGCTTTTATATAGCATTGCTTTCTGAAACTGAAATACCTTAGGAAAGATTGTTTCTGTAGTAATGATTTGCACAGGAAAAAATGCCCTGAGAATGCTGGGGGAGGAGGAAATGGGAGATGCTGTTGGGTTTCCTGGTTAAATTCAATGAATTACTGAGTGATGTTGACAAGGAAATTAATGGAGTGAATTTTGTTTTTTAGAAGATGTATTCATAAATATGAGAAATTCACTTCAAGTGGAAGCCTCCAGTCTTTGTATGTGCCAGTGACTGGCTCTTTTACGTTTCAGTGCACAAATTAGAGATGCTTATCAGGGTCTTGGAGACAACTCCAGGTTTTTGGCAAATTCATCATTAGAACAGTACAGCATGTAGGGACAAACAGAAATTAATTCATAACGTTAAGATTTCATTTGTACTGTGGTCTCCTCGCCTTCATGCTCTTTGTTTTTGTTCTCCTGATTCTCTGATTCATTCTTCTGACATTATTTCTTTCTTTCATAAGCCATTAATTTTCATTGTCTTGGAGACTAGCATATGCTGGCTCACTTTCCACTCTAGCTTTGTCTTCTTATTATTGCATGGCTTACATAAAATTGCCTGCACTAAATAGGAGTCCTTAACTTATTAAATACAAAAGGGGGAGAAGCAAACACTGTATAAAAAGGCCTAAACAACAACTGTGATGAGTCTTGCACTGATTCTACAAGCATTACTAACCTTTCACTAACTGGGAAAAGCCACATAAAATGTGTATGACAAACAAAATAATAATAACAAAAAATATAAAGGAACAGCAGCTTTAAAAAGAGGCCTGCTTAGGATAGTAATGTCGTTTTAAAAGCAGCTGCATTTTCTACTCATCAAGGGAGATGGTAAAAGAAATACTCTTCAAAGTGTTTCAAATAGTTTATTACAGCTAGTCTTCCCTGGGCTTTAAAGCTGCTCTCTCACTTCCATAGTTAAGTAGAACAGTATCTCTAATGCCTTTTCTTTGTGGACAAAAAAAATAATACGTCTCAGATATCTAGCCCTTTAAAATACCATGAATAAGCACTTGCAAACGTCTTACTAGCTGAAAAGAAGGAAAAGTTACCTAGATCATAAATAGATCATTTTCAGAAGTTCTAGTGATAAACACCATATTAAACCTTAAGAAAAATCGCCATTAGACAGTTTCTGCCACCTTTAGGCAAGCTTAATAATGGCTTATTCTGAAAAAGAAATCCCATCTGGAAATTAGTGAAAGTAGATACTTTGCAGTCTGTTTAAGTGTGTCAAAGCCTGAGCCAATATCAGCAGAACTTTTGAGAAGCTATTTTTGGCTATCTTAAATATTCGTTCAGTTTGGAAGAGAATAATTTAATAAGCATGAGTCATCATGGTTTTGTGAAAAGTAAATCGTCTCAGACAAATCATAGTACTTAATGAAATAACTGTTGGTATAGATAGAAAAGGGAGCCAGCAGATTTGACATATTTGGATTTTCACAAACCAGTAGGCAAATTTAGGCATGATAGATTATTGTGTCATGATCTTTTCAAATATAGGACAGAAGATAAAATAAAATAAATAAAATAAAATAAAATAAAATAAAAGGAACATTGAGGAGGTGGAAGAAAATGGTTAAGATTTCAAAGGCCTTAGCATTTTCTAAAGAGCAAGGTCCAAGAGATTTCTCTACTAAGATCAACGTCTTTTAATACCAGCTTACATAATCTTTAAAGAGTGATGTCCTCTTATTTATGTTCATTAGAATTTTGTCATTAATTGTGGTTGAGATCTGATTTAATAATCAAGTTATAGATTGTCTGGTTTTGGATGATCTTGCAAGCAT
Source organism: Heteronetta atricapilla (assembly GCA_011075105.1). Taxonomy (NCBI): domain Eukaryota; kingdom Metazoa; phylum Chordata; class Aves; order Anseriformes; family Anatidae; genus Heteronetta; species Heteronetta atricapilla. The sequence goes on from CM021732.1 coordinate 107,694,627, forward strand.
GGCCAAACCAGTAACACAACGGAAAAAGATAAAATGTGTCTTAATATTAGGCATTTTAATAGAAGTTAAGCATTTTAGGTGGTCTTCATGTGTCATTCGAATTACTTTTGATTTCCTTATATGATTGAGATGAAGGCTTCGAGTTTGATAACACAGCAAGTATTTTCAGTCCTGCATGAGCCACGGGAATTGGCTTTAGCCTTCATACATCTTCTTCTGCTTTTCAGTGTCGCTACCTGTACTTGTGGATGTAAAGACAATTCCTTTCTGAACTGTGAGCTGAATACTGGTGATGGAAAAGGCCCTTTGGAAAAAAACTAATTTACAGCTTAAGACTGAACATTTTTAAGACCTCCAGCCAGAGATTCACGCTGTATATTTTTAGCTGCAGATGACCTGAATCACTGTCTGGCGATATGTCTAACATACACAGGCTTGACTGCTCTCCTCAGCGTGCTCTGTACTGCATGAAGTAGCTGGTGTGAATGCCTCTTTAGACCATTTAGCACTTATTAGTAGGAAAATTAAGATTCCTACAATGATATGAAAAGTATAGCATGTATCCAATAAATAAAATTAAACTCCATAATTTTAGAGGTTTTTGGACAGATATAATATAGAAATGGACAGTTTTTATAAATTCAGAAGAAAAAAAAATGTCTCTGTGAGTTATCTTAACCATTGGTGAGGTACCAAAATAAGGAATTTTTAGCATTTTACAAAAGGCATCGTGTGATTATTAAATGTATAAAAGTATTAGCTTATAATGGCAAAAGGTCTTGCTTCCCACAGAGACAAAGAGAGGTAGTTATCTTATTAAACTACTTCTTTATATAAATACGCAGTTTACAGTTAGCAGCACTTGTACTCCTCTAAACTGAATAAAAATCATTAAAAAAAAACAAAACATTTTTCTTATGTTTATCTAATGTTCCCACTAAAAAATTAAATTAGAAAAAAAAAATGCACAATTTAAAGATGTACTGAAAATAAATGTTGCATAATATATCTCATGTAATGTAAATATTTGGATTAATGTACATACTGTTGGTACCAACTTACCACCATACGAGCTTACATAGTGAGTTTATTACCAAATATTTTTTATATATATATTATAAGATTAAATACTGTTCCACATGTTCCACACAACTCCCATGGCCTTCAGATAGAGCACAACATGGCTCACTGATGGTCATTTGCTTTCATAATAAGTGAGTAGAGAACAACTTGGCTCTCAGCACCCTGTCTGCACATGTGGTTGAATACCAGTTAACATGGCAGGACTCTCGACAGAACATTGGGCCCATAACCCTGAATCCGAATGCCTATAATTAATATATGTGACTCTGCTTAGTAGGATAGGATAACAAATATCATACTGTGTTTTTAAGTGTGGGGTTTTGTTTTAATTCACGATCTATAAAAATGTGTCTGTCAAGCTTTGTGTGGTATTTCATAGAAAATGTCAATAAACATCAGCTCTAAGAAATTTTCCTCAAAATTTTGCCTCCAGAAATCCCACAGCCCATACAGGGTGAAAGTCAGAATAAGTGGACGAGTTCTGTGTATGCCTGAAGGTCAGGAAACTTGAGCTTGGATCAATTAACAACGGGGTCATCGACCATAAATGCTCTCTCCTTTGCTGCAGATGCTGATTACTGACTCCACTGTCAGAAGGAGCTATCTGAGCTGCAGTCCTGGTATGCTGGGAGAGAGGGCACGCTTGAAGTAATGGAAGGCTGTATTTTACCTACAGCTTTACTTTGGGCACCAAAGTTCAACAGAGCAATGTGCAATTCAAGCTGTCCAATAAACAGTCAAGGTTGCCAGACACTGTCTCCCTGTACAGTCAATGGACAACAGCTGCAATGCCTATGTTAGGCACCTGTACGGTATAAAGACATTCATTTTGCAGACAGGAGACAAAAAAGCTCTGTCCATAGTCCAAGAAGGTGCAAGTTTCAGGTACTACTCCAAAAAACTTTTTATGTGACTGTGCTTGATACAACGCTCAGACTACACGACTGCCCGCGATGCCTCTTGTATTTTCAGAGCCACTAAAGAATGAATAATGGGAATGGGAAAACCTAAATCTATACATGCCAGAAGGGTATAAATTCCTCTACTTAAGGAAGTAGCTATAAAAATAAGCAGTAAACAATGGTAGGCAATATTGAATACCAATTCTCTACTAATTTCTGTCAGTTTTTGAAAATCAGACAGTAAGTCATTCAAGAAATCTGAGACAACCTTCTACTACCACACTGCATCCTTCTGCATTCTGCATTTATTTTTTTCATACTCACATTTGGAAACAGCTAATCATAATTTTTCACTGTTGTTTTTTTTTTTTTTTTTTTTTTTTTTTTTCTCTCAAAGGAAAACTTTCATTGTTCATTGCAGTTAGCATTGAATTCAAGTAGTCCTCCAGAGGTTTGCTTTCATTTTCCCAGTAAAACCTTATGCTGTCGATATTGCCCCTTGGTTCTTTAGAAAAATGTGCATAGAATGTTCCTATTTGTTTATAGTGGAGATTTGATTATCCTGTAATTTCCTAACATAGTCTTCTGCTAGGAATAAATCTAGGTTATATTGGCTCTATTTCTTCTATTTCTTATGATTTTGTGGATAATATCTTTCCTACAGTCTAAGAAAACAAAACAAATCAAAACACAATTCATATTTTTTCTTGCAGTTTTGTGGACTGTTTTTAAAAAGTTTTTTATACATTTTTAATCTTTTACTTGGTAACATAGTGATTTATTTTCTGAAATTAATATTTGCAGTATGTGAGTTCTGATTAAAAAAAAAAAAAAAAAAGACAGATACTGGACTTATTTCAATTCTTTGTGAGCAATGCCAGTAAATGTATTTAATCATTATAGTTGGAGAAACCTATAGTTGTTATAGGATTTGTTGGTGAGAACAGATGAGGAAATATGGAATAATTGCTTCTGATATATCCTCAAGCTACTTAAGGAAAGGTAGAGCAAGAGAAACAAACAAATGAAAATTAATTCATACATCCATAGGTACTAAAACATTCTATTGCTTTAATTCTAATTCCTTTGCATATCTACTCCCTTTTTCTATATTTATATGAAAAACAAACAACCAAACCAAACCAAAACAAAAAAAAAGGTATTGCCAAAATGGTTTTCCTTAAAAAGTAACAAAACTACTGGTTTATTTTTTCTGAAATATCTACTTCTGGAGAAGCAATTCATTAACCTAACTTCAGTGCTCATTGAAATGCAGCCCTACTCTTTTTTCTTTGAACGTAAAGCATGTTCTTTATGGCATAACTAGTTTTCAAATCACTTCTTCTTATAATATACTTTGAGTGAAATACACTCACCTTGATTCACAAAAACATTTCATTATCTGAATATAGATCTTGCTGCTTCATAGGAAAATCCAAGAGGTGTGCTCCCCCTCCATAACTCCACCGTAGAGACCAGGCAACATTTCAAGCCTCCCTATTCCTGGTGCAAGCCACTGAGAACATGGCCTACATTGCCATCTCTACATTACAGAGAAGCCTTCTGCCTAATCCTTTTAAAAAATGAAAATATTGGGATCTTGGAAGTTGAGTCCTTGAACTTACAAAAATCTGAACTCACATGTGGACTGTGAAATAGGTGCAGAACACCTGCACAGGTATACTCCCCAGGGAATTGTGGAGCCCAGCTCTGTATCTAGTAGCACATGGGCAATCAATAGTCCTTTTGCGATCCTGAACAGAACAAATTTCAATTACACAAGCTAGACTGCACGTTTAGATCACTGAACCAGTGGTAGCAGAACAGAAGCCTCAGGAGACTTCAAAGCTTAGAGATGCCTCTTGATGATGCAGTTCTTGTTCTGCATCTGTGTTCTCTTGGGCAGTATCTGAGGTCAATAACTGTCTGAACCCCGTGCTGTCTCACTTACATCAAGTCAAGATACAAGAAGCCTAAGGAAAAGCAGAAGAGATGGTCTTTCCTATTACTTCTCAGCTGGATGAGCTGGTAGTCAGTCTCCCCAGATCCTATATAGCTCTGACCCTGGGAACAGTATCAAACTTCAGCCACATATGTTTCTCAGATCATTATAAAGTCCAGCTCTCAGCATCTTAGCTGTTAACACTAGCTAAACCCATCAGTGCAATGAAAATAGTCTGAACCATGTTTGTTCATTTTATATTCCCTGACTCCAAAAGGGTGTTTTTCTTTAGGAGAGTAAACTTCAAGTAAAGGAGCAAATCTCATAGTTCGCGTAATCAAACCTGATTTAAAATAAAGTTCCAAACTATCAGCTCTATTTAAAACTTCCTTCCTAATAAACAGAAAAAAGCTGAAAGGCACTCATTGATGCAAGTCTACTCTATCAGATGAGTTGCATCTGTCTGATGAGATCAAAACTCAGTAATCTTAGTGAAATAAACTAGATTCCCATTAACACGGTGACAATGCATTGTTCTTTTCCTCACCCTTTTCGAGAGCCAAACCATTTGAAAAGTGGAATGAATTCTTGGTAACTTGTTTCTTATAGTCAGTCATGCCCTAGTAAATTGTTACGACCTTGAAAAAAAGTTCAATGAAACCACAAAGAGACAGACTATTCATTCAAACTGTTTCAGTTCCCGGAAAAACAGCATCCAGATCTTGCTGCATTAAATAAATTAAAGAAACAAACAAGATCGTGAAATAAATATTGAACAGCAGGCAAAACCCAAACTACCCAGAAGTTAAACATAGAGCTTACCCTATGCAAACAACTACCAACAATTGTTTATTGAACCTTAATCAAACAAGGACTTCTTTTACATGCTTCATGCCAAGAATTAAATAGGATTCTCTCTGCTACAGGGTCCCATAGGCAAAGTCCCACAGAAATGCTTTTCTTCATAAAAAAGGAACAGCCTGGTTCAAACTCTGAATACATGATGAAAAGAAGCTCTTGAAAAAAACACCATACAGAGAATAGGCATTAGGTTTAACTTCTGTTAAACAAGCAGCAGAATGAAATGCTAGTAATTAAGGATGGAGACCAGTGGTTACATATGATAAATTATTTGGCAGTGGTTATTTGCTTTAAAGCATATCCCCTTAAGGAGGTATTTATTATTCTTGAAAGCTTATCTGGGAACAGGGAGAGTCTTGGGTAGGAGGCTGGATGCAGTAAATGAAAGAACTTGCTAAATGATTTACCATATAAAAGTTGTGTACAATTTTAAATGTATATAGTGATATCAATTTTATAAAGCAATTACTCTGTGTGATTATTTATTGTTCTTTTCCAGTTATGACCAAAAAACTTCTATCTAAATTCATTGTTTCCACTTTTTAAGCAGATTGCCACTATGTAGACAGGAGGATTTTTTTCTAAATATGGAAAGAATGGAAAAATCAGATAAATTATTTGGCTGCTTGTTACTGAAATTTGGCATGTTCCAGAACTGAGTCAGCAAAGAAATATGAAGCAGTAGAGTTAAAGTCCCATCCGACAGCCAAAAAGGTCCACCAATTGAGCAGATACCTGGCATTCATAACTCAGCAGAAGCATTTCTTTTTCTCTATTTATAAATAATACCCCATTAAAAAGTATATGAGAAGTTTCCTTTTTTTTATTGATATTGCAAACAGAATTGGCAGAACTTGGGAATTCAAAACATCCTTCTCATGTTGAGAGTAGTTTCTGAATGGACATAGTTCTACATTTTTTCTCACCCCTCACCTTAATCCCTCCCCATCATTTCTGAGAAAACCTGGTCACAGTGAGGGCTGAATCAGTCTTAATAATTTGAAGGGAAATAACTTCCTTGTTATTACTTAGCACACAGAAGCTGAGGCTAACCTTTGCGCATGCCTTCTTGATTGATAGCAGCTTTGCTTGCACTCCGTGCATGATGGCTGGTGTAGAAGCCAACTAAGCAGGTGATCCTAAGAAGTTAGGAGGAAAACAAGAAATGAAACATCTCCATCTCCTATTTTAAAAGTAACTTATTTTTTAAAAAATATTTCTTTGATGTTTTATTCCATTCAGGATCCAGGCATAATTTTAAAAGTAAGAGTAAAACCCAAACAGCTTTTTCATTATTTAATATATCTGGGAATGGCAGATATTAACTTAATTCTTCTCTGAAACCCATTAGTGAGATCAACTTCCAGGCACGCTTTTGTAGGCCCTGAATAGCCCTTGATTTCTTCCTTGTTTGCTTACCACAGAATGGTGACACAGATCGCTGAGCGTGCTTGTCTCAGTATATGCCTTTACAATTAGAGCAAGCATTAGCTGTAGATTTGCAGCAATAAGACACCCTACATTTTATTTCCACAGTAGTGATTTCTTTCTTCCCCATATAACATTTTTACCATTTTCTCTCACCGTACAAGATGATTCAGTGACAGGTCTTTACTCCTTTGTCACGCTGAGATTCTGTATGTCTATTAAGGCTTGTTTTCCTATTCCTACAAAATAAATACAAAACCTCAGAAATCTGAATTTGAAATGTCTGAATCACTTTGAACATTATTTTAATGACTGAAGTAGAAAGAACAATTTTCTCCTCTCCTGCCTGAAGAACAATGTGTGTTTATGATCTTAAAAATACAATATTGTAGCCATGCTAATTTTACAAGTATGGAAGCTGTTGGAAAGAACTGAACACCAAAACTGTTTTTACTTAAACATAGTCTGTTTATGAAGCAGATTGTTGTTTTGGGAAAATTAATGACTTGTTGAAATGTCTGCTTTCAACATTTTCTAGAAAAAAAGCAAAGTCCCTAAATCTCTGGTAGATTTTTTTTTTTCATTTTGCCTGGATTACTGAAATATTATTTTGGAGAGAGAGAAAGAGAAAGAGAAAGAGAAAGAGAAAGAGAAAGAGAAAGAGA
>CM021732.1:107701517-107906828 GCA_011075105.1 Heteronetta atricapilla
GAGAAAGAGAAAGAGAAAGAGAAAGAGAAAGAGAAAGAGAAAGAGAAGGTGAAAGGGGGGAGAGAGGAAGGAAGGAAGGAAGGAATTGAAAGAGAAAGAACAAAAGTACGAAAGAGAACAAAAGAAAGAATGAAAGAAAGAACAAAAGGAAGGAAGGAAGGAAGGAAGAAAGGAAGGAAGGAAGGAAGGAAGGAAGGAAGGAAGGAAGGAAGGAAGGAAGGAAGGAAGGAAATTAGAAAAGAAAGAAAAAGATTAGAAAAGAAAGAAAAAGATTAAAAATAATGATTAAGAAGGCAAGACAAGGCAAGGCAAGGCAAGAACATTACTTGACATGTTAGAAGTTAGGGCATCTTTTTACCTTAAAGTGGGGTTGTGTTCCAATCCTTGCTCCACAAAATGTCTAAACATGAAATAGTGATAAATGCTGAAATTCCAAGTGTGAAGACTCCCTTTTAGTGGCTCAGTTCAATTGTTTTTCTATATGGCTCTGTAAATCCTTCTTTGTATTGCGTTGAAAGGATGTGTTTAAAATCTTGAGTCTAAGAGCAAATTTTTCTTTTTCTTTGCTTCATGTTATTTTAAAATGAAGTGAAAGTTATTTGGCCAGTACACAGAACCAATTGGTGGAATAGCCACAACATCCATGAAAGTGCTTTAGATGTAACTTCCTTCACGCGGACATCCAACTGGCATATTATATACCCTGTGATCATTATTCCTTTGCTAGTTTTCTTCTTGACTGTGGGAAAAGAAGACCAAATTCAGATGCTAATTATTTTTCCAATAGCTGGAAGAACTCAAACTATCTCTTTGGTGGTTAAAATGTATTTTTTTCCTCATTTATTTGTTCAAAATATACATCAAAGGAGGTGAGGTGCATGCCAAGTCAGGATGCTATATTTACATATACCTATGCAGGGGAATATTAATGAAGCAATTACTTGGGTAAATTAAAATACCACCTCAAAAGTAGAGAAAAATATTATATATCTCTTGATGTTCACAATAGGCAAGTTCCTTATTTGTGGTTCCTTATTTTATCTATGTGTCTGAAAACATTAGCAACTCACCGTCTAATGGGTAGCAATGTACAAATTGTGTACTAACAGAATGTGAATATCCCGTTAAGGTCACCCTTTAAACTCTAACCTTGCAAGTGTGTTGAACAGAGGTTCAGAGGAGATTAATCTTCTAAATTGTGCTAAAAATGTCAGCAGTGGGCTGATGGCACTTGGGTTCTATGCCAAGTGGAGTAGAGCTTATTCAGAAAACAGTGGGATATTTGCAGAAACCTTTTCTTACAGGACACAGGATAACAGCTACAAGAAGTGAAGAAAAAAGAGAGAAAAATGAGATGAAAGGGCAAAGGGGAAAGTAAGCTAATGAAAAAGCAGAGTTAATATAGCTGTAGCTTTACAGCCTTGAAGAAAGTTAATATAGCCTTATGTAAGGTGGCCTTTTGAAGAAAAAGATGAAAATCAGTCTTACTGTTATGCCTAAATTTCTGGTGTCATGAGCACATGCATCGTCTTAGGCTGTCATGTGAGTCCTGGCCATTGTCATCCACCAGCATTTTCTGTGTGCTTTTCCTTTCAAATAAAAGCAAGTTTGGGTAGGCAGAAATGGTTTTACATCACACCTTGGTTTGATGCAGAAGGGTCCAGAGGCTAGGGTATGCCATGACTTCACTGTTTAGCAGATCACTTAGTCCCATTATATTTTATATATACCTGGAAAAATGAAATATTTTGCACATTTCTATGCATGTTATTTACATGGTAACACTAGACACCAAGATCTCCCACAAAATGTCCTAAAAATAATGGTCTGTAACAGTACCAAAGATATTAAGAGAAAAAAAAGGTACAAAGACTGTTGATGCTGATTGAACTGGAAAACAGGCCTTAAAATGTAAAATCTTATTATCCCTATCTTGAAGAGTAGTTCAATGCTGGGAGTCATCTTGACTCTAGAGTACTCCTTTTAACATTTCTGACAACGGTGTTTAGTCTCTGAGAGAGCAGAACAGGAGAAAATAAACTATTTTTAGTCTCTGACCTGAGAATATTTAGGACAAAAAGAAGGTGCATCTCATGGAGGCTCTTTTGAGGTTTGCTCCCAGAAAGGGCCTCAGATGGAGAGGTCAGTTCTCTCTTAGCGTGGCAGTGGTTCCCTCCCTGATCAGCTATTCCTGCAGGAATGCATGGGGCTCCTTTTAAGTGCCAGCATACCACTCCAACAGGAGAAAGGCAGATCTCTTCATCTAAGAATGTGTGATGTTCAGGGCTTATCAAATTCAGCATGTAAGGTTTTAAAAACACAACTCTCAAAAAGCCTTCATACTTAGGTTAAGTAGCAGCCAGACCCCAATCCTAAAAATTCCAAACAGCAAAGGCCTTATTCCTAACTCTTGTCCAGCTCCTCTGATTATGTAAATATGCTGCACAGTTATAACTAAGTCCTAAAGAAAACAGCCTGGTTCTGGCTGGAGAATGTTTCCTTGGTTCCCCCCTTCGTGCCTCATTTAGAGGGAGGGGGAGGAATGATGCTGCCAAAAGCACAGCAGGTAGCAAAGGGTGACACTGGAGGTAGAGGCACGGTGGGAAGGGCTACAGCTCACTTTGGCAAAGCACTACAGTCAAGCAGGTATCCCAAGCTTCAGCAAATATTCAAATGCTCTGACCACCTTGGCCCAGTGAGGCTGCGGATCGTGTGCTGAACCCCTGACAAGGGGGCCATTGGGTCCTGATGAGCGAAATAGCCAAAGGCATGGCTCCACTCCCTGGGGAGAGGAAAGGAGCCCTCTGCTCCTTCAGCAGCCTGGTCCCCAACGTCGATCCTGCACAGCCCATCCCTTAAAACCGTGCATGCTTTTCAGTATACCACAGTTGCTAAATATTTCAGCTGTGACACACAACTTGCTTGTTCTACCAATCGAACTGAAACAGGCACTTGGCACATGGGGCTCGAGGCTAGATGACCATTTAAAGAAAAGTATGCATAATTAAATTCTGTCTCATTTTATGCTTTATCCTCCCTCTCCTCTTTTATCTACAGCTATCATTAACAGGCTTCTTTTCATTCTCCCCCTTCTTATCCTTTTTCCTTCTTTCGCTTTCATCCTTGTTTGTGTCTTTTTCATTTTCCCTTCCTTTAATTTTTTTCCAAATCCTTTTGATCATCAGTCTCCTCATCCCCAGTTCTTTACCCAGCTGTGTTCATGGGCTTTTCCATTTTATATCAGCTGCTCCCTTTCTACTTTCCTTCTTCTTCAGATGAATTAAACCTTATTCCAACAATTCCAGGACCCTGATTTTCAGCATTGTCTATAGCAAATGTTAGCCACTGTTTCTTAATGAGTAAAGTTGGATGGAAAAAAAGCATGTGGCTAGAAGGAATAATGTGGAAAATGGGGTGATAAAACCAGTGTTAGGAAAATGAATTTAATTACATTATTCTTATAATTGTGCCATCCAAATGCTAATTTGCTTTGACAACAATTTTCCTTCAGCACGTGTGACATCTTGGCCATGTACTTCATGTATAGCATTGTCTCACATACAGTTAATCTTTCATTTGTTATTAAAAAGCAGTGAAAAGTTTGTTGAAATGAAATCAGAGCTGCATTCTACCAGCAGGAACAAAATCCTAGGAGCAGGTGATCTTGCCAAGAATGTCTGTATGGGTCACATATACATGTATCTGTTTTAATTATTCCTGTACAAATATGCTTGCTTTCTGGAGCTGCACACCAGCAGGAAGGTACACAGGAATGTGGTGTAAGTTACAAATCAACCTCACTATCCATTAAGCTGGTGCAAATAGCCATTTGCTCACTTCCACATGCTTCCAGGCAAATCACCTCTGCTTTAAGTCCTCTCATAGTTTCTACAGTTTCTGGTTCTGAAACTAACACTCCTCAGCTTCAACTTCTTACCTAGCAGCTTAGCATCCTTAACTAACTAATTAACTAACTAAAAGAATTAGTCTCCCAGCCTTCCTTACTGCAGCATCTTCACATTCCCAAGCCCTCCAGCTATGCTCTGTGACAGAGGGTGACAGCGTGGTGTGCAGATCTGTTTATACTTTTCCATACACCTGAAAAACACGGAAATCAGGTTCAGCAAAGAAATGCCTTTGAGTTTTAACTTGCAGGACTCAACAACCACAGGTGCTTTTTTTTTTTTTTTTTTTTTTTTTTTTTTGTCAGCAGGAGAGGCTGATCAGCCTCTTCTTCCCTCGCTGAGCTTTCTTTGTGCAACAATGTCCTACTCTTGCCTTCTTGCCTGCACAGCAGACCTCTCTCTGTTCAGTGATGATGACAACATCACCACTGACACTAATCCATCATTCTCCTGCTTATTAAATCTGTCCAGGAAAATCACTGGTCTTTGGGGGTGAACCAGGAGTCCTGTGGAACTAATGTCAGTAGTCTGAATTGGTGGCCCTGGGTTCTGTCATTTATTTATTTATTTGTTTACTTCCCCCCCGAAAAGTATTAAGTGTCTTTTTCAAGCAAGCCAGCTCCTGAGGATGATGTAGTTTCTAGACATAATGTGAACCCAGAAGACCTTCTCAGTGTATAGTACAAAGCAGACCTCCTAATTTGATAAAGCCACAATTCACTTCATTGCAACATCTGAAAGAAGCACCCTTTTCTGACAACTTGCAACATTCAAAACCCATTTATGCATGAAAACTTCTCTTTTAATATTGGATCAGTGTTCTGCAAACTCTTTTATTGGTGTATGAGTAATACCCATAACATTCATTTCTTAGTCTTTAAAATAGTTTGCATTTTATAGACTGTAACTCATCATAAAACCAATACTAAGCATATATTACACATGAAAATTCATCTTTATGATGACACTGACATTTCATTTCACTCTGAGCAGAGCCAAGAGAATGCCACTGATGTTTTCTGATTTCTCTCACCTAAAGAACTCAGCGAATTCATAAAGATAAATGTCATAATTTATCATTTTACATGATCAATGTAATTTATCAATGTTACATCAGCAATCATGTAACATATATATGTATAATTAGAATGCTCCGGGTCTTTCATTTGTGTCTGGCAGAGTGCTCTCCTCATGTTACTCATGTTATTTTTTTTCCAAATGGGCTGGACAGAAAGGACTGTGAAATATAAGCAGACCACTGCTGTTTCAAATATTAATGTTAGCCACTAACAAGTTCCACTTTTCTGTGTCAGTCACAATTGTTTCTTCATTTTTTGGGTCCCTTTATTCCAAGTCTCTGATTCCTCTCCCCCCCCCACCCATACCTTCCCACTTCGTCAGTGGTTCTGTTTTGGTTTTTAACTGCACCTTTCCTTTCTTTGTTTCTTTGCTATCCTTCCCCTCCTTTTTCCCCCCTGCCTTTTGTATTTTTCCCAGTGTCTCTTCCTAGAAACTGTATCACAGAGAAGAATTAAGAAAGATGAGAAAAATTGTTCTCAAGGGCACCAGGAGCAGCCCAGAAATGTTCGTTTCACAGTAAAACCTAAAATGTTCAGTGAATGTGAGGGACATTTTCACTTATATTTATCTAAGATGGATAGACCTAATACAGCTGGAGTTCTGCTATTAAGCGATGGAAGTCTTGTGGCCATGTGATTAAAGAAGCTGCAGCACATCTATGGCAAAATGGTATTTATAAAGGTCAGAACACAACTTTGGGTGACTGAAGATTTAAGCATTGGTTTTGGACAAGGTAACCTTAAGTGGGCAGAAATACTGTCAAGTTACGACAGGAGGCATTATATGTAATTCTGTGTTCTTCTTCTTCTTTTTTTTTTTTTTTACATTGTGAAGATTGACAGCTTTGTAATGCTTTGTAATTTAAACATGTACGAGGTATTATGATCATTACGAAGCTGTAACATTTTTTACATTATCTTCTTGTGCAACCAATATTCTTATTGATGAACAAAAATATTGACTTAAACCCATGGAAGTTAGATTAATTTAAGAAGCCACTCATCTTACAATTTCAGTCCTTCTCAACTCCTTTGAGATTTCATTTTGGACATATTAAATCAAAAATATTCTTTTATCATTGCACTTGGTGACTGCTAACAGAACCAAACACACAAGGTTCAAAACTGGGCCTAGAAAAAGAACAAACGCAGTTATTTCCTTTTTGTATCTTCAACAGCTAGCACTGTGCTGTCTTGTAAGAGCATCCTCAAGTGATAGCCTTAAGGCCAAACGCGCTGTAGAGGTCGCTCACGCTGAATAGCTTCACAACCATTTTCAGACTATTATTCTCACCGTGAGTGAGAGGGTAACGCAAAAAGCATCGAGATCATTCCAGCTAACAGAAAGCATAATCCGTGGTCCCACAGATCCTCTCTGCTGTAGCTGCAGGAACACATTCCGCTTGGCATCGACCCCAGTCTCACCTGAGCTCCCCCTTAGCACAAGGCTCAGAGAACTTGTCCTTGTATCATTAGCAGTGCCACGCGCAGCCCCAGTCCTGCCAGGCAGAGGACCTTCTCCTTGCCCGCCTAGCTAGGGACAGGCCTTCAGCTCTACCTTCTTTTCCCTCAGATACAAATGAGTAAGGGAGAGAAGTGTTTTGGTGACCCTCTTCTTCAAAGCCTCATGGATGTTGCTGAGAGATGGAAGACAAGACCCCATTAATTTCTTTGTGGGACTCCTAAATCCCAAACAGCCAAAATAGACAAGTGTGGTATCATCAGGGGTTCAATAGCACACCTCTGAGGTGGGAGTAAACAAGAGGAAGCAGAGATAAGGTGGAAGGGGGGCTGCTGACAAGGGAATCCAACAGTTCTGACTTGCATCATCATAGTAGGTAGCATTCACACACCTTCACTTTGACCGTGACTGTTGCTGGAAATCAGTTTTTACAAATATGCTTTCTGCTCAACGTAGCATAGAATAGTGGAGCCCGGTGTCACCAGGCAGTTGTGACCTCTTGCATGTAGGCCCAGGATGCTTCCAGCCAGCCTTTTCAGCAGGCCAGCAGTGCAAGGCAGTCTCCACTGCTGCCCTTCTGCCTAGCCCTTCTTCTCAATCCTTGTTCTACCACGGGAGAGACCAGTGTAAGCCCCGGTGCCGTTTCCTAGCATTTTCAAGTTCATGTTCAAAAATACAAAGGTAGGCCTACATAAGAATGCCTAGTGTTCTCCTTCCTGGATACATAGCCTTCCTGTCAGTCACGAACACTGCTGACTACTCGTTCTCAATCTCCCTCCCGCCACGCTGGGTACCCTCATGGAGATCTTACAGGCATGCTGCAGCATCTTCCACGGCCCAGGCATTTCTAGATTCATGCCCAGTGTTTGCTTTCTTTCTGCAGTTTTCATTGCCACTCTGCACATGATTGGCTTCTTGTGGATAGGAAGGCTGAGTTTCCAGATGTTCCGGGGAGGCTGGCTGAGACAGACTGTCAGTACTCACTCCATGCTAATGATGTTCTCCTGCTCCATACCAGCAGTGATCTACTGCACACCAAAGGCTGTCTGGACAGACCGAAGGCTCTTGTTGAGACTTTCAGAGTCACATATTAATTACTCAGATGTTCATTCAGGATATTGTGAATGTAATTATCCAGCACCCACTTGGTATCCAGGTCCTCAGATTGTACTTTTCCTCATAACCTGCACAATTCCCCTTGGCTTGGCGAAGTTTATGAGCAAGGAAACCATCTGTCACTGCAGCTCCTCATCAAATCATTGAAAGATTTAGGTTGGAAGAGGTCTCTGGAGGTCACCTAGTTCAAACTCTTGCTCAAAAGTAGTGTAACTTCAAAGTTAGATCAAATTACTCAGGGCCTTGTCCAGCTGAGCTTTGAAAATATCTAGAGACAGAGGTTCCATGTTCTCTCTGGGCTGTTCCAATCTGATTTTAAGGCAAAAATTGAAGCAGACACCTTGACTCTGGAAGTCTTTCTGTTCATGACCTTTTCTTGCACACTACACAGACACTCCTTTCTGTTACTATTATTATGGAGAAATGTATGCAACTTGTGTGTTCCTTTTACATCCTTAAACACTTCATTCAAAGTATTACCACGCAAGACTTCTTTACATACACGATCAGAAGATTGCTTATTTACAGTTTTCAGCCTGAGTCCCAAGTATCCATGGCGCAGGTAGCCCTCATACTCCTGTTTGAGTCCACTTATCATGGCTCTATTCCTCATTAACAGAACATTTTGTGTTAAGACAGTAGAGATTTTGTGAATGAGAAAGGTTCAAGTGTCACTTGTTTAAATCTTGTTCCTGTGTGTTGTGGACTTCTGCTCTTTCCACAGAAGTTGCTGTTCCAGGGATACAAGAACTAGCTGACCTCTTTGTTCCTAGCACAGGAGATGACAGAATTTTAAAAAAGAAAAAAAACAGGACAGTGTGACCAAACCCCAAGATAGCCAGGGGGGGCAAGTCTGTGGTCAGCATTGTCTGAATGTGCATTCAGTGAAACTGTGGGGAAGTTGCCCATTTTCCTGCTACAGACATTTGTCACATCTTCAGCAAGTTCAGAGTGAGCATCGCTGGGAACAAATTGGATGAGATGGAGTTGTAAAGAGCCCAGAGGGAGAGGACTGGTGTCATTCATGCTGGCAGACACTGTCCTCGGGACATTTACTTTACTATACGTTCAGGAGGAATCAAAGGAGAAGCAGCTGTTCTAAAAGAAGCCCTACTGTAAATAAAAGGCACATGCGAAAAGCCACACACTGGGACTTTGTCCACGGTGACGTGCTAGATTTTTTTTATTATTATTATTATTATTTTTCTGTGGATGAGAGAAAACGGGTACTAGTCAGTAGAGGTGGTTCCTCCTCTCTGTTCAAGTCTGATTGGAATAGGAATCCAGCTCTAGTAAATGTTTATCAAAATGGGAAATATCAAAATGAGAACAACTTTTCAGGAGACTAATCAGGGTCCTACAGTATTAACTAACAAATTTCCTAGAACTGTGGCAACAGAGGGCTTGGTCCACTGCTGTCATGGGAGGACAACCTAAATTAGAGGGAGCAAAAACATATGACAGAGAAACAAAGAAACCAAGAAAAAAAAATGCTGTAAGGAAGGCATCTCCAAAAATCATGGCCTTCTGACAGTGAACTACAACACAAAGATAGTCTGAATGAATATTGCCACCATCCTACACTGGTCCATGGGTGCCTATGGTTTGGGGAATGGGTTAAGACAGAACCATGTCTTCCTGTGTGCACAAATGGGCAGCCTATTGCTCCTTATTCTCATCTTGACCTCATTCACCTAGACTGTGCTGGTCATCTGCTTCAATTAGCTTCTGAATCACCAAAATGTGGTAGCTCCCATAAGTCATGATGGTGAACTCATGGTGTTCAGGAGCCCCGTTTGTTCTCCTCGTCATAAAGAGACCAAGCACGCCTCAGCCTGGCCTTTTACTTCTGCCCTTGCCTCATCTCTGCATAGCTGCTTAGTGAAATCAGTACAGACAATGAGGAGCTGTCACAAGGTTAGGATGGTGCTTAATATCCTGAAATGCAGCACAAGTGCTGAGGGAGCTGAACTGTTGTTACTATTGATTTCACTGGGAACAGGCTTTGATCAAATAGGAACAGTGTTACTGGGGAAAGAATTAAGGCAGACAAATCATGCACAGGCTTGTTCTTCTTATAGCCTGATCATGAAAAAGCAAAAATATTCTGATTTCTCCTTTCGAGTTTTTCCATAGCTACTCTATTACAAAAAAATGTGTATCCTTTTGTTTTCTTTTCTTTTTTTTTTTTTTTTTTTTTCATTTCTTCCAGGCATTTCAGAGATTTTATAAACAAGAGGTAGACAGAAGCAGTTACTTCCAAATATGAATATAGGTTATTACAAAGCATAGGTGCTCAGAAGGGAGCAATTCTAATCTAGGAAACTTTTAACTCATATCTGCAGTGCTTGTGGCCACAAAGGTTACTGTACTGTTCTTCCAGTCACATTTTGAAGAGCTCTGTCAATTCATTGTTTGCTCCTGAACCTTTGAATCTGGCAGAGGCAAAGCTCTGAAGTTACATAAGTGCTTTAGTCTAGGTGTTTTACAGCTTACTGGTGATTGAGTTTTAGTAGTATTCTTTTAATATATTTTCTTTGTACTGTAATAAAACAAGGTTTTGTGATGACAACTTATTGCCCCTGTGTTTTAGAATCTATCGCTTTCTGGAACAATATACACTCAGTTTATAGCTTCAGACAATGAATGGTCAGTTCCTCAAGATGAGAAAATTCTTCTCAGCAACCCTTGCATCTAATCAATGCATAAGAGAAGGGAGAAAACAGCACTGTCTCATTTGCCACAGAGATTCATCTTTCTGAGAACCGTAACTAACACTGCTATGTAGCCCTTTCAATTTGGCTACTCAAGACTTTTTTGTTATTATTATTTTTAATACTGGTAATGTTTTTGCCACCAAACGCACCTTAATTCCCATTAGTACTGGCGTAAGGGGAAAAAACAAACAAGCAAAAACAACAACAAAAAACAGCCATCTACCACACTGCAGCCTTCCTGTGCCTAGAATTCCCGTTAACTTTAATCAAAATTCTGCACAATAAGCAACAGCAGGATCAGCACTCGTTTTGAAAAGGAAAGTAATATATAATGATTCACCACATCTGCAAAGCCTTCCTGCCTTTTATTTATCATGCTTTTTATTTTGGTAATCATTCTTGTCTCGTCAGAATGGTTATTTAAACTTGCAAGAGGAATCTATCTCAGCATTATGTTTTATCATATACATTTGTATGCATCATAATTCTTAATTTAGACTTAATAAAATAATTTAAGAGTTAGTATAAAATCAATTATTAAATAATTGATTTTTTAGCACAAATGTGCACAGAACAGGAGCATCAATAGCATTCATGGTCACAACAAATTTCAAGTTATCATTCCTGATGCCTTCGACAAATCAATGTGTAGTTGAATTCCTACTATTTTTTTTTTTATGTGTACCTTGCTAAAAAACTCCACTGCATGCAAATAAAGTCTTTCTTTGATTGAGTACATTTCTGCTCTTATTCACTCCTGTGCATTCTCACCCTGTTGTCTCCTCAGGGCCACACTATTTAAATAAGCTCCCATTATTTTCAGTGGAATGACTTGCTAAAGGGAAATATTTGTGTCCCTTCACTGGACATCTGCTGTTGGTATAAACGCAATCAAGAGGAAAAAATGATGGTATGAAGCACATTTAACTTTCACGCCTCTTCATCATTCTGCACAAACGAACACCAACAAGAATTCAATCATAAATTTATCAAAATACATTCCTCCCCACTTTGAAAGAGCAGAAAAAAAAGATAGGAAAAAGAATCAGAAAAAGTACCAAATAAGTAGATTTTACATGTGACCCCTTCAACTTGATTGTGGCTCCCCTGAGCCACTATTACTATTTATTTCCAAAAGACTTCCAAACACTTCCAAATACATAAACATGAAATAAATTCTACAAATGATTGCTACTAACTGAGTAATTTAGAGTTGTCATCATTATAACATAAATTTTGTATCAGCAACTTTATAGCATTTTAAGATAAAAACCTGATGTCAGCACAGGCAGTGGTGTGAGAGCTTGTACTTACACCTATGCTCATATGCAGCCTCTTTGATGCCTTCTGCATCACTGGCTACTGTGTCTGCCTGCTCAGAACTGCCTCAGATGAGATGGTATCACAGTGTTCTGCAACAGTATAAATTGTTGTTAAAGTAGACTTCACAGGGGAAAAAATATGTATCTTTTGTTGTAGTTGTTGTTGAAAGGCAAATACAAGATAAAAAGTGCACTTCCTTCTATTCAACTACAGCTGTAGGAAAAACCAAACAACCAAACCAAACCAAACAAACAAACAAAAAAAAAACACTTTAAGTTCCAATAGGATGCAGTTTAATAACATCTCATGCATCTCATATGACGATCACATCAGACTAATAGTAGAGAGCTGTCTAGAGGTGCTGTTGACAACATGAATGCTACATTGCTAAATAAGAGCTAGTAATGAAGAGGCAGAAGGAACTCTAATCCCATCTATCAATGACTGTTTTTTAAGACCCAAGAAGAGAAACAAAGAGGCTGTGTACTTCACTTCTGTTTCACAAACTCCTAATCAGCTGCAAATGAGCTTTTGCAAAAACTTGATCTTATGCTAAGGCACAGATACTATTATCTGATGCTAATTCAAAGCTATTGATGAAAAAATATATGTGACTGAATGAACTCAAGCTAAGTCCACACACAGAAAGAAAAGTAATCTTATATATGGCCTTG
Source organism: Heteronetta atricapilla (assembly GCA_011075105.1). Taxonomy (NCBI): domain Eukaryota; kingdom Metazoa; phylum Chordata; class Aves; order Anseriformes; family Anatidae; genus Heteronetta; species Heteronetta atricapilla. The sequence continues at coordinate 107,713,794 of CM021732.1, forward strand.
AATATGGCTTTTCAGTTGGCTTTTGCGCCTGTGAATATCTGGTGGAATGAACCTAAGATGTCAGGAATATTTTCTCTGAACTGAACCTTCTGAAGGGCTCTTACAGACGTGATCAATGTTAGCACTGATGGCATCAGACATTACTATTCCAGTTGTCTGCTTCACCCCTCTGCCTCATACATGAAGACATTTGAAAGACAACCTTTTTGTCTACTACTTCTAGGGATTACTGCTGAAGGGAATGCACCATCTGATGGGAACCTGCACAGAAACCCACTCCGGAAATGGGTTTATTTATGTAGAAAGATGGATTCGAATATTTTTAGGAGAAAAAAATGTAATGCTATAGCTCTGCCAGTATAACTCAGCGTGTGCTCCTTCTATTATGTACCAAGTGTTAATTTATTTTGGAACAATTGCTCTGTCTTGGAAGACTGAGAAATTAGCTTATTTCACAGTGCTTATCTCCTAAATTTTGATTCTTTTGGTCTCATTCCTTGACACAGTTGATTATAGAAGCACAGAACTGAAAGAACAGCAACTTGAAGCTCAAATAAGTAGGGAGAGGTAGATCAGCACAGAACTTTGAAGACAATGAAATTAAGCCTAAATTTGTAATAGAAGAGGATGTTAACCCAGATGAATGACAAGATCAAAGCAGCGAGTGACAAAGATGATATTACAGTCTGTATTTGTACAGACTTTGAAGACTGAATATATGAATATTTGCAAGTATTTGCATTTGATCAATGCTGTGTTTCTGTCTCTTTCTGCTCCTGACCAATCCTATCCAGACATACAAAAATCTGAAGGTTATAAACTCTCAGTTGGCATAAGCAGATGTTTGTTTAACGTTATTAGGTATTTGAACTGTGTTGCTCTCTCGTCTCCTGTACGTACCACCTGATACTGTTGACAGAGACATAGCTAAGGACACACATGCTTTGGGAGAAGCTAAGAATCGTAGTACAAGAACAGTCAAGGTACTTTGCTTTACAAGGAGTGGGAAGCTGGAAAAAATAAAAACGATGAAATGTATTTTGCTTTCAAACTCTTTGCTCTCAAGCAGAGGGGACAGCCCTGCATATAGTATTATTTTTATTTTTTAAAACCTTACGTGCTTCTACCTGCCTAGGACATACTCTGTATTATCCATCTCATTACAGCAAAATGTGATATTATGAAATTTATATTTTTCCATAAAGCAATGATGTGTTAGGGGTTTGAAATAATAGTAACCATCTCTGTACAGGGCTGTCTGTTGCTCCTAGCTCCCCTCGTGACATTCAGATCTTAAAAGTCTCCCCCCTGTTTTCCTTGGATACTTGAGATCTTTTCCTCATTTCTATTTCAACATTTTATAATTAAAAAATGTTTCCCTCTAGTCTTTCCAATACTTTCTTTTCAAAGATCTGGCTGTGTTTTCTGTTTCAGTTCCCACCCATGGTTTAACATCAAGGCCATGAGTGACCAGTAGAATTTCCTAATATATAAAAAAATATAATATTTATATAAAATAAAAATATTATATAAAAATATAATATTTATATAAAATATATAAATATATATATATTTAGCAACTGGAAGGAAGGAGGAATTTAATTTTTTACCACTGAACTCCACAGTGATCAAGTGAATTAGGCAAGGTGTTATTGGTATAAAATAGATCATTATCAATGCTTGCATGTATCATTAGCAGTACCAAAAAAATAAATAAATAAATGCAGTCATATTACAGATTCCAATATCTAGTAGGGAGCAGCCACAGTTGTGATTAGTACATCCCAGTGCCAAATGAGTCACCAGGGATCAATTCCAGTGCCAGCAAGCCCCAACAGTAAGCAAGAAATATGATGAGCCTCTATTGAAGATGAAACATTTTGTAGCAACTTTTGCAGCTGGTTGAGATTGACCTTAGATTCCAAGGAGTTTTCTGATGTTCCTCTGAGGCAGGAAAAGACAAGGTGCAGGGTGGATGTGATCTTTTAAGGACACTACTATGTCCTCACTCTACCCCTCTAATAAAGAGGCAGATCTGAGTTTTGGAATGAACACTAGAATATTTATTCAGAAAATTACTTTTATCACTGAAATAACTCTTTAATATTAAATGAAACCTTTACAGCACCTATGGATATAGATGTACCTAACACTATGAAATATGAGTATAATGCAGTCAGTAAATCCTGTCACATGGATACACACACTTTTTTTTGAAGTTTTTGATACAAAAAACACCAGCGAAAAGGGGAAGAGTCAAAAGGTGAAGTCAAAATCTGGGTGAGAATATAAAGCTACCTAAAGATAAGTGAACATTGGTTAACATGACTACATTGTTCTGTATTTAAGAAGAAAGCATAACAAATGGTAAAACCTTTGAAATTTGGCATGTTCTTCCTTGACCTAAGGAGATGGTATGATATTTCTTGAGCAGCCTTCTTGGACTTTTCAAGGATTGGCTTTGTAATTTGACTGCAGCTGCTAAGTAGGTTTAGTGAAAACATAATTGTTTGAATCACTGTCTTCTAGCAAAACACATCTTATTTTCACAAATTATCTGGGACTGATGTACTTTCTTAGGAAAATGTGCCCCTGTCCCTTGGAGAAAATTACTTATTTCAACAGTAGGGTCATTGAAAGACTCATTAACTTTTATGTATGTGAGCTTTAGAACGAGATGAAGTGGGCTAGCAAAAAATCATTCCTGCCTGACCAGTGCAAAAAATAGCCTCGAGCTGTGAGAGTGATATTATCTGCTGCTTATCCAGAAGATCAAGTGACAGCCTTGTAGCCCACATTTTTGGCCACTTAATCAGCATTGTCATGGGTCAAAAAAGGAAGGATGTTTGGGCTTTCCTCCAACACTTGAAAATAAGTCTTCACCTTTCTATTTGTGCTGTAACATGAGCAAGAGAGTGTTCCTGCTTCATATCATTATAGAAAGGGTGACTTCATGCTATGGATTATGCAGGATGGCTATGTTGTCTTATGGAATTTGAGATATGTTTACTTGTTCCTGTGCCAGTAATATAGAATGAACAGCACTGTGAATATCATTAATGCCTTAAAGGAAAATTAACAGCTAACCAGACGAACACAGTATGTATAATTGTTAAGGATATACATACGCCTCCCATAAAAACTTTTCCTTGACATTGGTGAAGCTCTTGTTTCTCTGTCCACGTAATGATAAGCTTCTGGATCTTGGACCCCTCTAACCAACAATACTTAAATTTCTCTATCAGTTTCGAAATTTCAAAAATCATTTGTCAAAAGTAGCTCAGAGATTTGGAATACTGGAAATGGATTTGCGAGACAATGATTAGGCACGCTGGGCAACGGAACCATTCCAGTTTCTGTAATAAACAGTGCAATTATTCATCATTTATCATCAACTTCTTTCATTTACCCCCTGTGAGAAATATAAAAAAAAATCCGTATTTAAAAATAAAGCAAAAAACTTGCAATAAAAGTTTTGTGCATTTCCTATCAGGCTACAGATTATTATGACAACTTCCATATTCATTTTTCTCCTTATTCTATGTCTTACTACTTGACTGCCTCATTCTTTGACCACTTTCAGCAGGAATAATCAGTGATCTTCTATATTCTTGAGCTGAAATGAGTGTGTGTGGGGGAACTGTCATCAGGTATTTGAGATGATCCAGTTCAAGAACAGATGCAAAGTATCTGTTTGCCAATAAGAAACAATCAGCAAAATTAATTTATTTTCTGCAGATGCTTCCAATCTCTTTCCAAGTCACAGCTTAGTTTTTACTGAATTCTCCTGAAGGTTTTACTGGAGACAAACCACTAGCGAATATGTTTTATGCCTAAAGTTTGTTTGATGTTCTAATTTTTTTTTGTACTGTTTCTGGACTGTTTTCATACACACTCTAGTATCAAAACTCAGTGAAACACAGCTAATGAGTACTGATCAGTCATGTGAGACCGATGTTTTCTGTTGTTGTCTTAGCTATTCCCCAGAACTTAACTGTTTTGGTAATTTATTGTATTTAAAACAGAATGATTATATCTTTGAAGGTCAATGACTTTATCCCTACTGCTTCTGTAACTGTGACCACTCTTACCTACTCTTTCGCAGAACTTGGTGACTCTGTAAACTAATGTTAGATAGCAGTGGACATAGGCATGGAGTTTTCATTTCCCTGTCAAAAAAGATAGGGTCAGAGTTAAGGTTGTATGTCTGAACCTGATACTTTATCACATTGTGTTAAGACTGACATAAGCCAATCAGAGCTATATTTTTTGTTTCTGGATGTTATGACTAAAGAGAAGTCATCATTAGCAGAAATACTCGTTTAACTGTAGATTTTTTAGTGTCAAATCTATTAGTAAATACATTTGAAAATTAAGTTTAATTAAGTTAAATTACTTAGGAGACTTATTACATTTTTAAAAACAGTTTTGTAGTTACACAAGGAACGTTTCCAAGACTAGCTACAGTTTCTAACTGAGAGATGCTGTAACAGCAGTTTTTAGAGAGCATACAATTTGCATAAATTATGCACGGGAGAAAAAAATATAAAAATAAGAAAAAAGAAAATAGAATAGGTTATCAAGGTCTGAGGGGATTAGGAACTTTTCTGGGGGGAGGTGGAAGGCGCAGACAACTAGGAAATTCCAGGCAATTAATAGACGAAGAAAATGTTCACAATTCAAAGGAAGAGTCTGACGTCAGGAAACACAACAATTAATGCTATTCTGCCCCCTTGTGTTAACTTTGGAGGTAGCTGCCTTTACACCCCACGCATCTGGAAAAGTTCACGTCCCTTCGTAGAGATTGCATCACGAGCCACATGCATTGCTAAAACAGTGTCCTGACCACAGAGAGGCTGGGGGCTGGCAGGAGGTGACAGAGCTGAAGGCCTAACTTTGAAGAGGCCGTATTAATGCGTAAATATAATACGGGATATGAAAACATCTTTGATACGCGCTGTAAGTTGCAGAACTGCGTGGGGGATGGGTTAAGACTTCAGTTGCAACGAGATTGAAGCTAACCATACCTGAGAGTATCGTAAAAACCAGAGGACCGGCTCTGGAGAAAACAGAGACCGCAGAACCTGAGCTTTTGTGGTTTTTATTTGCCAGCTCAAACCCTTAATTACAGCGTTATTTTGATTCTTGTTTTTACCGTTTTGTTTGTGACCCCGGGGAGTAAACAGGAGTTAAATTTGGCCTGACACCTGCACCTGAAATAAATAAATAAACAAAGCTTTAACGGAAAGTGATAGCCAACAAAAATACTTCCACCTTTAGAAGTCAAGTTTGGAAAGAAAAGGTTTAAAACCAATAAACACATTATTGCAGTGTCTAAAGGTTAGGGACTCCAGGGGCTGAACCCCCCGAACGGACAGGGCTGGGGGCAGCCGCACCTCACGGGCATCGCGGAGAACAAACCCCGCGACCCTCAGTGTGCCAGGAACGAAAGGCAGCTCCGTCTCGAAGGGATTGTCCTCCCACAATTTGACGTGTGGCCCCGCCGAGGCCATTTTCCACCCCAGGCTGGTCAGCAGGCGCTGTGGGGCCGGGCGGGCTGACAGGGACGCCCGACGCACCCGGGGCGAGGCGCTCAACTTCCAGGGGACCCGTTTGGGGTCTCCGTCCCCCGGCACCAGCCCGCTGCCGGCTTTCATCGACGACTGGGTCGCGGCCACGAGCAGCGGCTGTAGGCACAAGACGAAACACAACGCTGACGGAAAACCTCTCTGCTTTCCCTTCTTGTACAGTTACCCGTTCCTGCCCCGCTGTGCCTCGGCGCTGCGCCAGAGCACGGGGCAAGGGGAAAGCGGGGCCGCTGTCCCTGTCCCCGTCCCTGTCCCCGTCCCTGTCCCTGCCCCGTCCCTGTCCCTGCCCCGTCCCTGTCCCTGCCCCGTCCCTGTCCCTGCCCCGTCCCCGTCGCCGTCCCCGGGACAGGGGCTGCGGGGCGGGCGCCCCTCACGCTTCGCCCCCCGCCGGCCGCGACCCCGAAGCCGCCCGCGGCGCCCAGCCCGCGCCGCCTCGCCCTCTAGCGGGGCCGAGCGGCGCCGCCGCCGGCTGGGCGTGACTTTCCCCGCTCCCTTCAGCCCGCCCGCCTGCCGGGGGGGACCGCGAGTCAGTCAGGGAGCCGAGCTCAACCGGGACCGGCGGCGGCGCCGGGCGGGGAGACGCCGGCGTTACGGGTGCCTCCACCCCCCCCCCACTCACACCCGCCCCGGGCTCCTGGCACCGGCGAGGACGCGGCCCCCGGGGCGAGGGCAGCGGCCGGAGGAAGGCAGCGCGGGCTCCCAGCGCCCCTCTCCCGGCGCCCCGAAAAGCCAAGGGGAACGAGGAGCGGACAGAGCGGCTCCGGGGAGCCCGGAGGGGGAGTCCCGGCCGCCCCCTCCCCGCCTGCCCCAGCGGCTGGAGAGGGGCGAGGGGGGAGCCTCCTACTTTGGCAAACACTTTGGCACTTTGCTGGATCCGCGGCAGGAAGGGGTGGAAATATGGGGAAAGTTGGAACTTGCCTGGTTACTTTGGCCGGACTTTTGCTGGCAGCGGGAGCGCAGACGTTCACAGGTAAGGGGCCGCCGCCGCGGTGGTCGGGGGAGGGGGGGGGACGGGGACACATTTTGCCTTGGATTCCTCTCTCCTTCCGACCCCCCGGCGGGGCTGACACTTCGCAGCCGCTTTGTAAACGGGGGAGAAAAAAGTGTCTGAAGGCGGCGGAGAGGGACGAGGAGGAGGAGGAGGAGGAGGCGGCGGCGGGCGGGATGCCGCTGGCGTGCGCCCTGACGGGAAGGGCGCCGAGGGGAAGGGCGAGCGGACGGCGGGGTCGGGCCGGGCCGTGCCCCGCTCGGGCTGCGGCTCTTCCCCGCCGCCCCCTTCCCAAAAGTTTCCCTCTAACCCCTGCCGGGGAGGCTGAGGAGCGAGGGGAGCCCCCCACGAGAAGCCCCCGGCGTCGGGCGGCCGCGACACGGCGGGGGGACCGGCTCTGGGGGACCCTCCGCGTGTGGGGGTGTCGGGGCTCGCAGCCGGCGGAGCGGCGATCCCCCCTTCCCTCGGGTCCTCGGGTGGGTTTTCGCAGCCCCCCGCTGCTGCCCCGTCCTATTTCCGTGCCGAAGAAACCCGTAATTTTAGACGGGAATCCGGATTGTGAAATCCCCTTCGCAGCGAAGCGCCGAGCTCGCTTTAGGCGGGGGGGGGGGGGGAGGTTGTCGTGGGTTGTTTCCAGCACGAAGTTGCTGCAAAGTACGGTAAAGAAATTGAAGACATCTGGTCCTCAGCTCATGCGAAGTGTGCTTCGGTGGGGAGCGAGACTTGTGACTTCGCTGGGTGCGCAGGCTGCTGGATATTCTGTACTCACGCGTTGCTTCCCTGCAGCTCTGTGCCTAAAGCAAGTTTTATGGGTGGGAGCTCGTGGTCTGCTTTTAAACTTGTTTAAAGCTAGAAAAATCTGGGTTTATGTCAGGTCCCAGGGACCTCCTGTGTATGCAGCTGCACTTCCTTTAAATTCTCTTCAGCGTTTTTTACTGCGGGTGAGACAGAGGGCTGCTGAGCAGAGGGATGGTTTGCACCGAGATGATATATACGAATGATGAAATCTTTTCCAAATAGTCGTGGTAGGACGAAGCCGTGCTCTGTAGTGAATTATGGACCTGAACTCATGTATATTAGCCCTATAACTCATTAATATTGGAAGCCTGGTGTCCAGGCTTCAGCGAGAGCTCTTCCTTTATGAAGACAAATCCGTAACTCACTGCTGACCTGCACAAACTCTTGTACTTCTTGTTCAGAGTTGAGCTAGGGCAACTCTTCTTCTGGGTATGTAAGTGACTTGCGTGTGTGATATGCTGAGGGAGTCAGCATTCAAGTGCCATTCATTCACGTTGTATTCATTTCCATTGCCACGCACGGCCGTAGAAAACACAAGCAGTTCAGTGATGCCCTGAGGTGGATTTTACCGACCTGTGCATCCAGTTATTGCACAAGGCGATTCCAGCACCTCCAAAGCTGCGAGGCAGACCGCACCACCATCTCCACGCTGAAGCGGGGCTGCAGGGGATGCCACAGGATGCAGCAGCTGGCCTGCTCCCTCCCCGTGCATGCACATATATGTGCATGGATGTTAAATACTGAATGGAAAGCTTATCCGTGAAGAGGTGTGTGTGTTTTTTTTTTTTTAAATATTGATTCTTGGTACTCAGACCAAAATTGATAAAATTTCCATTTTTGTACTTTACCATTTGAGGTGCATGCCTGGGAGTCATATTTTTTTTTTTGCCTAAGGGAAAAAAAAAATTGCTGTTGCTTTTGTTAAGTGTGATGCATCAGTGTCATAGAAATTAAATTACACAAAAATTCGTCCTTGAGCTGGGCAGTTCGTTTTTGTGCTGGCCGTCCCTTGTTGCTGGTGGGGTTTGTATGAATAACCTGCCAAAAGTTTTAAAAAGGAATTAAAAAAAAAAAAAAAGGGAAAGAAAGAAAACCAACTCCACACATATTTGAAGCAAAGAATAGCAGTGGGTGAGTTAAGTCATCTTTGGCATTTCTAGTTCCATTTGTATTTTTACCCTTTCCGAAAATGATTGATTTATTTGACAGAGATTAGTTCTAACATTACCTTCAGCTATTGTTTTATTTGAGTTTCTTATTTAGAGAATAATCACGCTGAAAGATCAGATCTTGGCTTTTTAAGGCCTGGGAGCTTTCCAATAATCTTTTGAAAGCAGCTTAACAGTTAATAACAATGAGATTTGCTCTGACTCCTTAACTAAAGAATTCAAAATTCTGGACTCACTGGTTCAAGAAGCAAATGCTTTCAAGGATTTGAATTCAAGAGATGTTGCTGAAAGCATCGTCTTACATGGACAGTGCTTCTTATTTTGGAAAGTTTTTAAAAGTATCTGGGGCCTTTCTGCGAGAGCAGACTGTTCCTGAGAAACTCTGGCAGACCTAAGTTATTTTTTCTTTAATTTAATGATGTTAGCATAAACGTTACGAAGTGAAGACGGAAGGCTAACATTACAGAGTGCCTGAGCTGTGGCGGCACCATCCTCTGAAACGCCACCCGAGCCTGCCGTATTGCTTCTGCCGTCTCCTGCGAGGGATCCAGGTCAAACACGGAGCTGTGGGAAGTTAGAAGGGACACTGTAAGCCTAAATATTAGGTCTTCTATAAAATGAGAGGTCTGGATGTAATGAGTTCTGTCAAATGCCAGCACGGGTAGCTGAAATTGAAGGCACGGAGATGTGTAATGGAATGCAGAAACTGTGTTTTTATAAAGGCGTTCTGCTCAGATTGATTCAAATTTGCACACAGCCTGAATCCTGAAATTGGTGCTTCTTGCGTATAACCTGCATCTGACCTAGAGAGGCCTATTATTAGAGCGCTCTATTCTCTTTTGCTATAGAAAGCAATAAGGCTGTGTATTAACACATTCTTCTTGTGGTGCGGTTTTTAAAAGTTTCACTTCTTCTGCGAAGGGCTGGCCTGCAAGCGCTGGGAGGAGTAATTTTGTGCCAGGACTAGTGGTGGTTATGAGGAGGAGAGCGGGAGGGAAAGTGCTGTACTAAACCTGCCGACTATTTTTCTTAGGGACTAGCAAAGGTTTTCCACGGAGAACAGCAGTCCTCAAGCTATTTCATGGACTTAAAATATAAACCTTGCATTCTAAATAGATGCTGTGCCTCATCTTCCCCTGCTTTGGTTTTGGGTGTAGGCACTCTGAAGGCAAGAATCACGCTTTCCGAAAACAAATACAAGGGAGAAACGTGACATGCTAAAGTTGGAACTTACTGTGATGATGCTGATGTTTGGTGACAGCAAAGAGAGAGGATGAAAGGAAAGAAGAAGGGTCACGTCTTCATAGGTCCAGTCCCAGCTGAAGTGAAGCTTCTGGCAATTGGAGAAATGTGGAGAAAGTAAAAACTTCCTGGTGTAATTTACTCATCTTGAAGAGGTTTGTCAGAGTACTCAGGGTCTGTATTTGGAAGCCTTTGATAGCTGTTCTGATCACTTTTCCAGTGAAGAGCTGTAGGTCTGTTTTGTATCTTACTTTAACAAGTTCTGCTTTTTCCTGCGCTGCTCTTGCACCTGCGAGCTCGTATCCCTGCACTCGCGAGGGAAGCGAGGTGTGCTGGTGGAAGCGCAGCGGTACCAGCGCCTGCAGCAGTTGTCAGCTCGTCAGCACGGCTGTTCAGCTGAAGTTCATAGCCTGGACGTGGCCTTGCTGAGCAGCCAGCTGCGGGAGAAGATGCCCAAATCAAACGCCTCACAGTCAGAGGCTTTTGCTGCTCCCATTACAGCTCTGATTTCCGCAGGTGAATGACTCTATTCGGGTTTACACCCGGGAGTACTTGCTTTTAAAACAGTCCAGCAAGTTAGTGGAAGAAAATTGAAGGATCAGCTTTGAATAGGTCTGTATTTTTAAGCACTTCAGGCAGTTAGGAACATGAAATAAAGTTTGCATTTCCCTGTAAACTAGGACGTACTCAAGAATGCATCAGATTAAATGAGAGTCTGGGTTTTGGAAGCATCGGGGCTTGACAGAAAAGAAGCCGTGTGGTGGGGTTTGCTTTTTATATTGCTGAGCTGTTTTGGTGTCAAAAGTTAGTAATGAAACCACACCAGAAATTAAAAATAAGCCTTTTAGAAGATGACAAGGATGTAATAACACCGCAAGAATTCCTGTGGTGTTTCTTTGGTCTCTCAATTTAGTGGTCATCAGAATTTGTGAGGAAAATAGATTACAGTGTCCTGAAACAATATAACAGTGTATAATTTACAGAAAATAATCTGTTTAGTGCTCGCAGAAGGTGCTAGATTGACAGCTAGAGAGACAGATTCCTCAAACACATCACAACACAGGCTAGGACAGAGCGGAAGCTTCTGGTCTCCATCTCGCTGAGCGGTGGGGTGAGCACAGTAGGCGTAGGGTTGATGGGACAAAGTCTGGTGGTGTGGTGGGGTCAGGACCTGGGAACTGATCCTTTGCTTGGCACCTTGCACTTTTCATCCTGAAGGAAAGATCACTTCAGAGGGCTGCCTCTTGTGTTTAAAGCTTATTAGTACCATTGTCAGACACTTATTTAGGGTAGCTACATCATTAAGTTTAAAGGCGTTTCCACAGCAAATGATATGTTTTTATGAGCCTTTCAGCTCCCAAATGTGTAAATAAGTGGTTTTGAAAGTTTTCCCAGGAATAAATTGTTTATTAGTGAGTGAGTGCACCTGAATTACCTTAATTCCCCTCAATTTCTGTAGGAAAGACTGAGAGTCCTCTTTCCTTCATCTGAGTTTGCTGTCAATTTCCAAATGTGTATTTCTGATTTAATATGTAATGCTCTCAATGTATCGAAAAGCATTTCAGGAGAACAAAACCAATTTGGAGCATATGGAAATATGCCTTTTTTTTAAAAAAAAAAAAAAGTTCGGTAATAAATGTTACTCTGTCACTTTCCTCACCCCCTCTGTTCACTTCTTTCTGCTTTTGTAGTGCACGAACACTTGTGCCTTCGTGGGTTTGCCTGCTGTGCTCTGCTGCTGATCACTAGGTGTAGCTGCATCTCTAAATCCACTTTTCTAAGTGGAAAAAGAGGAAGGGCTGGAAGCTGGGCTTTTACGTGAGCGTCAGGAAGTTTGGAACTTGGGAGGTATGAAAATATTTGATGAATCTTCGTGACCTAGAGAATGTGAAGCCACTGGTGGCTTGTTTGCACCAGTTTGCTTATAACACCAGTGAACTTTTCATTATGTATAAACAGGCTGATTTCAGTATCAGTGTTACTGCAGCCCTCATTCACCCTTCTGCTGAATACCACAATAAAATGCATGAAATTACAAGGAAATGTTTAGTGCTTTTCCTAGTGGCTTAAATGCAATGGGTGATAGCTACAGAGGTGTGATAAGGCTGAATCTCAACCATCTCGATTGATCTGTAGGTATGTCTTAAAGGAAAGGCTCAGTGTTGTGTGAGTGTACACCTTAATGCGTTGTGGGGACACCTCTGCTCCACGCAAAGGAATTATTTTCAGAAAGGATGTTGCTGTCGGGGGAGTTTTGTACTGATTTGTGGAAGAGCCTTGTGTTGCGGCAATTAAAGGGCGCATCACTGCCTTTAGTACAGCGAGGAGTTACAGAGGGTAAGCCCTCACCCATGCTTTAAAAATGAAGAAAAGACATTTTAATGCCCAGATTTCTGAGAGTAGTAATGGTAAAAATAATGGAGGTGTATTTATGCCTGTAACACGTGCTCATGCCCAGGAGCTGCAGGGAATAGGGAAGAAGTTTCTCAGCCATCTCACTCTGCGTGCCCCTTTGCCACATGAGGAGCAATGGTTGCAAAGAAGGTAATAGCCACATTTGTTCAGACAAAAGCCGGGGAGCATTAGCAGGAAGGAGCTCGGAAAGCAGGTGAGCACTGCGGTGTTTGGGGAGAAGGGTGGGAAGGAACGCACAGCACTGTGTGAAAGAGTGTAAGAAATGAATCTTATTGGGAGGGAAAATACCCTAGGAAAAAGCTGAACTCGTAAAGGCAGTTAAATGGCATCTGGAAAACATAAATGGATTTATGTTTACTCGCATTTTCTTATTTTTGTCATCTTTGTTTTGAACACACTTGTCTCGTTAATTTATTCAAGGCTCGAACATGTCTTCTGACAGCTTTACACAGCAATATTTGGTTATCTTTGCACATATGATTAAGTGTAATGATGTTAATGAAACTTTATTTTTTTTCCTGGGGAATGGTGTGAAACCAACATTTCTCACATTTCTTGTATGAGCAAGGCGGTTCTTCCTTTTTTTTTTTTTTTTCTTCTTTTTTTTCCCCCCTTCTTCCCCTACATGTGTGTAATCTGCCCTGATTTCAAGAGCAGCAAGTTTTGGTTACAGTGGGGATTTTGGAAGGGGAGCTTGACATCTTGAACCCTATCACCACTTTATCCCCAGTTCTAAAATCCAGCATTGTTTGACTCCTTACTCTATTCAGTTCTTTCGTTATTCTGTGACTGTCAAAAATACTTTTGTCTGTGGCCCTTTGTTGTAGTTCTGTAATGCATAATGGTAGGCTGACTAGATGAAATAGTGGAAAATTCTTCTTTTTCCCCCTCTCCACTCGATGTTAACTAATGCCCTACCCTGGGAGCTGATGCTCTGTAGCTCTGCCATGGCCAGTCCTGCAGCCTGTGATCAGTAATGTGGTCGGTGCACGCACACCTCACAGCTCCAGTGAGCGGGTCTGCGCAGTTTTCTGAGGGCACGTAGAGAAAACAGATCTGGGAGCAGTCTCTTTTTTCGAAACTGGAGATCACACCTCAGGCAGAGGCTGAGATCTCCCAAAGGGATTCATGTTGTCCTCTCCCTGCGTCGAGTCTCACCTGTGGTATGTTCACGTTCATGGCTTTTCCTGGGTTTAACTGGGTTTCACTTCAGCTAACAGCTCAAACAAACAACGAAAGTCATTTTCCATCTCTGAGCAGCGTTAGGCCCCAAATCAGACACAACTGTTCGTGCTGTAGCTGTTTGCTATGCTTACTCTCGTTTCTTACGGGATTAGTGAATTTGTTTTGTTTGAACAGACAGATTTCATTATTATCCTCTTACATCCTTCTACTTCTGGTAAGTGAAATCACGACAAGAAGCCCAGTGTTTCCGAACAACTCCACGGGCTGTTCAGCGTGTGCTCACGCACTGGGTAGGAACTGGCATGAGTGAGGAAATGCATTTGTTTCCAGGCTCAACCCTGCTTGCCAACCGCACAGGACTGCACAGAATTTCTTGTAACTACTACGATATTTCTGTCACAGGGTGTAATTCAGCATCGGTGTCTCTCCGATCACATTTTTTTTTTTGGAAGCTATTTGTATTTTGATAACGTAAGATCTCTTTTTCCTTCCCTGCTTTAAGATGTGCCGGGCGGTCTTAACCAGGAAATGTTTTCCCCGCCCTGCGGGACTTTCTGAGCCTGGAAGTTTTTTCTGGCTCCGCGTTGGGATGACATAGTGGAACACGAAGCGTGCTGCCGGAGCACAGCATGCGAAGGACAGATGAATATTGTAATTCCTGTTGCTTGGTGATCAGAGCTCCTGCGTAGGTGTGGGAGACCTGGATTTAAGTGCATGCTCTGGCGTTTGGCTGTGGCATGGGTGAGCACTGCCGTAGGCTGTCTTTCCTGTTCTTTTTTGGAGGGATTTAGTTTTGACCATGGTCGAATTTTTTATTTTTATTTTTTAACTGACAGTTAAGAACCCCTAAATGTATTTAGAGAACATTTACAGCAGCCATCGGCTGCCACCTATAACTTCTGTCTTGCCCAGAAACTCAACAGTGTACTGAAATACTGTCACGTATTTAGGAGATGAAGACAGTTGTGGACATTTGCGGGAAGTGTAGTGCTCAGTGGGGTAGTTTTTATGCTAATGGCTGAGAACTGCTCTAGCCCTTTTTTCCTCTAATGCTCCATTTTCTGAATTCTGCAGAGTAGATGAAGATTACCTTACAAAGCACCGCATACAACACTTTAATATAAGCACTTTACATAACACATCACTTCAGCTGTTTTTCTTCTTAACTTCTGCAGAGACAGCTATTACCGAAGTCATTTCTCTGCTATGTAAGATAAATTGTTGTCCCAGTGATAATTTGGAGGCGCCATGCAGCTGATGCCCTCTTCCCCGTGTCTGAGGGATGCCATCTCGGTTCGGTCCTAGCTCGGGAGGAAGCCTCCGCAAGCACTTCTCCGAGCGCCTTCGTCTGCTGCGAGCGCCTTTCCGAACAGGAAAGCGACCTTCTCGGGCTGGGTCTGCGGGTGTCGCAGGGAACCGGCAAAACCAAAACACAATTAAAGTTAATATTTATTCAAAAACCTCAGAAGCCTGGCAATGGGAACTGGAAGCCGGTACGCTGCCCAACGTTACTCTGCTCTGTTTATAGTGACAGCAAAGCACGTGGATTGAGACCACACGGAAAGTTCATGAGGTGTGTTTTATTTGTTTTTACTTGAAGAGTTGTTGTTAGAATTGCCTACATAAGTCTAGGCTAGTAAGGGATTTATGTGAATTAGCCTGGCATTTTCATGTGGGCATTTGGAAACTACAGGGGTTTCAGTATTTACTTTTAGTGTTTGAGCAACGCACGCGCCCTTTAGAACAAATACGCGGTGAAATTGCATAGGGCCCCGAAGCCCAAGACAAGTTGAAATACACTCCTCACAAATTAAAAACTGCCTTCCACAGCAACAGCGCAGCAACAGAAGTGGATTAGGGTTTTGTGAAGTCTTACAGAAACTCCAGAGCCGGATCTTTTCCAGACGCTTAACAGAAAGGCAGTCTGTCCGGCGCTTCTTTGCATCCTGACCATTGGAGAGTTCAGCGTTACCCACATTAGACACCCCGCACAGCTGTGGGAAAGGTGTGAATGTTGACAGACTCAAAATGTTCCTCAGGCTCAGCCTGGTGCGTAGATCATGCATGCAGTGAAATGAAAGGAAGGTGTGGGGAGCTGGGGGTCGGCCTCACAGATAACTAGTGGCAGGACTAGGGGGGAATGGCCACAAGATGCCCCAGGGGAGGTTCAGGTTGGAAATGAGGAGACATTTCTTCTCAGAACGAGCAGTCAGGCATTGGGACGGGTTGCCCAGGGAGGTGGTGGACTCACCGTCCCTGGGGGTGTTCAAGGAAAGGTTGGACGTGGTGCTTGGGGACATGGTTTAGTGGTGACATTGGTGGTAGGGGGATGGTTGGAGCAGGTCATCCTGGAGGTCTTTTCCAACCTTTATGATTCTGTGGTTCTGTAAATATTCCTTAGCTACTTCCGTTGCAGTTTCAGCTGCAGACAGACAGACGTGTGACTGCGTGGCAGTGAAGCAGCAGGTCTGCCCATGAGGAGCGTGCCTGCCAGCCTCAGCCGCCTGTCCCGCCGTCGGTCCCCTCGCAGCCGTGGGGTCTCCAGTGCAGACAGGATTGAGGTGGGTGGAGGGTTGAAGCCGTAGTTACTGCCTGTAAGGACTGTCTGGGCTGTGTCTGGTTGTGTCGCCTCGGTCACTTCGAGGGGAATTAGGCTACGTGAGCTGCATGCATTTGCTGCTCTTGAAATTGCTTTGCTGATTTCTTGCAGAGAAACATACTGTCATTAGAAATGTATGTCCTCAGTTTGGAAGGTGCCTGTTAAGACTCGGCGGGGCATGGATATTGAAATCAGCAGCCTGCTTTGCTCTGGTGTCAGGCAGGAGCCACCAGGTTTAGACTGCAACATGGGAGCTTGTGTGACAACAGTTACTGCTTCCCTGTCGGTCCTGTTGTGGTAGTTGCAAACCCTCGGTCGGTTTCTGATGCACAGCCCGAACTTGCAGACTCTGCAGTGAAAACTGTCCATACTTGTGAAGATCTCAATTTCAAGAATGAACAGAGCTTCGCAGCTTCCTGAATTGGTCCACGGTAAATCTGCCTCGGAGAAGTAGTGTCTGGCAGACTTGTTTCCTCGTGGTGGGTGGATCACAGGAGCTTCGGGAGCCACTCACCTACTGTAAGTGAGGAATCTCACATTTCCAGAACTGGCTCTGGAAGTCTTCACAGCCTGCAGAGTGCTGTGCTAGATTTACAGCCGTTAGAAATGAATTCTGGCTCGTCTGTCAGAAGACGTGTACTTCCAGGCTTTTTGAAGGGGAGCTGCAGGAAAGTCAGGTCTATGTGCTAGCAACTGCCGTTGAACAAATAACGTGATATTCACCAGTAGCCCCATTCACATGATTTCAGTGCTTTGACTCTACACAGTGGTCTAGCAATAAAAAGAAAGAATTGCCCAATTACAGTAATCTGCTAGAGCTGTGTACTCTAGAATTTTGTGCAGAGCAAGAGGGAGGGCTCTTACCTGCTCGCAGTTCTGTCTAAAATTGCACTTTAACACCATCCATTCCCCAGCAAATAACGTACATATTTAACAAGGCTGTTAACCACCAGGCCACCTTTAAGAGTATATTGCTGAGCTGCCCCCTTCTGTGTTCTCTCCACCTCCTTTTCCATGCTACGGCCTGCCCCCATCCCCATTCTCCACCATCAGGAGATCCCCCGTGTCCTCCTCTGCCGCCTCTTCCCAGGGCAGCCGTGGCCCCAAGGCTGGAGGACGATGCCCGGACACTGTGGGGATCAACGTGCGCATCTGATAAGGGCACGGAGCCTCTGGGGGGCTGCCACAAAAGCTTGGGGACAGACTTCTTGTCTGCCTGATCATTATTCATACCAGGAAGGCTTATTACTATCATTATTTTTTTTTTCTGAGGCAAATTAGATCAAAATGGTCCCGTGCATGTATTATGACACATGCCAGCAGAACGTGTGGTTATGACTAAGTGGTGTAAGCGAGTGGGGTTGAAGTTTTGCTTTGCTTTGCACGGAGAGGAGTCACGGTGAACAGTTCGTAGCGACAGCAGGCACTGCTAGCGGAGAATGCGAGACCGTGGCCAGATTTAGATTTCAGACCAGATGGACGTTATTCATAATATTATTTGGGTGTTAATGGTTTTTACTAGAGTGCGAAATAAACTGCGTAAGTTTTTTTTTTTTTTCCCTATTTGTTCTTCAAGCTAAAAAGAACTAGCTTGGCACTATTAATACTGGCACTATTTATATAAATACAAGTTGAAAAATTAAAGATGAATATGGTTGGGTTGGAGCATGTGATATAATAAATTACAAAAAGCTTCTGATGGCATAATAATTGCAGGTAGTCAGGTGTTGCACACGTCAGCATGAACACCCCGCTATCAGCATTTTGTAGAAATGGAGCTACACGCACAGCCTTCTGAAAAACTCATCTGGCATTCTTTTCTTCATGGACAGCGTGCCATCAGGTAGTACGCTAGAGGTATCAGCTCTTGGCTGAATGTTTTTAGTACTAATCAGGTGAAGATGCAGAATCGTGCATTACATAAACCCGCTCCCTTTCTTAAACACAGAATAAACATTGTATGCAAACCTTTTAGAAGAATTGTTGTCTCTTTATTCGAGTCCTGGAATTAAACGCTGTGTTTAAGCCAAGGTAGTGATGTATGTGTGTGTTCTCCACGTCGATGGGTTAATTTTGGTAATAATTTTTATGTGTGCTTAAAACGCATGTAAATACATACACAGTAAAGGCATATGCCGTGCATTCTATGCTGTCTTGCGAGACAAGTCTGCAAGTTCATATTTCTACCAGCCTAAATTGGGCTTCTGGATGAGCTCAAGAGTTCCCAGTGGGTACAGACGATGTGCAGATGATCGGCGTGGTTCCTGCTGATGGGAGCTGGGTGTGCCAGCAGGATGCTGCCCGCGGTGCCCGTGTTGTCCCACGCAGGGGCTGAAGTGCCCGGTTGGAGCAGCCAAGCTCTCGCCCCGTATCGGGAGCGTAAGGTTCCTTCTTAATCCTCACACGGCTGCTGTCTCTGCTGGAGTGTTAATAGATAGTCTAATTTGTGAACTAAATTACTAATTGTATTACAAGTCTAAACCTTATTAAGCCTTTTGTGTAGAATTAGATCACAGAGCTTTGGGAAGCTGAATCCTGCTTGGGTTCAGTCTCCTCCCTTTGAAGAGGGGAGGAAGCCTGCCTGGCGTCTTCAGAGCTGCACTGCCCTCAACTCTTTTGCTGCCGCCTGTGTCGGCGACAGGATCGTAAGTTTGAGAAGCAGGGTGGCTTTGAGAATCGGCCCTCAAGTGGGGTCTCAGTTACCCGAAGGCAGCAACATGCTGCGTTTAGCTGAGCTGAGGCCAGGGCTGGAATATAAAGGAGTTCCTCTGAGCTCGTGTACACGCGCTGCGTGGAGGTTCAGCTGTACGGGAATTGCTGAAGTCCTGCAGAAGCTTTGGAATGGCCGCCGTTATCCATCGGGGTGGAGTTTGGTAGAGGTACACTCGTGTAAGGGTTCACCGAGAAGAACTCTTAGTAAATCTAATTTGAGCGGCTTATTAAAGCTATTTCTGGAGGTGTTCGTAACCCACCTAGAGCTGTAGGACACTTTGCCTGTCGCTCAGCTGTGCTGCCAGATTTCGGGAGCCCTCCTCAGCTGTTCCTCTGCCAGCAGAGCCGGGTCAGCTGAGGCTGTTCTCAGAGGCGGTTCGTGCTCTCCGCTCTGCTTTTGCACTGGAGTGAGTGTGCTAATGCAGCCCAGCTGGAGACGGATTGCCTCCAGCGGTGGATCAGTAATAAATAAACAAAGGGGGACTTGATGGATTTTTGACACCCATTTTTATGTTTGTTTGGGAACGGGAAGGATGGCTGGGAGCTGCTGTGCCTTTGCAGGAATGTTGCACCCGTGGCAGTTCATGGTCTTGAAGAAACGTTCACGTTTACTCTCTGTATTTTCCTGTACGTACATGAGGTGCACGTACATGAGTGGTATCAGGTTTTACCCCACAATAAGCTGCTGTGAGGAACTGTTCTTACTTTACACTTGAAGTTACCAGAGACTTGTATGTACTTAATGTTTCTGCTTTTTACGTTTTTTGGCATTTGAAATGCATAGACAGTATATGAAAGTAATAGGGTATGTAGCTTGTCATGTCATCTTTATATTTTAGGATATTTACATTTTTTAGCGTATATCATAAATTTCAGCATCTGTCCCGAGAACGAATTGCCAGAGGGTTCTGCGCTGGTTTGTTCCGTATGCACTTGTTCTCCACAGCTACACCCTGTGTATTTATCGTCCTTGTGATGAGAGCAGCCAAAAGTCAAGGCTGATCGTCTTCAGGTGGGTCTGTAACAGCCAGCTTGTGTTTGTTAGGGGGGTTCTGTGTAGCTCCCAAATTGTATCTCACACTTGTTGAAGTGTTCGGGGAGGTGACTGTTTTGAGACAGTTGTTGTATGCTTCACAAGAATTTTCAGGTGTTTCCTTAATCAAATGCAGCGTACCTTAGGACCAAAGCAGATGCTATTTCACAATGACTTCGGTGAGTACGAGCAGGACAGAAAGGAAGGGAAAATCCACAGCCCTGCCCACCTGCCATCTTTTTCTCTCTTGAGCCTGTACCTAAAAAATAAAGTGTTATGAAGTGTGTCTGTCTACACTGACTTTTGTCTTGGTCTTCTTCTTAGTCTGGTCTTGGTTGCCTTCATATGTTTTTTTTTTGTTTGTTTGTTTTGTGTTTTCTTCCCCTCAGGCTGCTAAGTGGTAACTGCACATCACAACAGTCCTTCGGCTGTTTTCTTTGTGTTGGTGTTGTGCAAGAGGCCAGGTTTTCAAAGCAAACAGGAAGAACAAATTGGAAGGGTGAGCATTTTTTCACATCATGGATAAGTACAAGTGTCTGTTACTGAAGGTATTACAGCAGAAAACGGAGCATTGAGTCGTGCTTGTACCTTGTGGCAGTGGTGGCACTGTGTGTCACAGCTTCCTTTTCAGCTGCAGCTACTGATTGAACTGTTAATTAATTTTGGTGAGTTTGTATGCTTGAATGTATTACTACACCATTCCTGGATGTGGAGGATAGACTTTGGGTTTTGTGCCTTTGGATTGGTAGCATTTTGAATTTCTCTCTTCTCCTGGGTGGTCTGTGGAGCACTTCGCATATGGTGCCTTTTCTGCAAGGCACATCATTGTCCTGTTGAGACGCACGTTTTGAGATCTCTACATGGGAAAAGTTGCTTCCTCCACAAGCTGCTGTCTTCACAGAAAGCATCTGCTCCAGCAAAGCTTATTTCTTCCCACCACCCCACAATAGCCAGGGCTCCCTTTTTACACTCCTTGTGTCCCACCTTCAGCAGCAGCCCGCTCACTGGTTGGAGTCTGGAAGGAATAGAGCTTTGGATAAGCTGTGGGTTTTTTTTTTCTCTTTTTTCTGTAAGTAAAGTTTTGTGATCATGAGGGAGGGGGATGGGAGGACAGTTATGACATAACTACCTGTGTTACAGTGCTAATTATGGTATATATTAATATATTAATAGGGCACTTGCTGTTACCACAGGCAGAATCTCCCGGTGGGAGCTGCAGAAAAAAACTGGTTCAGAGTAAAAAGCGATGGAAAAACTGTCTGAAAGCCTTGTTACAAACCCTCGAAGCATTTTGGGTGGCCCTGCGTGGAGCCAGGAGCTGGGCTCGGTGACCCTCGTGGGTCCCTTCCAGCTCGGGACATCTGCTTCCAAGGACCGGGGCTGGCTGTGCTGGCTCGGAGCGGAGCTGGAGCAGGGGATTTGTTGTAGCAGTTTTCCAGGGATTACTGCCGCTGTGGCTGTGCGGATCGCAGGCACAGCTGGTGCGTGGACGCGAGGCATTATGAAAGTGTCGCGAGCTAAGAGCGTTTCAAGGTACATTGAGTCGCAGGGCTTTTCTGCTTAGGCTTGCGCATGGTCTCTCCATTGCATTCGTGCTGGTGGAGTTTGAGAGTTGTGGCCTTGGTGTTTATTCCTAAAGGAGGCAACACTTGTATGCTGAGGAGAAGGAAAAAAAAAAATAGGAAAGGAAAAAGCATGACTGCCTGGTTGTTATGTTAAATGAATTTTAAAGTTGGTGAGAAGAGGCATTCGGAGATGAGAATGCTTGGGGGGAGGAATGAAAGTGCACTGGAGCTGTTTCCCCTGGAGGGCTTTAGGCAGGATTGAGGAGAAGTGGTGCATACTGAAGCCTTGTTTATAGTCTTTCACTTACTGTTAATAAAACAGGGATGTTCTAAAAGGTCTCCATAATTAAAATGCAGTCCTTGAGTATAGTGCATTTTCGGAATGGTCTAAAGGCCTGCTGCCTCTCAGGCTGCTTAAATCATTATTTAGAAAAAATGCTGCAGTGGACTGGGTGTTTTGAAGTTGTTTTCAGTCGGCGTGATGTTAGAAATAAATGTTGGGGAGTGAATAAATGAAAACAGAACTTAACGGGGAAGCTGATAAGTGTACAAATTGACTGGTTACTAACTAATTACCAGTACAGAGATTGTTTTTTTGCTTTCTTTCTCTCTCTTTTTTTTTTTTTTTTTTTTTTTAAATTGGCTGAATATTAATAAATCTGGCTTATTTCTGGGAAACAGTGAGTTTTAATGGTCTTGCAGAAATTCATAATAAAGCTAAGGAATTAGCATAATAAATAATTATTGCTTCCAGGGTTTTTATTGTTAAGATAATAAAATGTTAAAAAGCAAGCCACTTGAGTAGAAAGTAATTGCACTGACAAGCACCACACAGCTAGCATTCACAATAAAGTAAACCTTCCCTCAATGTCAACCTGATTTGCTATCCACATAAATGCTTCCTCACATTATGGAAATGTGCTTTTTCTATCAACAGAGAAGAATAAAACTCCAGGCATCTAATTAATCTTGTCTGACGTTTGATTTCATACTCAGGTTAAAACATGAGGCAGGTGGGTCTATTTTTCCCCCCTCTCTGTGCATGACCACGGGCGAATCTCTCCATTAATGTCAAGCTGCATCTGCGTGTCTGCGTCTGTGCCACATGTCAGTCATTAATGCATTAGCGTTGCTTGTATTTGATTCATATGCACCAGTTTTCCTGTCTGGAGGGCTTGGTAAATGGGAAACGGCGAGGCTTCAGCCGTGCACCGCGAGCGTTTCACCTTGACCCTCCCTGCCAAGGAAGAGGGGCTCTGCAGGAGAAGGATTAGGAGCGGTAATTTGTAGCACAGGGAATCTGGAAGTTGGTGTGACCCGGCGAGGGAAGGAAATGAAACTGGGCTTTGACACTTGCATTGATAAGGAATGCTCTTGTTAAAGTCAAAGAACTTTCCATAATACCTAACCATGTTACCTGCAGTGTTGGAGGCTTGCTGATGCCAGGACTGCTTTTATAAAACGCACAAAGTCCTACAAAACAAGTTGGCTTGCGTTATGGTTATTTTATCTTACGAAATTCGAGTTAATGGTTTCTGCCAGAGGCAGCGTGCAACACTTGAAAATGTGGTGGCTTGACCTTGAATGCTGAAAACCTGTGCAGCCCTGTTGTGTTTTTACATACTTAGGTAGTACAAACATTTAAAAGGACGCTGGAAAGAACCCGGGTCCAAAAAACAAGCCCAGCGTGTTCTTGAAAATGAAAGTGACAACCTTAAAAGATTATATAATTAAAAGGAAGCCAGCAAGCTGAAAAATATTTTCATGAATGTAGCCTATGTATTAGAATATTTTTCTGCAACATTTCCTGCATGCAAAATCCTGTGGCACTGGGAAATAAATATTTGCTTATTAAGTATTAAGTCCAAAAATAAGAGGAAGAATGGGTTTTGTTTTGCTGACCGAATGCAAAAAGTAGAAGCAGAAGCATCGCTGGTGAAGGAGATCTATGTAGTGTTCTTCTTTTTTTTTTTTTTTTTTTTTTTTTTCCCAAGCTTAAACTTTTGTTTCCAGTGTTAGTCTCCTACTTCATAGTAAGAGTGTGAGTGAAATTAGTTTTCTCTGTATTCCAAATACAGGGCTGCATCCTCTTTGGAATATGTATTGGTATAATACTGTTGCACAGCATCCCCATCTGTAAATAACGTGTTAGTCGTGCTGAAGATCCTTAAAAAAGTGTACTACATCAACCAAAAATGCTTATGGATAGCTTTCATGGCTTATGCCAGGTGGGTTATATACAAATTGTAAGTCACCAGAGTTAGGCAAAATCGGTAAGTCTGGTTTGGGTGGATGGCTACTTCCCACATCACCAGCTTTTGGACAGCAGCAAGTAGGAGCCGATGCCAGGTGAGTTAGCACTTAGACCTAAAAAGAAAGATTTATTTGTGGTTCACCTCTTGGTGGCCATGGCTTTCCCACATCATTGTGCTGCTTGGTTGGTGCGTGGTCTGTGGTTGTTTAGGCTGTCTTAAAAGGTGGCTGATCTTAAAAGGTGGCCTCACCAGGAGGTAGGAGATGGAGCCAGGAAATACATTGGTGTCCTTGCTGCAAGGTTCTTGCTTTCAGCTTTTCCCTGGATGTTTCTTGACAGATTTTGCCTTCCAGACGCAGAACTCAGCCTAAAGAAGAGGAGCAGTAACACAGCTTTAGTCCACATTTGCTAACGTTTTCTACCTCAAAGAAGGGCTATTACTGCTCTTAGAGCTTTTAAGGGCATGTGAAATGTGGATGTGGAGTTGGAGAATGCCTTTCTGTTCAATAACCCGGGCAGGTAAAAGCCACAGATTTTGTTAAGAGATCAGTCGTAACGCTCAGCATTTCTGTGCTGCAGTTTCTTTTCAGCTGCTGGTAGAAGGGATGAGAGTCACAGAACAACTCGTGCAGCCAGGAGCTTCTGCAGATCAGCCTGCCCAGCCCCCTGCTCAAAGCAGAACCAACTCCAAAGGCACAGCATGTTGCTCCACCTGAGTTCTGAGCATCTTTAAGGATGGCGACTCCACAACCTCTTTGGGTTAACTTCTAAAATAGAAGCTTTAAAAATGTTCAGTATGTTAGCTTAATATCTTTGTAGAAGAGAAAAAATTGTAAAGAAAAGATAGTCCAGAGTATATTAAAACTTCAGGTGAAAGCTAAAGGATTTGTGTGTGTGTGTGTGTGTGTGAATGCATTTTGTTTGAAATACATCTGTCAGGTTTTTCTAAATACCTTTTCATGGTATTGTCAAATACTTTTTAGGGTGCTGATAATGTAAGCTTTTGTTGCTTTCTGTCTAGCTTTGTTCAGAATGAATGTGGCCATACAAGGGGCTACGTCAGGTTTTCTGATTTGAAGAGTAACACAGTGATGGCCTATATCAAGTAAGAGATGGTGATTCCAGAAGATATTTTAACTGCATTTTAAAAGTCCTATGGTTTAAAGGCACACATCTACTACCTGCATAACAGAAGTTTGCATTGCATGGTGCCAGCATTCTCTTCTAATGCCAAAGAATACTGGAGCTCTCTGTAGAGATGATGCTTTTTGCAATTAAAAACTTCAGCAAAGAGAAAATACACACTGATACTAGAAAGAAAACAAATTGCAGAACCTCTAAAAGGAGAAATAAATATATATACATACATATATATATATACATATATATGTACCTATATATATACATATATAAATCACTGCAGAGGGAAATTAGTTGAGGGATAAGAGATGCAGATTTTTAACAGAGTTCTGTCCCAGATAACACTGGCAGGGAAAGCAGCGATGTTACTCGTAACTCTGAGACTCATTTGGGAGTTCCAAAAGCACTGGAAGGAAGGAGAAGTGGTGCCACCAGAGAGGTCTGTGGAAAAGAACAGCGGGCACAAACATGTTTTTCTCTTGCAGGGGATTGAGAGGTTGTTATGCTGTGTCCAAACAATTTTTCTGTACTTTTTTTTTTTTTGGCTGTAGTTTAACTAGTGGCAACTTTTCACCCCAGGTCCTGTTCTTTCTAAGGGCTGTAGAAATCTAAACTTCACTATTTTGTGTGTGTGTGTGTGTGTGTGTGTGTGACCAAATTAATACAAAGTCTCATTGAACTGGGGCCTGACTAGACACGCTTTGGATCCCGGGCATGCTGGTATTCACAGAGGTGTTGATTCATTTGAGACTTAGGCAATGTAAGTCCTCATTTCTGTCCCTTTTCCTTATTTATCTTTTTAACAATAAATTTTGTTCTTGCCAGCAATGGGCTAAGTAATGAGATGACACATGCTGGTCATTTCCGGGGATTAAAGTTCATGTTTTGAGAGAATTCTAGAGTTTACAGTCACAATAAAAACATCTTTCTGGTAATCACTGAACAGTGAAAAGGTTATGGGTTATTCCATGTTTAAATTAATTACCGTGTCAGGCTTCTAATTAGGATCTGGTATATTATAGCCGGGATTTCATGAATGCCTAAAATAGATTTGTTATCTTCTTTCCTTCTGTGTTCTGGAAATCTCAGTGTGCTCTGTAGAATCAAGACCTTAAAATCTATGTTCCAGTTGCAATTTTTTTGCTATTCAAAATGCATGCTTTTTAAATTTTATTTTTTTTTTTTACTATTCTTTCAAAGTTCTTTAAAACATTGCTAGGAGGATCTTTGTTCTTTTTATTAAGCTAGTGCTTTTTTAGCTAATAATTTACCGATTGTGTCTTTTGGGGATAAAACGCAGAGTGGCACACTTCTTCATTTAGGCACGTAGCTGCTATTATCATTTGAAGCTGTGTGTACACGCGTATGGGCACTTAAGTGACAATTTTAAGAACCATCAGTTCAAAACAAGACAGAAAGTAGTAGTTAAAAAAAAGCACTTTACACTTGCAGATCAATAGAACTCGAATAATGGAGCTGATGTACATAAAACGTATCTGGGAACATTTCCACGGAGCTAGCGTATTTGACTCAATCCAGCAATGAAATAAAAAGAGAAACCTCCTAAATGTAAATCCTTTTTTATTCGCAGGCTTATGATTTGACACTATCAGAACTCAGCATACTACTTTTAGCCCTTCTTTTATTTTTATTTTTTTCAGCATTAACCAACATGCTTTTTATCATCCTACTCTCAAGGAGCAATTGTGGCTCTTCTGTGGAGTTCTGTTTCCTGGTGGGAGGAGGGAGATCTAAACAGCGGCTAATGCTGCTACAACTTCAAGCTTCGAGTGCTGGCAGATTTTACAGTGGGTTTGTGCCACAGCCTATTAGTTGCTGTAAAAGGAAATTCATCCCTGCATGGGAGAAACAGAGCAGGAGATGTATGACAATTTGCATTTCTATTTTACAGTTCCTGCGGCTTCGTGTCACTGGCTGCCAAGCCGAACATCCTCACTGAAGAAGTGCTTGGTCATTTGAGACTTTTGGGACATAAGTCTCCACGGCTGTCCTTTTTCCTTATTTACGTGTTTAGCGATAAGTTTTGCTTGGGAGTTGTGTGAACACCGTCGGGTTGTTGGTGCTGGGGAGAGAAAAGAGCTTTGGGCTGGGGAAAACACATCTGTTGATGAAGGCTGTATTGGCAGAGAGGCATGAATTTCTGAGCACTGCCAACAGCAGTTCCACACATTTTGGCTATAATTGCCTTATCCTAGAATATTTTAACTGCATTTGTCTGACATAATGTTGTGTTACTTCAGAGGCACCATATTTGAAACTGATTAACTACGGAAAGTTAAGTGCTGTAAGGGAGAAACAGGACTGCAATCCTGGTCCTGATGCTGTTAGATGCCTAATCAAGACTTCACAAGGAAGATGTCTCCATGCCTGGAGCACACACACATCTCTCCCAAGTGCTGGAGAGTTGAGTTGTAGGAACAATGCAGTGAAAGCAAGGCTGTTTTTCTTTATTTTCCCTGAATTTCAATAATTTTCCCTTGCCTTTCCTTTTGTGGTTAGAACCTACAGATTTGTTTTCCAGCACATCGTTATCTAGGTCCCGTGTTCTGTATTTGTTTTTCCTATTAGCTTTAGTTCTTAGAACTCGTCCTACTTGTGAAAAGACAAATGGAAGGGAGAGGCTGCAGGGATAGCTAAGAATATGAACAGGACTGGGAAAAGAAAGGGAATAGGAAATATGGAAAACCTCACAAAGCAGAGGAGCAAGAAATTGTTGAGAACAAAGCCAGAGACAAGAAAAAACAAAACGCGTGGCAGATGTGAACCATAGGGAAGTATTTCTCATTTATTACATGTAGGAAAGGAAAAAAATGAAATGGAAGAGAACAAACACTAGACTCCATGTTTTCCATTCATTTAGTAAAAGCTGCTTACAATATATTGCAACTGAGCAAGTTACATGATGTCTGAAGAGCTTTTCTATTTTTGGGGCACCTGATGATGCATGCATTTTTGCCTCCAGCAGGTAGATTTGCTTATCTAACAAACATCGAGTTAATTTTCTCAAGTTCTTGTATGCAGATCAGTCATAAGCAGGTATTGTATTTTTTTTCATTGCAGTGGGGATATGCAATAATTTACACAGATCGTTTGCCCTTAAATTCTTTAAAATTAGGAAACATTTTTTGTTTTCTCTACCCTTCTCGCAGCCTAGCCCACCCACTGTGTTTTTAATTGAGCATGAAATGAACATAGATTTGTTTCCTGCCTTAGCTGGTGTTATCCAGGCTGTCGATACTGACAAAAGCACATCACGGCAAAGTTGAGGGCTAAATCTGTTGCTCTTCTTTCCTTAAGTTGTAATAGACATTATAATTTAAACAAACAAACAAAAATTTGAAAACAAAACAGCAACAACAAAAACACACAGTGAGCTTAAAAAAAAAAAAAAACCACAAAAACAAACACGTAATTTCTGATGCTCGGTCCACTTCTCAAGCAGTCTGTACAAAGCAAATATTTGGTATTTCAGAATAGGCTGGTAGATTTACAAATACCATTTTGTGCGTTGTCACTGTCGTTACAGAAGGCTGAGATATACTATTGAACTTAAGCTAATACATTCCTGTAATTGTACCTATTTTAAGAAATATAACAGGCATTTGCATTATGAAAATAAACTGAATTGCCACAGCTGTGAAAGATTTATGTATGTGCTGTAGGTGTTTGAATTCTTTAGGCGAAGTGGGGAAATGCTTTAATCTTGTATACTGTAATTTCATCGGTGAAAAATATTTCTGTTGTATATGTGTTTAGTGATGGAAACACAATTGTGGACGTTATCTGGGTGAATGTACAATGTATATTTACAGCATCCACAATATATATATGGTATAGCTTGTTTAATTGATCTTTCGTTTCTTTGCAGCTCTGCAGATGTGTGATCGAGCTGGTGCTTTTAATATGAGTAGGTGCTGCATATAGCCTTTCTTGGGTACGTTTATAGGGAATTAATTATTTAAAATAGAATTCTGCCTTTTGCAGAAAATGCTCTATATATTATGACTAAATTACCTTTTGACTTTAAATATTTATTAAGTGCAAGCGGAATTCCAGTGGCTCATCAGTTTTGCTGCAAATGCATAACATGGTGCAGTTTAAGGCTAGAAGGAGCCCTTAGATCATGATCTGCTCTGATCTTTGGGGCACAGACAAGAAATACTGCCGCGTGGAGAGTGAGGAACACTGCATCTATAAGCATCAGAAAGTCAGCGTGTGAATTCAGGTGGCACTAATTCCCTTTTGATGCATACTGACAATGTAGATTACTGTTTTAAAAACACAGTAAACTACCTTACTTTTAGGATTTGCCAACAAATAGATTTACAGCACGCTGTGTTATGGTATGGATTTCCTTAGGGCTGGCAGTTGTGTGCTGGCTGCCAAGAAGGGCTTGGCAGGGCCTCTTTGGTAATGCAGGTGGGTCACTTTGCTGACACAGCAAAGCAACCTGCACCACTTAAAGGTGTTTGAACTGCACTGTGAAAAGTGTCTACGAAGTATTTGTGGTGCTGCATACTGCCAGTTCCTTGGCCTGGGATTTCTTGGCATAGTTGGTGATTTTCCTAAGTGGGTTCAGAGTTCTGATTTCATTTGACTGTGTGTTTATTATACTCTGTTTCACTCTTACTTTGTTCTGCAGTAGATGAAAAGAGTCTTCTGGGTTGCTTACATGGTGTTATAGATCTGGCCCCTACCCTGCATCTCTTCCTGGCTGGCTTGCAGTGTCTGTTCCTGATGGTGGCATCTTACTAACCTGAAGAAGCAATAACCAAAAAAACAACAGATAGTTTGAAAGATGTATGCACAGAAACGAGTTTATTGCTGTTGGTGTGAATTACATTGCCACAGCTGTTCAAAGTTAGGTGGGCATGCGTAAATATTAAGGTTATTGCAACTGTTTGTTTATTTTCTGTTTTTTTTTTTCATGTTTAACTTCCAATGATTTTTTCCCCCCTATTTGAGATATTATGCAGTCCAGTTCTTGTCTCTTGAATTCAAGAGCTGTAGCTTAGGACTCTTATAAGCACTCTTACACTGCATTATTCTTACACTTGTGCCAATACATTTCTGAAGAGCGAATTAATGCGTGAAACAGGAGCTCGGCAATGTCCTTCATTTACTTCCTCAGAAGATCTCCAGTCAGGAATATTAACTCTGCCACATCATCTGCCTCCCTTTGAATTTTGTGCCTAAAGTGTAAATAGAAGCCAGACTTTCTGCCCCTTAGTACTAGCCTAGTAACAATCCTTATGGTTTTCATTGTGTGTGTATATATATATATATATATATATATATACACATATATATATATTAATAGGCTGTTTTTTAATTAGCCTTCTCTCATGGAGCAGCTGCTTTATGGACACGCGTAGTCCTTGTTGTGTGATTTGTTGCTGGTAAAGGAAGCATACTTTATTTAGATAGTTGAAATATTTCTTTCTTCTGTTCCTTTTAAAGTTTTTCTGGATGCAGTGGGAAAACCAGGTTCTCTATCAGGATGATGATGTGAGTGAGGCACAATCCCTTTAGGGGTCCCTGCAAATACCAGTTTCTAATGTCTACAGAAACAGCTTTAAATTATCTTGGCTGAGCTAACATTAGCGGCTGAGCTGCTGTAATCTGAATACTTTGTAAATGTTGACGATAATCAAAGGAAAGAATGGTGATGTCTTGGTGCTTTCCAGTTTTCAGATGTTTCAGTCATACTGTTCCAGCTGAGACAGAATTCTGCCTTAATGCATGGGCGAAATGTTTACGCCTGCTTTAAGAGTGGGATAGCCTTGGAAGAAGCGAAAAATTCTGCTGCTGTTTGCTGTCAGTGTGTTCACTGTGAGCTCTTAATTCACTCTAATGAGAAGGTTACGAGGGTCGGTTTTTAAATATTTTATTTTTTTTTAAATAAATATATTACATGAAAATGTTTCTATTTTAAAAGTGTATGCTTCTTTAAATATTGTTAGAAAGGTACATAAATAAATACATGTAAGGCAAGAAATATGAACCTATTGCATGAATTTAAGGTTAAAAAAATATTAAACAGGCCGAGCTGAACAGATCTTGGATAACAAGTCAACTAATTTCCCTTGCTTATTTATTCCCTCTGCTCCCATCATTTCTGCAGCCTCTTTCATCAGTAGATCTCAAAGCACGTTACCAAGGAAGATGTGTTTACTTATTTTATGGAGCGATCTTGATCTTCTTATAGATTAATGCAGCACTTTTTTCCTTCTTTTTTTTTTTTTTTTCTGAATTTCCTTCTGAATAACGTCATAAAAATGAAGAATGTCTCCTGAGCTCTTGAAGGTTACCCTTAATGGCAAAGCCAGATCTTCTCATCTTCTGCAAGCATTCTGGTACAATGCCTGTTTACATGATCAGATACGGCCTTTCTTGCAGGGCTTTCCCTTCTCCTTGCCCCAAGTAGAGATTTAGTGGAGAGAAGGAAAGATTTGAGTCTTGGTGACTATACGGTGTTTCCGAAAGTTCAGGTCTTTGACCTGAAGAAATCTCTGTGGACATTATGCTCAGTCTCTAGCATACACAGATAGGGAGACAACCTGAAAGACTTATTTCAGCTTTCTTACAGGTATCTGCCATAGTGTGGTAACGCTGGTAGAGGAACTGTGTGGGGATGTGTATCCTGCAGCTCCGTGAAGTCACAGTGTCAACCTGAGAGACTGGTTATAACACTCAAAATTCTAGGTCAGACGTACTTTAATCTTTTTTGCTGGGTGTAGCTGATATCCCCAGATTTTCTTTCAGATGGGTTTTGTGTACATTTTGTTTCTTTCTGTCTTCATGTTGGCTTTAACCCTTTGGCTGTGCTCGTAGGTTGGGCATTGGGTTCTGTAGGGTTGTGAGAGTGCTCCTGGGAGGCCACACGATCCTGTGCAGGGGGGGCTGGCAGCCTAGGACTGACATATCCAGTATTGCTGCTGCAGTGTGAGTGATAGGCTCTGGTAATGCAGAACTGTCGCTAGTTTGGATCGTAGTTGGTAGTAAGGGACTGGCTGCCAGCACAGAGCACAGGCGGCTGTTCATGGTGGGGCATCTGTGGGGCTCTGCTTCAACTGGGGAGTGGTTGGTGAGGTTGGAAGCACATTATGGTACCCTTATATCACCCTTGGTAGGCATGGGGTGGGACACGAAGGGCAGTATGTGGATGTGATGAGATGGGGAGCTGGGGGTCAGCCCCTTCTTGCAGATAACCAGTGATAGGCCTAGAGGGAATGGCCTCAAGCTGTGCCAGGGAGGTTCAGGTTGGAAATGGGGAGACATTTCTTCTCAGAAAGAGCAGTCAGGCACTGGGACGGGTTGCCCAGGGAGGTGGTGGCGTCACCGTCCCTGGGGATGTTCAAGGAAAGGTTGGACGTGGTGCATAGGGACATGGTTTAGTGGTGACATTGGTGGTAGGGGGATGGTTGGACTGGGTCATCCTGGAGGTCTCTTCCAAGCTTAATGATTCTGTGATTCTATGATCTAAGAGTTAAAGGCAGGGCATTTTAAAAACACTTCAGATAGCCTCGATCTCCACTTCACCACCAGTATACCCTTGTCTTAGCTTCTGTGTTACTCTCTATATTCAAATAATCCAGCTTCACGTATCGCACAGCAAAACAGGTTGAGGTTTGTAGGCAGCTACCATGCTGTAAAAGAGAACGGGATTTCTGGTCTTCCCTGCGTCAAAGGAATTTGAAAGGAAATTATAGCCCTGCTGTGTAATTCTGGGGGATGTTTTACTGTGAGAATAACTTATTTCGTTTGCTGGGTACTGTGGAATAATTTGCTTTACTTCTGATGCTGAGCATGTGGTCTTCTGGTTGATATCCCTGTCATGTTCTGCCGGTCTTTATGGAATTTCTGCGCCCGGTCAGTTCCATATGACTTCTTAGAAATGGCGAGGAAACAAGCCAAATCAGAATGACAATAAATGTGTGTCTGCATTTGTGTGTAGAGATAGATAGGCTTATATCCCTAAAATGAAAGGAAGG
The DNA here is from genome assembly GCA_011075105.1 of Heteronetta atricapilla. Taxonomy (NCBI): domain Eukaryota; kingdom Metazoa; phylum Chordata; class Aves; order Anseriformes; family Anatidae; genus Heteronetta; species Heteronetta atricapilla. The sequence goes on from CM021732.1 coordinate 107,746,497, forward strand.
CATTTATAAATGGGTCTGTCTTCTACCTTCTTCCTCATTCAGCAGGCATCGTCTGTGTAGCGGAAGATGACGTGATGTAATCTTTCTCAAAGCAAATTTAATTTTAAAACTTTTAAAATCCTCTCAACAAATGCTACACAACATAGATTAGAAGGCTTATCTGATGCGTCTGGAGCGGAGCGATCTGGGGAAAAAGCAGAAAAAATTAACTTAAATTTTGTTTTAATTAAACAAGCTTTATATCAGCTACGAGGCTCTTTTTGCAAATAATCTTCTGTTTGAGTATGTTTTACCAGTCTCAATTAAACTATCACGCTAAATATCACCGCCTTGTAATGCAGCTAGTGTGAGCTCCTAATTTGCCATTAATTCTTTATTAACATAATGACAGGAAGTTCTAATAAAATCAGTCAGGCTGATATTAATGATTTCCTATGGCTTTGGTACTCTGTGTCGGCGTCTATAAAATTAGTTGTGCTCGCTGTCTGATACGCAGCTTGTTGAGAGGATATTTACCATTTTCCAAAAATTGTGAACCAAAAAAACCAGGCACCTCGCTGGAAGGAAGTTCTGGAGAAGTACTCGTGGCTTGTCTTATTTGTAAGGGGATTGTACAGAGGGATGCTTACACTAGAACAGAGATGTGTTCAGAAAGTTTTTCTCCCTGAACTGCTTCAGAACAAAATCTTTATTTTTGCTCTTTGCCTCAAGTTTTTTAGGCTGGGAAAAAAAAAGCAACGAGCAAACCCTTAGCTCTGCTGCATGTTTCTGTTTTTGCAGAAAAGTAAAAAAAAAAAAAAAAAAAAATTGCTTTTGTGAGTACTTGTATTGACTTAAAAAGGGACAGTAACAGGAATTTATTGAAATGGCCCAACGATGGGAATGCCTGCAGTGCTAAATAAAGCATTATGGTTAGCAGTGAAACTGGTTATGAAACAGTTTCAGCACAACTGGTAGGGATTTTTTTTTTTTCCCCCCCGAAAGAGTTGGTGTGCCTGGGCACATGGCCTGCAAATTGCTGCTGCACTTTCCAAGAACATTTGTAAGTCCGCTCAGCGCTGGAAAATATTTGCTGTCTCTGCTGTGTGAACCTCTACGTTTTATGTGAAGTTTACCTAACAAATAAAGAGTTTTAGTTGTGACAGCCTTAATGGAGAAACGGCTTAATTATTGATAATTTACAAGGGTGGTACACTGGCTGTATTTCACCCATGTAAATCTGCTGCTGCCTTAGCAACAGCTACAGTATATCATTTAGTGCTTAGGCTGTTTGTGGACTATACAATATCATAATTATAGAAAGAAATGTACAGATGTAGGGGCTTGAATATAAATGAGTTGTGCCTCATGCGGTCGTGAAGTTTTTAGGAGGGATATACGTGATGTGAAGGCATCTAGCCCTCAAGTTTCTTGTCCCCCCGGTGCTGTTTGTGATGTAACAGAGCAGTGGATTGCTGATCACCGTAGTGATGCTACACCTAACACTAGGAAGAAGGGCCGTGGAGGCATATCATCCATCGCGAGGAGCAGGACAGTGCTTCACAGCGTTGTGGCTGCCCTGTGCAGACAGGGGAGTGGATGCTTCTGGCCTGGGAGAAGCTGGAGGAGCTGAAGGTAAGGGATGAGGTTAAAATGGCAGGGAACAAAACACTGATCACAGCAGCTTTGCTACAACAACTTCTGAAAAATCACACATAGGAGGTTCTGGTTAGCTGTATCTCAAATTTATAACAGCAGAAATCTATGTTTAGCAGTAACCTTCACAAAATGTCAAGTATATCAAGTGTATTAAGAAAAATACAGCTAAGTAACTGGTTGTTATACATGTTTATAAAGATATTTTATTATTATCCTGTACTTGGCTACTGTGGGGTGGGGAAATATTTTTATCATACATTGCAATGATTTTAACTCTTGTTAATACAGATACTACAGTATGGAACTTTGAATATTTAAAACTATCGTGCAAAACCTTGCAAATGCCTCTAAGGAAGATTGTTCACTCTCCGTCGGTACCTTCCCCTTCCATCTCCTTTCCATGGAGGACTTTGCTGTACACATTTATTTGATTTATTGTCATGTCAACTTAAGTTTACAGCTCTTTTCTGTGAAACTGCTAACAAGCAAGCTCCTCAGCAGAGCAACATTTCACAGGAAGAGTAATGAAAAACTTGGAAGTACAGGAAATATATGGAAGAATTCTCAAAATACTTACCTAAGCATTCGTTCACACAAGTCTTCATTTGGGTTTTTCTATGCACGTGAATGGAATGACATATTATTAGCTGTATTTTTGTTCTCTTCAAAAGGTGGCTATTTTTTGCACCGCTCTACTGTGTGTCATATTAAGTGCCATAGTGGAAGAAGCGTAGGTTAAAACAGATTATATGAATTAGAAAGGAAAAAGAACGAGCTTCTTAATGCCAGATTGTTTTTAGAACTTCCTGAAGAGTGGATGTAAGACGAGAGTAGTGGCTGGTTAGGGTACTAGCTTTTAATCTGCTGTTCCAGTCATAATGTATTCAGCATTAGCACTGAGTACTTGCTTTAGTACTGCTGTAAGCACAACCAAGACGTCTGTAGAGGCTTGACAAGGCAAAAAAACATAGAAGTAATATAAAGCCTGGGCTGTACCCATTTCTGTAAGCAGAACAGAAAAAGGAATTTATTATTTAAATGTTTATGAAAAGAACAAGAATTTTTAATGAATGAACGTGTAAGGAGAAAGCGAAGAGAGCCTAATTGAATGGTAGGGAAAGCTGCAGCTTTCAGAGTTAGCAGTGGCTTTTACCTGCTTCTTACATTAAATTTGGAAGGCAGCTTTCTTTTCCATTAAATAGTAAAATTAGCCCCACAGTAACTGTCTAAGCATCTTCACATCTCACATTTGTTTTCATAATCCACTTGTTTACTTGTATGAAGTATAATTGAAATGACTGACATGGTTTGGTCCCTAAGGGAGAGGGTGGGAGCACCTGAGAAGATGGGTATCATGCATGACAAGACAGTATGATAAATTGCATGGGAATTGTGTTCCTAAATGCCATCACAAGCATTGGTTTTCAAGGTTCTGATTTTTAGACTTAACTTTCCTAGCGATCACCTGTCCCACATCAGTTAGATAATCCACAGCATGTTTCTTCTCTTGTTCTTCTCTGTAAAACTGGTAATTTTAAAACGAGTCCTCTGACGTGATATGAATGTCACTGGCTGTATGGGCTGTTCTGGACATAATCATTGTGCTGTATACCTGTAGTGGTTTTGCTGTACTGTATATTGAGTCCAAATCCATGAAATTTAATGAGTGACCGGGATTTAGCCCCTCATTTCTAGTGCTTAGTGAGTTGCTCACAGCATTTGGGAATTTGTTTTGTTGGCTTAAGTAAGCCCCTAAAACCAATATTAGCCCTGTTTTTTCTCTAGCACTGCACAGGACTATGACAGCTTTTGCTGTGAATTGCTGCTTAGTGACGTCCCTGATCCTTTTGTCAGGTAGGGACTGCCACAGCAGAACACACAACTTTGTGTCTATTTTACTTCCATCGTTATCCCGTGTTTGTATTGGTTCACATTCTTTCATGAAGAGTAAGGACGAGGCAGTGGATGCTCAGGCTACGTGGGTGAGAGCACTGCAGGTTCATTAAGAGCGTACAAAGTGCCAGGCTCCTTGAAAAACTTTGAAGGTCTTCCACTTTTGAATTAACCTCCGGGAAGGCGTGAGATTTTCATTTCAATACATTCCAGAGTGTACCTACGAAGCTTTCCTCAATATTATAGTGTTTGATTAACATACATATTGCTAACCCAAAAGAAAGCTTATGTAAATCTATATATGTAGTAAAAGCAGAGTTGGAGTATTCTGTAATAGATCAATTGTGTTTTCTGTAATTAAAAAGAAAAATACTTACTGGCAGATGAATGCATTGATGACTGTTTTGCTTTACATTAAAATCCCAATTCGGGGAAAAAAATAACCCCCCAAATCCTTGAGTTACTAAAGTTACCACTGCAAATTCTCTAGTGTGGGTTATAGAAAATAGAGTTGTTTGCTAACCAACTCTATAGCCCTTATTAAGTTTTTTCCATTCTGTAAAGGCAATAGCTCTGAAATACAGAAGTGATTGCATTAAATCCTTGGCTGGCAATTTTGTGTGGGATTGAGTATTGAAATGCAGCAAAGCAAATAATGAAGGCATATGTTTACCTATAATTCTTTTTACCTTGGGAGAAGGATTAAATAGGAACAGTTTGGTTGTTGTCAAATTCTTAACAGTTGCTTTCAAGCATGAAACAGTCCCCGGGCTCTCCGAGGATTTACTTAGTAGTTTGAATAGAGAGGTCTTTACTGCTAATGGAACTGAGATGGCAGGCTTAAGCAATGGGGTGCTTTATAGCCTCTTTAGCCACTTGAGAAGATGTAACATCAAATAGCTGAAATCGTCTGGGTCTCCACTGGTGTTCGGGAAGTTGCACAAAGATTGGTGAATAAATAATTCAGAGTTGCAAGAATGTCTTGATGCCAGAGTGTTGCAAGGAGCTATCTAAAAGCTCGGCTCACACAAGGTTTAGTGCCAGGAGACATTATGTAGTTTTTACGTGAGCCTTGCCGCAGGGACCGGTTACTGATGAGTCCAAAAAAAAAAAACTAAAAAAAAAATTTGTCAGGATTGACTGGGGTTTGTACGGAAGTATTTCGGATTCAAAAATGTTCTTCATAAAAATGAATATTTTATTTTTGTGCAGATGGCCCGCAATTATTATATTGCTTCATAGCTTTTAATATGAAAAAGTTGAGATTTCGTAGCATCTGAGACACATTTGCTTTTAAATTCCTTTACTGTATGATGATTTTGATAAATAGTATTTAATAAGGTCTTTACTAAAACATTCAGAAAATCTGTAGACAGTCTGTGATTGTGGATTCATCCCTGGTCCTGCCTATGGATCAGACTTTCAATTTTGCTGTCACTTAAGGATTTTTTTTCTTTCAAGAATTTGTTAGTAAATGGAGTGGATCCTTTTCTTTTAAAGGAGGAGGCAGCAGAAAGGCTAATAGCACTGGAAGAATATTAGGTTTACATATCTTAGGATTTCTTTTATTTTCTGCCAAGTGGAACAACGTTACTTACTATTTGACAGAACACTTCTACCCCGATACTTTTTCCCCCCTCCTTAAACTTCCCATTGAAACTGCTAATGGGACATTTGATATTTAGAAGCTTTACTACAGCAATTGTAGTGTAAAATGAGAGGTTGTTCTGGTTCAGTAGCTGCAAATCTATAAATGAATCTGCTCTGTTGACCACAAACGGTTTTCCATTATATTTTGCCCTTTTTGGACCTGTATCTGGAAAGATAGTGATACAGAGAGCCCGTTTGATGGCTAATAAACCAGATCCTGAGGTAAGTTGTTTCAGCAGCACTTAGAGAATTTAAATGAATGCCTATTTCTAGCCTGAATTTTTTGAAGCTTCAAGGTTTGGCCCTGTTGTACCTCATACTGCATTTTTGATTGCTTAATTATTGGATCATTTTCATTTAAATTCTTCAGACTGTGAGCAGTCGGCGTTTAAAGTTTTCTGCAGTAAATAATTATTTGGACTTCATTGTTATCTCGTCACAGATGGATTTTCCAGACCTTCGTTAATGCTTGCAATTCTTGTAGTGATTCTGTTTTCTTTTGCCAAAAGCGTCTGTTCCACACCAAAGTCAGCTAATTTATCTGACCAGAATAAGTGACACCGGATTTTTATTGGCGAACATGTTGGTTGTAATAGCAACAGTAGTTTTTTTTTACCTTGGCTTCATGTTTTTAATCCTTTGGGTTGTTATTTCCCTTGGGTTATTTTCCCTTGTTTCTGAGAGAAACCCATATTAAGGAGGGGGACATTGAAGAAAAGGCAAAGAGTTTTCCTTAAAAGACTTTCAGGTAATGTCTCAAACGTTCGGCTGTATATGCACTCTGTGCTCTCAGGGTTCTGTCAAAACGGTAGATGAATTCACACTTTCCATGAGAGAATGGGAAAATCAAGTCCGTCTCCCACAGTCTTTGAAAAGCTTATGACCCGTTGCTAGCTTTTAGTCACTTTCCTGCCTTTTTTTTTTTTTTTTTTTTTTTTTTTTTCCTTTGGCCCAGAGCTTCCTTCGATTAACAACCCATTTAGTGGCCTCTTGCTGAGGAAGTAGGGCACTTTTGTTCAGGTAGGCAGACCTGGTCCTGTTTCATTTAGTTGCCTTTTAAAACTGAGTATCTCTTCAGGGACTTTCTTAACTAAACTTTGAAATGCTCTTTGGAACCTAAAGCCTGGTCACCTCCTGTTATCCAAGAAACAGCACACTCACAGTTCTCTTCATGTGTTCAGGCATGGCTAACTTCTCTTTCCATTAGAAATAAAAATAAATAAATAAATAAAACAAACGGGGCCATTTTCCAGGTCAAGCATTCTTTTTCCAAAGCTAAAACCGAGAATATGAAATGGGGCAGGTTTGTTCTGTTTGAATCTTTCGGGAAGGCATCTTGTAACTGTTTGCCAGTATCGCTGCCAAGTGTTTGGGATGAATTCCTTGTGGATCGGAGGTTTGGTGAGGCTTGAGGCAGCGGGAAGGCAGAGTGCTTCCTCAGGTGGCTGATCTTCACCTGTAGGCTCACAGGCAAGGCATGATTTTAGGGAATATCACGTGGGTTTGCAGAGGGTTAAAAGATCAAATTGTTGTCACTGATGAAGTAACCAGACTAACATGAAGAAGACATCAGCAAAAAGAAAATGTTCCACCTGCCGTGAAAGTACATGTGCAGTAGGGAATTTGTTTTCTTAAAGAAATTTGGATTTCTGATATCTTAATCTTACAAGAACAACAGTCTGTGTCCTCATATTAGGTTGGGCAATTAGTGATCTGATCATTACAGGATTCTGCTGCTTAGAACCTATCAATCCCCAGCATACTTGCAAAAGACGAGGGCGCGAGGGGGTCCTTCGGCAAGACTCCAGGCAGCACTTGCTCTCCCTGTAGTGGATGTTGAGATCTGTCACAAAAACAGATCAGGATAACTCATGCTGCTGAAACTCAGCACTGGGACTCAGTTAATTCAAACGTAACAGCTACTTAGAGAAGTCAGTACATGGATATTTCACTGAGTTATCACACTTACAAAAGGGCGAGTATTAAGTGAATTAAAAGAAATGAATTGTTCTTTACTCTGGAAATGTGAATTGGCAGTACATGCAGGTTAGTATGCACACTCTTGGTGGTACTGGACTCAGTGACTCCCTCTGTTTCTCTAAAATGCAGTAGTAGAGCTTCTCTGTCTGCCAGTAGCTAGCAGTGGATTTGAGAAACAAAAGTTTGTTGTCTATAAAATCAGCTTTCCTTACATTCCTTTATATATGTTAATATTCTACATATACAGATCAGTTATTTTGTTTAAGCAATGTAAGAAAAAAATATTTCAGGTATGTGTAGAAACTTCAGATAGAAGACATCCGTGTTGTCTGGCTCATTTGTGTTCCTGCATTTTAATGCTAGCGGAATAAGGTCGATAGCTAAAGCTGAGCTTTTTTTCCCCTCTGCACTAATATTTCTGAAAGGTCCGTGGTGGGACTGCTGAAGGCTCATTACAGCTATAAACAGTTCTCAGCATACTTGGGGGCTTGCGTTGCCGTCCTCTAACAGCCATTATTCCTTCCCTACATCGAGACTAAATGGTGATTCCTGTATCTGTTTGCCTCTGAAACTTCTGGCAATTAGACAAATTTGCATATAACTCTTTTTGGTAAAGCAGAAACTTGTGCATGTATAATAATGCGTACTTAGTGCTTAGTTTGCATACATCACGGTGGCATATCTGTTGTTGGAAGCTGCTAGAGCTCATGAAAAAATCCAGCGGATACCAATTATATTTCTGCCTGTTGAATATGTATGACCTGCAGGGTTGCCCTCTTTCATAGCTTTTCACTTTTCTGTATTTCCGTGCTTTAATAGTATCCACACATTTGACCTTTGCATCCTGTGTCGTGGCTTTACCAAAATTTTGTGCAGAAATCGTTCCGTGTTCTTTGCTATGATGAAAACCTGTAGAGATCACTCCTTTTAAAAAAATATTATTTAGAAAAACAGCATAATTTGCTGTTGTTGAAAGTTGGTTTTACTAGACAAGGGCCTTAACTCTGGAGTTTGACAGTAAGCTGAAACTGAGAAGTATACCTGAACAAGCAAAACTGAAGGCTAAGAGATTGTAAGTGCCTGCTGAAGGCCCCGTTTCCTCCTTTTGTTTCTCTTTCCTTTCAAAGGAAGCTAGCCTGGTTTCTGGGTTACGGAAATTTTTACACGGATTGGTAGATTGTTTTACCAGAAGGGCTTTGTGTAGTGGGGATGGGGTGAGGGGGTTGTTCTGGCCGCGTAGGCCCTCTCGCCCGGAGTGGTTTCCACAGCTCAGGCCTTCCTGAGGCCCAGCATCGAATGCCCCCGTAGTTAACTCCCAGCTTCTGCTTGTGTGTGTTTCTTCTGCCCCACTGTCACATGAAGAACCCCCCTTTGGCTGACTACCTGCTGTTGGGGTTGTATTTTCTTTTTAATCTATTTCTGTAGGCCCTCCCTTCCTGCTACAGTAGCCCTGCTTCTCCACGCTCATCTTTTGCCTTTTGCTCCTAAATGCAAGGTTTTGTATGGTTTTTTTGTTTTTACAGTGATCATTTATGAGTCTCTGACTTAATGAATGTTACCGAAGCTGCTGTGTGACACTTCATTATTGACATGTTTCTTTCTCAGTCGTTCTTCAAACTCCACTTGAGGATGATGCAAGCTGCTGGCATTGTCCCGTGCGGCATTTTGGTTGAGAGCTCCCACTGTGAGCAAACCTAGGTGGTGCTTTTCTTTGAAATCGCAGGTGGAGATGTCTCGCTGGATAGAGCGTAGTTGGTTTAACCTTGTGCATTTCTTTGTTTATCATTCTGACTTTCTTGATGCAATATTTGAAAGCCCTCATGAAATAAATGCGTTGCATCAGAACTGTTACATTTTGATTACATTTATGTTTAAAATTGCACTCATTTTTTTTCAAGGTATTCTCTATAAACTGGTACTGGTTTATGGTAGCTTGATTCAATCAAACTTTGAAGCAGCTGTTCCCTCCCTGGGTATTATTCCAGGACCCAGGAATAGATTGAGAGGTTTGTTGTTCAGGTCTGCCTTTTTGGTTATTGTTGTGGCTTTATCTTCTGCAATTCACTGGTATTCTGAGGCTTCAGTTCTTGCATAGTCATTCAGGAAATAACTGGACAGACTCAGAAATCATTTGAGTCATCTCTGTTGGAAACTCTGAACTGTACGATCTTAGGAGAGCTGTTGGACATTAGTCATCGCTTAACATTGTCCTTCATTGAAAACATATTTTTGTGTTGTATGAGAAGAATCCCTCTTCTACCTATGACATAGGTAACCTGTCTTCAGGCTTAGCTGCTTTTCCTAGCGCCAATTATTTATAGAAACTAAAACAAGTCTGTAGAACTGAACCTTAGTTACACCTTAATTTAACGAACTGGGTAACTTGACATCATTTTCTGGTTTTGAGTTCCTCAGTGCTAGCAAGTGTTCAAAAGCACTCAGTAGCTTCTTCACGTTCGTCAGGCACTGCTTGGAGTTTAGTAATACAGCTGAGTAATTTTAGCCAAGTTCCTCTGGAATTTGACCAGGGAAATGCAGAGGAAGCAAATAAAGGTACGTGGGACTATACCTGTGTGAGTAATACCAATGTAACTAATGAAAGCTGCCGTGAAATCTTGCACTCCACTGTCACAAAGTGTGTTATTTGAAGACAAAGGTTGGGAAATCTCAGGCATAATTAAGGATGGATTATCTTGGCTGCACATCCTTTTTCTATAAACCTTGAGTCAGAAACAGAAGATGTAGCTTTGCCAGGTGCAGCGCATCTTCACCTTCTTGTCCCAGGTGGTGAGGGCTGACTGCTCTGCATGTTCCTCTCTGTCCCTCGTAGCTGCTCTGGAACTCACTCCTCTGTACTCAGCAGTTGAAAAAACCTCAAAGGTAGCCAGGTTCCTATTAGTTGCATGAAAATTTGTGACTGAGTAAAGGAGGGAGATCCAAGTTAGTGTGCGTGCGTCTGGGGAAGTGGCTGCTGCAGTCGCTCAAGCCTTTGCCTGGGACCAGTCACTGCCCGATCCCCTTGCTCAGCTGTTGGGAGAGAGGAGTCAGCACCAGGGGTGGCGAGGGAAGCTTAAAAGATACCACGCTGGGGAAGTCATGATGGGCGGTGGTAGTTCGGGGCAGGAAATCCTCGAGTGTTGCACCCGAATTCCTTGAACTTGCACACGCTCCATTGTGGAAGAAACCTAAGGGCTGATTTTCTTCCTTCAACTCTGATAAAACTCAGATAGGCAAAACAATATTTCTTTTAAAGTAGCGTGTAGTGGAGAACATAGCGGAGAAAGGTATTTTGGCTCTTCGTTGTTGTATTCTTTCACAGCTGTTTTTTAGTGTGTTTAACGTTTTCACGAGGCCCGAGGACAGTTCTTAGGCTTTCTGTGTGTTAACATTATTGGATTAATAATAATTTTTGTTTGGACTTAAGCACTGCAAAACATAAGAATCATTAAGTTCATTCACTTGAGGTTGTGTATGTTGACAAATACGATTAGCTGGTCAGCCTGTCACTGCTTTTTCAGCCTTGATCTAAACAAAAATTGGAGGGCAGAGTAATAAACCATGGATTATATATTTTATATTTGTGGTGGTTTAAAATAAAAATACAAAATACAGAGATGGTTTGCATTGCTATCAAGTTTCATTTATTTTTGAGGAAGTGATGTTGCTTCCCTCCCCATCCTGCCTATTGAGAAAACTGCTCAGGGGTCTTTTTATGAGTAAAACTAATTTTGCATTAGTCAGGAGAAGTAAAGGTCAGCTTGAGATGCAGTCAGAGCTCAGTGTTTTGTCTGAAGCTAGCTAATTTGGACAAAAGCTGAAGTGAAGTTTTCATTCAAGACTGAGTTGATACCTGTGCAACTGAAACGCAGTAAAACGTTGGGTGAAATAAAACCTCAAAAACTCAGATGATGTTTAAGAGATGATGTGTCCCCCCCAGCCCCTGGTGCACCCCCAGCTTGGTCTCTGGCAGAGCTGCACGCGGAGCAGAAGGGTCCTCGGCTCTGTGCAAGCACTGCTCTGCAGCAACTGAAGCATCCCTCTCTTACCGACGCTGTTTTCATCAAAAATCCAAAGCATTAGTTAAGCTCCCGTGAAGAAAATTAACTCAGTTCCACCCAAAACAAGGACCCAAGGCTTCATATAAAAGTAAGCTTCACATGGTTACATGTAAATATTAAATGAGTGATCTGGCTACTAGGTTGTAGATGGGACAATGTTCGCTTCCCGTTGTGACTTAAAATGGAGAAGGGGAATTCAGTGTTGATGGGGGAGACAATGCTTAAGCCCTTTGCCCTGGTGGAACTGCCGCCAAGATGCTGCCTCCTTGGTTTGCCTTGCAGGCTGCGTGGCAGCTAAGGGGGGGTCTTTGTGGAAGCTGAATTATGGTGTAGGAATTTCTAGCTTGCTTCTGTTAGATCATCCCTGAACTGAAGAATTGCTTGCAAATACAGACATCTGAAGCCCATTTTTTTACAAAAGAAGAAAGGCAATTTAAAATACTTGGAAAACAAATGTTTATCAGTCCAGTAGTTGAAATGTGCTATTAATGGTATGCAAGAAATATATATATATATATATATATTATACAAAACAGCTGTCACCATGAAAGAGAATGAAAGCTACAGCCCCTCCTGATCTGCTTGCTGACTGTTCTCTCCTTGAAAAGTCCTGAGAGAACCGGAATGTTTTGCATCTTTTCATGAAGGTCAGCATTGTGCACTTTTTGCAGAATCAACCAATTTCAGTGTTAGGCATCCCCTGCTGAAAAGCCCCGCCAGAGTATAATACAAAAAAGGAAAATGTTTTCCTAAGAAGCTGACTTCAAAAATTAATTTCAGTGCAACCAATCCCCACGCCTCCACTCCTCTACACCCCCAACAAATAACTCAGTGAAGCCTTGGAAATCAGCCGCCGTATCGCAAAGATCAGAGATTGTGTGAGCAAATGGATGGGTCCTTTTATGGCCAGTATAACACCACGACTTTTACAAGAGCTGCATTAGAATGTGGAAAAGAGACATGAAAACAAAATGCGTAAATGAGGTTTTGGCCATGAGAGCATCAGCCACGAGGATGGCAAAGAGCAAGGGAACAAAGAACAATATTCAATGTAATGACCTTGGTAAGAGTGCCGGCTGTGAAGGTGTGGCTTAATGTTTACTGCTGTTATGAATATACTTTAGTGCTTGTTACACAAGCAAATGCAGTATCTTCGAGAAAACCAGAACAAGAATCTAAGAAAAAAAAAAAATAAGAAAAGAAAACAGCAATAGAAGGCTGCCTACAAACAACAAAAGGAAGAGAAATCCAACGTGGAACTAATAATTAAAGGCACTAATTGGGGGCAGCAAGCCCAACCATTAATAAGCCAACATCAACAAAGTAATCAGCAGATTAAAGTCCAAATAATGAAAACATGAGGACTGCAATACTAATTTAAAGATTTGAATGAAGCAGAGGAGAAATTGCTATTGTCTCTGAAGATTCATCCTAAGTATGTGTCCTCAAAAATCAAATTGAATTTTAAAATAATTTTACTTGCTTGCCTAAAAGAAAAAAAAAAGTTCATCTACGTATTTTGTGGTTAAGTTTTGCTGAATAATAGTAGGTTGGTTATATTCTACCCACAAAGCTTTAACATCAAAACGTAACCGTTCTAGTCAGGAGGAGATATAATACCACAAGTAATTACTCTAAATATTAGTAGGTGATGTGGTTGCTCTGCCAGAACAGTAGTAAAATAAGAAGGAATAATATCTTTTTGGTGGTTCGCAGTCAGATTTTCACTAATAAGTGTTTCCCAGTAGAAAAGGTATTTCCATCATAGTGTGATCTGAAAAAGCCTGAAAGAGAATTACGGCAAATAATGAATATTATTAGTCTTGAAAAGAACTTGAAAATCTGATCTTTGTGAAAGGACAGATTTGCCATATTTTAATGCTAATTTCAGTTAAAATTACTGCTTTATAACATGGAAAGACTAGGAGAAATGCAATGGCACATTTATGAGTGTTCTACTAATTTATCTGTTGATTTAAAAAAAAAAAGTTTTTTTTTTTTTTTGAAGCCGCAAAACAGGTTGTCTTGTTCAAGTATTAAAAATTACAAATTTTCTGATTTAAGGTAATTTTTTTTAGTTTAACTGACACTGCAGTGTCACTTTTCTAGCCTTTTTTCTCTCTTTTTTTGTCCCGAACATTTTTATTTGACCATAATTTTTCTTTCCATTTATCACCTTGTACCAGCTTAGTCATTTACCGTCCTAATTGTTTATGCCACTATTCCCACAGCAACAGGCTTAGGAAATAAAAATCAACTCCAAATGTAGTCTGGGAAAGAAGTCCCAGTTCATTTTAAGTATTTAAGTCACAATATTTGGATATAGGCTAGAATGTGAATTAGAAAATTGCTAAAATAGCTGCTTTTTTTTTAAAGGCTAGATGCATGAGGGCAGCTATTGCTCTCTCTTTAAAAAATAATATGTTTAAAATACCTTAGATAGCTTTCTGTTCCTAGCTCTTCAGTTAGGGAAGTTGCACGTCTGTCAAAAGTTCAGTATGGTACAAAGATGAAGATCCTGTGACTTCAGGATCCTGACAGTCACCGATCTGGTAAAGAAGGAAGCAGTGCGATGAAACCCCTGCTACAGCTTGTACAGCTCTGATTTCCAACCTTTCAGTTCTCTGGGGAGTCTGGAGACTGCCCCGGCAGGGACCTGGGGGTGGTTCTGGTCCCTTCTTGTACCTGCGCTGCTGGAGTCCTCGTCCCACTGCAGTGGGGACGCTTCTGAGCCGCTCAGCCACTTCTCCGATCAGTTTACCTTCCTCCAGCTCCATGCTGCAGGCACGTGTGGTGACAACCAGCCGCAGTCAGATGCTCCAGCGCCTGCTGGGTCTCACCTACAGCACAGCAGCCCTGCGGAGCAGTCATTAGAGCAAAGGCTTGTTGTCAAAGGGTAGCTGGCAACCGAAGAGACTGGTACGTATTCAGAAGGAGTACCAAGTTAGCTTAAGCTTTGAAAGCACACTTCACTTGTACTTAATACGTTATCTTCCTGATTTCTGCTGCTAGCCAAATGAGCTGCTGAAGTGCAGCAAGTCCTGTGACACAACTTAAGTCAGAGCTGCAGCGTACCCTCAAGTCTGTTTTCAAGGCTGTTTTCTTGGTACTCTGTTAGCACCAGAACGCCAGGGGAATAATTTCAGGTGAGTTAAATAATAATAATAATAATAATAAAAGATAAAATCACTTGAGTTCAAAATCAATTTTCTCAGGAAGTTCAGTGCGTTAGTTTAGTATCATCTGATGATCTTATCTTCAGTAATCTTCTGTTTTCCAAAATGCCCTTTTCACATCCTAACCTGCTTGTGTTTGGAATTGACAGCCAGAAGTTACAGGACATTATATACCTCTGGCAAAAGACTGCACGCTGTAATAATGCTGGGAATCTCAGTACACAGAGGTTGCCTCTACTGCATCATTTCTAAGTGTTAAAATTTTAATGACTGTGTTGTTTTTGAAAAAGCAATATAATATATTCAATTATTTGAAGTTTAGGTGTGATTATAAATGTACTAATATAAATTCAGGCTCTTAGAAACTTTTTTTCAGCCTATTATAGTGTGTTTTCAAAAATGTGGTACAGCAAGTATTTGTACTTCAGTCTTTTTTCAAGAGCAAAGCATCTTAATCCTTTTTTAATTTTGAGATAGTGTTTGATTTTGCAATAGGTGATTTCAGTTGTATTTAATTGATTTCTAAGATGATATTTCATCATTACAGCATCAAAAAATAGAGCAAAATACATGTATAAGGACATTTGAATGGTATTTTAGTAGAGAGGTGTGTGAAAAGAAAACTTAGAATTTTACAGTCTGTGTTTGCATTATTCACTTCCTGGGTTTTGATCTGTGGACCAATTACATTGGCAAATACTTTTTCCACCCATTCCATTGCAGTTCTTCAAAACATTGACAAGTCATCTAACCTTTACTGTGTAATATCACTAAGAAGTAGCAGACTTTTAAAATACTTTTTCTAGAGTTTTGACACTTGTACTTTTGTTTAATTCCATTAGATGTTCTTTGAGATGAAGCAGAAGTGCTGTTTCAGAAGATCTGTTGCTAAATGCAAGTTCTTAAGTTCACAGGAGAGAGTTTCCTGGGCAATAATCTATTGGCGATGAAGACTAATACCAACCACTTCTGGTCATGAAAAGCCGCTACAGTTTCTACAGCAGATCACAGGAAAGGCACTGATAAAGTCTGAGAGATTTACGGGTTTTAAATGCTGTAGCTTTTGTGGCTACTTCACGTTGGTGAATATATGGACCTGCTTTTGCAGTGAGCTTAAAAACCTGGCCAGTTTGAAACCCTTGCAGATGGAGACTGAGGTGCTGCAGTGCAACCTGCAGGCACAGGCTCCTCTCTATCTCTTCCCTTCTTCATAAGCATTGCCTTGCGCTGCTTTGGCATCACCTAACTGGCAGACATTGGCAGTTTGACAGGTTTCTGAAATCTGGAGATCCTAAACTACCTGTGGTACTGGAAAATCACTGTTATGTCAGCTTTTCATCTGTTGTGAGTAAGGAGTGGATGTTTGCACGTTAAGGTCATTGCAGAAAGATGTGAGGAATTAGTTGCTATGCATATTTTATTAATTGGTGACTATTTGCCTTTAACTTAGAACCAGGCCACATATATGTTGTATTTTTGTTCTATTCAAAGTCATGTCTCTTTAAATCTAGTGTGCGTGTTACTCTGTTTTTAAGCATGTTTTCTCATAATTACTGAATAGCCATTTAGATGAGCGGCTTGTCTGTGTCCTAGAGTAGTACTCCATCCTTTCTATTCACCTGCATGGTTTCTGGTTGTTGTTGCTTGTTTGCTTATTTATTTATTTATTTATTTGCTTTTATTGGTTGTGATATCCCACGTGAACATGCATATTGGTGTTTATTGCATCACAGCAAATTATTGTTTTTTTTTTTGTTTGTTTTTTTCTTTAAAGATGAGGAAAATCTCTTGCATACTTCTCTGTAATGTTCATACTTTCATCAAGTATCTATTTTTCTATTTTTTTTTTGGTGTGGGAGGGTATTTTTTAAGGGGCTCCAGTGCAAGCTTGATACAAATATACAAAACTTATTAAGCTATTAGGTTGTTAGTGGGTAAATCAGTGAGAACATGGAAGTGCTTAGTACTCTGATTATCAGACACTGAGGTATCTGTATTTAGAGACTTTTTCTGGTCATTGCCTCAAAACAAAAGAAAGCATCTATGCGTCCTTCACAGGTCTTCACAATAAACTAGTGCTTTTTGACAATATAAGCTGTGATTTCTACAGAGTGAAATTGTCTGTCTCCCTGCCTTTCTGTCTGTAACCCAACTCAGCTTTTTATGTCAGTAAAACTAAGTCTTGTTGATGCATCCATGCAGCTTCTCCTGCCCTTTTTCCTGGGGATCATGCCCCGGTGCTTGATGTAGTTTAAGAGTTATTAGCCTCTTCCTGTATTTATGAACAATTCTGTAGGAAGTAAATATGAAAGCTTTTCTTCATTCTTCATCTTCTGCTTTGTTTCAGTGTTTAGCTTCTTGAATTGCTAGTAACACAGCTGTTTCAACCAAAGAACACTTAATATGGAAAAGACCCACTTTGTTTGGGACTAAGTGATAAAGCATATGTTTGGTCTTTCACAACAGGACATAGCGTGGCTGATTAATGTAGTGTAGAAGGAAGCTAGAAAGTGCATTCTCTCTCTCTCTCTACTAGTTTTATATTCCCATGATTGCCTCAGTGCCCTAAATACTCCTGTGTCAGCAATTAGCAGTAGCAGCGTTTCATTAATCCGTCCGATTTCTGATGCGGCACATTCTAAGAGCAAGAGATAATAGAGAATCATTGGTTTAAACCTCGGGATTAGCCTCTGATGCATCGGGCTGCGGCGTGTCGTTAGCAGGAGTGGCGGTGGAATTGCCAACCAAAGCAGCTACGTGGCACGTGGCCGATGCTCTGAATTGAGGGATGATTTTGCTGTCCCCTACCTTAAGCAACAACACCTATACAGGTAAATAGGTATTGCAGTTCACATAAATTCTAGTACTAGCTGTGTTTTTTTGATAGTATTTAAATTTCTGTGCTTTGTGAATCACTTGATACCCTGTATTCCCTCCTTCACCAAGTTAACATAAACCCAGCCCTACAAAGTAGTTTTACAAAATGTCTATGTATACCAACAGACTGAACTTGCCAGCATCTGAAAGTCCCTATAGGAGTTATTTCTGAACAGCTTTATATACATACATAATCAAGTGTCATAGTGCAATCATAACACATCTGATACTAGAATTTATACTGAAATCAGCTTAATTTTATTTTTCATAGTTGTGAATGCATTGTGAATGCAATAGATCATTATTAATGCAAAACAATCTCTAAGTGCCTGGTCCTTATAAAACACAGCAGCAGTACTAAAACAGACCAGATTTAATGTTCTTTGTAAGCTTTTGGAAGGATCTGTTTCATTTCTATGTGGAAGTACTAGCTTGTAAGAATGAGAGCTCTTCAAAATTCTAGCAGTTGATTTAATTTGTAACTTACACAGTATATTAAACTTGAAGATTATTGTGCCCTTACCCAGATGAAAGAGGATTTATAGGTGCATTCTCCTTTTGATTGACTGACATTTGCCAAAGAGCAGTGCAAGTGCACTAGGTGATCAGCCCTGCTCTCCCGTCTGGCTCATGTGCAGGGATAGGAAAGGTAGAGGTAGATCGTGTTGGACTAAAGGGCAGACAGCAACTTGTCTGCAGTGGAACTGCAACCAGACATAAATTATCTCTACCTGACATGGACTGGGAGTATGAGGTCCACACTGAAGAAATCTGAGCCCCGCAGGAGGGCTGTGTTGCAGGGAGTTTAGGAGAGGTGACCTGCTGCATCCCGAGCCGCGGGTCAGTCACTGGCCTGGCCCTCAGGCCCGCCAGCCGCTTCAGGTCTTTGGCCACCGCCGCCAGTTACCTGGTTGCCCAACTCCCCTTGGCCTCATCTGGCAGACACTTGGTAGAGCCTCCGAAGTTGCTGCTAATGAAAACTACCCTTTGCAGCCCTGCTTGCCGTCCCTGTAGGCCGCAGTGAGGGCCATGAGGGAGTGGGCTCTGCCCCGTCTCACTGAGGCCTTTCCTGAACCTGGCCGCGGGCTGGCCACACACTCCCTAGCGCGGGCACTGATGATGGCTCTGCCTCTCGGACAGCAAGGAGCTGAGAGCTTCCTACTAATTCTCAAACAAGACAACGTGGCCTCTGGGTCTGGCATGACCCATAAATTGGGGTGCCGGAATGCACTCCTGCCTGGCCTCTGGGAGGCTTATGGTGACTTAGTTGAGGACAGTTCTATCCTGGTCCTTGCAAATCCCTGCTTGGACACAGGGGAGAGGTGGGTTGGGAGTGTAGAAGGTCTCATCTCATCCCTTTCTTATCCTGAGATACCTCAGCTGGTGTGAAGGCATAACCATCTGCACAGCTACAGAGAATTTCATCACGCCTCACTGCTTATTTCAGTGCGTTGGCTTATTACGTACCCTGCATTCTTAACTGGGAATTGGCAACAACTGCTCGAATGAACCTTTTCCTTCTAGATTCCATTACCTTTTGAGTTCGCTGACATTGACGTGATATCCTTCTGCACTTCTGAACAGTAAGATTGGATTCATTGGCACTAAATGTGCAAATATGGTTAGTGACAGACAGGTGTTGCTTTTATAAGGGGACCTGCAGATATCTCGAACCAGAATCCCGTTGGTGTGACCATGGTCCTGGTAGAAAGCCATTAACAATGTAAAACAAATGCACAAACCACAAAAATCCAAACCCTAAGCCCCTTTAAGATAAATGAGTGAGAACAGTTGGTCATCTGAGGCAAGAGTGCTCTGCGTGTTGCTCAGCAAACATATGTGTATTAATTTTGAATTATATGCTCATTGTGTAAAAATTGACCATTAATGTTAACTTCTTACAAGTAATAAAAAATGGTCAAATGTAATTTTTTCATGAAAATGTTTCAGGTCTTCTGTGCTCCTGGTATTGCATTATGCCCAGAAAATACCCCGTTAAGTGTTTACCCACTCTGTACCTGCAGCTTAGGCTGCAGCAGCATATTTACTGCACTTGCAGTAGCATGACTTAAATCTTCCTGGAAGAAAGGAGAGCTTTCAGGTAAGGAAATGCCAGTCTGCTTTGGGATTATGTAAGTGCTGTTGGTCACCAGTGTAGGTCATAAAGGGTTGGTGTGAGATGTACCTGTTGGTACGTGGGCTGCAGAGCTCTGCACAGAGTTCAAAGTCATTTCTCACTGTGGGCTGCTTTTCAGCATCACCTGCCTAATACTGGGAGAGAGAGGAAGGGATGTTTGTTTCAGTATTCACATTTGGAAGAAAAATTAATACTGTGTCTTGAACATATGAACCACAAAGCTGTAGTTTCTAGGTCGCCTTTCTAGCATTGGTCTGACATGTTTCATGAAGCTTCACCACTTTGCTTTTTCTTTTTCCCCTTTGAATAGAAGTGCATACGAAGAAATACAGTCAGTGTAAGACTGTGTGCAAATGTACAAGTTGTGATGCACAGTTTTGTGGGTTCACTATTTTTGAGTGACCTCCTGTTATTACTGTTACATATAAAGATGAAAGCATGGTAGTTTGTTTTTTCTCATTCTGCAAAAATACTGAATTACAACTTTAAATCTTTAAACTTGCTAACTCTACCTTCTAATTCATTTTTCCTCTTGTAATTTGCTTCTGTAATACTGACTCTTAACAGGCTAATTGCATTGCTTAGCAGTGACCTCCTGTCAACAGGTAGACTGTAAGAGAGGCAGATTAAGAAAGAATAAAAGAGTCAGACCTTCTGGGCAAGGAAAGCTAGCTTGCTCTTCTCTCTACTGAGTTGGCCTTGGGGAATAAAAGTAACATGAAAAATATATATATATATTTTTTTTAAGAAAGAAAAAAAATAGAATGGAAAACCAGATTAAAAAGTAAATTAAATTTTAAAAAAAGGCAAAAATTCCTTATTTTGCCATTTATCTACTTAATGCATAGTTTTCGTTTAAGATAATTGATCTTAGATAATATAAAAAAGGCTTACTATAGCTGAAGTTGATAATGATGGCAACCTTAATTTGAGTAGCTACGATCTCATTCTAACCCTTGACTTTCTGTTGGTTGACTTTCTGTTGGTATCTGTGCATTTCTTAAATACCCAAATGGCATCCTGAAAGCGAAGTCCTGCAGGAGTTAGGTAAGTCCAAATTTAAAACCATGCCTTATAATGTGAAGTTATCAGGGAATAATAAAAGAATGCTTGCTGACATACAGACTATCAAATGAACAAAACCTTAAAGCTCAGGATTTGATGATACAACTCATTTCTTCTGCCATCTCAAAGAAAAACAAAAATTGCCAAATGAACTGGGCAATATGTTTAAGAAAAACTCTTGCTTTTCTTTTTGCTTTTAAAAGTTTTTATTTCCCTTAATTGTATGCCATTTCTCATGGTTCATGTTTAATCAGATTTTGAAATACTAGAAATTGGAACTCTTTTCTGTTGCAGGTTTCCCTCACCTTCTGATTTGAATAGCCATAAAATAGGAAATAAAATTAAGGAAATGAAACAAACAAACAAAAAAAAAATAGGATGAAGGTAATTATTTTGGTCAGGTCATGAATTCTTAAAGAAGAAATGGAGAAGCAAACTTGTATAAACAAATGCTGTGCTTGAGTGTTTTATACTCAGGTTGTAGCTTAAATGAAAGCTGTACTTTCAGGAAGTAAGTAACAATTCAGAAGGTTTTGTGGTCAGCAGGACCTTGATATAGCAAAAAGTCCTCTTGATGTGCGGTGTTTTCATACAGCATTATGGTTGTTTTAATCAGTTAGGCTTTTCTGTCTGGAAATATTAATTCACTGTACTCAGCTGCTTGTCTTCTAAGTGATTCGGTTCTGTTGGAATTGTGTGGTGTGTGTGCTTTCACATATTTGAGGCAGGTTTTTGGAACTCATTTTAGAGGTTGTTTTTACTTGCACTTTTGTACCATTAATACCTATATCACTACTTGAGAATATTAGAAACCTTCACCAAATACAATTATTTATACATTAGAATATGTTTTGATTATGGTTTACAGTTGCAACATGTGGTATTTGGTTTGCTTTTGCAATATTTCCATATGACAAGAGATGTTTTAAACAATTAATTCTGCGGTTTTAGTTGTGCGTAAATAACACAGTAAAGTAATTACTTTCAGGAAGCAGAAAATGCAAAATACACTAGATTTTAAAATATTTACATGTCCATCTGTTTTCATAAACTTGGTCATTACTTCCAACTGATAAAAGAACCAAAAACAAAGCGATGTTTAAAGTTTTCTATCTCCTGCCAATTCAAGAAATTAAAAAAAAAATCTTCAATTATTTTCTTCCCGATCTGATAATTGTCCATAATTTCAGTTCACCCCTTGTGTTCCTCTCTACTCCAGACTATCCTGTACTTCATTTTTTCCCCATTTAGCTTATTTTTTGTATTACATCTGCTTCTTCTCCTCAAGTACTTTCTACATTTATTCTGTACTTTAAAAAAATCTTTGTCTTAGCTAAATGATCTTTATTATCACATTCAAAGCATCTGTAACGTGGTGGTCATTTTTTGTTTGTTTTGTTTTTTTGAGTTTTGTCCTTTTGATCTCTACATTGGCTCTTTGCTGGGTTACAAACTGGCTGGATGGCTGGACCCAGAGAGTGGTGGTGAACAGAGTGAAATCCAGCTGGCGACCAGTCAACAGTGGTGCTCCCCAGGGGTCAGTGTCGGGGCCCATCCTCATTAATATCTTTATTGATGATTTGGATGAGGGAATTGAGTGCACCCTCAGTGACTTTGCAGATGACACCAAGCTGGGGGGGGGAGGTGTCGATCTGCCAGAGGGTAGGAAGGCCCTGCAGAGGGACCTGGACAGGATGGGTCGATGGGCAGAGGGCAATGGGATGAAGTTCAACATAGCTAAGTGCTGGGTCCTGCACTTTGGCCACAACAACCCCACACAGCGCTACAGGCTTGGGGCAGAGTGGCTGGAAAGCTGTGCAGAGGAAAAGGATCTGGGGGTGCTGATTGATGCTCGCCTGAACACGAGCCAGCAGTGTGCCCAGGTGGGCAAGAAGGCCAACGGCATCCTGCCTTGTGTCAGGAATGGTGCAGCCAGCAGGGCCAGGGAGGTGATCGTCCCCCTGTGCTCTGCTCTGGTGAGGCCACACCTCGAGTACTGTGTTCAGCTTTGGGCCCCTCACTACAAGAAGGACACTGAGGCCCTGGAGTGTGCCCAGAGAAGGGCTACGGAGCTGGTGAAGGGCCTGGAACACAAGTCCTGTGAGAAGCGGCTGAGGGAACTGGGGTTGTTTAGTCTGGAGAAGAGGAGGCTCAGGGGAGACCTTACTGCTCTCTGCAGCTACCTGAAAGCAAGGTGTGGGGAGTTGGGGGTCAGCCTCTTCTCACAGATAACCAGTGATGGGACTAGAGGGAATGGCCTCAAGTTGCACCAGGGGAGGTTCAGGTTGGAGAGATTTCTTCTCAGAAAGAGCAGTCAGGCATTGGGACGGGTTGCCCAGGGAGGCAATGGTGTCAACCATCCCTGGGGGTGTTCAAGGAAAGGTTGGACGTGGTGCTTAGTGACATGGTTTAGTGGGTGACATTGGTAGTACGGCAATGGTTGGACCAGATGGTCTTTGAGGTCTTTTCCAACCTTAATGATCCTGTGATTCGCTACCGAGTGACCTTTTCATTATCTAAGACCTTAAGCAACTTATGTGAGCTGCTGGGTAAAAGCAACACCATAGTTTATTCAAATTGAAAATGGGTATGGTTGGATTTCCAGTTCTGTACCTATTAAGGCATTGCTTTGTGCACTGGCTGGCTATAATTCTCCTGGCTGAACCCTGAGCTGAAGCCTGGGAGAGGAGGGTAGACAGTCTTGGAGAACAGGTGACTAGTTAGAACGTTAAAAATAAACGAATAAAAAATTACAAAGCACTCAATAAAAAGGCAGCAGAATATTTTTATGATCGCCGTCTGCATACAGTGGAACAGCTATCAGGACTGTTTTCCACTGGGCCAAATAAAAAAGCTGCATTTCCTGATTTTCACTTATTTGTGAACCTTTCTCGGCTTCACTTAAGGCAGCTGGGGAGGGGGCTGCGGGGTCTGCTTCTCACTTATCGCTCTCTCGCTGCCTTGGAAATGAGCCTTTCTTTCTGCCGCTGTTGCATTTAGGAGGAACAACTGAGCAATTTGCTGTTTTCTTGTATCTTCTGGGGCTTTCTTTTTCTTTCAGATTAAATTATATTAGTATCATATGATCCTTGCAGATTCATCTTACCTGAGCTGAGCTGGTCACAGTGATGATCGTATTATGAAGATAGATATATAGTTATGATGGGATGTGGGTGAAGCTGAATTACTTTTAAATTCAGGATGCTATTTCTGCACCTGGGAATAATCCACTAAATAAGAAACAATTTTATTACATGTGTTCAGTAGAACTCTATCTATAAAGCAATCAGGCTTAAAAAGAAACAAAAGTGTTCCATAAAGAAGCTCCATCGTAGTAGAGAAAATGGAGATTAGTTCTGCTGTACGAGAAATTTCATGTCGTAAGTCATCCAGTCTGCTTATTTCCTTTTTTTTTTTTTTTTTCCTTCATTTGTGCTCCCCCTCTCCCCTCCTCAATTTTCCTCCCCTCTTCCCCATGTTTTGCTGGCAGAGGGCAAATGACAAACCTGGCTGTATTTCTGCGTTCAGTCTTTCTGTGGAAGTCATTAATGAGAGCATTCGGGAATTCCCAAAAAGTCATCTGCTCTGCAGAAAACTCACCCCTCCCCGAGGATGTTATCGGTGGGGCTTACCAAGCTCATGTTGCCCCACCTGCTCATGCAAAAACAGAATGCCTGGACGATCTAGGAAGAGGCAGTGGGGGGCACAGGAGCAGCTGAGAGGTAAAAAAAAAAAAAGAAAACACACACACCCCATGATGGGTCAGAGCTGGGGAAGACAGGTGGGGGTCAGCAGAGAGAGAAGGTGAGTGCTGGGTCCTTGTAAACTTCCCTTTTCTGTAGTAAAGCCAACTCTCTTGCAGAGGCAGGAGTTAGTTTGTCTGGATTTTGGGGGGATAACCTCCCCCTCTGGGGCAATGATTGAAGATACACCTTAGGAGACTGCTTCAGGAGCAAGGCATTTTATAATGTGAATTAAGGTATTAAAACCGAGTGCAGAGCTGTGCTAGGTCCATATCAGATGATCCAGCGAATTTTTATTTCTTCTGTTTTCTTTGGCAGATATTTTTCTTTTTTTAATCAGAATAAAACATTTTGGTTAATCAGAAGATCCTTCTGAATGTAGGTGTGCACTGTAAAACCAGTGCGTAAATAGCTCTGTCTCTGAATTACCCTCCATTTGAGCATTCTGCACGTATCTAATACCTGTAAATAGGTTACAAATTCTTTTAGTAATGCATATGTTGACAAATTAAACTGTACAGTCTTTCCATGTTTGTACCAAACAGCAGCAGCAGGGGAATCCAGAACAGATCCTCATGCTGTGTGATGGTCTTCCACCAACAGTTTTATCTCCAATTTATATGCAGGCACTACACTGGAAGCAGTGCTCACCAGGTAGGGGAGGAGGTGAAAACATGGCCTGCCTTGGGGCAGAAACTCATAAGAAATACACAGTCAGCTTCCAATGAGTATATCGGATTCAAAGCATGTGCCTTTGCCAAGGTATAACCTATGCCAGCAACCATTTAAGATTCTGGAGGTCATTCAGAAAAAATCCTTTTGATTCTGATGCAGCTGCCCTAATGACAGCAACTGCTCTGGGTGCAGCTAGCCTGGATTCCTGCTTAAAGCACCTGCTTAAGTGGAGATGCTTTAATATGAATCCCTGGAGCTAGAGCATTCATGTCAGTGTTTTCAGCATCTCTTTGACCTATTCTTTCTGTTCTGACATTCTTGTGTTTTTGTGTATGTTTGCCCAGGCTTCGGTGACTTGTACAACGGGGAAACCTCCCGTTTTGCACGAGTAGCAGTAGGCTTTGCTGCAGCATCATCTCCAGTCCTAATTACGTTGCACGCAAAACCCCAAAGATTCCCGTGAAGGCCAGAGCTCATCCTTGTCACGTAGATGTAGAGTTCAGGTCTCCGATGCTTTAAACAGTGATCTACCAGTGGTGCCACTGGGCTTGATGGTAGTCTGACTGCGGAGTTCAGTAAAAACAAAGGTAGGTCTAGGATACTTTGGAAGATAAAAGTTGTGAAACATTGCATCACTGATTTTTACACAGGCAGTCTGTAGAAGTTGTATGAAACCATTTCTAAAGTTCTAAACTGGATCTAAGTCTAAGTCTGTTTTGGAGGTTTTAAACTGAAGTACGAATTCCCTTCCCCTACTCCTGTTCATCCCCCTGTTTTTCCAAGATCTATTTTCTGGTCTGTTTATAAAGCAAAGCTTTGCAGGTCGAAGTCTGATCAATTATGCATATTAAGTGGATTGAAACCAGGAGGGAAAAAAAGAAAAAAAAAAAAAAAGAAACCAAATGGCAAAATGCAGTTGTTTCAGCTGGCTACATGCTAAATTAGTGATAACGCTTTCTATTTAATATATTCAGTGCATGACCCCAGTGTGGTCCATACTTCTGTAAAGGGTTGTGAATTTTAGGGTTTCTGGGTAAAGCACAGTCAGAGCTATACTTTGTGTCTGCAGATGGCTGAGAGATGACTTCTTCCCAGATTTGTGCTACCATTGTAAACATCCCAGGATATTTAATATGAATAATGTGCTGTCATTTATTAGAGAAATCTTAGCAAATGTAAACATAACTCTTTAAAATCCCCGTGTATAAGAAAGATTTAATGAAATAAAGTCTAAATCTCTGTTTTCTGATGAAATAGGATGTAATCCTCTCAGTGAATTTTCATGCCGTAAAAGCAGAATGGCCATTCTGAACTGGACACTCGTACAGACCCGTCTGTTTTACCTTTACCTCCAACAGCCAGTATCAAATATAAAAGTAAAAATACATTTAAAAAAATGGAACTAGGATAAACTGGGATTTACCTAACATGTTCACGTTGGTGTCGTTTGTAGAAGTAGATGTCCTGTGGGCTTTTAATCAACATTGTTCTCTTGCTCATCTCAGAGAGCAATGGCAAGCATGCAGCCAGTTAGTTTACCTCCTGCTTGTCATCTCTTTCCCTATTATGAAACAAGAGAGATGAACCACCGTGCAGGAGCTTTAGCACGTTTCTGTGTCTCTCTATTCTCATTTCTTAACTATTTTGATTGACTTCCTTCTGTTATTCCAGTCCTTTCTTAGTGACAGTAATGACAGTGCTGCTTCCCACCATTTTACTTTTCCATTAAGACTTCCCTTTATGTTCTAGCCCATATTTCTATTTCATGGTCGTTTGGGCCAACCACTTCCAGTCATTCTCTTATCTCTCATCGCCACTTTGAGTGAAAAATGGGGCAAAGCCATACACGGAAATGTGTGTCCCTGCCCATGCTGTGATCCCCCCTGAAAATGCCTATAATCATTGTTCCATCATTTGAAAATAAAATGCATGGTCTTTATTTTTGAAGGCTACAAGTCACATTGGATTTCAGTTCCTGAATTTTACATTGACAGGAGGCAGATTGCGGTGAAGACCATAAACTGACAGTTTAGGGCAAGCATGCTATTGCCTGAGGCAGTCAAGGATGCAGACCACTCCATCCTTCTGACTTAGGCCATTCATCCCTCCTGAGGTTTCTTGTCCTTTGTGATGATAGATTGAGAAAGACAAGCAGCACATGGGTAGACAAACACCTCACCCAGGCACTTGGTGCCATTTAACGGTTTCTTCCCACATTTGACATTTTCATTTCCTTTCTTCACCTCACTCATCACTAACTGTTTGGATCTTGTTTTCTCTACACAGCACTAATACAGAATGACAGAATACAAATACAAGCTCCATTACTTATTTTATATGCTGTATATTCTAGCAGAATTATATAGGAAGCCTCACCAGCTGAACCATGAAAGGGACACTTAAAGTTTAATTGACGTTGACCTTATGCAAGTATCACTCAGCATTAAGTGGTTTTTTGTTAGTTTGTTTTTGTTTTTTCATGAAGCGTAGATATCCAAGAATGTGCAGGTATTCAGTTTATTGCTCGGTAATTCTTTTCTGCTTTTACTACAGTCACAGCAACGCTATGAAAATGCACTTTGCATATAAAGGAGTCCTCCGGGTTCTCATGTTTATTATGTGTTATTACCATGGTTTGCTCAGGTGGGATCTTAGTAAAGAAGTTGGGAAATGCTGTGGAAAGCAGGTTCCTACACAGAGCAAAAGTGTGAGCGCTCCTGTGTGCTTCCAGAGAGGTCTTAGGAGATTAAAGCTCACGTTGTACAGGAAAGAGTCGTTATGTATTAGCTTTATGAATTTCTGTGGTTCTCCCTCTGGTGCTGTATTCTACACCTGTGACACGAGGAGGGCATCTCAGGTGTAGAAGACAGAAAGTTGGCCAACAGTTACATTAAGTGAGCAGAAGTGCCTTGGTGACTGCCTCAGTTCTAGCCTCTGGTAGGGGTCAAGGCGATGCTGGCTTGGTGCTCTTCCTAGCAGCGTGAGGAAGTTCTCCAACGAGCCACAGCCACCATGTGAGTCACTGGGGGAGGTGAGTTCCTCACTGACTTATTCACCAAAATCTTCACTGTCACGTTTGATACCAGCTGGCAAAACGTGCCGTTCTTTCCATCACTGTAGTGCTGGCTCCCAGCCACCCCCTGCTTCTTCCACACCTTTTCTTTTACAGAGCGACGTCCCTCATTGCTGCTACTTCTAGAATACTTCTGGCCTCTAAAATAAGGCCAGATTTAAACAGATGTAATTGTAGTAGGGATAGTAAATATAACTATGTTAGTAGTACATGTTAGGGTATGGTTTTGATTAACTGGGAAAGATTAACTAAGACCATTAACTGGGAAAGAGTTATCTAGGGGTCTTGGGTAATTCAAACCACTGTCTGTATATATTTCAGCTTGCACTTGGGTTGAGGTTTACTTTTTCACCGGTATCTCTGAGGATGTTTTCCTTCAAACAGGAAATACCGAACTCATCAGAAATCTGCAGCCGAGTGTTCTGCCCCTTGCTGTGAGAGTGGGTGTGGAGCTTGAGTCGCAGTCTGGAAAAGGAAGGTAGCTTTGTGAAATAGGAAATAGCCTCTATCTACTCAAACCCACTGGAAATAAAATACAAATGGCACTGATAAGGATGAATTAAAAGAAAATGAGTCTTTCAAGTGGTAATGCACTGTCTTTATGCAGTTCAGAGAAATTTAAATCGAGTTCCACTGGATTCCTTAGGCAGAGGTGCCCACCTGCAGGCTGCGGACGAGATGTAGCCTGCTCAGTTGTAGCTGGTGTGTGTGGGTTTTTGTATTGCTTTACAATGTTGAAAATACGGGGCTTGTCCCAGATGAAAGTTCATCAATCGTGGATTTTGATTGTTGAAGGACTTAGCTATACATGTTCATTTACTCAGGCATTGTGAAGAGCTTTAATGACATTGCTCTTTAGTAGCAGGACAGAAATTTGAGCATGTATTGCCTTCTGTTGTAGCCTTCTGACTGTAACGTGGGCATGTCTTGAGAAATAACGCGTCTCCACTGTCTCCAGGTCTTCCTTTTTCAGGGGTCTGTATTTATGCCATTCAATCCTCTTGTGCACTGAGCTGCTATGAGAGAGAGATCATGAAGGCAGAGAAAAGTTCAGGCACTGTATAGATATTGCAAGTGTGTGCATCTTTCATTTATCTCTAATCCACTATTCTTGAAAATATGAAATTTCTCATATTGTCTGTTATTGCATTGAGAGATTCATTATACTGGGTTATGAAGCTCTGCTGATCACTGTAATTGCTTTGGTTCTCCAACTTTATTTTATGGATATAAGCTGTGTGAAACATTGCATTTTCCCAGATACGGCTATTGCATGTTTAGTATTAATACAGAAAAGCTGTTCACTGAAAAGTAAAAGAAAGGAGGACTACCATTGTGAGCATTTGCAGATACTTCACTGTGAGTTTAAAAAAGGATAAGATGTTGGATTTGGATTTGTTCAAGGGGGAAAAAGAAGGTTAATTTTTTATAATGGTCTATAATGTGTCTCATAATTTTTCCAATTTCTCTACTAATTAACTTCAATACATTATTTAGAACATAAAAGATATTAATTTCAGGGACTGATCTCTCGAGATAGGCCAGCTTTCCTTTCTAATAAACCATTTAAAATACAGGGTGCGTAGCAAGTCTTTTGCAGATAATATTTCTGATTGCATTAAGATAATTACTTATTTCAGGTCGCATTTTTCCAGACAGTTGTACTCTGAGGAGGTGTGCTTGACAGAGTATAGATTTCATATCTGATGATGTAGCACCAGATTCCCATATGGAAAATCCAGACTTCTTCTGGTAAATTACAAGGTTTACTTTCTAGCATTTATGCAGTAAAATGCTGCATGCCAGAAATGCATGAGACCTTCTCTGTGTTGAATGCTTTATTTTTTTAATGTACCCTCCCCACGCTTTTCTTCTTCACTTCATTAGAAACATCAATTAAAAACAGATTTTTTTTTGTCTTCTGGGTGGCATTGCTCTGCTTTGCAGCATGTTTGCTTTTAAATGCATGTGGAAACGGGGGCAATATGTTATATTTGCTTCATCATAGATGCTCCAATCAGGCACGCATACTTCTCTGTATGTGATGCACGTATGCTTTGCTTTCTGCTTAACTTTCAGAATTCAGAAATTTACAGAAGTTACTCTGTTAGATGATTAATATCTGGGTAAGAAAGCAAAACTAGTCTGCAGGCAAAAAAGAGAGGTTTTGAATTCTTAGGCAGGGAGGAAGAATTGGTGATACTTCATACTCCATATCCAAAAATGTGTTAAGAGTTTGCTTGCCCTTCTGCGTCTCGTTTCGGGAGCAGATAGTTGTCCTCCCTGAGTATGCTTGACTGATGACTGGCACTTGGGTATTCAGTGGACCTCTGTGCTTTGTGAAATGTATGTATTCCCACATGATTGCATAGGTCAACACAGAACTGGCCAACACTTTGTGAAATGGCTAAATAAATGGAATTCTGACCCTGCTTCTAGTTAAAATGGTCTCTCTGTTTGCTACACTGAAATGTCAGCGAGGTGTCAAACGCTTCTTCCCTCGGGTGGGTGGAATCCAGCTCCCAGTTCCCTCGCTCAAAAGTAACTCACGAGTAAGGACTAATAACTTGGCTTCTCTTATCCCCTAGCATTTTGCTGAAGTTAAGAGTGAGGCAGCGTGGGCTGGTGTAAGCAACAGAGACCGGTCTTGCCTGAGAAGAGGATGGAGGTTACCTGTTTGCTGGTTCTGTGGCAGCCCTGACTGCCGCAGGGCTTTTTTACAGAAATCGCACAGCAGCTGTGGATGGTCAGCAAGTGGTAGCCCGACCACCTCCCAGGTCTGCAGCTTTTTCACTGCGGTATTTTCAAAGTCTTTTTCATTCTGTGCCAGATCACAAGGCTGCTCTGCTAGAGTATGCTTGCTAACCGATTTTTAACCAACATGAGATTACTTTAAATAATTTCTAGAATGGCTACTTAATCACTAGTGATAAAAAAAAAAATGGTATTTCTGCAAGAAGTTAGAAGTTTGTTGCCATCTGTGTCTTCCGTAACACAGAAAATGTTAGGCATCATATGCTCTATTTCCCATTTAAATTGCAATTGCAAAGTGGTATTTTTCCTCCTATGTAAGAGAACTGTCATTCACACAAAGTTAAGCCAAACTCCTCTGAGTCGTCTTTGCATTGAATGCTCCTATTGTACTGGCGCTTGCTAGGAAATGGCAGGAGCCGGTGGTTTTTGGTCCTGCCACCTCTCCTCATGACGTCCACGCCTGTTCTGCTAGGAGGCTGGGAAGCTGGCGTACCATCAAGGGAATCATTACGCAGAACAGCACCTCTCTTTCTTATGCACTGCAGATAATACACAGGGATACCCTGCCCGTATTTTTTCCCCGAGTTATTATATGTGTATTAATCTTGAGGTTTTCTTGCGGTGTGCCACAGGCGATAGATAACTGGGGAGGATGGGTTAATGAAGATGCTTGTGCTGCCGATTCAAAATTCAAAGGGGATCTTTTTTGTTGCTTCTCCTCCTGTCCAATATTAGGTCATTAAGGATTTTTCCTACTTTATATCACAAGTGGTATGTGCATGTGTTGTTTTTCCCCTTCCCTTCCCTGAATAGGTTTCTATATTAAGAAGCTTAAATATTTGTTTCATTATGACCATGAAACCAGCCAGTGTACTTCAACATTATAAGCAACTTAAGCATATGCTTGGATGTGATGTAACAAATGTTTGTGGAAGGAGATTTTTGTATGAGTAATCAGTCTTGGAGCAAAATGGCAAGCAGTAAAGGTAAGAAAGGACATCTGGAGTCATGTCCTCTGGCCAGTGACCTTTGCTTTTTCGTAAGGGAAGTGGATGTACTTCTCAAATGCATCACCAGCTTCCAAGTAGGGTAGGTATTGCTCACCGCCTTTTCCTGGCAGGAGTAACGCTTACTAAGTTTTGTCATCGGTCCAGAGATAGCTTTGTTTATAAACATCAATATTTTTAGTACATGCTCAGTAATTTAAGGCACTAGTAGGACGGGAGCGAGTCTGGATGACGGTGGGCAAGAAGCTTGGCCTTAACGGAAGATCCTGAAAGGAAGGTTAATACAGCTCTCTGCAGTGCATCAGAGAGTAATCCAGCCTCTAAGGGCCATGGTTTTTTTTGAAAAGGATTAAAAATGAATGGTAGCAGGAGATGGAGGATGTTAGGACAAAGGAAGTTATTTTAAGGAGAGAACTTAGAGTTATTTGGTTTTGGTATTTTGACTTGAGACATCAGTTGTTTTTTCTCCTTACATCGTTTACCATCATGTCAATTTTTGCGTTCACACCACCCTTTTTCTGTGCAGAAAGAATACACGTCATTGTTTTAGGCATGCAATAGCTTCAGTGCAGGTTCGAAGCACGTGTAATCCTCACATCTAATTGAGCTGGGTTTTGGTAGTTGCAAACTCTGGATTCTCCTCTCTCCTGGGGTTCCCTTGCGGACTTGTCTCAGTCTTTCTCCTAGCATACTGACAGCGTCATCTGCTTCCTTCTCCCTCTTCGGAGAGCTGAGTTATTGAGATATAATTAGCAAAATCTGGTGGGTGGAAGATAGAGCTATGTCAGTGCTTTGGAGGGTTGTCAGGAACCTTTCCTTGCTTTTTATTTTTTTTAAATTTATTTTTAATTTTCCTCTTTTTTTGTTTTTTCTTTAATTTCTGAAGAACACTGTAGCGTACTGTGAAGATAGCAATTGAAATATGAGCAAAAAGGTAAACTCCAGACTGGAATTAAAGTGCAGAGGAAAGCAGCGGACATATTTTTGAGATTATAGTTTAAGCACAAAAGGACTCATGCATAAATTTGCTGGCTTGGAATATCTAATTTTTGGTAGTAGCCATTGTTTCTGTTGCATCTAGAGTAGAAAGAAAAAAGTACTATGGAGACAGTAAACATGTTAGAAACAAACCAAACCAAAGAGCTTTTACTTTAAAGCCCAACATTTATTAAAAGATGGCAGTGTTGTAAATGAATAATTTAAGCGTAAAGACCAAAATGTGTTTTGCAGAAAATATTTTGTTCCTGTTTATCTCTTTTATAGTACTCCTCCGGTCATGCAATGTGGTTTTCTTTGCTGTGAGACAAAGTGCAGCATGTTTACAAATATTCCCAATCATCTTGAGAGAAAAGACCATGTGGTCCTATTGTGTCCCTCCTAGTGGCTTTTTCATCTTAGATTGCCTAAAAGTCACTGTAAGCAAAAAAAAAAAAAAAAAGAAAAATGAGGAGGCTTTTTGTTTTTTCTTTTCTTTTTTCTTTATTTTACTTTTAGTATGTATACCAAAGACTTTTTCTTGGCGAGCAGGACTTGCAGTAGAGAAATGGTATGTAATTGTTTCCCATGTTTTGGTCAGAAAATAAAACATTGGAGTTATGAGTCAAGTTTTTGTTTCTGAAACAATGTTGTATTTTTAAAACTAGTGTGGCATATGCGGAGTGGTTTGGGTTCGGACTGCATGGTGTAATTTTGGTGCTGCTGGGAAAAAGATGATGTTGCCTTTACCAGAATGTAGTCCGGAGTGCCTTAAAAATTTAATTGCTGTTAAGATCAATATGTAAAGTAGTTAGTCAATATTTCACAAAGCTTAAAGGAAGTTGGGAGTTACAAGATTTTAATGAATTATTGAATGGTACTTGAGGGGGAGAGATTTAAATAAACCAAAATTTCTTCTTTTTATTTTTATTAAAAAAATTAAAAAGAGTGCCGTGCTCTGTTAACAAAAACTTAAAGTATCCTAAGGCTGAAAGGCTGTTTGTGCAGAAGTGACTTACCAGGCATGACTTGCCCCAGAATTATCTGGAATGATCATATTATAAATGCGCAGGCTTTCAGGGCTACGTGGAAACTGCATGCCATCTCATGAATTATTCATCACAGCCCCCAGGTATAATTACTCAGAGAAGTGAAAATGAAGAAAATTATTTCCTATTAATGTTTGCTTATTCAGATAATTATTTTACTTATTTTTATTCCTTTTTTTTGATCCTAAGTTATCTCAGTCCAGCTCGCACAATGAGCGCACACTTCGCGTGCGTTTTTCCTTGTGACCTAAAAGCCATGAAATGCACGAGTCTTTTGTGTTAAAAATTCTTCAGCAAAATATATATAGATATGTTATTACAATCTTCTGTGTTGTGCTTTCACACAGCAACTTCTCAAGTGGAGGGTACAGACTTGGCATATTCTGATGTGAACGGTAATGCATCAGAGGATTTCAAAGAGGTGCCAAGGTTGAAGACAGTGAGGCTCTCCAAGCTGCCATGAATAAAATGAGTGTAGTGTGTGGAAAATAAAAGCCCTCTGAATGAAATGGAATGTCAAGTAGAGCAAAATCACGTTAAGTCTCATCCTGCTAACAGCCTTCGTATACATTTTTTTTTTTAATAATGTGAGTAGTTCTACTGAAAAAAATTAGTTGTGTTTGGTGTTCAAGACAAGGACTCAGCCCTCCAACCTCTCCAGAAACAAGAGCAAAATTAATGAGAGCTCTTCTTGTGCTCTGCAATGGCCAGCGCAGACGATGTCTTGGAGACAAGACAATTAGGGCAAGGGGTAATGGCTTTAAACTAAAAGAAGGTAAGTTTAGGTTAGATAATAAGAAGAAATTCTTTACTTTGAGGGTGGTGAGGCACTGGAACAGGTTGTCCAGAGAAGCTGTGGATGCCCCATCCCTGGAGGTGCTCAAGGCCAGGCTGGATGGGGCTTTGGGCAACCTGGTCTGGTGGGAGGTGTCCCTGCCCATGAAAGGGGGGCTGGAACCAGGTGATCTTTAGGGTCCCTTCCAACCCAACCCATTCTGTGATCCTGTGAATCCCAGCATGGCGGAGGCTGGCAGGACCCTCTGGAGGCCGCCTGCCCCAACCCCCTGCTTAGGCAGGGCCACCCAGAGCAGGGTGCTCAGGCCCATGTCTGTGTTGCTTCTCGGCTCTTGGAAAAATTTCTTCAGAAAAACAAGATTGTTATTTCCTAATATATTTTGGCGACCCTATTCCATGATTTTTATAGCATATCTGTGAATGGCAAGAGCCTTGAGTTGTCAATATATTTTTTTTCCAGTATGAGAAAGAGGTAGAACTGATTTTTAAGTCAATATTGGAATCTGTTTTTTTGCTTCTTTTGAAGCAGTTTCTTCTATTTGTAGTTTGAGCTGATCATGAAAAGTTCTCCAGTGCTACAGTTAACAGGAAAAAAAAGTCTTGTGAATAGGGGGCCGATGCATTTCTTGTGACTTCACGTGTCTTAAAGTCAGACATTTTGTGTAACCCTGGTACTCAGGCCTCTCCAGTTGCCAGTGGCAAGAGACATCTTGCAAGGTCTCCCTTCATCTCTCTTGCCTTGGCTATCTTAGCACGGGATGAACTACCTCACAGAGTGGCTGTCCCCTCGTTGTTACAGAGGGAGGGCAAACTCAGAGTAACTGCTGACTTTCAGAGAGCTGAAGATCAGTGAGTGGTTGCTTTGTTACTTTGGCAATGTATAAATACACCGGTGATCATTGCCCTGGAATCCCTCTTCAGATACAGCGCTGCTGGTTCCCGGTGTCCCCATCAGTGCCATCACTGGTTTCATTCATGTGTTGGATGCCTGTAAAGCAGAAATAAATGGTCACACTTTCCCCCTTCTTGGTCCATCCCTGACCCTGCCAGCACTGGAAACAGAAGGCAGTTGTCTTTTAGGAACTTAGGAAGGCACAAAAGTAAGTCAGGAGGGCTGCCACCGCAAGCTGTGTCACCCGAACTGGCAGCTCCCTGTGCTGCCCTGATGATAACATCATCGGGGACCTACGGCTGCGTCTGGCTCCTACATCTTTACCTCATCAATTATCAGCCGCTGTGCTGGCTTTTAGGGGCCTCGGCAGCCCCTTGCAGTGCATCTCACCCTGTCCTGTCAGCTCTCATTCATAAGGGCAGGTTGGTGCCAGCTTCCATCCTCTGACGAGTCAAGCGGCGTGTGTCACGTTGTGTGACAGTTCATCCATCTCCATTCACTCCATAAACCTCATCATCAGTAGACGGCTGTCATCAGATTTGGATCTAAAAATGTAAAGTAATAGGAGAATCACAGAATTTCCTGTTGGTGGTGAGATTCAGCGACTTCCTCTGGAAATACCTTCAAAATGTTGGATCCCATGTTGGACCCGCTACATCTGGTGAACGTGACGCTTGGGGGAGCAGACAGGCTGTTCCAGTCCAGAGTACCCATTTACTCATAACATTCAGTGCTTTATCATTTTCCGTATTTCTAGATTTTGGGAAAGGCTTGATTTTAGTGGAGTTTTTCTAACAGTGTCCCTGCTCGAACTCCTTGAAGTTGCCGCATGTGCGAGACAGCTCCTCGGTTCACTTGGTGCACTTTTTTCCTGTCAGTGTAGATGGAAGTGGGCAACCTGGCATATAGTCAGGTACTTGATACTGTATGTCAATATACAGTATTATTTTATATACATATATATTTCTTGTCAAATGTTGAGTTTTTTGCAGACAACAGGGTTTGTCACGTTGTCCCTTTTTATATGTTTTTGAGGAATTCCCAATATTAAAGACTTTGCTGTTGAGGAGAATGTTTTGTGAACAGTGACTTCATGACTTGCCCTATTCTTTCGCTAAAGCTGATACTCTGAAGGATGTTAGTAAATCCATTTCTCTTAAAAGAATGGTATCTATTTTCCTAGTACTGTTTTCTAACGTTCATTTTAATCAAATGCTTTACGTCCATTGTTGAGTTGGTGAGGTTTCCCACCAGAATTTTATAAGGAGAAAAAAACTTCTCTGTAAGACTTCAGAAGATTTGCAACTGTGTTAGGAAATAAACAAAAACTTAAATGTGCAGCTTAAAAATTAAAAATCACCAGCTTTGAAACATATACACAGATTTTGGAAAAGAAATAAAATAATTCCTCAATTATTTTCTTCCTAAAAGTTTTTATTTAGAAAAAAAAACACAGTTATTTTAAAAATGCAAGGTATGAGAACTGATTTCTTAAATGTTTCTAAACTTTAATGAAATGTGAAGGTTCATCCTTAGGCATTAAAATCTTATTGTGCCTTGGTCTGGTATCTCTCATTTGTCTCCTTCTTTTGCTTTCCTCTTCACTTTAACGAGTGATCACATGTGCACCAGCTAAATGTCTGATAAATCTCCAGGCGAAGCTGGGCTGACTTGTGTGGAACTGACTTTAAAAATATTTGATGGAACATTGCTTCAGTCTCTGAATACTTGTCAACTTAGATTTATTACAGCTGCTCCCATTACAGGGATGTGCACTTTGGTCCTCGGGGATCCTTCTCTCTCTTCTGCTGTACAGTCCAAGCTATCGCAGTGTCACAGCCGATCAATTATTCACTTCGACACTTTCAGTCCAGCCCAATGCTGTTCGAGTAACGTACCACCCACCATACCTTCCTGATTACTTCTCTTTTGCACGTAGGAATACGTAGGAACATGCTCTTGAGTGAAAACACTTTTACATTTTTTTAGGTGGATGAGTGCATATTACTTTTTTTTTTTTTTTAATTTGGATAAAAAAGCATCCAGTGTCTCTTGAAGAATCACTTGCAGTGTTTCTGTGAAATAAATGTGTCAGATATCAATAACTCTCCTTAATATACATCATATTTACATCTGATTGTGTTTTATGTAGTCATACCCGAAGTTTCGGTATGCATAGCTGGACAACTATAGACAGATTTTGTGGAAATAAGAATGATGGGAGATTATTCTGTACGATTTGTATTAAATATGTCAACATCATTAAAATATTTTCTTACGGATGACCGGTCATTTATTTTCATAACTTCAATGGGAAATTCAGAATTTTTGTAAAATTATAGCTGGCACTCCTTACTGTTACATAACTCATTTGTTAAAAAAAATGAATATATATAACATGTGTATATTATATATGTATCTATAAGAATGTAAATATATCCCTAAAAATGCTTTCTAACTATTTGAAGCTAGTATAATCTCAGTGGACTCCGTTCTCAGTAGGAGACATTTGTTTTTCACAAATAGGAGGAGTGGGTTCTTAAAAGGGTGTCAGTGTAAGTGATGATTTAGTTACGCATCTTCTGTGATGATAATGCTGTGAATGAATTGCTGGAAAAAGAAAAAAAAAATCTTTAAAAAGTGCTGACTTCTGGAGTGGAGTCAATAGGGACTGACAAAATAAATACCAACAATTTTAATTAGATTGAAAAACTCTGAGCAGTCACATACCAGGAAAATATACAGCTTATCTATTTCCATACTTGTTTCTCACATGGTTTGAGAAAAACTTCTGGTCAGTCGTCAAGCTTAAATATGCAGTAAGTATGTTTATTGCTTGCAGTAACATGAAAAAGTGGATTTCCCAATGTCTTGACTGAAAGTCTCATTTCAGTCTCAATCCACATCTCTTCCTCCACATCTCTTCCCTGCCATCAGGAAAAACTCCCCACACCCCCTTGCCTTTCCCTGCATCTTTACAGTAACAGCGTAGGTCAAAACAGCAAAAGCTTTTAGTGTTACTGGTCAGCTCTGCTATTTAAAGTTTTTTGGAGTAGGGCTCCATAGAGCAGGTCATTTATCACTTTAAAGTGGACTGAGTTAGTATAAGGTCAGTTAAATGCTCTTCCAACAACTTTCTTCGGTTCTCAGCCTTGGGGTAAAAGGGTAATAGATGACTTCTTACCAGCCCTTGTCAGAGAAACTGGGGCTGACAAACTTGAAACCAGTTATGATCCTGACATGCAGTGCTAAGCCATCCTCTGCTTCACGAGCAACTGAGATTCAGATTGACCCACGTGTCTGTTATCTAACAAATTCTTCATTTGCTTCTGTTCAAACTGAGCTAAGTGAAAATTCAGTTTCAGGAAGAAACTGGGCAGGTTTTTGTTTGTTTGTTTGTTTTTCTGGAACCAAATGTGGTTGATTGCAAATGTATTCTCATATTATTTTTCTAAAGGTGTTTATTCAGTGCTCTGGGCTTCTTCTGTCCTGTGAATGATCACAGAAGAAATACATAGAAAAGTTTTTTTTTTGTTTGTTTGGTTTTTTTTTTTAGTTTTAATAAAAGAAAGTTGTCTGCAAATATGATAAAGTTAAGGATTTCAGCCTACAGACTGAAGCTGAGGTGAGATGGAGCAGGAATTTGGAGAAGGGATTGGACCTTACGTAAGGTCTGTGAGGCTGTAAGAAGAAAATCTAATGCTAAGAATGGATGGAGGGGAGAAAGTACCAATATTAATAGGCTCTTACAGTAAATTTTCTCATATGAATTCTCTCCTGTCTAAGGATAGGGTAATTGCCACTAGAATATATCTGTTGTCTGAGAGAATCCTGGACTGAGGAGGACATGGTAAGGTAGTCAGACCATATGAGGATTTCTTTATAAAATACTACTACTAGTTTGAATTTCAGCTGGAAATGTAGTGCCTATCTGACGTTCTGAATGTTATGGTGTGGAAATCCTCCTGTTAAGCAATGGCAGCATCCTGCTCAAGCTTCAGTTTCGGTGTTGTCTCAGGGAGGAGCGTTAAGTGGACCAGTCGATGTGGCATGGGCACAAGCCACTGCTGTACCCCTTGCAAGGTGGGCCAGTTACTGCTCACTTGTTCTCAGCGGTGAGCATTTATGGAGCAGCCGCAGCATTTTCTTCTGCTTCCTTCAGCCCACAGTTACTATTTTAGATGGGCATTAATGAAACCTCTTGTGTTTGGTGTGAGAACACTTAGGGTTTAGTCAGTGCCTGGTCTTCATTGCTGACATTTTTCTGTGCTGTGCAAGTTGGTTCATTGTCCTTTATGGGTACCTGAGGCTTGCTGTTGTATGAAAGGCACTTCTGTTGCATATTTCATACCAGGGCTAAGAGCAGGCTTATCTGGCCTGCTGTATCATGTTTGTTTTCCTGCTACCTCATTTTTCCACTAAGACTTCAATTGGAACATCTATACTCGCAAGATTATCTTGATCTGTTTAATTTCAGTAGAAGTCCAATATTGAAAACATAAAGCTGTGCTATGAAGTGGATTTGTCTCATTCTCTCAGATGACTTTGGACTGCTGGTTAGTGGAATTCTTTCAGCCACAGGGTAGGATCTGCGGAGGGTGGGATATTTCCTTGTGGGAAAACGAGCTTTCTGTAGTCACAGTATTGAACTGCAAGTTCTTAACCAGAGTTAATTCTTTCCTCTGTTTTTAAAGGCTTCCAACATCCTGCACTGTCTTCCTTCTCTTGGCTGTTTTTGTTTTTTTCATTATGCTTAAGCCACCTTTGAGAGATAAATGTCAAGTTTCACATTTTTTTTTTCTCCTAATTAGGAAAATAGAATATTCGTGTACAAATAGGTGACTTCTGATGGCAAACACGTTCTAAGATTTGAAGAGTACAGCCTGGATTTAATGGTGTCCAAAGATTTGCTGGGCAAGGTGATTCAAGTTTGCAGTTACTTAGAATGCATTTAGTTTCTTTAGGGTCTGGAACTAATGCATTATTTCAACCTACTATTTCAAGCCATTGAGGGGCTTTTACCTGACTCCGTAGTGCTATTAACTGTCCTGGCTTATTTCAGTCTTGCAGATCTACTTAGTAGTCAGCCAGTAGGAATGGTGACAGAAATTTTTTAGACAGCTGCAAGATGCAAGAGGGGTATTTGTCAGCAGCTAGTCAATGTTATGAAGGTAGAATTTGGTATACATTCACTTTAATTTTTCTTTTTTATTTTCAGCTCTTCATTGTGAGGAGCAGATGCTTAGAGCTCTTTTTGATATGCTTACAAGGCAAACTTAATTAGATAATCATTCACCTGCTACTTGTGTGAAAATCCATAAATTATGCTGCAGACTCCTATGCTTCTGATGCTTTCTGTAAGGGGTTTGTGTACTGTCCAATTTTACACCTGTACTGTAAATTTCAATTGCTTCACACTGAACTTAAAATCACAGTTAGGTAATTTTGGATTTTGCATACAAGCTGAGCCGATGTTTGGATATTGCTCAAAGAGACCAGTGCTGCCTGAATACCGTGTGGTTAGTGGAAGTGACCAAATACGTGTTGATAGATTTGGCATTGAACTTTGTATCCGATCTGCCCCTTTCTCTTCTCTTAGTGCCCTCCTCCCCCAGTAAATAATGGTGTACTTGAGGTCTTGACTAAGCAATTTGATTTAAAAAGGAAGAGCCATTGCTCTTCCCTTCCATGGTGCACCTTTGGTTGAAGGCCTTCTCTCAGCAGACTGCCTGTGGAAGAGCAGGTGCTGAAGAATTTCAGCTCTTTCCTGGGTGGTGGAGGGGGTGTTCACATGTCCAGGCATCACGCTGGGTTATCACCTTTGGAGGTGGAAGAGAAGGCTTTTCCCTAACTTCCAGTAGCCAATACCGCTGAGTATTACTGGGATGTGTTACTTCGTTCACCTGTGTAGGTTATGTGGCAGTACATTGATTATTCAGTTCTGTGCTGTGCTGACTGGAGCCAACCTTATTTTATCCTGTTGCCTTGACATCCCGTGACCTGCCGGGGTGTTCAAATCTTTTGGTTCAGCTAAATGCTTAGGCTTGGCATAAGGGCACAGAGGGGAAAGTGCATGCTGTGAGACTGGACCAGTCCCCTTCAGATGGAAGCTGTGGGGCACTCCACAGGGTGAAAAAGAAACTACGATAAGAAATGCTCGTCCTTAGAGAAGTGAGATACGAAGCAGTGTTGTGTCTGTTTCAAGGGACTGAAAGGTTCAGTGCTGGGCAAAGCTTTATGTTTCTGATGAGAATGAACCTGGCTGGGGTGCATTTCTCCGTCTTTACAAGACTCCTTTTGTGTTGTTCTGTCATTAATCACTTTGTGTCCTTGGCTTCTTGTAAGTTCATTCAGGAAACAGGAGGATTTACCGTAAACGGGGCTGAAATCCCAAAGGTTGTAGAGAGTAAGGCTGAATTGCTGAGA
Source organism: Heteronetta atricapilla (assembly GCA_011075105.1). Lineage (NCBI taxonomy): Eukaryota > Metazoa > Chordata > Aves > Anseriformes > Anatidae > Heteronetta > Heteronetta atricapilla. Next base: position 107,788,360 of record CM021732.1, read on the forward strand.
GATGGATACCTGACTTTGTTCCTCCCGTGGTGTTATGGGTTAATCCTGGTAACAGCTAAACACCACACAGCTGCTTGCTCTCACAGAAAGCAAGAACACTTGTGAGTCAAGATAAAAATAGTTTATTAACTGAGGGGGAAGTGGAGGAAGAGAGAAACAAAACAAGTGATGAAAAGGCAATCACTCACCACCTTCCCCTGATGCCCAGCCCGTTCCTGAGCAAACGATGGCTAACTTCCCTGAACCCCTTTTCCCTTTTTGCTGCTGAGCATGATGTCATGTGGCTGGGAATGTCTTTGGTCAGTTTGGATCATCTGTCTGCTCGTGTGCCCTCTCAGCCTCTTGTGTACCCCCGAAGCTGGTCGCTGAGGGGACACAGTGAGAAGCAAAGGCCTCCACACTGTGCAAACACTGTTCAGCAAGACCTAAAACACCGGCGTGTTATCAGCATTATTTCAGCCACAAACCTAACACACTCACAGCACCATAGAGGCTGCTGTGAAGATAATTAACTTAATCCCAGCCAGACCCCAGTGCACACGTTAAGTTTAAGAACCATGTGTTGCAGAAACACCCACGTTTGCTGTGTACCAAGGCATCCCGAGGCCAGCTGCCATATAACTTCCAAGCATACTGCTGCACGATTACTGCTTCTGGTAGGATGCCCTTTCAGATCGGAGCTTGAAATTCTGTTTGCTAGGGGCTTCCTTGTACCGCCTTCTACTGTGTGATGCTCACTGGTGATTTATTTCCATACTATCAATGAAGAAGTTGCTAGTGCATAAAATGAAACCTTGAGAATACCACAGCGCTGTCTCAGTGGTATCATTAATTCCCCCATCCCAATAAGAGAACTGTAGATTTCTAAGAGATATATGGAAATTAAACTCTTCATGCTTAAGCTGATTTTATGCTTGGTCCATCTTGGCAAGGTGTTATTATGGAAGCATTTTAAAGAAATCTTTCAGAAATTTAATAGCACCCGGAAAGATGTAGGTGGTGGAGCTGGAATGCAGGCCCCTTCATAATCCTTCTGACACCTGTTACCTCAAAATACTCAGGACTTTTCTCAACTTGGAAGAGCTGTGCTTGTAATAGGTTTTCCTCCCTTCTAGGAGACAGTTAGGAAAAACGTGGGGAGGAGAATTTCCACAGGGTGCGTAGAATCGTTCAGTTTTGAGAGCTTCTTTGAGAGAGACCAGGGAGGGTGCAAGATCCAATAGGTTACAGATCAATGTCAGCCCTTAGAGGTTAATTTTGTTAGTGATTAAAGTTGAACTTAGGGAACTGGGATGATTCTTAAGAGCTTTGAATGCTTACTTTAGGTGTGATTCTGCAGGCAACTTCATCTGTTCTCAAACTGCAAAAAAATGCTTTGCTTTACCAGGTGTTGCATCTACCTGGACAGGTTCTGTTTTGTTTTAGAACTTAAATTCTGGAAATACAGGCACAGTGTTAAGAAGGAGGCGTTCCATGTTGACCAGTTAGGAAATGTTAATCAAGGCAAGTATACGTGAAATTGGTGCCAAACTTATAAACCCCCAAAACATCCTCCTTTCCTTCTTTCCTTCCATGCCTGCTTTACCCATTCTTACCAAAGACACAAACTCTCAACTTCCAGAAGTTTTCTGTTGGCCTCCCTTCAACCTTACACCAAGGCACAATTATCTTTTATTCATCTGTCAGTGCAAAGTTAAACTCATAAAGCGAAGGTTACTCATTTCCCCAAAGACTCCTTGTATGGACAAGTCAAAAGACCTCACGTAGCTAGCAGCTCGCTAGTTAGTTTTAACACACTGATACAAAAACTGCTCAGCAAGACCAAAAGATCTCTGTCTTGATGAACTTTACTGAGGGGCAGCTAGATTCATGGTGAGCTCCTCTGATTGTGTGCTGTCACAATCTCTTGAATGTGTGATACAGGGACTGTTCTCATGTTGAACCGGTCTGCAGGAAGAAGTTTTATGGAACTTACATGTTAAATGTTCAGAAGTAATTGCCTGAAGCATGTAGGGGAAAAGGAGGAGTGTAAAAGTAATGGACCTCTTACTATCTTCCCCTTGGCCCTGTGCGTGCTGAGTAGGTGAAAAGTGCTTTTAGCCAAATCAATTCTCTTGGGGATGAGTGTAACTTTAATTTTGAGGTTGTATATTCAGCCTATTTAGAAGTGGAAGGTGAGCTCAAGAACTATTTGGAAAGTTCTTGTCACTGTCAGTGATTAGGGGAAAGGGAGTTTTTGTGTAGAACGGGAAGGGGCTGATACTTCAAATGTCTTGCCAGAAGGCCACCCGCTGTTCATTCTGTCCGATCTTGGGATCTTTCACAGCTTTTGTACCAGTCCTCCTGAGCACTTTCAGTAGAGCTGCTTGTACTATTGTTTTTATCTGATCTGAAGCCACTGAACTAAAGGACTAAACTCAAAACAGCTCCCAGGTATAGCAGTGTCATCTAGAAAAGTGAGATATGGGTATTTACCTGTGTTAGAGTGTGACTAGCTGATACTGCATACACATTGTATAGCCTGTGTATTCTTCACCACTCAAGTGCTAAAATCCAGCCTATGTGCAGCTACACTGGAACTGAAATGCTTCTGCTAACAGTTTATTTCCCTTGCTGAATGAGTGTGAGTCATCGGGGCTGGCAGAGCTATACCAGCAAAATTTTCATCTCTGGTTTTCCCTGGGGACATGGAGGGAGCATATCGCAATGGGCTGTACAGAGCAGCTGGTTCCCCAGTCCCCAGTCAGCACATGTTCTTGTGTGTGTTCTCCATACTGTCTGGAAAATCAGGAATAAGTGAGAAATTATGTTGATTGCACTGAAATAAAAATGTGCTTTATTCCTGCCAATGAGTTGCATAGGCTTACTTATGTGTTTAGTCAACTAAGGAGTCTTTGTATGCTTAAGATCTTGTATGTCTTTCACTTCTCTCTGAGACCCAAATTTAAATCCAGCACTCAAGGATATCATGCGGATTTGTACACTTGCTGGTGGATTGCAGTTCCATAAAACAATGAAAAGATTATGCTTATCCATGGTTATTCCATCTGCTACAGCTGTAATATTAATAATATTTTTTTAACTTAAGTCACCCAGCTATAATCCAGTGCAAATTAACTGAAGTTAGAAATATTCTCCATGTTAGCGTTTCGGTGCACATCAGGCAAGAGAATGATTGCAAGGAGCATCAGTTGTGGAAGGTACTGAGATAGGTATATTCCTTTTTGCATAGAGCATGATTTTCAGTGAAAGGAAATCACATTGCAATGTGCTCTTTCTACTGAGACAGGCTTTCTGGCACATTGACCAAGCTGTGCCTTTTGCGGTTTTCTTATTTTTTGTGTGATGCAGAATCTGGGGCTTTAAACGCTAAAATTCAGGAGTGATAGGATGTTGTTTAGGCTCTCGCTTAATGTTACGGAAAAGTCCCTCAACCGTGCAGACTTTTTCTGTAGCTGAATTGTTAGCATAGTTGCTTCGTGCAGCCTCCTACGCCATTCTGCACTCTAAGGGATAAAAAGCACATTGGGAAAGGAAGTAAAAGTGATATTGCTGTTATTTCTAGCAGGCTGATGACATGGTCAAGGTTAAGTCTGGCTAGTATCCCATATGTGCTTTAAATTTCTTACGTGTTTCCACCTTTTTGTAATTGAAAAGCCTGAAATACTCTACTGTTTGCTCAGATAGACCAGCAGGGCCAGCTGAAGTTCCTCTTTCTTCTTTTTTTTTCTTTTTTTTTTTTTTTAAATAAAAGTATTAGTATATATTTTTATCACTAAATAATTGGCTGTCAGTTTCTGTTTTGAAACATACAGTCCCCAAAAACACAACATTTTTCCTGTGTTATTGCACCTGTTGATCAGACAGATCTTAGACATCAGCACAGGCACTTTATATTATCGTTAGCATAAACCATTTAATTACTGTCCTAAATTTCTAAATTGGTCTATAGATGAATGCCTTACTTCATCAGCAGCCGAAGCCGAGATAAAATGAAAGGCTGGTACACTAGGTGCACAGATTTCTAACTCTGATACTAGAACGCTTTTGTCAATTTATCATTCTCCAAAGAGGATTTACTTTAGAAGTAAAAATTCGGGTAATATTTGGGATATATTTTAAAAGAATAGTTTTAAAATATATCTAAATAACAAACAGCATTTCCCAACGTACATCTGTGTGCTGTGCTGAGAACATGGCTATGTTACTGTCCACTTCTTGTAACAGGATTGCATATATATTTACCGAATGCTTTAAAATAATCCTTTTTTTATTATTTTGCAATATGATAATATTTCTTTGTAAATGAACAACATGTGTGTCCAACATGGATTTCTCAAAAGTCAACAATTTCCATGAAAGCTATCATGGTGTAATAGCATTGTATGAAAAGCTGCTTTTCTTCATAAACCCTTATATTTAATCCCTCAAAGCAGCAAGCAACATGCTGGCCGGGGAATTAACTTCAGATTGAAGATAAAGAGGAGGCCAAAGTTAATGACAACTACGGAAAGCTGAAAGATATAATATAATTCAAGTAGGAGTGTAACAGCTTGCAAAACAGGTTGCAATATTTGCTTGGAAGAACAGCTAGTGCAAAAAAGTGCATTTTCTACATAAAACTACATTTTCTGGTAACGCACATCGTTAAATTAGTACTCTTGTGAACATACAGGAAATAAGTTGGGCTGATTACGTTTGGGATTATACAGGCCAGCTATTAGATGTTAGAAGATAAAAGATAATGCTGTGTAGCATAAAATTAATTACAATGGTCAGACTTAAAGTTTCTATTCCACATTAAGAGGTATTCAAATAGAAAAGAAACCTGTTTACTGGGAAAAATAAATAGATCTTATTTGCAGTTGAAACTTCTAATAAGAGGTACCATATTATTAAAAGTCAAAAAAACACTGTGATTTTCTTGACTTTTCCCAGGTTGCCACAGAAACATACAGTAAATATGCTGCTGTAAGGTCATCAGATCGTACTCATCAGTTGCTTTCAGTCTTGTTTCATCAGGTGCTTCATTTATGCATGAATCGCTGTTAGGTCCTGAAATTGATGCGATGCCTCAAAACATGCCAGAAGTTAAAGATGATAAATGACACAGGGATTCACAGTAGTCTTGACTGCTTCAGAAAATGTTTGAAAAGTTGAATTTCTTCCTACAATAGTTGAATTTTGTCTGACTGGGATAATATAAAATACTGTATGTGTTTCTTAGCATTCAGGGTAGAAGAACTGATCAGGTCTACAACCACAGCAGGGTGCCCAGCACCACGTCCAGGCAGCTTCTGAAGGTGTCCATGAGGAGACCCCACGGCCTCTCTGGGCAGCCTGTGCCAGTGCTCGGCCACCCACACAGCACACAAGTGCGGCCTGGTGCTCACAGCCTGGGCCCGCTGCCTCCTGTCCTGGCGCTGGGATGCTATGGCCCTATAGTGTTGCTCTTCAGAGGAAGTACACCTCCATAAGAAAACAAATCAATCTCTTTTTTTTTTTTTTTTTTTTTTTAAATGTATGTTCAGGTTATTCATCCAGCATAGAAGAGCACGAGTTACTTCATTTCCTATTTATATTGTGTGAATTCAGAGCTGTGTGTCTGAGGCCTACTTCACTGACAAAACCATATGCCACAGTGCAGTGCTGTCTCAAGCCCTTCTTGGTCTCTTCCTCTGTCCTGTCTCTGCTTCATTTGGTCAGCATTGCTTCCTGCTTAACCTGAATTTTTAGATTTTCTCCTTCCTTTTTTTGTAGAATAGCGTGGATATTTGGAGATGAAAAAATACACATGAATTTCCGACCTCTTGGCAATGGAATAACACTGAAAACTGTGGGGGATAGTCTGAGGTGGTGAGACCTCTCCTCTGCCCCCGCTCAATGCTTTTCTTGGGTTGTAGGCTTCCAGCCTGAGATGGGGGAAAATTGAAGAGCTTTTTCGGTTGTTCATGGCTGGATATTTGTATCTGACTCTCGCTTGTACTGTGAGTCAGTGCTGCAGGAGACCGCGTTGTTACAGGGTATGAGCACCTTTGTCCTTAGGTGTAGGTGTGGTCTCAGTGGGGTGCTGATGCCGTGTGCCCGTTCCTCTTCGGGTCTACGAGGTTGGTATTGATCGTGTTCTGCACGCTGACTGGCAGGCGAAATAACATGAGGCTCCCTGCAGTAAACGCGAGTCCTTCCTTAAAACATAGTGCAAATACATTGTAGCAGGGTTCATCTTCCATGGGTACAGCGTTGTCAGTGTAAAAATAAAATCAAAGTCTTCTTTGGAAATGTGCACAAAACCACATGATGATGTGAACACAGAACCGTGTTTAAGCAGTGAAGCTGTCAAAACATTTTCACGGGCCGAAATAAAGACACTTTCATCAATTCTCCTAATAATTCTTTATATCACACATCACCAAGGGCAAGTACAGGACCTTTATCCAAAGTATTATTTTTTCTACTTAGAATTTAAACACAGTTTTCATTGTTTACAGAGGGTATCTGTTTACCACAGTTTGCTAGAAAAAGCATCATAAACGAATGCTGCATTTTAAAATGTGTTAAAACTGAATCTAGAAATTGTACAATTTAATCAGCATCCTCTGAATCTCTTGGACAATTAAGCCAATACAGTCTTGGAAGTTAAGTAGCGGCGCTTATGAAAACAAATGGAAGTTATCTATTCCAATCTTCCCCAGTCTTAGCCAGCATGCTAGAGCAGGAATAAGCACCACATAAGCGAACACTTTAATGACAGAATCCTCTTATGTCAGAAACCAAGTAATAAAAATAGTTATTATTGTCTGGAGGCAGCTAGCTTAGCCTTGGCATTAAGTACCACATATAGGAATCTGCCTTTTTAAAGAATGGCTGACTTGTGCTCTATAGGCTGGGAGGGAGAAAGCTGCAGCTTTGTTTTGTGCATACACAGTTCAAAAGGTAAAAGGCCAATAATGAGATTTTTGAAGAATTCATGAATATTTCTTTTATAAACTTCTAATACTCAAGGCTCTTACCAAACTAGTTACTATTTTTATACCTAGTAATGGAAGATTGGTATGGCTTGTATATTAGAAAAATCAAAATATTTTTACCAAAGCGCAGGTGGAAGCATAGTCTTACTGAATATTGTATGAGAACAAACAAAACTAGTCTGAGTTCATAATGTTCTGCCTTGCTCCTGTGAAAAATCTGTTTTGTGAAATGTTTCCATGTATGGCTTAAGCTACCTGTTTTTGTTCTGATGGATTTCAGGATGATGAGTATTGGCTTCTCTCTGGAGAGAATCTGGAGAGATGTTTAAGCTCTGGTGTTAAGCAATTTGAAAGGAATTGTAGATTAAAAGTTTTTTAATAAAAACTTCTGGCTGTAGAAATTGGTGACTCACCCCATTCAATTTATTTTCAGGGAATATGGCTTTTTTTTTTTCCCTCTCATTACTTCAGCCTTTAGATCCCAATTAAGCGAAGTATTCTACCACAAGCATATTGCAATGTGAGCAACCCTGTTAAAGTAATGAGACTCTTCAGATCCTAAGTAAGCATGTTTTGAACTTAGGCCTATGTTAGTAATAAGGAAGGCTCTGCTCGAAGGACAGATGGGCGTAGTTCTTCAACTGGAAGTAGTTCTTAATCATAACAAACTGAACTGATCCTGAAAATTAAGTACTTAATTGTGAAATCATAAGTCATAAAGGTTGGAAGAGACCTCCATGATCATCTGGTCCAACCATCTTCCTACCACCAATGTCACCCACTAAACCATGTCTCTGAACACCAGGTCCAACCTTTCCTTGGACACCCCCAGGGAAATTCTTCACAATCACCCATTCCTTCTCATTCCACTTTTCATTATGTATGTCCCTTATAACTCAGGTGTCCATTACAATACATACGTAATTAATGGGGAATTAAATATACATACACATATGCAAACATAGTAATTAGAGCTAAATCCTGTTTCCTAACTGAAAGAATGTCACACTGCAAATATTTTACACCTTCCTTCCTGAGGGGTCCCAACACCAGCACCAGCGAGCAATTAGCATGACTGCTCGTGCTTTGCATAGGAAAATTCTTGTGGAGCTATTTAAAATGGCCTTATCCACACTGCGTAATAAAATTTATATAACATACTTTGTTCTCTTCTGCAGAATGTAGTCATTACCCTTCTCTGTTCCTCTGGCTCTTCTCTATCACTTCCTGAGCAGGTGAAGAGGAAGGTGCTGGTCTCTTCTCCCTGGTCATGAACGGTAGGACACATGAGAACAGCACAAAGCTGCACCAGAGAATGTTCTGGCTGGACATGAAGAAAAAATTCTTTACTGTGATGGTCACCAAACACTGGAACAGACTTCCTAGTGAAGAGTTTGATCACATGGAATGGCTTGGGTTGGAAGTGGTCTTAAAGATCACCTCATTCCAATCCCCCTGCCATGAGCAGGGACATTACCCACTACCAGGATGCTCAAGGCCTCATCCAGCCTGGTCTTGAACACCTCCAGGGATGGGGCATCCACAAGATTTATGCCCCATGCCTGTCAGTGTTCAGGAAGCGCTTGGACACTGCCCTCAGTAAAGTGCTTTAACTTTTGGTCAGCCCTGAGGAGGTCAGGCAGTTGGACTGGATGATCTTTGACGGTCCCTCCCAACTGAACTATTCTGTTCTCCTCTTTTCATATTGTCAACATGTAAGTATTAACATTTTATTTAGCATGGTATGAATCTTCCTAAATACAGGTCAGTACCCCAGATTATGGGACGCCAAAGCTCTGTCTGTGCCTCAGTCATGTCACATACTACTGGTTCTTCTGAGAGATTCAACATATCCCTCTCCATGAAGATGGGTTTTGAGGATTAGCACTGACAAAAGGAAAAAGTTCGCCTTCAAATTTTGTTTACCAACATGTCAGCTTTGATTTAGGTCTTGGAATCATTCATCTGAGACTTAGAAATGCTTTACCTGTGCTGGACTTTACTTTCTGCCTGGTGTGTACAGGTCTGACTCCCTCTGTACGTTCAGACGCTGTAGTCCCCTGTGTCAACTCTTTCCTACAGGCTGGTTCTAGGCTTCAGCCAAACTTTTTTAGAAGAAAACACAGGAAACTTAACAAATCTGTGCAATTAAAATCCTGCCTTAAATCTGCAGCGTTATTTTGTTTTTCCGAGCTTGACAGCTCTCTGTTTAGAGTCAGATATAGCAGTGGTAATTTAAAACCTACACTGCCTACAGTTGTGTAACGCCTACCTACTTTATCTTGCTGAATCATCAGAAGCGTTTGATACATGTCTTTTAACTTCTCCCCTTCCAAATGCACTTCATATTTTGTTGAAATTATTCTCTTCCAAGTTTCTTGATCTTTTCTTGATCCTTTTCTTTTGTATCCTTTCATCTTAGGAGGAAAAAAAAATAACCTGCCAAGTTATTAGCACAGTCTAGGTTAAATAAAATCACCTTATCTACAGGACATTTCACGTACCTTGTTACAAATTACAGCACTGGCACTGAATCACTTCTTTCACTTCAGTGCTGTGGTTCTTGCTAACAGAGGCCACGTGGTTAGCAAGCTGAAATGTTCAGAATTACAGATAACCACCCTCCAACTTTTCTTCACCTTTCTCTTATTTGGTGCCCTTGTTCGTTCTTCTGAGATATTAAAGCTGTTTTTGTAATAAGTGAGTCCCTTTGAAATTTACACATCTTTCCTTCTTAGAAAGCATTACTATAGCTTCGTTAGTAGATTATAGTCCTGAAATTTTGCCGTGGGTTGCCAGTTAGTACTGGTTTTCTTTATTTGATCATTAACTGAATTTTGTAGTTAGCCAAACTTTTGCTGACTTAGGTACCTACAGCTACTGAGAGAAGTTCAAAGCCATTAACTTTTGGATGACCTTGGGTTCACAAAAGCACATCCAGTGCTTCACAAGATTCACTGCTTTATTTTTTTGCCATGGGCGTGGGCAGCCGTGTGTGTCCGAATACTTCAGTTCAAAGCATTTGCTCATGTTTATATAGATAAAATATTCAAAGATGGAATATCTATTTCTTTCAATCATTGTTGAAAATGTATGTTTTTTATAAATGATTCCTAGTTTATGGTATTGCAGAGTAAGTCTTTTGTGAGCAGCCATAACGCTATATGGGAAACTGCCTATTTCACATACTTTAAGTAGCCTGTGGGGAGGTTCTTTCATTTTTGCATGTGTTGAAGCATTTGTTTTGTGCTGAAAATGGAGTAGCATATTGCACTAAATAGGAGGGGCTTCCTGGCGCTCAGTTCAAAAGATTTGCAGTCACTTAAGTTTCTACTGGTCAAAGTGACTTTGGTTTCATTTTGGTCCCTCAGAAGTCAGCAGTTAAAATGACTTACACTTTTTTTTTTTTTTTAAGTGGATTGTGCTGATGGGTAGCTTCTCAAAGTTACTTCTTAATGATGGGGGTTAATGTTGCTAGGTATAGCAACAAATATTAACTAATATTTTTGTGTAATTAATAGGAAAGCTATTATCACTAAGAAATCATCATTATTTGGATAACTTACCTGAAGTAAATTAATGTTGACAGGAATAATGCTACCTGTCGATGCTTAAGACCATAAGAAATGTTGTTTAGATGTAATACAAAATCAGCTGTGTGCCCCATATATCACTGACAGCACTACTGACATTTGAATCTTCACATGACAGGAGTAGCTGTGTACTGATTTAATTGTTTGTATGGTTAGTGTTGACATTTAGTGTGGTAATTGAAATGCCCCAAGAGAGCAGTATGATACGATCGCTGCTTCTTTGCACTTAGTGCAAGGTGCTGCACCTGGGTCGGGGCAATCCTGCGAGCACAGACTGGGAGAACTCCCTGAGAGCAGCCCTGCAGAGAAAGACTTGGGGTTCTGGTGGACAAAAAGCTCGACGTGAGCCAGCAGTGTGTGCTTGCAGCCCAGAAGGCCAACTGCATCCTGGGCTGCATCAGCAGAGGGGTGGGCAGCAGGTGGAGGGAGGTGATTGTGTCCCTCTGCTCTGCCCTTGTGAGGTCCTACCTGGAGTGCTGCGTCCAGGTCTGGGGCCCCAGCACACGAAGGACATGGGGCTGTTAGAGCAGGTCCAGAGGAAGGCCACAAAGATGCTCAGAGGGCTGGAGCACCTCTCCTGTGAAGAAAGGCTGAGAGCGCTTTGGATATTCAGCCTGAAGAGAGAAGGCTCTGGGGAGGCCTCATTGTGGCCTTTCATTACTTAAAGGGGACCTATAAAAAAGATGGAGGCTAGCTTTTTGCTCAGGCAGGTAATGATAAGACAATGGGGGATGTTCTTAAAGAAGGGAAATTTAGATTAGAGGTTAGGAGGAAATTCTTCACCCAGAGGGTGGTGAGGCACTGGCACAAATTGCCCAGAGAAGCTGTGGATGCCCCATCCCTGGAGGTGTTCAAGGCCAGGTTGGATGAGGCTTGGAGCAACCTGGTCTGGTGGGAGGTGTCCCTGCCCATGGCAGGGGGGTTGGAACCAGGTGATCTTTAAGATCCTTGCCAACCAAAGTCGTTCTGTGATTCTTGACTAGGCTTATCTATCAGTGTAAAAACACCTTCCAGAGTCTGTATCCTCAAAGATCACTTCTGCAAAATGAAAAATTTTTGGATGTAAATTATTTAACCACAGTTTTTGCCTAAACACTTTGAATATGCAGGTTATATTATATGATAATATAATGGATAAACTAAGTTTTGAATCTTGACTTTTCAGTTTAGAAATTTGAGGGTGCATCTTCTCATACCTTGTTAAATCCTACTGTGTTAAATTCAGTTTTGCTTATTTGAAACCAGAAGGAGGTTGTATCCTGTACAGTGTTCCATAATATTGTTAACACTGGTAATTGTGTCTTTCATGTAGTTGTACATACGTATACAGTATTGAAGCTGCATCTTTGTTAAGCGGAAGAGCGAAATATACTGTATAAACGGATAGTTTTCTCATAGAACATTGTATTTCCAAATTTATCCTGTTTGTGCTAATCATACTACTGCTGTATATTCATTTTAGCAGATTTTCATTCAATGCCTGTTGACGTGGCTGTTTCAACTTGGTAGATTTTATGTCTGAAGATGATCCATAGAAATACAAACAAGGAATTGTAGCAGTATTTCATTACCAAAGCTGAGGGATGTCAGACATAATTACCGAGACTAACATCTGGAATGGTATATTGAGGGGAAACCTGCCAGGATTGTTAGCATATACAAAGCAGCATTATCCATATGTATGAGGCTTTATAACTAGAGCAAGTTGGGTGAATAGCGCCAGTAAAAGGTATGAAACACAGAAAAGATAATTTACGAATGTGCCTGCTGCAATGATGTGTTGGATTAAACTAGTCCAAGAAGCTTCATCTCAGAACTTTCTGAAGGAATAGGTACTGTCCATCTACAGAAGATATGGAAAAAATCTTTAGGATTCGGATTAAGTTTGCAGCAAAGAATAAACTTTTCAAGCTATCATAGTATAGCTTTCAAGCTCTCCCATTGGACTCTCTTTGTATATTCACATAGTGGGGGGAAAAAAAACCACAACTCATACAGTCTAAGGGTCAGTGAAATTTGCAACTCTTCAGCGCAGAAAAGGTCCAAAGGAGCATGGGCTTGTAGGATGGGCAGTTTTGTGAACTTTTGTCAGGCCACTCACAGGCTCCATTAATGTTTACTGTAGTTCTTGAGTGTGTATACATATATATATTTATTTTTTTCCCTAGTTTTTGTAAGCTCCAGCCATTGTCTTTTCACATGTGCTTTGTCATAGTCTCTCCCTACCAGCTGAATGGGGGCTAGCGACCTACAGGTATTTGGTAATTTTAATTGGTATAAAACCTGTAATTTATTTTTGACAATTGATACATAGGAAATTCCGTGGAGGAAACTGAGAAGTTCTGTTCCATGAACTTGGAAATTTCCTATCACCTTTTTAACGTTTTCTGTATGAGGGTTCCAGTAATGGATGGGATTGATTCTGTGCAACGTCTGTTCAACACAAGGCTTTTGTAGCAGACTCATGTATTACAAATGCAAGCAAAAGTAGACGCATGTATTGCACCTCAGTGTGGAGTTTTGTAGCATCTTCTTCTGGTGATGGTTTATACTAGTAGCAGCCATTAATATTCATAGGAAGATAACCATGAATCCCCTCTACCCCGTGTGTATACTGAGAGGTGTAGAAGAAATATTTTACGGTAAAGCGTTTGCTCATGGGAACTTGCAAAATAATCTGCTTTTGGAAAGTGATAAAAACTATCTGAATTTATTTTTCAATGAACTGCATAACATATTCATATCATGTGGTATACATAAAATGAAATACATTTACTGAGCTCAGGCCAAATGCTCAGACATAGACGCATGGGTTGCTGTAAAGTTCCTAGTAGCTGCTATTTGCAGATTAGGTAGTACCCTGTTTCCTAGATAACTACAGTAAATAGGTGCTTGCAGATCTGCTCTTGGCAAGAGTTTCATTCATATTTAATTATTAAGAGCAATTAAGTCCCAAGGAGACGTCATGTATTTTGTTAGATGTGAAAAGAAATAGAACAGTATTCTAATTAATTCACTCATTGATTCCTGTACAGGAATATAGCCAGTACACGGGGAACATCGGTATTTTGTTGAGAAAATGTTCATCGAAGAATCTAAAAATGTTTGATTTTTATTTCCCTCCCCCTCACTTTTGGCGGTTCTAAGAAGTCAGATAATTCTCAAGGTAGCTTTAATTGTAAAATATCCAGCTGCATTAGAACAAAGTAATACCCCATTAATCTTGTGTCTGAGGTTAGTATTTTGTATTTAATAAAGTCAGTTTAACTACAGTGCAAGTCAGTAATACGCTGGTGGGTATGGTACAACCAGTTTTTTGTAAGCAATCAGTAATGCCAAATAATACTGAGGATTTCACCCTTGGGATGGCAGTTGGAGATTCTTAATTTTGGAATTTTGGGGGGAGTTGCACTGAAACTTGATCGTTTGCAAAGTATGGGAAAATCCTAGTTCTTTAAAAGGAGTTTGCTCAAACGAAGAGATGTGTTTACTTTCAACAATAAGTGAAGACAAGAGGCCACGGTGGATTTAATCTTGGCCAACACTAAAATTTGAAATTTATGCATAACGTATATGGGTGACGTGTAGATAATAATAGTCACTTACTTATTTTATAAGCAATAAATAGCTTATTTCATTACACTGTTATGTCTTTTTTATAGGAAGAAATACTGAAAATATGGTGCTTGACAGTCTTATGGATAAAAAATGCAATATGTAATGTGCCAGTTTGGAACTGAAATGTCTATTTAATGAAGTTATGCCAGTGCAACAGATTTATGTTGCAAACAAATCTTCCTTGTGCATTTGAAGATGAAGTTAAGCACTTGTTTTATTTCCTTGTACATTATTGGTTTCTTTTTGCTCAAAATAAAGTAAATAGAGCATTTATTACATGAGCTAGAACGCAATCTAAATAAAAACTTGTCCGTCACATTTCCAAACAAAATGATCATCATCATCATTATTTAAAAGTGTGTTTCCCCCACTTCCCAAGCCCCTTTAATAACCTTCATGTAATCCTTTAATCCTGTAAGCTTTTATCTGGGACTTTGTATATATTGCCAGACCAACTTTCTTTCATTACAGCATCATCAAAGAATTGATATCTGATGTGCTGTAGCATGCAGAGAGCATTAAGGGCATTAGGTGTTGGGTTTTTTTTTATAATTATTTTTTATTTTTTTAACAATTCCTTTCTGTCCCTGCTTCACCTTTTGTACGTAGCAAGTTATTTTCCTCCTGCTTCTCATAATGTATTTGAAAGGCTAAGTGTTAACGATTTGGAGGTGTACTTATAAAAATCTTGCAATTTAATACTTCACCCAAACTTTCATAGTGAGGGATGACTTTACAGTTGATCGGGAATGTCACTTCATTAATTTATGGCCTAAGAATTCTTAGTGTATAACAAGCTGACCTTCTTGCAAGTTGCCAAGACAGAACGAATAAATGACATTGCTACAATAAAAAAATGTATAAAGTGAGTGTGGTGGTTTCAGTTTTGAAGGCTGGTCATGTTATTTCCAAGCTTTCTTAGAGTTTGATAGAAAAACGATTTTCTAATAATTGATAAATTTCCTAATTTCCTAAATAACCTGATTGTTAGTTTAATAAAAAAGGCCCATTGTGAAAAGGGACTGTTTATGTAAGTGCTCTGATCTTTATTCAAGACAAATCGTTAAGCTGTTCAAGCAGTTACTTGAAATATAATGTGTGGATTATATTTTTATTAATGAGATTGAAGTTAGCAGTAATGCCCTGCTGTTGCAAATTCCTGTATTTGTTTTATGCCTTATGAACAGAAAGAGCGTATGCCTTGTGTGAGATTTCTCAGGAGAGTCTCAGGATAGCTAAAACCCAGGATTTTCATGGACGTCAGGTGGTAGGTGAGTCTTAGGTGGAGACGGGTACGTTTTGCAGCTATCTCCAGTGACTAGAGTTACTGGGAGAGGTGTGAGTGTAGGAGGACCTAGGTGTAAATGCTTCTTTCTTGATTTCTCTTGGGGTCCTCCACTGATGCCAGGCATAAGCATTGGCTAGCAGAGGAGCACCTCCAGTTCTCACCTTGCAGATATTACTCTTCTGAAGGATTGATGCTGAGTTTTTCCCTGCCTCTTCTGTGAACAGGTGTACAAGTTCCACACCTATCTCCATGTTAGGAATTTCTGCGTGGCTTTTTAGGGAAAAAAAAAGTATCCTAGTAGCTGAACTAACAGGAAGTATAGATTTCTAGGCTAAATTTGGTACTTATTTTGTTACCGTGACTTATGTGCAACAAAACTGGCAGTAAGTAAAGCGGTTGAAACAAATTGGCTGCAACTTCTTTATGTTAAATTAACCTGTTTTGAAGGTCTGCCAATTATAATCAAGCTTCTTTTGAACAATTTACTGGAGATTACATTTTCAAGAGAACAACTTATTTGATGATAATGTTTTTATGTTATTGATTTATAGTTCTCCTTCCATCATTACACTGAAAAATTCTGGCCTACGGTTTGTCACTGCAACTGTTTAACCTATAAATTATTGCAGTGCAATGCAATAAGAGTTGAAATAGGCCTCGACTGTTCACAATGAGATTAAATTGTTACCTCTCTTGCTTTTGGGAGGAAGGAAAAACTCATGTGGAAAGCACATACAAAGGAGGAAAAAAAAGTATTAATCCTTAATACAATTCACATAAAACACTTTATTATAGATGGTATGTTAATTGTGGTTTTAGTTCGAATTTCAAGTAACTGAATGCTGAGTTGATGCTGGTGCGTTTCAGTGATTAGTCATTGCAGATGGAAAAGGTACTTGCTGGTTTTATTCCACCCAAATCCTATTCTTTCAAAAGCTCTATTTCAAAGCTAATTCAAATAAGCTTATCTACAGCTGTATGATTGAAAGTTGGAAAGAAACAAAATTATTTAATATAAATATTTTTATTCATTCTAACTTTAATTATGCTTTAACACTTTGATCCAAGTGGTAGGTTTTATAAATTACTGTATTTCACAGTTTCTGAGAAACTCTTTTAACTATTGTTTTAAAAATTGCTGAATAATTGGTTTGCATACTTGCCTCTTTTGATCTCCCTTTGCATTCTTAAGTTTCTTTCTACGAACAGAAAGATCTGAGGACTTTACTTTTATTTTTAAAGCCTGTATTGGTTTTTCAGTGTGGATGTCTGAGCTCTGGCAAGACTTCTGTTATCTGGCAGTCTTGAAATGAACTTGCTTACCAAGATCACTGCATCTCACTTCCTGCATTTCCAGCTATAAAAGGATTTCGTTTCTGTTTATTTATTATTAAAAGAGGCCTGCCTGTTTCTCTCACTCCTGTTCAGAGAGATAGGCTAAGTCCTTGATATTTGGGGATCTCAGGTATAGGAATTAAGGATGGGTGCAGTCTGTTATGGTTAGAGACAATGAAGAAATATTGTCTATTCCATGGGAGAAAAAAATCCAAATGGATTTAGTATTTTTATTTCAGCGAAAATTCAGCACATTCACTGTAACATACAGTCCAAGGACTGATCTCGGTGGCTAAGTCTGGTCTACATGGTCAAGGTCTTGGATATGTTACATGAGAAATTGCTGCGTCTGTTGGATCAAATATGATACAGATGTTGTAGGATGGAAAGAACGGCAGATGATTTTCCTGTCCTCTGTCCTTCAATCAACCTAGACAACTAAAAGGATGGTCTTGGTAAAGAAACATGTACCTCATATCCTGGGAAGAGCTTTAATATGCCTAAGTGGAGATTATTTGCTTATTGCCTGGTAATAACTGAAGGTGGCTGCTAGATGGAAAAAAAAATGCTATCCTTCATGTAGAAACTGACTATTTCCTGCACCGGGAAACTTTGTAAATTAATAAATATCTGAGAAAGCCCAGAAGAAGGTTACAGAACCATGAGAAGATGCTGAATAATAAGATGTGATGAAAAGGTCAGGAGAAAGAAAAGGAGAGAACTGTGGTCTGTATTCCTCTACTGTAGGCTACTGCAAATAGGGGAGGATAAAGGCTGCTCCGTCTTTTTCTTGACTGGTACCACAAATCGACCAAAGCCAGACAGAACAAGCAGTGAATACAACTTAGCAACAGGCTGTGATCTTCCTGGTTTTCAGGGTCTGGCATGAGCAGTGTGTTGGGTTGAAATCCAGTAAAAATAATTAAAAGATGTTAGGTGTCACACAACCGAGCTTTCTGGGTATTGCAGTGAAATGCTGGACTCTTGCTGGGTGTGCAGGGTATTTGTAATAGAGGTGAGGCATGCTCTGCGGGACGTGGAGAAAGCCAGGCGTTTTGGGACGGCTGCCAGGGGAGGGTAGGCAGCTTCCCTGGCTCACCTTGCCAGACCTGCTTGGATCTAACCAGCAGGGAAATGCTGAAGACAAATTAATACCCCAAAACTTTCAGCGGTTCGTTGGGCACATGCATCTACTTGACAGTCCATGACTTGCTCTTTAATGCAATTATCTGTTTCTGCTTTTTATGGGTAATTTATTATTATTATTATTATTATTATTCTGTTTTTCCCCCTCCCTTCTTTCTTAGTATATAAGAGCTTAACGTTTTTCATCTTAAAGAAAAGTTCTTTCATCACGAGATTGTAATATCATCAGCAATCCTTACATTACCTCTTCCCTGGATCACCAAGTGCTGCATCCTTTCCCGCAGTACATTTTCTGCACAGCGGTGTATTTTAACGAGAGCACTGGAGAATGTCTTCCCTCCAGAGAATTTAGGGCTTGCGCTGGCCAGTAAACTGCAGTCTGATCTGTCAGCCTAAAAACGGGGACGTGGCAGGCCTCTGCTGCTCCTTTTGGAGAGGTGCCTGCTGCTAGCTTGTGTGGCGTTACTCCCCCGTGGTGTGTGCCAGGCACGGTCTGTCTTACAGACAGTGTCTCAGAAATCTGCAGGTTTTTTTTTTAAAAAAAGTCTCACTTTGGGATCTGGGTAGGACTGATAGCATCTGGCACAGGTTAGGCTTGTAAGAAAGAGTGGCAGGGCTGAGGTCGTACCTGGTGGCTCAGCTGAGCTCAGAAATAGTCAGACTGGTGCACGGAGCCAAACACAAGCATTTCATGTTCATACATCGCTCATCGAGCTTCGGCAGTCTGGGACTGGGGGACAGCTAAGTAGAGACAGCCAATTACAATTGGTTTTTGTTCATGCAAGTCTCCAAACTCTTTCTAAACCTAATTCAGTTTTTTCCTGCAAGTTGACGGTGTCCCCACTGCTATCAGAACGTGCTTTCAACTGCACGTATAGCTTTTGCCATCAAAGCAGAGCACAGCAGGACAAGAAGGTATCTTTCTGTTTAATTATTTGTCTGTAAGATTTCCTTATAGTGAATTCCCGTGTTTTCTCATTGAAAAATAAGAATGATGATGGAGGCACATGTCCAAAAAAAAAAAAATAATAATAATAAAGTGTGCTTCTGCCTCCTCCATATGCCTTAATGGGAGGAAGCTGAGAAATTCACAAGAAACGGGAAATGGGGCTTTAAAATCTATAGGAACAGCTCTTCCTACTTTAAGTATAGCATCAGTGCAGCTGCACTCTGTAATTACAATGTCACTTGAGAATTGCTTAACAATTTTGATGCTTTAAGCCATGACAGACGTAATTCTGAGCCACGTTATTTTAGTTCTGTGGCACTGACAGTGGTGCACGGCGGCTTGAGATTCCTGCGTGTGCATGGTTTTCTTAGCAATCAGAGGCAAAAAGGAACCACTGAAATGAACTGTCAAGCTTCCGCTAAGGCAGATGATTCAGATCTAACCTTCCACAGGAGGTGGTATCACTAGGGATGAATGAAGAATTCTGCACGACGTATTGCCAATTTCACAAGCAGGAAAACACATTATATTTAAGATAAAAATGCTCTTTGAAAGCTCCTGGAAGACTCAAAGTGACAATGTAGATTCTAGGCTTTAGGGTCTGCATCAAGATAGAAGACATCAGAATAAGAATCTGGGACAATATATTTAAGGAGAAACAAGATAAAGTGAAAGGTAATACAGAATGAATTCGTCCCGGAGAGGTTTTTTTTTTGCTCAGAAATCTTGTAAATGTCACATTTCAGGTTTTTGCAAACTTTACTTAAAAAAAGATTCCTTGTGCTGCAGTGCGTGTAGCTGTCAGGATGCATTTGTGAAGCTGTACACCTGTCAGTCAGACTGGCTCCCTGAGATTTGACAGAGCTGCTGCCTCGTGTCTGCACTCACATAAACTTTTCATAAATCTCTTCTTCAAAGATGGAGAAACTTCCTAGTGAAGTTAATATTTTTTTTTTTTCCTTTTTTTCCTTATTCTCTAAACTAGCCATTCTAGGCTAAGTCCTCCTTCCAACTATGTTTGATGAAAACCTGCTGTGGAAGATACCTCAGGTTGGCTGAATCGTGTACATAATGCTGTTCTTCAGCTGTGTTAAATTATACCTCGCCAACAGTTAAAGTAAATACCCTGTAATTTTTGAAATGCATGGCATTTAGTCAAATCAAATCACTTTGCTTTCTTGGTTTTGTTTTCTTTTACATAAGCCTGAGGGGTACATTTAAAGTCTGACTAGATATTTTTTTTAGACTTGTCCTTCACTGCTGTACCTCCATGGGTTTTACAGACTTTCTCCTGGCATCTGAAGTGCATCTTAAGTCAGAAGCTGTTTCTGTTAATCTTCCAGTACATCACTGTCAGGCATTTTAGAACAAGAGGAAATGGCTTCAAGTTGCACCAGGGGACCTTTAGGTTGGATATTAGGAAAAAATTATTCACTGAAGGGGTTGTGAGGCATTGGAACAGGCTGCCCAGGGAAGCGGTTGAGTCACCATCCCTGGAAGTATTCAAAAGACACGTAGATGTGCTTAGGGAGGTTGTCTAGGGGTAGATTTGGCAGAGCTAGGTTAAAGGTTGGACTTGATGATCTCGGAGGTCTTCTTCAACTTCAAATATTCTGTGATTCCATGATTTTGAGTTGCTGTACTTGACTAATACACATGAAGGAATAGACTGTCTTTTTCTAAAGAAAAATCTCTGTATTGGCCATTTTCATTTCATAAATTGCTCAAATGAAGGAGTTTAAGGCACATCGGTGATTAAATGAATTACAGTCCAGTCTGAGGACATCACTCAAAGTATGTGGGCATTCTCCCGAATTGCCACACTGGGAGAGCAAGAATACTGAAAGGGCTAGAAGTCAGGTACATTCACATGCAACAATTATTGCAAGATAAAAATCTTTTGGAAAAGTAGATAGTATGGATTTTCTTTTTTTTGCAGTTTAGTGCTCTGGGATTTTGTGTTATGCATTAAAATGACAAATTGTACATCCTAGGAGGCTCAGTGCAGGTGTTGTCAAAGAGCAGATAATTACCGAATGGCTGCTCAAGTGAAGTTTTCTTAGAAACTATTACAGTATACTTAGAAATGTTTTTCTTGTTTTTCTTATATTAAAAAAGTTCTTTCATAAAATAATTTTTAAAATGTGACTTTGATGCCAGAGTAGGTAATTGCTCAAAAAAACCCCGACAACTCTTCCACCCTCCCAACCTATGACTTTTCCAGTTTTAATTTGCTATAGTTTTCCTTCCCCCAGTTCTCATATAGTGCTAATAACAGATATACATATATATTTTTAACAGATAGAGGTTCAGTTAGTTTATTTAAAACAGAGATAGTAGCAAATGTGTTAGTAGTTACATTGCCGCCATACATTTGGTGTTGCTCTGAGTGCCAGGGGACTTCAAAAAATCTTTGGCCTTTGTCATCTTTACCATAACTTTAGACTGTAGTATTGTTCTGATGGAGATACATTTACACTATTTGTTCTTGGGATGTTTTTCATGAAACATGAGTGGTGAACAGAAAGCATGCATTGAAATTCAGTAATGTGCATAATTCATCTATCATCATTTAACAAATGGAAAAGACTCAGACACACTGCCATCTATCACAATTACTTAACTACACTCCAGGGTGTGTTAAATTGTATTAAACAATTTTTGGCTTAACAGATTTGGAGAATTGCATTGAGCAAGTTGCATCTTTTCCATCAACTTACTGCTACTGTACAGTGATTTACAGTTTTGACATTTGTTACAAAACATTTAATTTGAAATAGGGATTTTTCAAAGCTGTTTTAAAGATGAACTTGCACAGATAAAGCGTTACGTGTATCTAGCATGTCAATAGCAGCAACCAAATCTAAATTGGAAGCAATAGTACCGTACGTCTAAATCGTCCTTCAGAGGTGCCTGCGTGTTCCCTGGATTAGGTAGTTTGGGCTCAGGGCCTTAAGGGGATGAAGTTTCCAATTTAGTCAGTTGTGTCCAACATCAAGGAGAGGTCAGTTCTCTTGCAGTCTTGAGAATATTCAACTCCTAGGTTCTGCATGTGCCTCAGTTTCATTCTTGCCTTGTTGAGATGAGTTTAACTATTGTGTGGTGCCATTACAATAGTTCAGCTAAACCAGATTTTCTCCCTTTTAATGAGACACAAGTAAAGATGAAAATCCAGTTAACCAAGCAGTTGCTAAGTAGTTTTCTAAATACTTAGCAATTAGCCATCTAATGAGATATGTAAGTTGTTTGGTGAAAAACAGGTAATGTGTGTTTCTGAGTTCTGCTACTCTACAAGAAACTGTCACAGGAAAGAAATAGTGGCTCGCGGGCACTGAAATCCAGGCGCTGGCACGCAGCATTTTAAAGCGAGTATTTGCTTCTGGACCATGTCCTTAATTGTGAAAGTGACCAGCAAAAATCAGTGCAAAGCATTGAGAGGATACAGTAACAGCAGTGCTGATAGCTGACTCCACCAGGCAGGCTGCACCAGCTGTTGGACGCAGCCCAAATCTTCAGCTTACGGATCGACGTGTTGCAGCAGCGTTGCCAACTGCAGAGTTAAAGCTTCGTCCTCAGCCCATCTTAACAGGATGTGAAATATGACAAATCTCAGCGCCGTCAGGATTTCTGCTTTCAACTGTTGGAAAGTGGCTGCCGTCGTATCCGGTGTGTCAGCCTGGAGATCCTGCCTGTTGTGCAGAGCCGTGTCCTTGGCTGCCAGGCAGCGTGTAACTGCGCTGGCGTGATTCAGCAGTGCTTCTCTGCGCTGTCTGCCTTGGCTTGAACGGGGTTAGGTAGGACCTGCCGCTAGACGTGCTAGAGGGAGCAAACTGCTGGGCAAAATGCCCCCATGGGGATTCTTCTGGGAAGCCGTGCTCAACGCAGATCTTGTTTCTGAAATGCAGTTGTTATGTTTTCAAATGAGCTCCTAATTTTCAGTGTAGGGCTGAGGTTCATCTTGCACGTAAGCACAATATAGAAGTATCTCTACAGGGAATTTTATTTTTAAAAACTGCAGAACTACAACTTGCGGTTATTGAACCCAGACTTGTCTTTGATATATTAACTACATAAACTCAAATTAAGATAGCTTTGTTTCATTTTAATTGTAAAATGTCATCCCCGTAGATTTACCTTGGTGTTGGTTTAGGGCTTTGCTCTACTTACTCTGTTGTTAAGTACCTACTGAATTAGCAACGCCATAAATGTCTGTGAAACGCTCCTGTGCATTTTGCAGAAGACATTTTATGAGTTCTGTGCTGCTTTCAAAATATACATATAAATTCTTAAGCTACTTCCACATGGTGGATTTCTTAAGTAGCTAGAAATATTTTAAAAAACTATATTGTATTTCTTCAATCCTTGTAATATTATGATATAAAATTAATAGTTTTGAAGCATTGGTTTTACTTTTTTATTTTTTAAAGAAAAACAACCCTTTTTGTAAGTAATTGTTCCTTGTCTTATTTCCTGTCATGAAGCCTATTGTTTGCGGAAGATTCCAAAGAGGCTTCCATTCCTAATCCAGTCCTTCTCTTCCTTCCTGTATTATCTTCGTTACTTAATAACACACCATCATTATGCTGAGGAAGCACCATTGATGCTGTCTGAGATAGGAGGGTCAGTTACCTCCTCTTAATTGTTGTTTTCTCCACAGTTTTGTGCTATTGCCCATTTTCCTTGATACTTTTTTTTTTTTTTTTTTTTTTTTGCATATCTTTGGTGCTTGCTTATGTCCCATACATGCACACCATCTCTAAATATTTGTGCGTTTCTTTTTAATATTCCTATTTTTTTGTGTTCTTTTCTTGCTTTTGCAGTAGACCCTTTTGAATGCCATCCTCACCACCTGTATTAGTTATGCTAACACCTGCTGATGTTCCTTGGTATAGCCCATTTGAAATCCAAAGTCACATTGCCTATTATCACACAATACATGTTCTTCACACTGCAGCCTCTCCTGTGTTTTGCCTTCTTCACTAAAGGCTCCTTATGTCATCTTTTGTGGATTATCACATTTGTGTAAGCTTGCTGTTGGCTGCAGCTTCATCTTTCTTCCCCCGTTCCTTCCCTCATGCAACGCCAGTTAACTTTACCTACCCACTACTCCAGGTCTTCTTGTAGCTGACTGCAGGCTATCTTCCCTGCCTCCTAGAAACTTCTTCCTCATGCTTATCTTCATTCAAAAAAACCACAAACAACCAACATAATCTAACCCGACACTGAGATTATGTGCAAGTAATTAGTCAACTGATTAGGATGAGGGGCAGTGAAAGTCAGCCTAAGATGATACTAATTAAGGGCTTTTGGCAATGTAGTCAAAGATGAACAAAGATGATTAAGGAGAGATGGGCCTTAAAGGCAAGGAATTACAGTGTGTAGTAAAGGATTTGCAGTACAGAAGCTGTTGTTGATTTGCTGTTGATCTGTGAGAACTGCTACAACAATGTTAATTTGAGATGTTACCTTGGGCCTCTTTTCACATGTGACTAGGTGTGATAGTGGTGGGCCAACTGGGGGGGTCAACCCCCTGAGTTGACTAGGGGAATCCGGTTGATATAATCCTTCTGGATTTCAGCAAAGCTTTCAATACTGTTTCTCATAGTATCCTTCAGGACAAAATGTCCAACATACAGCTAGACAGAAACATAATGTGGTGGGTGAACAACTGGCTGACAGGTCCGGCTCAAAGGGTTATAGTACATGGGGTTACATCAGGCTGGCTGCCAGTCTCTAGTGGGGTTCTGCAGGACTCCAATCCGGGTCCAGTCCTCTTCAGTGTTTTCATAAATTGCTTCAATGTATGACTTGAAGGTATACTAAGTAATCTTGCAGACAACATTAAACTGGGAGGAGCTGTTGATTCCCCCAAGGGCCAAGAGGCCTTGCAGAGAAATCTTGACAAATTGGAGGCTGGGCAATCACCAACAATATGAAGTTCAACAACAGCAAGTGCTGGATTCTGCACCGGGGATGTGGCAACCCTGGCTGTATGTACAGGCTGGGGGATGAGGGCCTGGAGAGCAGCCCCATAGAAAGTGATCTGGGGGTTCTGGTCAACACCAAGTTGAACACAAGCCAGCAGTGTGCCCTGGCAGCCAGGAGGGCCAACCATGTCCTGGCACAGCACGGCTAGCAGGTGGAGGGAAGGGACTGTCCCACTCTGCTCTGTGCTGTGCAGCCCTCACCTCGAGTGCTGTGTGCAGTTTTGGGTAATACAATGTAAAAAGGACATAAAACTGTTAGAGAGTGTCCAAAGGGAGGGTACAAAGATGGTGAAGGGTCTGGAGGGGAAGATGTATGAGGAGCGGCTGAGGCCCCTTGGTTTGCTCAGCCCAAACAGAGCAGGCTGAGGGGAGGCCTCCTGGCGGCCTGCAGCTCCCTCACGAGGGGAGCGGAGGGGCAGGCGCTGAGCTCTGCTCTCTGGGGACAGCGACAGGACCCGAGGGAACGGCATGGAGCTGGGACAGGGGAGGGTCAGGCTGGGTGTCAGGGAAAGGATCTGCACCCAGAGGGTGGTCGGGCACTGGGACAGGCTCCCCAGGGCAGTGGTCACGGCTGTGAGCCTGCCAGAGTTCACAAGTGTTTGGACAACGCTCTGAGACACATGGTTTGGTTTTTGGGTGGTCCTGTGTGGAGCCAGGAGTTGGACTCAATGGTCCTTGTGGGTTTCTTCCAGCACAGGGTATTTGATGATTGTATGACTTAAATACAGATCTACAACTGAAAATCATCAGGGGAAGAAAACTATTTTAGTGTTAATATTATGCTTTCCCTTAAGCAAGTGTCCAATGTGCATGATTTTGAAACTGAACTAAAATACATTCCTAAACAATTGGAAGGTTACTGCACAGACCAACAATAACAGAAATAAGGAATATGAACTTTGTATCATCTGTATGTTTTTGATTACTTTGTGGTTGTTTTCAGGCTTAGTTGAAGGTTCTGGGAAAAAAAAAAAAAAAAAAAAAGAGAGAAAATAACTAAGAAAACTGTAGAAAATGTATCTGAATGTAACTTCTGTGCAAAATATGTGTTGCTTGTCTCGTAAACGAGACAATTTTCTGCAGAAAGGAAATTGCAGAGCTGATAAAAGTGTGCCTGGTCCTGTCAAGCTACACCAATCCCACAAAGGTCTGTAATACTCCCTTGCCTTTATCTCCTGGAAAGTATTCTCAGAATGTTGTGGTAGGACCAGGGGAGTCTGAGCTCCTGTAAGAGCTAAGGGGAGCAAAGTGAAAAAGAAGCACTTTTCCACTGTGAGGGTGATGGAGCACTGGCACTGAGTTTATGGAGTCTCTGTCCTCGGAGACCTTCAAAAGCTGCCTGGACATGCTCCTAGGCACCCTGCTCCGGGTGGCCCTGCTGGAGCAGGGGTTGGGCCAGCTGACCTCCAGAGGGCCCTGCCAGCATCAAGCAGTCTCTGATTCTGTGATTTCGTAGTACTGTTAACAACTGTGGAAGAGAAGAGGTATATTTTGTCACCTATGGTTTATATTTTACGTGTATAAAATAACCTACTAATTAAAGCAAAACAAAACAGTAAAACGCACAGTGTAAATGGCTGTTCATTTTGTTACTATTAGTCTCTATTTTAAAGAGCAAAAGCTTATTATCGAATTCTCTCCAGAACGTTCCTATTGACCACATTTCCTGTCTCTGTGAATGTTTGTTTAATCAGTTATTTACATCTTTTGAGCTCTGTTTTTGCAGCCCCATTGTTTGCAAATCCATGCCTTTCTAAATAAAACACTGTGTTTTTCAGAACAGTGCTAATCATTTCATTCCATTACTAAATTTTCTCCTTGAGAAAAAAAATGAAGCGTCTGAAAATGGACAGGAGCAATAAGGGTAGAAGGAAGTTTATTTTAAAGGGCAGTGACTTCAACAGTAGTGAAGACATTTTCTGTTATAGGTGGTTGTTTTGCATCACTATTCTTAGTGTATGGCTGAATATGTTATTTACATTAAGTGTTTTGGACTGATAGGTTCTTTATAAAAATAGCCGATTTATTGTTTTATATTAAGTCTTCTTTTTTAGGGAGAGTAGATCTGATTATAGAATTTTTCTCCTTCAGAATTCAGAACTCTTTTTAAATTAGGAATTACCCAGTACTGTTCACACTAGTGTGTTGGCAATTACTTACTAGCATCATAAAACTGCATGTGTATATTTGTGTATATACTTGTTTGTCATGCCAGTAAGACATTTATTTCCAGAATTTCCTAGGTGCTTGTTTCCACTTCCAGAGGTAATGTTGACGTGGGAGTGGTAGAGGAAGAAATAGTCAAATTTATATGCGCTGTTATTAATTGTAGTAGCAGAATTGTTTGTTTTATCCTTGTGAAGAAGGGAGAAAAAGTGAAATAGATCACAGAAATGGAGAGAAAAGTGAGTGAAAGTGAGTGAAAGAGGGAGAAGGAGGAATGGATAGCTGTGTGTATTTAAAAAAGAAAAAAGGAATTTTGTATAATTGGTAAGGTAAAGCATTAAAAGCAGACATTGATTCAGTGTAGAATAAAAGAATGGCTTCCTAGGCGTCAATTATATTACATACCTTTAATTATTCCTTGTTTAAGGTTGATCAACACAACATTATGGGAAATAGATGCTTTTTAAAGGTAACATGATGTCTTAAGATATGACATTTTAACAATATTGAATATTTGATTGGGTGTAATTGACATGTTGGTTTAGAAACTGGAACGATATAGAATCAACAACACACATCAAGTGTGTGTAAAAAACCTGGCTAATAGGTCTCAATAACATAATTGTAGTCAGTAATCAGTGTGGATTATGTGACAGTCCTCTGAGGATTAATTTTAGATCTGACAGTGTTTAACCTTTTTATTAGTGATGAGGGAGAAATGTAGAATCATTAATGATAAAAGGATGCAGATGACAACAGGGCTAGTGCCATGGTAAGTAGTGATCAGAGAAGAGCTAAGTGATCTTGAAAGCTGGAGTGCAAGAAAGCACTGTATGTTCTGACACAGAAACGTGCATCCAGCCTAAAGAAACACTATCAAGGAAACACTGATTGAAAAAGACTTGGATGCCATGCTTTTTGATGTTAGATTAGAAGTATCAGAAACAGGAGGCATACTTGGCATTATTATAATGTCACTGGAATACCGTATTCACCACATGTAGCATCACAACTCATGAAGGACAGCAGACTTGAGGGATTTCAGAAGAAGAACTGTGTTGAACCATTAACTGTTTGGAAAGACACCTTTAAAACTCCTTGCATCTGCCATGAGAAACTAATAGATCAAATTTACAGGTCTGGGCCTGAAAGCATGTTACTGCTTATTACAGAGAGCAGCTGTTTAATAACTGGGGACCCACTGAGTAGCAGACCACTAGAAAACCAAACTTGAATGATTAACCAAATTTAGGTTGACAATTAGGTAGAGCCGAATTAGATACAGACACCCCTCCTCCAGAAAGGAGTGACACATCTTGATTTTGGGAAAACCTTAAGGGTTGAAATTGGATGTTCCTTTGATACAGATGGTCCCGATGTGCTACGGGAGCTGATGTCATTGTGAGGCCATTCTTATTGTCCAGTGAATGATTCGAGTGACTGGGAGAGCTGCTTGAGAAATAGAAAGCAAATTTATTCCTGTCTTAAAGAAGGTCAAGAAAGAAGACCCTTGGAGCTACAGACCACTCAGCCTCATCTTGATACTTAGAAAGTTGATGCAACTGGAATTCTGGAAACCATTACCAGACATATGAAGGATAAAAGCATCATCAGGAGCAGTCAGCATGAATTCACCAAGGGAAGTCATGCTTGACGAACTTTATGTTCTGTTCAACATTTTCATTAATGATCTGGGTGATGGGGCAGGATGCACACTCAGCCAGTTTGCAGATGACACAAAACTGAGAGAGGGGGCTGATACACTGAGCGTAAAACTGAGTGGGCGGTGCTGCCATCCAGAGGGACCTTGGAAGGCTGAAGAATGGTCTGACAGGGACCTCTTGCAGTTCAACAAGAAGTGCGAAGGTCTGCACCTGGGGAGGAACAACCCCAGGTGCCAGTACATGCCAGGAGCTGACCGGCTGGAAAGCAGCTTTGCGGAAGAGAACCTGGGGTTCTTGATAGGCCTCAAGTTGAACTTGAGCCTGTCTAATCTGCATTGGTGAGACCATACCTGGAGCATTGAGTCCATTTCTGGTCATCCCAGTACAAGAGAGACATAGACATAGTGGAGAGAGTTTAGTAAAGGGTCACGTGTGATGAAGTTCCTGGAGCGTTTCTGCAGAGGCTGAGAGAGCTGGGACTGTTCAGCCTGGAGAAGAGAAGGCTCAGGGGGATCTCATCAATATCTATAAATACCCGAAGGGAGGATGCAGAGACAATGGAGCCAGGCTCTTTGCAGTGGTGCCCAGTGACAGGGCAAGAGGCAGTGGGCACAAACTGGAGGCTTCCTCTGAACATCAGGAAACACGTCCGTGCTGTGCAGATGACCAAGCACTGGCACAGGCTGCCCAGAGAGGCTGTGAAGTCTCCTCCTTGGACCTACTCAGGAGCCATCTGGTCGTGGTCCTGAGCAGCCTGCTTTGGGTCAGTGGTCTCCAAAGTCTTTTGGTTACACATTGTAGTAAAACATTTTTAGGCATGCAACTATAACGTGTTTATGTTTAGTTATAATTTGTATACATATACTACCGTGTTTGAAGGTCTGGTTCTAAGTTGAGCTTAGTTTGATACTGATAATTTCAAATAAGTTTGGCCATGTTCTTGTCAGATGTGATTTAGGTTATCATTGTTTTTGCCTCGTAACATGGCTGACAAAGAGTTTGTACTCAGGAGAAATGTCAGCTGTGCCATTTTCTTGTTGTTTGGTTGTGAATGCTTTATTGTTATTATCTTCAGTCTTCAGTTTCTTTATAGAAATGTTTTGAATCCACTTGCCCATTTTGTGAAGATTATTTTAGTTAAAACTAGATAACAAAATCCATAAATGCACTTAACCAGGCACACATGAACTGCAGTGCGTTGCAATATGGTGCAAGTGAATGAGCAACTGCAGATGCCACAGTCGCCCCCTTACCCTGTGGAGCACCCACTGTTCCTCCAGGACACCTTGGTGCAGAAGGTGATGTGAGACCATCTGACATACGGACCAAGTGAGAGTGCCAGTGTCAATCTGTGTGTTAAGTAGTAGTAAACCTTAATTTCTTTCTCCTTTTTGAGATAAAACACAAATCTATGTAGAAGTTCCAATATTTTCTTTCCACACCCTGACAGACTGTCATTCACATGCCCCGGGGTGCACCCCACTTTGCGGACCACTGCTAATAGGTGATCCTGTTTGGGGTAAGGGATACAAGATGACCTCCAGCAGTCCCATCCAATTGCAGCCCTTCTGCATTTCTGTGCTTCCAGAATCTAAAAGTGCTGAGAAGTATTTTACAGGTACATTTCAGTCAGTACCAGGTTTGAGATTATGATGCAGTAGTGATTGGATTATTCTATCTAAAAGTTAAAAAAAAAAAAAAAAAAGTCCCAGAAATGGTAAACAGATAAACGTGATGGGGAAAAATCCACACGACTTATTTTGTTGAACTCTTTTTCAAGTTAGTGTTACCAAGTAATACTTCACTTTTCCAAACTGTTTTGGTTGTAGGCTATCATTCTTGGCTCCAAACAGAGCAGAGGAGCTGCAGGATGTACATAGGTTAGGCTGGCTGAGAACAGGATAGGGGACGGCTGCAGTCCGTGGTCTGATGTGACGGTAGGAGAAATACCGAATTCTACCCATGAACTAAACGGGGAGCTAAAACCTGAAGTGATGCTCGAATAGATTATGAGAGAGGAGAATGCAGTTAGCTCGCTAACTCTGACATCTCTATGATTTAAAACATCTAAAATCTGTGATTGCATATGTTGCTGAAAGATGTACTCTAGTTCAGGTAGGAGTTAATTATTTTAAGTCCCGAGGTCTGTGCTGTACGTTGGGTTAGACAGGGTGATGACAGATTCATGTATGAATGTCTCGCATCCAGCTGAATTATCCTTGTACTTGGACTGCGATGGCACTTGACACAGTTCTTAGCAACCTTTGAATACTTCAGACCTATCAGCTAACTCAAAAAATAAAGGCCATACAACTTCTGTTAAGATTCTTGAACACTTACATAATATACATTTAAATAAGGAGAAAATTGTTATAAAAGCTCAGCTGTTCATTGTTTTCTCTGCAATTGATTAGAAGGTAAACTAAAAAGGATTCCTGAAAAATGCTTGTAAAACTGTATGTGTACACATTGTATGTAACAGGTTATCTATTATTACCAAGATACTTTAATAGTAAGTAGGCACTCTCAACCAATTAAGCAGAAAACTCTGAGCTAATATAACCTGTCACAAATCAGAGATAATGTCCTAATATATACTGTTTGGAGACACGAGCATACAACCTTTGGCTTTATTAGATTATCCTATCCTGGAGTGGACTTTGGCAGCCTTCCTAAGTGAGTAATGTACTGAGGTCCCATGAATATCAGATCCTTTTCCCAAAGGAGCAGAGATGCTTATCCCTGTGCTAAGACCTGGGAAAAACATCCCTTTCATCAGGCCTGGAGCAGGAATTAGTAGAAAGCAAAATAACTTGAATCAATGCGACTGTCTTTGGATTTGCTGTTTCTTGGGTACTGCAGTCACTGATGTAAAATTGAAAAGAACAGTCTGGTTCGAAGGGACCTTCAAAGATCATCCAGTCCAACTCCATCCTCATCACTTCAGGGCTAACCAAAGGTTAAAGCATATTAATCAGGGCATTGTCCAAGCCTATCTTGAACACCGAGAGGTGTGGGGCATCAACCACCTCACTAGGAAGCCTGTTCCAGTGTTTGACCACCTTCACGGTAAATAAATTTTTTCTAGTGTCCAGTCTCAACCTCCCTGGACACAGTTTTTCCACACGTCTTATCACTGGTGACCAGGGAGAAGAGACCGGCACCTCCCTCTTCACTTCCTCTCCTTGTGAAGTTGCAGACAGCAATGAGGTTGCCTCTCAGACTCCTTTACTTCATCCTAGACAACCCAAGTGTCCTCTGCCTCTCCTGGTAGGATATGCCTTTCAGCTGAGGTGCAGAACCCAGCTTTTTCCTTTGCTGAATTGCTTGCCGGTGCTGATGGATTCATGCTCCAGCCGACGCAGATCCCTCCTCAAGGCCTCTCATCCCTCCAGAGAGTCAGCAGCACCTCCCAGTTTAGTGCCATCAGCAGACTTGCTGAGGATGCATTCCACTTCCGCATCCAGACCGCTGATAAAACGTGAAGATCATTGCAGACGTGAAATGGTTTCCACAAGGTTAGAAAGCGTTGAGCTTTGTGTGGCCTTGATTTGTCTTTTTGTTGCACTACAACGTTTAAGTGAGTTTAGTACCGGCGTAATCCTCTTACGAGCAAGAATTGGAAGTAATTATTTCATCTAGGCAGCGTAGTGGCGGTGCTCTGTTCTGTGTGGGAGATTCAAGAGTTCGCTCCTTGGGTCACGTAAGCTTGGGCAGGTCAGTGTTACAGCAGTAGCGCTGCTTTAATACTCTCAAATGCGGGCCTCTTTTATAGTTGATCAGGCCTTGTGAAAATGTCAGAGGTTTCTAAAATTAATTATTTCATCTCCTTCTGGCAGGAGGTTATAGACGTGATGAATGAAATAAAGTATAATTTATTGCAAGAGATAATGACTAAAAATGAGAGGGAAAAAGCAGTAGCTAACTAACTACATTTAAAAATAGAAGGTTATTTATACTTGTAGCACAGGGAAAGCCTGTTGTGCTGCCTGAATTTAACAAGCAGACTTGGGATTCAGCCTTGGTGCTGCTAACGACTGGAGGCGTTATTGATGTAGTGAACTAATTACCCGTGTGATGAAGTTGCCTGCTGGAGGTTTTTGACTGCTTCATCACGGTGGCACCTCCTACAGGTTAATTCATTGAGCAGCACAGGTAAAGCCTCCAGATGGAGGTCCTGCTCTCTTTTCATCCAGACACAAAGAGTTGTACTGACAGCAGTAACTAAACAGAGATGAATATTTTCCTGAATTATTGATCAAGTAGCTAGAGATGTATCATAGAACTAAATGGTTTGGGATGCAGCTGTAGCCGTTCATAGGCACTGCAAGGTAAAAAAGCATATGCGGTGGCTTTGAAAAGAAAAACAAAATGAGCAACAGCCTTCCTCACCCGAAGGGAAGCCCCGAGATAAAATGAAGAAAAGTACAGCAGAAAACCGCTAGATGAAGAAATAAGGGGAAAAGGAGAGGGCGATGCTTTGATTGGCAGGCAGGGCAGGGGCTGTGTGGGCTTCACGGTTTTAATTCTTTCTATGTATAAAATTATTCTGTGGCATTTGTTCTCAAATGTCTCAGTACACGCATTAAAAACGAGAACATAAACAGCTCATTTAATTAGGTGATGAACTATTTCACTATATTTTTTTAAGGAGAAGTACCATTTGTATTATAATAACAAATGGAATGCCTACCAAGGTATCCTGTCTGTTTGCATCTGTCCTGTCTATTTATGAGGTAGAATATAAACTTCAGTATATTCTGTCCAAATTTGGACTTTTGATATCTCAAGCAGAGGAAATATAAAGTATGCATTATTAGTTTTATGAAAGTATTTTACGGTTGTAGAACCCCTTATACAGAAATGTGTCGTGTTTGGGGTCTTTTTGACTGCCTTATAAATCAGGATCCTCTGAGACCAGCAGAGCTAATGCTGCCTTTGTTCTTCACTTAAAACTGTAAGTGTGTTCTAAATAGTCTGGATTTCTCATCCAAGCTTAATATGCTGTTATCTAACAGGATGCATTAAGTGTTCTGTTACAACTGCAGAACTCATCAACCAAATGGAAAGATTACCCGTGAAATCAAGCCTCAAACTTTTATTTTCTCACAATCAATGGGAAAGTAATGCACGTTGGATTTATAATGATATTGAGATTGACTGCTTAAATCCTTTTTAAAGTTCAAAGCTTGAAACAGATTGTGTGTACAAACAATCCACAGTAGAGTTTTTAAGCAGGGGCATGTGATAAAGAAGTGAAATTGGGTTTGACTGAAATGGCCCATCAGTCCCATATGGGTTTAGCGGGAAGATTTCAGGCTCCAAAAGACAGTGCTTTGGAGAAGCATCAAGCGTTGGTTTCACATCACCTGAGATTGCTCTGTGGAGGCTGTCTTCTGGGAGACATAAAGACAAGAGGCTCATTAAAAACGAGCAGCACCAGGGAGGGTGATTGAGCTTCAAGTACACTTGTGGTTTTTTAGCTTGAAGAGTTTAAAGGTGAAGGTACATTTTAAAAGCTCAACTGGCAGATGCGGAGAATTCTGTCTGTCAGCTTTCTCAATGAAATGCCTTTATATAGAGATAAATACCATAGTATAGTGGTTTTTTGACAACAGGAAAAAAAAATACAACCAAAAACCATTCTCAGCTCAGAATGTCTTGATGGTTGGATGAAATGATAGTTAATCTCTCAGCTATCAAAACCAAATTTGATAAAACAGATTGTCTTCAGTCCTACTGGCTGGTAACCTCAGAGCCAATATTAACCTTCTGAAAAGTTGGGGAAGCTGGAGAAGAAATTTTGGGGCTCACTTCAAGGATAATCTGCCGTGTGCTAGCAGTCCAGCTGTGGTGTCTTAAAGTTTGCTTTAGACCCCTCAATTTTGAGCTGAA
This sequence comes from Heteronetta atricapilla, assembly GCA_011075105.1. Classification (NCBI taxonomy): domain Eukaryota; kingdom Metazoa; phylum Chordata; class Aves; order Anseriformes; family Anatidae; genus Heteronetta; species Heteronetta atricapilla. The sequence continues at coordinate 107,822,969 of CM021732.1, forward strand.
CTTTGACCTATTCCAAGACTGAGCCACTTTGCACTTCTGTATTTATTGATCTCAGAAAAACATAATAATACTGAGCTTTAAAATGAGAGCTTGGCTTACTCGCTGCTTGCCCTGACGTAAGGCTGATTGCCCGGCCTTGGTCAGGCTCATTGCCCACAGCTCTTGGGTGGAAGAGGCCTGGAAAGGCCCGTCTGCCTCACAGGCCGAACATCTAGCACAGCATTTCCTGAGCGGATATTAGGGAATGGTCTGGTGTGGTCTCATAATCAGTCTGGGTGATTGTATGTTACTGAGGTTACGCCGTGTTTCCATTAAGTGAAGCGTAGGGGTGAGGAGACCCTTTATGATGATGGGTTTTGGATGCGAGGCCTGCATTTCAGTCCCTTCCTCCCAGCTCCCAGCTGGGAACAAGAAAAAAAACCATAAAAACCAGAAAGACTGAATGTCCCCACCCTGTTCCTTCCTTCCTTTTAAGTTGCATTTTATTTCATCTCAGATTTTCCAGTCTGTACGTTCCTTTCTTGAATCTCACCTGTGCAGTTTTGTATTGTTTCCTGCTCGTACAGTTCGGTTTTGTTTCCCAAGCGCCTTCCCCCTCCCTTCCTCTTCCCCTCTCGTGGGCAAAGCCTTCATGGGCAGCTCTACCGAGCCGCCTTGTAACGCTGTGCAAAGCTGTGCCCAGGTGAGGTAAGCAGTTCTTCAGATACTCACCCAAAGCACAATTAATAGGGAGCTACTGAAAACAAAAAAGAAAACAACTTTATTTCCTATTGTTGAAGTTTGCCCATCTTCAACAGATCAGTACAAATGCTTGACGTTGCGTCATGCGTGTTTTACTGTATTTTTTCAAAACAGAGATGTAATTTCCAATCCATTAAGAGGTACGGCATGTTAACGTGTCACAAGGCAGTGTTACCTTCTGCGTACAGTCCTGCAGTACGTACGTCTGCTTCCCACCCTCCCTGTAGGGCCTTGCTCTTCTCCATTCTAAGTAAACGGGGAAAAAATAGCACTGCCAGACCTCTCTCCTGCAGAGCATCTCCTTGCTTTGACAACCCAGATGACTGAGTGCTTTCACACATTTCATAAATGTGAGGCCTTGTGCAATCCTAGGAGGCAGCGATAAAATAAGTGAATACGATGGTATAAAATATTTGAAAGTTCGGTTGCATTTCTGTTTTTCTCAGGAAGCTTATTCCAGCACCACAGTATCTACTGAATTTTTAATTCTATTTTAAGTATGGGAAGAGGTTTCTTTCTTTCTTTTTTTTTTTTTTTCTCCAGTTATTTGTAGGTCAAAGGTTTAAGCTCTGAAACATTTCAGGCAGGTTTTACAAGTGACTTCTATGTTTTGAAGCATAATTTAGTAATGTATTTGTAATAAACAGCATGCAAAACATATGGGAAGTCTGCCTTTTATTTATTCATCTTGGTAGTGGTTTTGACCACAGTCAAGAATTTCTGCAGGTTTCCAAAGCACGTTTACATGACCCATCTCCCTTTTCAAACCAGTGTGTCCAGTTTGCTCATTTTAATAAGCTACATGTATTTGTGGCTTAAGTATGCATGTTACAAATTGAACTTCTAATTGTTCTTGAAAAGCTATTTCAAAGTACTTATTTAATATTCTGTGGAATCTTTTTTTTATGAGGTATCTTTCCTAGAATTTGTCATAGTGATATTTCTTACACACATAAAGTGAATTTTCTGATCAGGAGCTTGATTTAAACATTAGATTAATAATCAAAAAGCTATAAAATAGTCTATATAAAAAGGAATTAAAACATAAAAATTAAAATAAGTAAATGATTTATCCACAGCTGCCGCTGTTCCTTTGTACAAGGAATATCTCTTTTAGTATTAACATGGCTTGGACTAGAAGATCAGCCTGTAGTTCTAATGCTCAGAATAACATCCGTCCCTGCTAATAAAGTATAAAATCCAATGACTTTTGCAAACACACTTGTTTCAATAATACCTTTTGAACAAAGGTTTTATAAATATATTTCTAAACAATACTATTCTTTCTTTATCAGATTGATTGTTTGATAATTTATTTTGGTAGACATTTTCTAATTCTTGACAGCTGCAGCAGGATATAGTTCATGTATGCGAGCATGCACATGCACTAACCGACATAAGCCATAGCATACATTAAGAAACACTATCGATAATATTGGAAAATTAAGTATCCTGACATTAAAAAAAATTGCCAGAAATAAGTTTCCTCACAAAATGGTAATTTGCACCCATTTTCCCATGGGTCTCATAAATATTCATTGACATAAAAACAGCACGATCATATCGATATTCTTTGCTTGCAAGAGATAGGTGGTAATTATTTTAGGAGCATTATGTTCAATATTTTGTCCTTTATCCGTAGTGAGGGGTGTCTGTTCCTTTGTCTTGGTACGTAAAATCAGTTTAAATGTGCATTTTGAGAGGAAATTGTTCCGTGTTTCAGGGCTTTTCCATGAAGAGTCTGGAAGCCCACCTCGTGAATTATTCTCAGTATCTGTTAGGCAAGTGTTCTTTTGTAGAAAATGTTTGATTTGGCTAAACTTGGGCGGGTTTCCACGGGAGGTTAGAACTGACAGAAGCCTTCCTTAAAATGCAACTTTGCTGCAGTATCCTGTGTCACCAAAACTGAAATGGTTTCGGAGACGTTTGTGTTGATTCAGTTACTGTCAGGTAAGTGGAGGGAGAAGAGAGAGAACATTGTAAATGTTTTATGAACATACGTCAAGTTCTTGAAGTCTCATAAATTGCAAGTGTTTATCTGAAACTTTTTTTTTTTTTTTTTTTCTGTATCCTGTCATTACCTGCGATACTGTGGAAATTGGGTCCATGAATGCAGGAGTCTCAAAAACTCTTCAGCCGCCTTTTGCACGTATCTTAGCACAATTTAGAATCATTTTCCATCTGTTATTCTCCCTTATGCCCAGAGTTAATATCTGGTCTTTCTTAGCTGCAAAATACATCCTTTTACTTCATCATCTTTGCTCTAGCTCATGAGATATTTTCCTCTGCCTTTTCCAAAACCCTTTCTGAGCACAGCCACAATTAGAAAAGCTCTTTAATTGTAAAATCTGCTTCTTCTGGTTCTTCCCCCCAGCACACACACATACACGTTTTTTCCAACTCCCTGGCCAGTAATTGGCTGGCAGCATTGTTTTACAGCTCCAAACGCTTGCCTTTAGTATCAGGCCAAAGCTCGGTGTGCTTCGAGGGGGCGTAAATGTTCTGTTTTAAAAGGGATTGTTGTCGCGGTGGAAAGCTGCCTGGCCCAGCCTGGCCAGGAGACGCCGGTGGCTGCGTGGCATGGCAGCCGTGTGGAGCCCTGTGTGCACGCTAGGGGCATGCAAAGATGGGTTGGAGCTGCTAGATATCTCAGAGCTGGCATGTCTGGAAAGTCCTTTCAATGTGTAATGCTGTAACTGTTGAAAGGACAGGTAGAGCCTTTTTTTTGTGAGGATCAACCCACAAAGCAGATCGCAGGCAGGTCGTTTTATCCAGTTTTTAATAAGTTCTTAAAACCTTCTGTTTGCGTAGCTGTAGTTATTTCACTTGGAGCTTTATGGGATCAAGCATTTATTGATTTCACAGAGGTGAACAGTTTTGTGTTGGACAATTTTTTGCCTTCACCCTATCTTTGACAAAATTAATGCAGCAGATGAGGCCTGTCGTATACAGGTTTATAGATAGCACTTTCAGTTTCTTATGTGAAAAATTGTCCCGATTCCTACCCTTGCTTTCTGTGTTAGCCAGTCTATAATTTAGACTGGCACTTTATTTTCCACTTCAGGATTTCTCATCCACCTCTGAAGGAGCTGTTGTTTTCCCCCTGGTTTGATGGTTCGACATTTAGGGGCCCAGGTCCTTCTGCTTCTCCCAACAGCTTTGACTGTCAGGATGTGATAACATGCCTGGATGCCATGGTTGCCCCAACATCTGCAATTCCAAAAATGCAAAAGGAAACATGAGGCAGCATCACCATCATTTTCTTATGCAATGCTCGCTAGGTGTCCCTGCTTGGCAGGGGCGTTGGACCAAATGATCTCCAGAGGTCCTTCCAACCTCAACCATCCCGTGGTTCTGTGATTCCTAAGGAGGGAGTACTGAGCCAAATGTCTAGGTGGGGCTGAAAGCTGGCTCATTCACAGTTTAGTCGTGCTTACTGGCTGTGTTTTGTCACATTTTTAAGTTCTTTGCCTGTTGGTCTGCCTTGGAGTGTTACCCAGGTAGTGCTTGGTCCCTTGCCATCGGGCCGGTGTTCGCCAGGACGGGAGGCTGAGGGGCGGCGTTCGCTGGTGTGGCACCGGCTCTGTTCGTCATGCACAGGAAGAGAAGATCCATTGCCGTGTAGGAGATTAATCGCCTAACAGGAGATTAATCTTCCACTTCGCAGTCAAAGCCCCCGGATACCGCATGTGTTTGAGACACCCAGCTCTCTAATCAGATTTCAAAACCTTTAATTCAGCTTCAGAGAATAGCAGCGTTGTACTTAGAGTATATCGACCTAAACACATTGCCAGTATTAAAACACAGAAGCAACAGAATTTGTAGTGCTTATAAAATGAGATAAAGTAGAATACAAATAAAATGATTCAGTAAATTCAACTTCTGAGGTCACCTGTTATACAGTAGAATTAATGGTACTCCAGCAGGCCAGAAGCCATTGAGTTTTCTTGCCCCCCCTTTTTTTTTTTTAAAGGCAATCTAAAAACCATCGTATCTGGCTTAGTAGGCATATGCTAGTAGCACTTACACTAATAAACATTACAAGTTTCAGCACTTCTACTTTTGGCAGCAGATTTTTGATAGAAGCTTCACATTGATCTGAGGTCTTTGCAGTATGCAAGACCAAAAGAAATAAAGAAGTGTCCAGCATAACTTGAACTTTTTTTCTATATTTTTCTCACTTAATCCAAATTCTTTAGGAATGCTTCATAACACATATCTTAGTTATAGTTTGTAACACACAGAGCGCTTTGAATTAAACTTGATTCACATTAGGAAAAATATTGTATGTTCTTTACACCATTTAATTAGCTGTTTTCATCTTAAATTATTTTCCTGGTTGAAGCTCATCAAGTTTTCAAGATACAAAGTAATTTAACCCTATAAAAAGAGAAGCATGCTAAAACTACAACATTTGGATTTTGATGTAGTTATACTGAACTGGATTCAGTGATAGTTAAAGGATGATTGCATTTGAAAGAACAGTAGGTTGTAATAGGCGGTGTTGCATTGTGTACATCCTTCAGTTCAATTCCTCCTAGGAATCAAAATATATCTATAAAACAAAGAATAAGCCAAAGGATCTTAACAGGCTACATATCTCCTGGCTTAGTTGTAAATATTTCAGTCAGTCTAAAAATCATCCTTTAAAATACAGTTTTGTTATCCAAAGTGTAATGCCAGTGTAACGTGCAGGGAAATTGCTTAGCTTGATTAAACTATATAGAAGACAATATGTATTTTGATTGGTAAATAAAATAAATTCTAATAATCAGCAAAAAAAAAATAGAAGAATTTCTGAATTACTCTAACTGATTAACAACAACCGCCTCTTTTGGCAGTAGCTTGTGTTTCAAAGCAGTGCAAACCATGGGGGATATTAAAAACCTCTGATAATTTTTCAGATTTTACTGTCCCTTTGTGGTTAATGTTTTATGAAGTTGAAGCCTTGGGCAGTAAGAGCACGGTGACCAGCAAATAGGCAAAGCACTACAGCAGAAAGCAGGAGGGCACAAGCAGATGCAAATGTAGGGTGTGCAAATGCTGTGGCCGATTTGGAAACAACTTATTTTCATTTGTAAGGGGGTAAAAGTGAGTGCCAGCACCTTCAGGAGGAGACATCAGCTATTTGGACTTAGTGACTACTCTGTTGTTGCCTGGCTAAACTGGCTAAGCTTTTTTGTTGTTGTTCCAGGTAGATTTTCCTTGTTGCTTTTAGTCTAGTCTATAAACTTACCTATAGGTACTTCCAGCACATACATAACCGTGTATACTGACCTAATCTACAAAACACTTTTCAAAAAGTCACGACTCTGCAAAGCCTTCATTCTTATTCATCTTCTCCTTGGCTTGGCACCGGTGCCACTCGAGATTGCATAGACGTTGGTCAATCCAGTTTGATTCCCGGTGGTGATTCTTGTTGTTACGTTCGGTTGGTAGCTGTGGGTGGAAGTGGCCTAGGAACAGAAGGAGGAGTTCAAAAGTTCCTCCTAAACTCTTCCTGGAGCAGATGTGAAGATTATACACCTGTTTTGAGGAAGCTCTAAGGTAGTAAATTCACAAATATTTGAAGGATGTAAATGGCAAAGGCAAAAAAAAAAAAAATCCTGACAGTGATTGAGCTATAAACTCACAGGAGAAAGGAAGAAAAACAAGTGGTGAGAAACACTTCGTGTTGACAGACAAATATCCAGACAAGTAGCACTTTCCCATCATCCATCGTTCTATTTATCCGTGGTTTTGACATCTTCCTAACTAGCAAGGGGAGAGAAGCCTTTAATAACGGTGTGGGATCACAAATCCTTCCCTTTTTCCACTATTGCACATTTTGCAGCACTTGGCTCAGATTTGGGGTTTGACCAAGAAAAACATATTACACTTTTTTTTTTTTTTTTAGTGTGATGTAGTGAAATAAGGGAGCTTTTACATAAATTCACCAACCCCGTGTTTGAACTGTGAACCCGAATCTATGCTTGATTAAATTAAGGTATATGTTTTTTTTTTTGCAAAGCTTGACTATGTTGCACTCCGTACAACTTGGTATTTATTTATGGCATAGTATCATTTGCAAAACCTCTGCAAGGAAACTACCTTTTTCTTCACCTGTGGTTTGTTTTTGTTTTATAAAAAGCACAAGTCTGTCTGTGAAAACTTGTATTTTGCCTTTGTGTCTGAAACTTACCCTGTGGCACATTTTAACGGTACCAAGTACAATTTACGCAGGCATGAGAACAACTGTGCGAATGGCTGCCCAGAAGTCTAACCCTTCCCCCTGGAAATGTTCCAGATGTCACTCGATGTACTATAAACGTACCTTTTTTTTTTTTTTTTTTTTTTTTTTTTCTGAATCGGTTTCATATCAGGAGAGAGAGAATTCCTGTCCGTTCTTACCATTGAGGTGAAGTGTCAGAGTGTGGAGCTGCGAGTTCCTTCACGGGTTTGCCATTCCCTGTGGGCTCACTAATTGAAACCCGTGCACCTGCAGGAGTCCAGAAAGGCAGTAGGCAGAGGTGCTAATCTCCCTGACATACCTCGAGCTAATGAAGACTTGCTGTAGAAAGACATTTTAGAACAGAGCACGGTATATAGGATGACCTGTAACCAGGCTGACAGGGCAAACGGGATACGTTTATAAAATTAATTTCCATTAAAGACTATATGCCTGCCGAGTGCTTGTCATAAATGTCAAATGTAGGCGAGGAGTGCCTGTTAGGAAGGCTGGACTTCACTTAGGTGGAGGTTGTAAAGATATTGTAAAAAGATATTTTGTTTTACACTATCCTGCTTTCCTGATAAGGTATTCTCCAATGCCGTTTATGTTCTAGGAAACTTTTGGTTTGCAAAGTCTTTTTTTAAAGCTATATTTTGTCTGTTTCCTATTTTAATAAGGCTTGGCAAGACTAAGCCTGCTGTTTGTATGGACAGATAGCAAGATGATGAATAACCCTGAAGTTTAGTTTTGTTTGAACAGCTGCAGTATTTACTTTAATATGGGCTGAAAGATCCATGACTAGGGTTATATTTGTTTTCCTGGATAGGAAAGATGTCATTCTTCACTGGAGTGAAACATCAAAGAATACACAGAAAACAGGGTATTGTAACCCTGTGTTAGTCTGCAGCTAGGGGAGAAAAATTTGTTAAAGCTGGGCAAGTTTCCATGTGTACCAAAGGAAAAAGGCAAAGTTTCTCTGTGTTCTTGTGGGTAACATTAGATTCCAGTGCTCTAAATTCTTGAGATTAGATTTATACTTGCCCCAGTCCGGGATACTGTGAGCTCTTATAATGTGTTACTCTTTTCTAAATTACTTAGGAGAGAATGGGGAAATGAGAGGAAATAATGCTGTTTTCTTTCAGAGTTTGGGGCTGTGCACTGACTGGTATTTTGAGATGGATGCACTGCATTGTCCCCAAGGTGCTGCTAATCCCACAGGAGCCCGGAGTGGCTCCTATTTGCAGCACAACGCGATACACCTGGGAGCCTTCCCTTCCTTGAAAACCAACATAAAGGAGTGGGAGCTGATGTCTCTCTACTTAGGTTTTTCTTCTAAAATGTAGATTTTCAGACATGCGATAGTTTGTTTTTCCTGAAGAATGCTAATCATTCCATCTTCTGATGTTCTGAGTTTAATTGCTTTTTATTTTGTTGCTTTGGTTTTGATACCTGATGTTTGTATCTTGGGAGAAAAATTCTTTGCAGTTCTAAGTTTGGTCTATCACCATTGAGTTATTATTTTTCATGGCAAAAGGTTTTATGTCCTCTCAGAAAGTGATGGTTAAAAAATGTATGCTTGCTTTTATTAAAGGATATTAAAAAAAATCACACAACCTGTGTTGAATTGTTTTGAATTTGTTAGGATGAGATTAATATTCTGTTATCTTCATGCCTTGTTAAATTTTTATCTATGTGTTTGTTTCACAGGATGCTGTACTTTTGATGAGCCGTTTAGCTCCTGTGGCTACAGTCAGTCGGATGATGATGATCTTAACTGGGATCAGGTGAACACGCTGATAAAGCCCTCCTCAGATCAATGGATGCCATCTGGTTGGTCCTTTATTTTACTTTTTTTTTTCCTCTTTATTAGCTTATGCATTTACTCAGCATTTCTTGACAGTATTATTATTGGAATGTTACTTTGCCAAAATCTGTTTAACTGCAATACCTAAGTCTTCAGAGTGAATTTTATGAGGGATATTCTGCAATGCAAAAGTTTCCTTTCGCTGTGCGGTTTCTAGCATAAAGGTTAGAAAGTAGAAAGAGAAACCTGGCGTCATCAGGGAAGGCAGAAAGAATACAAAATGTTGGTGTGAAAATGAAGATGAAGCAGTACTACAGCCAGGCAGACAGGACTGTAGAACAAGAAGACTTGAAGTGAGAGAGAAGACAAAGATGACCTAAGGCATTTTTATTATAAGAGATACTCAGCAAACTCTGCTCTGAAAATAAATGGAGAGTAGAAAAGGAGTGAGAGAAAAAAAGAGAGGATAGATATCCCAAAACAAAGTTTCTCGAAATACTGTGCATGTTCTGTTTTAAAGGTAGTAGTGATGGTATTACTTGATGCACTTTGTGTACCGCATATAGGTGAACCTAATTGCATAGAAACAGCCCTTGCATTCTGCTGAACTATAAACTTCTGGTAATACACTTTCCTTCATCACTTCAACCACATAAATACACAAAAATCTGACCACTGTTTTAAAAACATTCAGTATAAAATTAATCAATTACTCTTTTTTTCCCCCAGATTTTATCTGGATATATTAAGAGTTCCCCCTGTGTACTGGGGCTGATCTCCAGGATATCTCCTGGGGGCTGATTGCATCTAGCCCAGCTCAGTATCTCCCTTTGCTTCTAAAGGCTGAGCCTCCTGTGACTATTGTCACCCAAAGATAGCATTATGGGACTCCTCCATTAGCCTTATAATTTTGTATAAATGTACCCAGAATGCTTAAAAACCTTGTAGATGGATGTGATGGATGTGCTAGTGTTTCATTAATATGTTTCAATTAGTTCTTTAAAGCACCTGTAATATAGTTTGGTGGGTTACATAAAAGTTGTATTTCCCAAGAAAATGTTCCTCCCGTATTTTTGAGAAAGTGGATTAGGAGAAAAACAATGTAAAACTTAATGTTGAAAGTATAAACAAAACCTGAACACATGCACTCGTCCCTAGTATACTAATAAATACACTAATCTATGATATGCTCTAATGAGCCTTAGACAGAATTTGCTTGTAAAAATCCTCTTAGCAGTCTTCACTGTAGATTTTTCACCATTGTCCTGTGTTGTGGACAACATCATGTCTGAGTTTCCTCGAGCAAAGGTGAGACCCCACTTGAAGAGAAATGTTCAGTTTGCCTGCACTTGGTCATCATGCTAGACTGAGTTCATCATCACTGATAAAGAAGGATTTTGCAGATTCCTTCTGAAGTGGGCTCTTGTCCAGTGGTCTTGGCACAGACTGCTGATTTTTTTCTGGACTATTTCATTGCTTATTACTGTCTCTCAAGATGGAGTTCGTACACATGGCTTATCAGTCATCTTGGCTTGGAGTACAAGCTATACATTCTTTTTCTCAATTACACCACTGGAAATTCTCTTTCTGTTCCAATTTTCATTCACTCGTTACTTTCCCCACTTGGATTTTGCGGAAGTGGTTGTTAGTATATGTTGCTTAGTCTTCTCGGCAGATGGAGGAGGTTCAACTCTATGTACTTTGCTGAAATGATCAAAGACTTTAAGATTTTCTTTTTTTTCCTCTAGGGCAAGAGTCCAGACAAAGTAGGGACTTCCCTTTTATGGAAGGAAAATTATATCTATGTAATTTTATTTATCAGATGTCATGTGGCTTGTTGCTTATTTGTCTTCCTGCGTTTTTATCAGAAAACTAATAATGTTCTGGTGATCAAGTAGAAAGATAATAAATTTGGAAATAAACTATATTTAGAGATTAGGGAGTTTTATTTCTGCCCATAAAGGAACTGAAATACGCTTTGGGAGTCTTGGGTCAGAAGATGAACATGTTAGTCTGAGGAGGGTTGTTGATATTGGTGCCTTAAAAGGTCAAAAACATCTTTGAGAAGGAAAGAAATGCTCATTTTTTTTTGCAAACAAGAAGTAGTGGGTCTAAGGGCACAATTCAGCCAAGTGGTATGTAATTTTTCTCTTCATTTCATTCAGGCAGTTTTTTCCTGTTCTTGTTCAAATCATCATCTTAATGATTTTAATTAGTTTTCAGTTAACCTTAGTCAGAGAGTTACGTGGTACACTTAAAAAATGATTTCAAATAGCTTGTCAGCATTTTCTGAGCTACATATTTTAGAAAAAATAACTGCAGATAATAATGAATAGAACATGTTAGATTACTGTTTTCTGGAGAATTCTTGGCTTGAAAACAAAATACTTTATGCAACAGTATTGTAATACTAGACTGAAACAAGTACGCTCAGTTCAGCAGTCCCTTGTCAGTTGAAAAAATTAATGCACATAACATTCCTAATTTGAGGGAATATGCATCAGTGAGTTGATATCAATATATAATATTTTGTATAGTTTGGTGGCAGCGAGGGGGAAGTACGCTAGTTACGGCATTTGATTTATTCTAATCCTCATGAGAACGTTCAGAGAGTAGCTGTAGTTCAGTTGGATAAATATTTTGGCTTTATATGTTATTTCAGTGGGACAAAAGTGTCGTATAGTATACATACATATGTGCACGTATTAATGGACACATTATATCTATTTATATTTTATTGAATGTTAATAGCTCTTTGTGAGGTATGGTTTTAGTTTAAAATTGGTGAGTTGTATAAAAAATAATGTATCATTAAATAAAAAAGTGTTCAGTACGTTGAGCTTTAATCCTTGCTGGACTGTTACTATAGTAGAAAAATATGAGGCTATTGTTACTAAAGTAGGGCAGTAGCACTTTAATTTTCTTGATAAATATAAGCGTGACCTTTAGTGAGTGGTACTAATCTGAAAATGCATTAAACAAAGCCAAAAAAATGAATGTTATTTATATATTTGTATGGGTTGAATGAGACTGGTTAATCCACTGTTACTCAGTTTAAAGGGTCTTGTGAGTCAGCTGGAGTAACTACTGTAGCAAGTATGGCTGTTGATGTTTCTCAACCTCTTTCTCCTTTGCTGTCTGTTCCAAGAATAAGTGTTTATAATCTTGTTCAAAAATACAATATAGAAACACTTACTAATGCCATCTCACCTTGTCCTGTTGAGCAGTTAAAGCAGGTACTTTGATGTTAATGCATGTATGTAACACACATTTATAACTATACATAACTGTAAACCATCTAGCTGTACTACAGTAAAGGTTTCTTCAGAAAAAATGTGCCAAACCAGTAGATGGCTGTGTCTACACGGCGAGGTGTTGGTAGCAGGGGATGTCTTCAGGGATGGCCTCTGTGAGAAGAAACCAGCCCTGCATTGAACACAGGCAGCTCCAAAAGGGACCCAATGCAGGCAAGCCACAGCTGAGATCATCAGCCACGAGTGGGGTGCCTCTGGGAAAATACATCAAAGAAAGGGTAAAAAACACTGCACAGCAGCTGTGAAAAACAGGTGTGAGAGAAGCAACGATGTAGGTACCAAAGTCAGAGGAGAAGGTGAGGTGTGCGGTGCTCCAGATGACATCTCCCTGTCATGGTCTTGACCCATGAGCTTTGTCATCTCGTTTTCTCCCCCCGTCCTGTTGAGGAGTGGGAGTGTGATAGTGGCTGCGAGGGCACCTATCAGCCAGCCAAGGTCAACCCACCGCTGTTACTTAGGATCTGTTATGTGTGTGTGACTTCCTACTAAAGATATTCCCTATCCAGTTTATCACTTGGATGAGATTTTCCTCCATGATATTCTTGATCAGTGTGGATGTGCTTACATCACAGCAGTGGCATCTTCAGACTTGGCTTTTAGAATGTGATAAATCTAGAACATAATGATCTATGCCAGATTCTCACAGATTCATGCCCGGAGATAGCTACAAACCACATACTTGCATTTGGAATGTAGTTGTGAAGACTCTTTTTCCAAACCAGCTGCTTTGACTTTTTTGATTTCTACTTGGGTTTCTCTTCTGCGTTGCATCAAATACGAGCTGCTTGCCTCAGTTCTTTCTGCTGCCTCCTTATTTGCCTCATGTTGATATAATTATCGATGCACCAGTTTTACTTTCTGCTACACCATGTTGTCAGTCTTCATCATCTTGCTAAGTTGCTAAGTTTTCAGGGAAAGATCTTTGTGCTCTTCGTGTTGCCTCGCTGTTGGGAAGATGCTCCCTCTTGAGCAGATGTGACTGTCTCACTTTTCTTAATGCTTCATTTTGCCACTGTGTTTACTTAAGAAAAAAAAGTACCTAAATCCCTTCCCGTTCTTCTAGTCAGTGCTGTTGCATTACTTCATTCTGTTATTCCATCTTTTATTTTCTTTTTATAGAGCAGTTCTTGTTTAGTGCTCTGAGAGCCTGTGATAATGCAAACAAAGTGTCTTTTGAAGCTTTTCTTCCTATTATTCCTATTATGATTTTTGGTTGATTCTCCAGATCTTAATTTCTTTCTCTGACCTGCACTGGCTCTGCTCTCACTGGCAATCCCATTTGGTCAAATTCATCATGGCCTATCAGCATTTTGGAGTTGTGGTGTTCCCATGGAGTGCTCCGGTGCTTTACCTGATAACTCAAACTCCTGCTTATCCTGAGTTATATTTAGTAAGGAATGCATGCTGAGTAGGGGAGACTGCAGTAGTGAAGCCATTTCTGTGATACCAGAGTTGTTGGTTGGATAAAGAACAGAGGGGGAAAAAAAGAATGTAAGCTTTGGAATGAGTATGGATGTACATACACGTGTACACACACACATATGTACGTATGCCAGATTGCTGATTGCACTCTGTGTGGCAATTGCACTCACTGAAGAGGAGAGAATGAGAATACGGGATCAGAGCTGTGAAACAGGTTCTTGAGAGTGAATTAGATGGGATCTGGAGTCTTCTGAGGAATGATTATGGTAAGAGCTGAGAAAGGTCAAATGAGTTAAAAAACAGACAAACAAAACCCAACCAGCCAAATATCTTCCCCTACCCAAAAAAAAGCACAACAACAAGGAAAAGAAAAAAAGAAAAATACACAAAGAAGAAGGCAAACTTTAAATCAAAATATATTTTTGAGGTTAATGTGTTGTGTTGGCTTATATACTGCTACAGCATGTCTTGTCACTGACAGTGATGCAATTAGAATTTTGCAGATTACTGTAAGAAATGCAAATATTGTCAGGAGTCTGCTTTATTCATGATGTACTGGTTATACTTTCTGTTGTCCACGTATTTTGTTACAAAGCACTGTGTTAAGTTTTGTAAAATCCTTCTGCAGTGTCTCACGGTTCCAGTTAATTTCCAAGGAACGGTAGCATAATTTTTCTTCTGTCTGCAGTTGGTTTGATACCACTGAAGGGATGTCACTGCATTTACAGTGAGTCACTGGCATCAGCCTTTCATTCAGTTTAGAATTGTTCAAAATCAGTTATAAATCAAATCTTTACAGACTGCCACCATTCACTGGATTGAAAGGATGCTTTGAGCCATGAAGACTTTTATGTTTGATCCAGTGCTGGTCAAAGCCAGGATGAGGACTCTGTTTGTGCTTTATGAGGTGATAATATATAATTGTAATGACTATATGTACATATTGAATGGTTATTTGCATCCTGAATATCCAGTGTTGCTAAATGTTTAGCAGTCTGTGTACTGTCTGTAGAAGATGCATCTAATGTTAATATAAATGATTGTTTAAAATAGCCTTTTGATGCATAGCTAGCAGATATGCATAGCTAGTGGTGTTTGCTATTATAGAATGTGGAATGGTTGATGAAAAATATATGTTATTGTTTAACTGTGTGTGGAAAGGCTGAGATACCTTATAAAAAGATAAATCTTAAGGCAAACAGTTGGGTAGTCTATATTAAACCCAACTGCAGTGTCTTACCATGTAAAGTTTTTGTGCTTTGACTTTCCAGCGTGATGTGTATTTTATCATTAAATATATCTTAGTACCATATCATGTTCTTCTCTTAACAGGGATGCTTTTGTTCTGTTTGCTTTTGTGTAATAGAGAATTCAATGTGTTTCTTACTGAATGCTGTTTCTCCCAGATTACTTTACGTAGCTGCTTTTTCTTAAATTCATTTGAACGCTATCCAGCTATAAATTACTACCAAGTCGTGGGAGGTGCACCTTGTTCACTGTGTTCAGGTTATATTTTTTACAGAATTTTCTAGGCCTGAAGCACTAGCGTGTTTGGCAATTTATTGCATGCTACAGGCATTGAGAATGTGCACACCTCTTCTGTAAGCAACTCCAGCTCGTGTTGACGCATCCAAGCCAGTTTCCAATTAACTGTGTAAGCTAATATCAGTTGCTGCTAATACGGAGCAACATGGAGGTTAGCCCAAGCAAACCACATGAGTGCAGACCCAGCTGGCTCTGTGCTGCCATGGCTACAGTGCAAGCACCAAATGAGTCAGCTACTTTACAAACATACGTAAAAACTTAGTAGTGCACTTAATAGGTTTGTTCAACAACCAGGGCAATACCGCCGGCTATGTTGGAAGTATTGCTTGTTGTGATGTCTTACAGGAACATCACTGTCATTTTTAACCTCTGACCTGACTTAGAGATTTCAGCACCCAACCCAAAGCCTGGAGTTGCTACAAATACTGTGCATACAGTAAGGGAAAGTACTCTTTCTCAGGAGAAGTTCCCTTTTTTTGCAAAGGGAGTAAGCATCAGAATTGCTGGTTCTGAATCACTGAGGAGAATGTTCCTATCTCACTTAATAGGCAACTAGACAAGTTACTTAAATGTATTTTGCCTACATGCCTAGTAGAATTTTTGGCAAACTGTTGGAGTTAATACGCTAAAGATTTATTTAATCTTTTGTAATAAATATTCTCACATATGAATTTCATTTTACACTTTTTTCTTTTTTTGCGGAATTCAGTATTTTGAATATAATCAGCGTGATTCCTGAGGTAATGCCTGAGGCAGAAGACTTTCTGGTTTTCACTTCAAGCAATGAGCCTGCTGTAGTATTTTGGTAACCATACTATACCAGGAGGAACATAACAGTTGCCCAGTTTTCTTATGCATCACAGCAGCCGTCTGACATTTGTGTAGAGAAGCAGAGAACATGCTGCAACTGGTGGAAGTGAGTGGGAGATGCTATGTTAGGATCCACCAGTAGTTGCTTAAGATTTCTTAAAGATGTTTGGTAAAAGACGATACAGTAAATTACGATTTATTTTTGTTAATCTTTGAGAAACTCTCCTCTTCCACAGAAGCTGGATAGTCTGGATGAGAGGTCTGTGGAACTCACTTCTCATCAAGCCAGAGTATTCTCAAAGCAACCTGGAAGATGAAGCTGACTGCTGAGGGTATTTCTGTGTAAGACCGCACAGCGCCACGCACTGCTAAGCAAGCCCTCCAGCCTGACTCATTTACCTTGCAGTGATTACAGTTTTCTTGCTGGGGTTATATATAACACCTGCAATAATATATGCTGAGCAGCAGCTAACATAATAAGCCAGACACCAGAGCTGGGTTTGAAATGGATTTCCTGACTATGAAAATGTTCAGGATTGCAGAGTTCTAACGCTGTGTATGGACACCCAGATTCGTCTCTCTCCCGTCCTCCGCCCGTAGTGCCAGCCGCTGTCCTGCTGGTTAAGTGCATCAGAGTCTTGCTCCTGAATCCCCTGGTAAATTAGAAGTACCCTGGCTAACAGCTCTTGTTTGTGTGGTTGTTTCCCCTCTGTGGAGTGCTCATGAGGTGTCCCTTCAGATGAGGTAAGAGAATTGTGATGGGAGAAAGTGCTTTTTGTCAAAATAGCCAGGAATAGTGATGGAGATATTTTATCTGGGACTCAGGACAGTTGCCTTTGTGTTACCTTCTGATAAGCTGACATTTTCCTCGAATTGTCTGGAAAAGAAAAATTCAGTTAGTTCTGGTGGGGGCTCTTGGTTCAGAAACCACACAGAATGTAAGTCTTCTTTCCTGGGGCTATGCCTGCAACATGCAAATGTACCTCAGATAGCTTTAGTCTGGGTAGTTTGGGACCTCACAGCAATAGAAATGAAGTAGCACGGGCTTTAGCGTAGGGGTCCCTAGGCACTCACTCAGTGCTGAAGGCTGTTACTGTACCTTCAGCGCCTGGGGTACCTTGCTGAAACGACTGCAGTTTCTGCTCCACTTTCAGCAGGGCTGCATTAAGGAGCAATACAATTTTTGTGCTTGTTTCCCTGGCTGTTTTCCCCTATTAGAGAGTGAAAATACTTAGCCAGTTTGAGGAAAAGATGTCACCAATAAAAAGCCTGTGAGGACTGTGGATAAACAGGGAGTCAGAAAAATGCTCCTCTAGGAGCTGCACTCGCTGTGTTGCAAGAACAGGAGGAAGGGGAATAATCAGAGTATCCCTAAGTAAGCTTTTTCTTGTTTAGTAATTAATCTACTGGAAAAAAAGCCTCTTAATTTCTTGCAGTCTTCAGGGCTTTTCTTTCAGTCTCATGCTTATCCCATTAGATTTCTTTTCATCCATCCTGCCCTTTAGAAACTAATAAAGAGTGGATCAAAACCTTTTCCTTGCATCTACAGGCTTTAAAGTGTGTAACGTGACTGCCTCCATTTCAAGGCCTAAGCCAGTTATTTCCTGAGTTGGTAGTTTATTTTCTAAGGCAGTTCTTCTGTATGATGAGAACATAGTCATAGCCACAGTTAAAAGGCCAGTGAGCTGGAAATGGACCCCATCACTCTTCTTCAGGAGTGCAAACGTGATTCTTCAGGCAATTATTTTCTTGGCACGTTATTTTAAGGCTTTTTGCTGAAATTAAAGAGGGAATTGTTGTTTCAATTATATTTATGGGAGATTTTTTTCATCCCCTATTACAGCACTTAATTTGTTGGCAGGCATTGATGACTGATAGCATTTTGTTAGCAGCTTGAGCAGTGACTGTAGTACAAGTGGCCAAAAAGTCATTGATTTGAGTGATTTGAGGCAGAGGTCATTAAATGCTGCATCGGAAAGCTATTTGGCAAACTTGTCATTCATGGAGTACTTGTTCTTTGGGTTGAATTTGAAAAGACTCTGAAGTACAAGACAGTGATAAAGAAAGCTCCTTCCTCATCGCTGTCAAAACCAGGCCTTTATTCCGATCAAAAAAAAAAAGTCACAGTTTAAGAACAATTTGTTTTTAGCATCTGCCATTGTGCTCTTCCATTGTGTGGTTTAAATTGCTTCATTAACCTTCATCAAACCTCATGGGAAATACTCTATGTAGTTTTAAAAAATCTGAAATACGGTAGAAGTGCACTGAAAAATGTCAAAAAAATGGCACCGAGTGGAGTTTCTTCACTTAGTGCATAGGCATAAACATTATATTTCAGTGGAAGTAATTGGTACAGCCCAAAGCATTTAGGGGGATTGCAGACTGCCACCTAGAATTTCTGCCTGCGGTGTGTCTTCAGGTGTCTCTGGATGTCTGGACCTGTTGGACTTCAGCTTCCCTGCTGAGGACAGTCATGTGGCAGTACATCGGGTGGCAAATGTGACTGTGGAGCTAGGTTAATATACAGACAAAATGGACGGATTCTTTTCTTCTGTGTTGAATTTAAGTCTTCTTGTATTAGATGCAATCAGATTTTCCAAAATACCAGACACAGACTTAATTCCCTTGTATATGTTTGCAGAATTTGGAGTCACAGAAGAAGCAATTAAAAGGCTTTCATGAATTCCATGATCTGAATTAAAGAGCTCGGTACTTTTGTTCTCAGTGTTAAAGCAATATAGTTATTTCCCTCACCAGCTGAAATGCATTCTTCATCTAGAAGTCACAACATTTCTAATCAACTGCATTTCAGTAGCACAAAGGAAAAAAAAATACTGTCTGGACCTCATTGAAAATTTAATGATGTACACAACCATTTAATTATGAGAAAACAGGTGCAGGTAATTATCCAAGTCATAATGTTTCAGCAGCTAATAACATCAAATATTTGTGATAATTGCAAGCACCGATTGATCACACTTCTGTGCTTCTCACATGATACATATTTAAAAGCACTTTTCAATACATACATATTCATATTGGAACATGGGTGCTACAGATGCACTTTTATCAGCAGTAACCGCATATCTTGGGATTTTGCTTTAAGTTCAGATATGATTACACTGTTGCTTAGAATTCCACCATGTCATTTTCCCCCTTATCTCCGTGAGGGGTAACATCCTTCTACCGGTTTTGAGTTCCTGATTTCCTCCATACTTGTGCATTCTTGATCTCTCCTTGATGTCCCAGTCAGCTCCTGGGTCTGGTTCTGGTATCTTCTGAACATGGCATGGCAGGCTGTCCTCCACGGTTCCCAGCATCACAAACTCTTTGAGATCAGCGAAGGATGAGAGAAAGGCCTAGCGTTTAGAAACCCACAGTGGTACAAGAGTGAAGTTAAAGTGCACAAGCTCAAAACAATGATTGTGGAAAATCCTTGACAGAATTATGCAGTTGGAGCATCATCACCTATCTCTGGAAGCACACAAACATCATCTAAGTGGCTTGGTAAAGAAGGGGATTTCTCCAAGAGTCCAATGCATACGCAGCTGAGCTGTATCACTGCAGACGGAGCTCAGGAATTAGATGTTCTTTCCCAGAATGTCTGTCTCAGGCAGTTGCACAAGAAACGTATCAAACACATAGTGACAACGGGATGATCCTTAATGTATTCTCTTGCTTGTCCTGTTGACGGATACAAAAGAAGGAAAGGAGAAGAAACAGGATTTTGAGAAAAAGGCTCTTTTATGCACGATCTTTGTGATCGGAGCACTGCTGAAAGGAGTTACTTCCTTGGCTTTTCCTGATGAGGATTCCTTATTAGGCTGCCACACATCACATGAAATGCTCTGGCTTGGGCTGAGGGAGGTCCTGTTCTGAGGAGGTCTCCCCTGAGCAGAGAGATATCATGTACGCACTCTTGAGCTATCACCTATGGAACTGATGAATCCAGTAAGTACCATGCAGGTCAACATGAAGATGCTATTTGAGTTCTGGAAGCTCACTAATTAGCAGCACCAGCAATGATTGCTTGCCTGAAACCGTAAATTATCATGTCCTAGAGTGGACTTGGCCAGCCGCAGCAACAATTTCTCTTCACAAGTGTATAAGATGCTATGTTAAAATTAAGGCAGCCTGTGAGCCTAAATTTTTGCAGTGGAATAAATTGATGTTGCGTGTGTAAAGAGATGAGTTATCTTTCAGCAATGCAATTTAGGTCTTACGTATGCTATAGTGTTTTGCTTGCCATGTTTAATTTTAGCATGGAGCATGTTTGTGGAAGCAGGAAATTGTTTGCAGAAATTACTTTTTGTGGAAAAATATCAATTTGGGCATTTTACTTACATGGCTTGCAAAATATAAGCAGCTTTACTGAGTGCGGGGCATTTTTTTCCCCTGTGTTTCAGTGTAGCAGTAACAACAATTACATAATTAGTAAGAAGTTTATTATTATTTTAGTTACAGCAAGGATAAACTATATTTTGCAAGGGCATATTGCAGGGCCTATTGAATTTAAATTACCTATGCTAATTGTTTTAGTTTGTCTATATCTATCTGTGCTTTTACCTAAACTTAAAATATTAAAGAGATCGTTTTTACCTTCCCTAAAAGTCTTTAAAGAAGAAGAAGAAGAAGAAGAAGAAGAAGAAAAAAAAAACCACACGTGGAAGTGGATACAGTATTTATTCACCAGTGAAGTCAATCACAAGGACTTCCACGTGTCTAAATTGGATTTATATTAGGTGTAGTCTTCACAGCTGCACAGCACCAGCAGGATGACAGTATTTCTGTTGTGGTATACATCCATGTCCAGTAACCTTGTACAGCAGGTTGTATTCAGCTTTCTGCATAGTCTTAAGATTCAGATGAGATGCATCTTTTTGTATCAAGTTACTAACCCTGACAATTGGTAGAGATAATTTTTACTAATTTTTACTATTTTTTTCTACTAATTTTTTACTATTTTTTTTTTTTACTAATTTTTACTAAACAGAAGTGATGTTCTGACTCAGCAGAAAATGGTCATAAAAGAAAATCTTCTCTGAGTGGATTACTTTTGGAATCTGAAAATCTGTCATTATTACAGTCTCCTGAAAAGTATCCAGCAATGCACGTGTGGAATTACCCAGACAAAAATAAAAAGTTTTGTGTTTTTCTTTCCCATTAATGAATTTGCCTTTAAAGTTCTGGGAAGGAGCTCCCCAGAGATCTTTATTTACTCATACCACTGTCATTCAAGTGAAAATACTGTTTTGGAAAAGCTAGATCCCACCTCCAGTATGGAAATAAAAATTGATACCTCAGTGATGCTTTGACCACTAGAGCGATGCTATTTATCTTTTGTGTTTGGCAAATAGAGCCCCTCCTGTGTAAGGGAATATAGAAAATCCTCCTATATAATCTCAGGTTATCAAGTTTCTTTCAGTGGTGAGTTTTGTTCACATTGAGAAGAAAAATGTTTGAACTTATGTAATTGTAGGTCACTGTTTTGCATGCTAATGGACAGACTTCAGATGACCTCTTTCATCATGAGGTCGTACATTTCCTTCTTTTGGCAGTGTGACAGTCTTCCCATACTATTGCAAGGGTAGAGCCCAACAGAAGTCCCATTTTTTGTATTACAATTGTTAAATAAAAGATACTTGTAAGGAAAGCAAGTTAATTGCCAGAAGACTTGTTCATTTTTGTTACTTTGAGATTCTGGGGTTTTGTTACTTCAACAGTCTGTTCTCATTCCTATTCTGTGCAATTCACGTGCCATCATGCTTCTTGGGAGAATATATTTATTTGCAAGACTGTCATTCTTTTTTCCTTCTGCTTTAAGCTCAGTATGTGCAGGAGATTTCTGCGGTCAGGAAGTCTTCGTAGCGATTCTGTAAATTCTGCTGAATACACTAGCCATGAACTAGTCTTTGCCTCAGCTGTCTTGTTTGTTACTGCATGCCAAATTTCTCTTTGCTACCTCCAACTCTAGATTCTTTTTCTGAGCATTATTACTATTCACGGATTTATATCCTAACGAGGGCTTTGTTGGTGTGCTGCATTTTAGCATATCAATGATTCAGAGTCTCGGGAAGCACAGACTGTCAAATTCCCTAAAGAATTCTGGGATATCCTTTTTTACTTAATAGTTGCCTGAGCTTTGCTTTGCCTATTAAAATGTGTTCCTTTATGTTTTTCCTCATTTACAGAAATTTTGATGGAACATTTGAAGATAGGTCTAAAAAAGCAGACATATTAATATTTATGGCTGCATGTATCCCAGCTCCAGAAGGCCTGACTAACAATTGGATATAACCACATTGATTATTTTCAATACATCTGCTGAGCCACAGGATATTCTGAGCAAGGTAGTTGCCTCTGCTTTGAAATGAACACATGAAGAGATGCCGTTTCACTTGGCTTCCAAACACACAGATGCGTTACTTACATTCAGATAAATGATGTTAGTCTGCTTTTTTTTTTTTTTCAAGGCGTTCTTCAATACTTGATAGAAAACTTCATAACACATGCTTATTCCTGTGTCAAGGTTAAATTGGGAAAAAAGCATGTTTTTAGAAACTGATGGAATCTTTCTGCAATTTTTGGTTGCTAATTAAGTGCAAATAGCAGCAGATGACACCAAGTTTTGTCCTCATCCGGTATTCTTTGTCTACAATTCTGAAGTTTGTTATACAAGATGTGTTAATTATAGCACAATAATTAAAAGTATAATTACTGTTTTTCTTTATTCAGTACATTCTTTGTTATGGTATCAAAAAGCATTATGCCTCAAACATTCTCATGGTCTTTTAAAAGAGCCAAATCCCATTGTTAGAAATGATGTTTCTGAGGAAATTATAAAGTGTCTTTTGGAAGAGAAATGCTGTATTGAAATAAAACAAAACTTCCTGATGGAAGCTATTAGGACAACATACTTAGGACTTCAGTGACACGTGATGATCATAGTAATGCATTGTATCTGATGAGGGGCTGAAGTTAAATTACACTTAACCTGTCCATCACCACCATTGACTTCATCTTCACCTCATTTTCTCATGCTAGGCTAGCTCCATGCAAATTCTCACAACTGAAGTTGTGAAGGAGTGTGTTGTGTATGCATTGCTTGTAATTCAGAGGAATGCTAAGCTTTTAGGAAGGAGAACGGGTAAAATGAATTTTCTGAATCATTCTTTCCTCTTCTGCTTTACTACTCCTCCCTCTGTAAATCAAATTATTTACATCATTTACTCATTGAATGGCTTACTTTTTTTTTTTCTTTAATAACAAAGAAAGAGTAGACTATTATGTTGCAGTTATTTTACGTTAGTTTGAAGGATTGCATTTATACGTCTGTCTTACATTGAGGAAATGTAAGTGTAGCTTTATAGCTTTATTTTGCAGTTGCAAAGGATTTATAGAGATCCCTGAAATGTTTTCACTTTGAGACTTGAACAGAAATGTAGTTGTTAATTTTATTAAAGTTTCTCTGGGAGAAGAGCAGGATTTGTGTGTGTGTGTGTTTCTTTACAAGGAATGCACTACATGTTTTAATATTCTGTGCACTCAGACAATGGCACTTTCCCAGTGTATAGAAAAAGTACGTGCTCATTTTATAGTCTCATGGTATGTACCAGATTGGTTTTGTAGGTGTTGGGCTTTTTCATGGGACACATCTACAGTCTGCCTTGAAGTGTAGTTCAAGACACCTTCCAGTTAATAAATGTTCTCCCTTTTTATCTTGTGATAGGAGCCAGAAGAACCTGTGCTAGATAAGCAGTTGAAGATTGTAGTTTGGTCTGAGGGAGGCAAGTCAGTAAATCATACTTTGCAGTCAGTAGAATTGATAGCTGTTGGAAGAAAATTTGTAGGGCAAGAGACATTTCAGAAATAATCAAAACATCTACTAAAATGTTGGAAGACTGTATGCTAACATTAAAATGTGTGTATTTTTAAAAAACATTAAATTAAATATGCGTATTAAAATTCGTAAAGCAGTTCTTCCTGGTATTTTCCAGCAGTGTCGTCTTTTACTACGGCAATTTAAAGTTGCAATGAGGCCTTCCTGGGTTCTATCAAATGAATCCACCTTGCTAATCCCGAAACACCTTTCTTTCGCCTTTTGAAATGAAGTGAAATAGCTCCTGCTTTTAGAAGCCTTTCAAGATCAGGTTATGTTTTCAGCTACTATTTTCCTGTACTGTCACACCATCCTCTGTAAGAAATGTAATGGGCCACACAGCTATTCTTTTCTGTTTTGGAGGTAGACCATATCAGATGATCACAATCAGTTTTCTTGATCTATCGGTAGCATGAGATCTAGGAGGGCCATAAAGGTTTTGCTTTCAATAGATAAAGGATCAGCAGTTATTGAGGTGGGGGTAGACATCTTGTGTCAGTACTCTGAGCTTAAATTAATGAAGAAATTGCTCTGTTTCAAAGCGAACATTCAAAATGTGATGCAAGTATATGATTTTGCTAAAAATGCTTTTGCAGGAGATCTGAAACAGTAGCTCTTTGTTTCACTAAGTGCTATCTCACATAACAAATGTGTTATTTTAAACATCAGTGTTGCTCAGGATTTCATTTCTTACTGAGACTTGTACAACCAGAGAGGAAAAACATAGATTATTATTTCCTGTGGACGAGCTGAGATGATGCCTGCTTTTTGGGCAGTAGTTTCACACATGCTTATATGAGCTTGACCAACACCTTTCCTACCCCATTAGGGAGCAGCAAGAAATGTGTAGACCATTTTCAGTCTTAGTTCTGGTCTACAGTGGCTTAAAGAGTAGTTTAAACTGTAGCCTGATTTGCCTGATTCTTTGTCAATATGCTTATTTGAATAAAGGCAAATTCATTGTTCTAATGAGGAAATCTTCAAAATAATTAATTGAAATGCTTCCAAGCCTAGTGTTTGCATATCTACCTGATAGGTTGCCTAACAGATTGTTTATCAGTAACAGATGAAAAACTTCCATAGTCTATTTCAAAAAACAATAGCATTAGTAACAAAACTTCATTACATAGCAATAGAAACTAAAGGTTATTAAAGGTTATTCATTAAAGAACGTAATTCCTGAGAAAAGACCTTTTGGTCCTTCTGTCATCATGATCTCTTTTCTGTTTGTTAAACAACACTGGAAAATTAAAACCTGGAAAATAAACCTAAACACTAGGTTTATTTTGATTCAAATAAGGACAAAAATGAAAAGCCTGAAAAAAAATATGTTGCTAACAAGTTGTATTCTATGAGTCAACAAATGAAAGTGCATTTACTCAACACAAATTGGTTACCTTGATATCTCCTATGCCCACTAATGCTTGATACTACTCTTACATATGTAGTAAACAGTCCTTCTAGTTCTGGCTTCAGGTAATAATAATGAATTGTCCAGTGTAGCATATGAACAGCTTCCCCGAGCTTGTTTTTCACATACCTGACAAATAAATGAAAGCATGCTGTAAACTGTAAGATGAAGAGGCCTCTCCTACATAAACTGGCAAAAGTGGTGTAGAAGTTTATGGTGTTTCCAAGATTTTTAATTAATTTATGTTTTAACTCGTCTCTCACTTTGTAGTGACACCTGTCTCAGGGTCAGTTACACAGATGTCTTTGTTAGGGATGTTCTAGCTACTACTTCAGTTATTTCCTTCATCATCATCAATATTTTTGTATCACAAATCCCTCAGGAGGAAACGTTAGGGAGATAGATCCCCCTGTGTTCTGGGTGAGGAAGGGAGAGCTGAGTCAAGAAGGTGCATTAGGAAGGTGGCATTTTGAGTCACGTAGGTGGAAAGCATGGCATGTTTTCTGTAGTGAACAGTAAGTAGTAGGTGGGAGAGTGTAGGATATTTACCTCCAAGTGGCTGAATTCCTCTTTGCTTGGGAGGTTATATTTTGGAAAATGGTAATTGTATAGCTAGTGTATTTCTTAACATTTTCAGCAATATTTAAACATATTTGGTGACTTCAGAACCACAGAATTCCAACCAGTGTTACTGAAACAAACTCAAGAGAGAAAAGTTGACAAGCAAAACTGATCGCAGCACTTCTGTGTCCTTCCTGAAACTGAAGTTACATCCCTGTCTTGTAAGGATGAGTGTTGGTCCTGCTTGATACATATTTTTTCAAGATAATGTTGGAAATCATGACTAATAGCTGTCCATCACCCAATACCCGTTGAATAATTTATGGTGACAAGGACTTCAGGAGGTCATCTGACCCAACATCCAAAAGCAAAGTCGGCTTCACTGTTAGATGCTATCTGCAGCGTTTTGATTTCCTTCAAGAAGGTCAAGACAGTGGCTCCAAACAGTGACATCTGTCACCAAAGCGGCATCTTTTAACTTCAGTCATTGATTCAGTAATGCCAACTATTGCCATGCCAATCCTCCACAGAGTTCTCGTGGACTGATCACACTTGTCTTCATCATGCCACCTCGTCCAACTTCTGTGTACTGTGGAAGAAACAAAAAAAAATCATGTAGGACATGAGTTTCTATGGATTTTTATGTTATAAAGAAAAACTGACCAAGAAATAAGAGTTTTCTTTAATCTCTGTCTTCTTAAAAAGTAAATAGTCAGGACAACTGGAGTAGACTATTGTTGACCTCCAGTATAGAAGCTATTTCCAAGTGGTCACCATGTATACTTAATATTTGCCATGGAGAAGTTTTATATTAATGCATTTGAATTTAATTTAACAACAATCTTATTCTAATAAAAGTCATGAGCACCTGTGATTTGATGCATCAAATAATATCCATATTCCTTTTCAGGAAAATATTTGATGCCCCAAAGCAGTTTTGACGGTGCTCTCAAGCAGACCAGCTAAAATTGGACACACAGCAGGAGAAATTAGAAATTTTAGTTGTTACCATCATCAAAATTACGAGGGTGCATTGTCATCTTGATGTGTCATGATTAAAGCTTCAGCTTTACTAGAAGATTCACAAGTAGTTTACTAATGAAATACAATCCCCTGTGTATATTTATTTTAGAATACAGTTTGCTAGAGCCATGCATATTCAATAGCAGCATAGCAAATAAGTATAAGGATCCCGCGAACACGTTTGTTACCCAATAAGTGTGAGAAGTACCGCTGAACCCCGTGGTTATTAATGCCACCAAATTCTAAAATTTTAAAACATTACCTTCATTTGTTCCCTCCTGCTGATCAGTATATATTTTCTTCTCCCCCTCTGTTTAATATCTCTGTTTTGAGCAGTCATCCAACGTCATGTTCCTTTGATAAATACCTGTGTAAGCTTTAATCCTTTTAATATTTTAGTACTGATGGGGTTGCATTGCAAGACATAAACATAAGGAGTATGTATTATGATCTAGTTCCATCTATGCAGTCAACATAATAGTTGATACTGTAGTGCTTCCTCTTAAAAATTTATACAAAGAAGGGAATGTAAGAAAATAACCCTTGAAAGTTTTTTACACATTAATTTAGCTTATGTTGAGCTATGTCTAATGGGAACAGTAAGTATAGGCTGTTTCCTATTTTGGACTATTTATAGAGTTTTCTTTAAATCTATTTGTTTTATTTATTTATTTTGGTAGCATTTGGACGCAGTGGGAGTATTGCACAGGGAGTATTTCTTTTTTTTTTTCAGGAAAAAAAAAATGAAGAAAGAACACAGCGATCATGTGTAAAAAGTTATTTTTTTAGCTTTCCAGAACAGGATGTACATTGTATCTCATTTTTGTAGATGCCATGTTTTTGTTTCAGTTTTTCCATGTGAATTGACAATTACTGTCCTTGTTTCATGCCTCTTTGCAGAACTAGTAAAAGCTTGTAAATATGGTAAACATCACAAGGATTGTGAAAAGCAGCATTCACTGCTGACGACTATTCGGGAGAATCGTTTTTCATGCAAAATCACCACAAATAGCATACAGCATGTAGATTGCCCTCTTATAAACTAATCTCTTGTTAGTTGATAGCAATAAGATTTACCCTCATCTTTATCCAAGAACGTTAGATGTTCTTGCAGACTGAACAGCACCTCATAGCTACCATGAGACTGTGTGGTGTCCTGCATAATTTACAGACAGTCTAGTTGGCCTGGGTAGGTTAAGTGACTCACTTGAGGTGATGAGTCAGTGGCAGAGTGTGAGGTAAAGCTGAGAGGTGCTCACGTGGGTTGCTGATTCCTAGCAGTGTGCATGTACTCCTTTCTACCCTAAAACAGCAATGCTGACCACTAATCCACCTTAAACACAAACTTCCATTGAAATAAAAAAAATGACCTTAATGAAAGAGCTATTGGTAAAATCCAAACATTTTATAATAGATGTTTGCACTCAGCACTCGCTGGGCAGTTATGCTAAAGAAATGTACTAGAAGCAATTCAGATCAGATGATAACTGTTGATTTTTCTTCTGATCTTTCTCAGTGGAGCTATTGGTTGAGTCAGGCAAAGTTTCTCTTTATACTAATGCAGGGTCAGCAAAATGCTTTAGGGAATTCTGTTTCAGAAAGCCTGAGTACACCTCTTCAGCCTTTACCAAGAGATCGAGCATGCTATCAAGTGCTCCATGTTTGAGGGGTTCTCTCAATTCATTTTACTTTGCGGTTATGCATGGAAGGTAGTAATCTTATGTTACTCGTCTGTAGCACTTTTTTACAAATTTCTTTTATCAGGTCAACTTGTAACCATTTACATTTTTCTGCATGAATAATTGGAGTAGCAAGAATGCCTTGCTTCTCTTTGTTATGCAGATTACTTTTGAAGGGCTAGGGATTTGCTTTGAAATCTCCAAATCTCCATTTCCAAGTCTTCAATTTCAGAGACTGAATCACCGTGCAGGTGTATATTGGTATTAGTCTTAAGTTTCAGCAGTTTTGGTGGTGATAACGCAAGCCATTGGAATCTCTTCTTACCTAAGATAAATTTCACTATTTTGATGCTAAAAGCTGCAAAATTTTTGCATGAAGATCTGTGGCAAGACAAAGCAGGAGGATCAGGAAAAAAATGTAGAGCTGTTAGTAGCCTGTTCAGTAGAATTTTTTCCTTTCAATTTTCTATTAAAATACCAACTAATCTTTAAAAATAGTGAATATTTATGTTACCCAATAATCATATTATCTGAACTTTCATGACACATCCAAACCTAAAATACTACTTACCTGTGCTGTTTAAGTATTGGAGCCATTACCTAGTAATCACAGTACTAAGTATCCATTCCTTCTTATTCTCAGACATAAAAAAAAAAGGTGGGGGAAGTGAGATTTGCAGGTTTCTGTCTACATTTCAGTAACTTTACTAACTGAAGTTGAGTAGTGTAAAAGGGAAAATAGGACACCTCTACATCCTTTCATATCTGAGACAGATGGAAAGTAATAAATAATAGCAGAATGACTAAATGTTTTAAGGTAGAAATTTGTAGGAAAGATAAGATACAGGAAAATACGGGTTTCCATCTCCCTGCAGATATAATCTAAGTATTAGAAAATGTTAATTATTTCTATATCATCACTCTTAAAGTGCAAACAATGTTTTCTGTCTGTTTAATAATGTGCTATATCATTGAAGGGAATAAAACACTTTCTGCTTTCTTCCTTATGCTTGATTAAAAAGTAATTTCCTGGTAGTGATGATTTTCCTGGGCTTTTGAGAACCCTTAGGCAACATTTTCACTAGCATCTCAGAAAATCCTCAGTGTTTTGAGAGTTGTTTTTTTTTAACTTTTTTTTTTTTTTTTTTTAAATTGGACTGAACTAATGTATTACTCCTTGAAAGGAAAAGAAAAAAAATATCTTTTTAGTTGCCATGAAGTAAAAACAATACAGTGAATAACTGAAGTGCTGTAATTTTGGCTCAACTATTTTTTTAGTTAGAAAATAATATTTTAAAGGTATGAAGTATTATTGTCATTGTTTGATCCAAGATTAAAATTAGTTCATCTAAAGGATGCTTTTCACGTGTAGG
This sequence comes from Heteronetta atricapilla, assembly GCA_011075105.1. NCBI lineage: Eukaryota > Metazoa > Chordata > Aves > Anseriformes > Anatidae > Heteronetta > Heteronetta atricapilla. The sequence continues at coordinate 107,852,742 of CM021732.1, forward strand.
TTATTAAATGGAATTGGTGGATAGATAACTGATGGATGTAAAGATGTGAACGCTTTCCATAGCAGTCAAACTTTAAGATCCTGATCATGTGTTTAGGTCAGGCATATGATGTTACTATTTGCTTAGTTTCTTTTACATCCCTCATTAAGTTCAAAGGTTCCATGTATCTTGTAGCAATATGCCTACGACCCACAAGGTCAGGACAAACCAGACAGTAAGATCCAGGTACAGTTTTAGAAAGTCTGATAGCCATGGGTGCGATTAATAGAAATCAAGGAATTTGAAGTCAAAGTGGAGGAAACAGCAAAATTCAACAATTTGCTTAGCCTGATAACATATTGAGCGTCTTTTGAAACAGATATAATTGAGTAAAGAAGGGGGTGGATTGTTGCATGTTGTACCAAAGTGAAAGTACAAAAGGAGATGCAGAGGAGGAGACTGAAGAAATTGATGAGGTTGCGTCCTTGGTGGATGGTCAGGCAGAGTGTGGCAGGACAAGAAACTCCTGAGATTTGAAGAAAGAATGAAGCATGAAAATTCTGAGAACTTGCATTCTGTAGGTCAGAAATAAATCTTAGTATACGGTAGTAATAATAACATGCTGAGCTAGGCTGTACTTAAAAAACATGCTTCCTCATGAGTCCAAGTTGTTCATAGAATAATATAGTTCTTAGGGATTCGAGTTCTTCAAGGAATAAGGTTTTATAGGATTTGATTCTTTTCCTCGGTCTTTGTTTCTTCCTTTGCCTTTTGTTCTGAAGGACTGGAAAACAGTGATTACAGACAAAAGATGAAATGTTTACTCAGGGTGTTTCCAGACAGCAGTTTTTCTAATGAAGTTTAAAGATTTTTAAATCAGTGAAACTAGGCCTATAAATTGTGATCATTTTAAGTTAATTTTTGGTACTGATCATGTTTTGTTTTAAAATGCATGACTGAGAAAAAAGAAAAAGAAGACAATTGTAGAGAAGAGTTTGATTATTCCTTGAGCTAGAGCTAGGGCTTAAGCTAGAGTTACAAAGCCATAGGTGGATCCTGAAGTGGCTGTTGTCAGAGGATATTCCATAATTTTTGTCCATGGATTATGAGAAAACAGAAATGCTCATAACACATTCTTCTCATCTACCAAACAAGGCTGGAAGTTAAATTACTTCATATTAAGCAATACTGTCAGCCTCTATGGCTAGAAGTAGTTCTGGATGAAATCTTTTTTTAAAAAGGCAGTGAGACCTCGTCTGCCGTTGACGTTTTTCAGTCATTGCTTTTTCACTTTCCCAGTATGACCTCTCTGAATTTTATTACTGAAAAACAAGGAAAGGTGACAGAGTATTATAAAAAGATGAGAGGAAGCAGTATATTTGTAAGAGTAGACTAGTTCATTTTCACTGACCTCCATTACAGTAATGATATCAGCCAGTCCACCTACTGAAGTGATAATGAAGTAGAAGTAATTAGGATTTAATAAAAATCTCTCTTATGTTATTCTTTCAGGAAATTAACTTACACTCTGTTAAAGCTTAGTGAGTTCTACCTCCTATATCATGACAAGCTTTATCAAAATGATGAGCAAAGAGTAGGAATAGCCTACATATATTTAACTATTAATTGTTCATCTTATGGTGATGTCTATCAAGTTACAGCCTGCACAAAAAGTCTAGTCTGAGAATGATGAAATGGATGATGTTGCTGCCTAACTGGAAACTTTTCTTTCTCTTAAAATAAGTTCATTTCAAGTAATAACAAACCCTCCCTAGATTTACATGAGAGAATAAAAAGAGGATTAAATTTCATCTAATGTTTTTTTTTTTAGGAACAAGTTAGTGCAAACTTCAAATGAAATAAGAAAATTGAACAGCTTTTTTAGCATGACAAATTATTAATTCTGTGCCTGAATGGCATTCTGTACATAGCTGCTTGTTGTGCTTCACATGGCAACTTCTGTGTCTCAGCAGGCCATTTCAAAATATTTGTTTAAAATATCCGTACACTTCAAGAAATATGCTTACAAAGACGTTATTTCAAATGTTCTCAGTGTGTTCTTAAATCCTACTCTCTGATCTTGTCAATGCATAATTGTACAACACATAAAAAAGATTTCTGACATCTGCTAACGTAAGTGTGCGTTTGGTTTTTGATTGACTATTCTCAACTTTCCTCAGGAGGTGATAAGAAGGAACACAAGGCAGAGCACTTGGAAAAGCATGACAAGTGTAATGAAGAGAGAGAACTGCACTTTGTGTTCAGATTAGTCCAACAGAGTTTGCAAAGAGTCCAGCTTGCCTAAGCATCTGGGCTTTTCCCTGTGTTTCAGAGAATAGGTGTTTTCTAAAGGGTAGTTTTGTTTGTAATTTATTTTCTACCTTTTCTGAAGTACACACTTAGGAGTTGTGACTCTTAAGGAAGCTGGGAGTAAGGGAATCTATTTTAAAAGCAAACAACTTCCAAAGTAACTTTAAAAAGTTTATTTACAGAGCAACATCTACTACAGTTTTTTTTTTTTCCTTTTTATTATTCCTTTTTCAATTTCATCCTCATTTTGGTTTGAATATATAGCTTGAAGTCTGGGTTTTACTATATACAAGGTACTAAGGTACTGTGTAATACACACAAAGTGCACTGGAAAATGAAGGCTATATTATTTTTACCTTTGCTAAGTATTATAGTTGTAGGTAGTACTTTCGATAGTTACACATGAAAAATATCTGGGCTATAAATGAAGCTTTTATTTTGAGTATGTTCTGCCACTGATATGATTTCCTTGGCAAATGCTTTGATTGAAAGATGTAGGCTTAGTGTTTTTTATTTATTTTTTTATTTAATGTAGATGGATAGGAATGATAGGAAACCTGTCATTTCCATGCTCTGGCCAACCTTCACTGAAGTCAGTGGTAAACTCCAAAAATTAATCTACATAAAAGGTGGTTAAAACAGCTTATTGGTAACCAAACTGTAAACTCCCTTAGGTAAAATATTTGTATCAGGCAAAAGAAGGAGGCGACAACAGGGATGGGAGAAGAAAGGATAAGGAATTCTACAGTCTCTTGGTAAAGCCAAGTGTTTCTGTTTGCTTGCCTACAAATCAATTTATGTCAGTATGTTTTGTGTTTCTGCTTTTGACACCAAGCTGTAGTCTAAATGAAACACTAAGTATTTGTTATATTGTAAAGGATAATTGAGTCTAGCAATTATTCATTTTAGCACTTTCAATTTTCCTTTAATGTTTTAATGTAATCTGGTTCATTATGATAATGTTTCATAATATTTCTGAAGATTTTTGTCTCATAAAATGCTGTTGAAGTGTAGCTTATTTGGTTATGTGAAGGAGGCTCTGAAAATAACAAAAAAAGGTCTGTAGTAGTTCAGAAGTTATATTGAAATGATTCATGTTTGCAGACAATGAAAAGAAATTTAATGGAATTGAGACTTAAAATTGTATTTTAGCCAGACAAAGTACACTACAGTCAGACACAGTAACTATAAGTTTTCTTAGAAGCTAATTTTTTAATTAAATGTTAAAAATACAGCCCCATTATTCCGTGGCATGGCACACCTGCCACAAGGCCATTTCCTACGTTGCTTGTTTTCCTGGTTACCTGGATACACCGCTCAGCGTACGGCCGCCTGCCTGTACTCTGCAATTTGCTTTTAGTATTAGGGGGGCAGAAATAAAAAGCTACTGATGTGAAACCCGTTAATGATGAGTGACAGGCAGAAACATTAAAGCATATTTGTATTAAAACCCTGCTGTGGCTATCACTGCTGCGGTCAGCCTCAAGCTGATGGGCTGGTGGTGGTGTGCCAGCAAGGGATGCTTGGTGCTGCTCAGCCACGTTTCAACAACCATTAAACAAAAGGATCAATTCAAAGAGGTATTTAAAAATATAAATAAATTGGTGAAACATGTGTAGCATTGTAGGAGCAGGGAAGGAAGGGTTAGGGGCCAGCAGTGAGGGTGTCACATGCAGCACTGCCTTCTTTCCTGCTCTGAGGTGTAGGCTGAGGGCCCTGTGGACACGACAGAGGGGGCTGGCTGGCATCCCACAGCTTTCATCAGCCAGGTCCTGTCCTCCCACAGAAGGAAAAGCAAACTCCAAGCTCCTTCCCTTAGCCAAGAGTTGGCCCGTATCATCATCTTCCTGGCTGCTTTCCCTTCCCGCGAGGGGATGCGGCCCTCCTTCATCCTCCTGACCGCCAGGCCCAGCTTGGTGGGGGAGCCATGGGAGGAAGGACAGAGTAGGGCCTGTATCTGATGGCCCGGGGCTCCCCACAAGCTGCCATGGGGATTGAAGTTTGTCCTCAGAGCAGGGGACAGGGTGGTATCGACTTTCTGGGGTGCAGACTGGAGTTAGGAGGTGCAGGCAGTGGGAGAGGAGAGCCTTGTAAAGGAAAGGAAAAGCAGAGGTGGGGACAGCAGTTCGCAAAGGGAGGGATGTGTCTCCGTGGGCAACACGGAGAAGCAGCTTGTATCGTGAGGGTACTAGGCTAAAAGTATTGCAGAAAGGGACGAGATGATCTAAAAATGTCACTTCAGTTCCCTAGCTTTCTTTTGAGTAATATATAATTTGGGGGTTACTTCTTTCCTGTCTAAGTTTCAGCCTAGAAACTTTAAAGGTAAGAGAGTATAGTGGAAGAAGATAAGGGCAGAGCATGTTATCTTTTTGTTCGGTTTCTGTTTTGTTCTGCTTTGTCCTGCAGCATATTTAAAATACGTGTGAATCCAAATTTCCCTTTCACAGCACTGAAAACAATCATTTATCCCTCCTCCCACTTGAAAATCACTCAGAAGTACAAGTATTGATTTTAGTCATAGTATTTAGCACTCGGATTAAAATCTGACTAAAATTTCCAAGTGTTTAAGTCACTGTTGTCTGGACCTTTCTGGCTTAAGCACTGCTACCAAGTCGTAACATTTTTATGGACCACTAGCCACACTTAATATGAAATTTATCTGAAAACACCATACAGTTCACTTACTGAATATGGTTCTGCATGGTTCATTTACTCTAGCTCTTTGGGGAACTACAACTCTGCTGAGAACTGCCTAAATACTGTTGAAAAAGTAGTTTCAGGACTTAGGAGTCTGAGTTTTGCTGAATTAATTAGCACTTGCTTCTGGGAGCCAGAGTTAGCTCAGATGCTCTGCTAATATGTGCAGTATATTTGAGCCAATATAATTTTACAGCTTGCAGCTCCTAAATTGCTGTCTGTAGCTACTGTGTTTTGTTGACAAATTAGTTCTCATGAAATCAGCTCCAGGATTTCTGAATCAGGTATTTCTGAAAACTGTATCCTTGAAGACAATGATTTTTCAATTAACATTCTTTAAAGAAGATGTGAAATGTCAGGTTCCTGCAATAGCTGTAACTTAAAACTCCAGAAGGCATCATACAGAAATATTATGTATGTACCTTCTCAATTTTTAATCCCGTTGAAGTCAAATTAAGTATCTAAGTGCTTTCCTGAATAGTATCTAAGCACATCGTTAAGCCCTTCAGTTAATTAGAGTCTTATGCTTTCCGTCTTCGAAAAAGAACATCGACCCCGTTGTTCTCTTGAGTGACAATTGAGTTCCTGGGATCATGAATTGTGAGAACTGTAAGGCTTATTTCAGTGATGAATCAGGTTAATATCTTTATTGAGTCTCCAGGCAAAGATCTTTAATGAATCTCCAGCAGCCTAGAATTTGAAAAAGGGTTATCAAGCAGTATTCTCACTGGGACTATATGGAAAAAAATAATCAAAAACCAATATATGGTTCCCTGAGATAAATATGTTAATTTCATTGTGTATACTGGTTAAATGATTCAGGGGTGTTTTCTGCTATGATTGGGGTGGATTCAAGTCAATACTAACTAGGACATAGAAAATAGCAGCATTAGTACAAAACTTGAAAGTTATTTCTCCTGGGGCTTCTGAAAAGTCTCTTTAAAAGAACAAGTGAAATTCCCACTTCATCAGTATTCAGATGGCTTTGGAAGGTCTGCCTGTTGCCACAGTTAAGGAAAGTATTGTATGAATAAGTACAGATCCACTGGCAACCTGCACAGTATGCATTGTTGGTGACGTAGTCTGTGAGGTAATCTCCTCTAGATAAGAGCCTTCAAAAATAGATTCTACTGTAATAGTTAACATGTCCAGAATAAAATAGCCAAGAGAAAGTATTTTTTTTCTTCCTGCAATGTCACAAAGTTTTTGTGTTTTTAATTTTTGTTTGTTTTGCTGTTGTTTTTGTTGGTTTTTTTTCATGAAAAGATTTTTAGAGATTTCCAATTTTGTGGAAATAATAGTAAAATATATTCTTTAACCAAATAAAATTCTCACGCCTTAATTATTATTATTATTTTTAATTTCTGTCATGTACTGAAACTCCTTCATGTAACCCCTTCATGTAATATACATCCTTGGTAACAAATACCCCTGTAACTTTTACTTGCTTTAGAATTCAGATACCACTGGGGAAAAAATATCTGAACACTTAAGTTATGTCACTTTGGTCTCTATCATTGTTAAGTTTAACAGGATTGCTAGGAGGAGAAAACCTGAAAGAAATGAGGCTTTATGTACCAATTTGTAGAAAATACAGTCAGCTGCTTCTATGGCAAAGCATTAAGAAAAGAAAAACATCCAGGAATGGAGATGTAATTGGTCTCTAATTCCTCTACAGAGAAAGTCCAACTAATGTTATATTTCAAGCTAATACATACCCACACACATATGTAGATCTAGGTGTTGACCAGAGTTAAATTCCATTGTAAAAGGAGATTTTAAATTGGTGATTTTTTTAAATGTTTTTCAGATTTTAAAGCCCCCCCCCCCCATTGCATATCCTATTATAACAGTTCTAAAGCTTTTACGTTGTTGTTATATAGGATTGACTCTGCAGACTGATTGCTATGAGACAATAAAGGTAAATAGCTAAAATGTATAGCTCAGAGAGTGCAGTACCTTGTCCATTAAGGCATAAACTGTCTTGCAGCCACCATAGGGCAGGGGATCGCCTGTGTGCTGGTGTAACTTCATGCTTCCCCGCAGGGACCAGGGCTCAAGAGTCAAGGACCCGAGCTGTGTCATTCCTCGGCTAAACACAGGCACTGATGTGCTGAAAATTTTCCTCACCAAGCCCTAGCTAAGCTTTCTGCAGTGTTTCATTGGGGAAAAATATACAGGAAACTCTCATACAAAATCGTTAGTAGTTTAACAGGGGAAAAAGCCCAATACCTGTGTTCTGTAGTTTCAATGAGTGTTTTAGTTCAGAAAAATGAAATTTAACAGTGTCTTTTAGGGAAGCATCTCTGCTGTACTTAGATCTGTGAGCTTTGGATTGCTGGACAGTATTTTTTACATGGAAGTAAAATAATTTAGGCTATATATGGTTTGCACTAGGGGAGCTTTCAAATTGGTATATTGAACACATGAGAAAAAGATGGTTACTTTGATTCAAAAGAAAAGGTTAAACACTACATTGTAAGTCTGCTGTAGATCTGTGGGATTCCTTTTTTTTTTTTTTTTTTCTTTTCCATTGTTCTGTCCTAGTCTTTGATAGATAAGGTAGATGTCTTGTGAGTAATCTTGGTTGAAACTCATAAAACCAGGAGTAAATAACTACAGTAAGAGAATGGCTCTTGAGGCTAATATGCTCCTAAAATTACTGATAGATCAAACAAGATTTCAGAGGGCTCTGTGTGGTTGGGAGATTTAGTGTTGTAGGCAATGGTAGTGTTTTGTTTTCTGTATTGCAGGTCTGTGACATGCCATCAGACATGGGGTGCCTCTGGAAGTGGACAGGGAAAAGATGGATGGCATTTGCCTGCACTGTTACTGCAGACACTAACGTAGGCGACACCTTGGCAGTAGTTCACACACCTGACAGTATTATGATGACAATTTGCCTTTATCAGTGGTTGGGAAATTGGCAATCAGGCAGGTGGCAGTACTTTTTCCAGGGAATATTACGTACAGAAACTATAATGATAGTTTTTAACTGAAAAGTAACTTATTGCTGAGGTCGTCTAAAGTTTTGGAGAATATACTTAGGTATGATCATTAGCCAAACATTAACCCAGCAACCTAAAGCTGAAACAAAATTGAATTTCTGTTAAAGTTATAAAGCTCATGGTCTTCAAGCCTTGAGAAGCTTTTTATATTAACCTCTGTGTTTAACAAACCTTTCAACCTGTCACTGGTAAGGGAGAAGCGTACCAACAGCACTTAACCCTGTTCGTGGAGATGGCCCTTTTCAATAAGGTCAACATGCAGCATCAACCCCTGTTTTTCTCCCCCCCCCCCCCCCACCCCCCCCACTTCTGTTATTTTTACTTCCCCAAAGCTTTTACCTGAAGAGTAAGGAGTTTACCCTGGGAGCTCACCTGAAACATGTTAAAACTGATGTCGGTTCATCTCCTGGGTATTGTTGCTTGAATGCTGGATTGCATGGTTGAGTGGTTTACAGAAATAAAGACTAATATTGTTGTGCTGCAACAAAAAGAGCCTGCTTATAAAAGAGACTTCCTGGGCTATAGCATTAATTGTTGGCGTGTGATGTTTAGTTTAACAGATATTTACCTTCCCTAACAAAATAAACTGTCTCATGCTTTGAATGCCAAACTATAATAAAATAAAAGTTGATAGGTAAGGAACACATGGCTTGGTATTTTACTTGCTGCCCTTGCTGCATATGCTGCCTGTCCGTACTGTGAGGACCAAAGGCAGGAGCACAGTTGGGCTGGGGAGGAACAGACATGGGAAAACAGATGGATGAGGGGATAAAAGTCTCGTCAAGGGCAAACAGATGAATATTCGGTGTACTTGTATGTGCTGTGCTTGGTGCTGGTAAAAGCTCTGTATTTCTGTCTCTTGGTTTCAGCAGCCAGCTCTGCAAATGTGTGTGTCTGAAGGAAACATCATCCTGTTTCCTTGCTAACAGAAGGAACGCGTGAAAACCTTCACGCGCACGTTGTCATTCTGTGTGTGCCAAATGAGGCAGTGGTCCAAGGTATTGTCTGAAACTATTTTTTGTATGCACGTTACGTGCTGCGGTAGGTCCGTGGTTGGTAGCTGCATGCTTTTTGGCCAGGTGCAGTTCTTTGAAGGGGAGGAGAGGATTTCTTCTTTGAGAGCGCCTGGCCATGGGTGAAGCTGTTCAGGGAGGAACAGGGCAGGCGGTAATAGATGTGCTGACTGGAGAGCTTGCACTTGTAGAGGATTCTTAGAATAATGGGGAACAGACATAAAGACGGGCCAGAGATGAAAATGGGAGATTTTTCTATTGACCCAAGGGAGAACAAGTAGAGCTATTGAAAGTTGCTAGTGTGAAAAGCAGGTGTGGGGGAAAGGGTCCTTACTGCAGAGACACAGTTGGGCAGAAAAGATATTTGTTTTCAAATGTCTGTGTTTTATCCCTTTCACCTGAAGGACGTAGGTTTTCAAACAGAAGAGAGCTTGTTCAAGTTTATCTTCTAATAAAACATAGCTGCTTCAAAGCCCGTTTGGTATTTTTTGGTGTGTTCACTTTAAAGACAAGGTGCAGACAGGTCTGACTCAAAGCTCTGGCATGTCTGAGATCCAGTCATAGCATAAAAGTTTAAAAATGTTATAGCTGGTAGGAAGCATTAGGCCAGCTTTAGAGAAATCCAGTGTGTAGATTTGATAAATCAGTTCACTGCTTTTACAGTTTCTAGCACAGTTCTCGCTGTCTGTGGAAGCTGTTGCTGGAGTTACCAGAGCGCATCGTATCAGGCCAAACATAGGATGAGCAATGTAACAGAAGTTAAAACAAACAAACATGTTGTCCTGTGCCAAATTTCTCTCTTTGAAGCCCAATTGGAGCACAGTTACTTAAAAACAAACAAACGGGAAGCACGCCTGCACAGTTTTATGCCGTGGCTAGCTAGCTGCCAGAGTATTTTCTGAGTGGCTGCGGCTGGCATGGAAAGTGGTGCGGCTGCCTGGAGACTTCATTCCCTTCTGCCACTTCTAAACAAAAGGAGAGTTACCCTGTAAGTGGATTTGCCTTATATTCAGGCAAGTTCCTGTTTAAAAAAAATAAAAAATTAAATGAAGTTGTTTTGTGTTCAAATGGTGTTCCTTTTTCCTGCCCTTCAGTAAGTTTTATGCAAACACTATGTTGACTTGGCTTCATTGGTCATAAATCAGTGATCATAGATCACAGAATGGTTTGGGTTGGAAGGGACCTCAACGATTACCTTGTTCCACCCCACTGCCATGGGCAGGGACACCTCCCACCAGACCAAGTTGCCCAAAGCCCCATCCAGCCTGGCCTTGGACACCTCCAGGGATGGGGCATCCACAGCTTCTCTGGGCAGCCTGTGCCAGGGCCTCACCACCCTCTGAGTGAAGAATTTCTACTAACCTCTGATCTACATCTCCACTCTTTTAGTTTAAAACCATTCCCCCTTGTCCTGTCATTGTCTGACTGAGCAAAGAGTCCCTCTCCATCTTCTTTGTAAGCCCCCCTGGCTTACAAAGGCTGCAACGAGGTCACCCCAGAGCCTTCTCCCCAGGCTGAACATCCCCAGCTCTCTCAGCTCTTCCTAGGAGAGGTGCTCCAGCCCCATGATCATATCTGTGGCCCTCCTCTGGACTACACACTCAAGCTGAAGTTAGAGGAGCTTGTGATATGCCGTAGTTACAGGATCTTTAACTGCAAGTCACATTGATTCAAACCTCTGAGTTTTTCTTTTTCCTCCCAGTAACACTCTGCATGCTATTTTTAATTATCAGTTATCTTCAGTATTCTTTAAGTGCACACGGTGGTTCACAAGGCAGAGACTCTTCATTTTCGGCATACCAGCTGTAGGACAAAAGTGTTGGCTTCTCTTTTTTTTTTGCATAAACTATCTCCAGTGCTCTGTCAGCCGTGGAGGGTGGAGGAAATGCTTTACAATGCATGGTTTCCCCTAGTTCGGACGTCTATGTTCAACGTCTTTGTTCTTACTCGGTTTGTGTACTTACTTGAAAGTGGGCTGGGGGGCCTCTGCTGTAACAGCCTCATGGGGGGAGTGCAGAGCCCCCTCTGCTAAAGGCTGTCTCTCTTCAAGCCTGGGAGTAAAAATGAGTCCAGTCCCTTTTCATATTCCTTTATGTGAAGGAGACTTTGGAAGGATCACCGCTGTTCTCTAATTTCAGTTAATGGTAATTGATCATTGATCATTTCAATTGATCATTGATCATTTTCATTGATCATTGATCATGGGGTGCATCAAGCACGGCATCGCTAGTAGGTCGAGGGAGGTGATTGTCCCGCTCTACTCTGCGCTGGTGCGACCTCACCTCGAGTACTGTGTGCAGTTCTGGGCACCACAGTACAAAAAGGACGTGAAACTGTTGGAGAGTGTCCAGAGGAGGGCTACGAAGATGGTGAAAGGCCTGGAGGGGAAGACGTACGAGGAACGGCTGAGGGCACTGGGCCTGTTCAGCCTGGAGAAGAGGAGGCTGAGGGGAGACCTCATCGCAGTCTACAACTTCCTCGTAAGGGGGTGTCGAGAGGCAGGAGACCTTTTCTCCATTAACACCAGCGACAGGACCCGCGGGAACGGGGTTAAGCTGAGGCAGGGGAAGTTTAGGCTTGACATCAGGAGGGGGTTCTTCACAGAGAGAGTGGTTGCACACTGGAACAGACTCCCCAGGGAAGTGGTCACTGCACCGAGCCTGACTGAGTTTAAGAAGGGATTGGACTGTGCACTTAGTCACATGGTCTGAACTTTTGGGTAGACCTGTGCGGTGTCAAGAGTCGGACTTGATGATCCTTAAGGGTCCCTTCCAACTCAGGATATTCTATGATTCTATTATTCTATGATCATTTCATACGTCTGCCTGCTCTGTCTGTAGAGTGCTCAGCCTGAATTGGCCTTTCGCAGTCCCATGGAGATGCTGCTGGGTAACTTTGCATTTTAAAAGTCTCCTTGGGTCTTGGTCTGTCTATCCTGGAGTTGTGAATTTTTCTTGGTACGTTTTCCCTGATATATCACATCCCCCTTTCCCTCACTTCATTTTCTTTTCTTCACCTCTAACCTTCATGTTTTTATTTTCAGTTGAACTCTGCTCTGGGGGATATTTTTGTTTGTGTCAGTTAGCATGCAGTGTACTCCAGCATATGGATGCTTTGCCTCTTCTCACTCTGCTTTCCCTTTTTTTCTAAAATTCAGTGATTAGTTCAGAAGTTGGATCTGAAACTTCTGACAGAATTCTGTCAGAATTTGTCCATATGCAGTTGTTTCCTGGAACAGCTTCTGAACTTTGTGCCTATGGATATTGTATACATTGCTTGCTTGTTGCAAAGAGGTAATATTAGTCATATAAGAAAAAGCCTCCAAAATACCAATATACCGTTTGAAAATGTAGAAGAGTCATGAAGGAAACAGAACAAAGACTATAGAACAAATAGTAAAATTCATTAAATATTGAAAAGGGTTGGAAAAACAAACAGCGTTCTTCAATAAGCAGTTCTTTCAGACGTTACTGGTTATTGGAAAAGTGACGGTAGAAATACATGACTCAGAAATATGTGATTTCATGTTTGTATTTGATCAAAAGAATTTCGAACAAAATAATGGAAGATGTGTCTGTGCATACTAGATGAGGGAGAATTTGAAGAAATTGAACTTGATGAAAGAATTAGAAGGCTTATTAGTTGTTCAGCTAAAATGAAGATGGCATTGTGGGGAGAAGTAGATTGATCCATTTTTTCAAGCAGCGTACAGGATTTACGCTGGGATGCTGGAACAGATTTTTTCAAAAGTTAGTAGTTGAAAATTTGGAAGAAACATCTAAATAGTTGGGATGACTTTTTTTTTTTGGATTGGTGATTAATAATGGTTAAAATTATAACTTAAAATCTGATGTGGGTAAATGATGCTGAAGAGAAGGCTTGCAATTCAGCTGAGAAATGAATGTTTTGTAAGTTAATTAACAGAATTGATAGGTATTAGTTGAGACACTGAAAGGAAGACTTTCAACTGGTGTATTTTGGCACACCTGTTATGTGGATTTATCTACAGCGTGGCATCTGCTAGTGATACATCTGAGCAGAAGTCCCTGTTTCTTCAGGTACTGTTGTTAGCCGTGCTTTGAGAAGTTTCCCAAATTACATAAACTCCAGAATTTCAAGTGTTACCTGCAAAGATACTTTCCTTTATCTGTAAACATACTAAGTTGTAGGAAAAAAATACTAAAGAGCAAAACTCTTCTGTTTACTGGCTTTGGGAATTAAGAGTGCAAGGTTGCCTGTCATCAAATTCAGGTTTTCTGCTTTCTGTAGTACGTCCAAGATGATCCATCCATATATATATAAAACATAATGAATAAAAGAACAGATATATTGACTGCTCTGTCTGAAAGTGGGACACTTTACACTGGAGCCTTGCCATTCATCTGCAAATGCACAGCAGTTCCAGTGTCTTGGGCAGTCATATCTAGTCTTGGGCACTCAGTAGTCGTGGTAGAAATGATACCATGGTGGTAGCCACCTGCGGTGAGTGACAGCTCTAGGGCTGGCTGGCGTTTAGGGAATGCTGTTTAGTCAATGAGGAATACCCTTTGTAACTACCTAATCAGAGCGTTTTTGATAATGGGGCTTTTCGATACCTTTCAGCCTTACAGAGAAACATTTCTGCACCTGAAGGTTGTTTTGTTAATAAGGTAACACACAGAATATCTGTGATTAAAATCAGAATTTCTGCTTTGCTTCATTTAGCACATTTTTCAAGTATTGAGAGCCCAAATCATCAAACATCGATGCTTACATAAGTCAAACTCCCGTACTATTGTTCTTCTATTTATTATTGTATCAATGAAATCCCAGTTCCTGGGTAGGATATGTCTGTTACAGTCTGGAAGGAAAGCTAATCATTTGTGCTCGACCGTGTGTAGGACTTGTGAAAAAATCAACAAAGTAACTTTCTTTGCTCAGTAGTCACTTTTTCTTCATGCATGAAAAACAATATTGCATTCAATTTCATTGGATTTGACATTCTAAGTATAAAAAGTGCCTCTTAACAAGGTGATGTGACACAGTAAAAACTTGCAGAAGTGACTGGGAAATCTCTCTTGTGCCATTTCCATCATTTTTGTAGAAGTGTATATTGCTTTTCCAGTTGTCAGATTTATTTTATTTTTTATTTTTTAAACACGTACTGGGATTTTTTTGCTTTTCCTGTGTCACTCTATCTTTTGGGCATCTTTTTGTGTACAAAACCCTAATAAGATCTGTCGTGATATTATTTATTGCTGGGTAACTGCTGGCATAAATATCGTAGGATTTTCATTTCCCTCCGTGCTTGCCTCACAGAAAATTTCCATTGATGTTAATGAGAATTACCGGGACATTCAAGTGCCCGTTTACTCTGGGCCAACTCTAGTTGTCTTTCTCAAGTGTTGTATCTTCGAATTAATATTTCAGTGCACCAAATATTTGCTGAATTACTGCTGGAACATTGTGCAGTGGGGAACTGTAAACAATGGCAGGAACTGTAGCAAGTCCACCAGTTTGTAGATTTAAACCCTCCAGGTAAAATGATGAAATATGGATGACTTAGCAACTCTGTGACTTTTAATACATGTGCATTAAAGAAGGTTGAATTTAATGGATGCTGAGGACCATCAGCTACCTTAGGTTTTATTTCTGTTTGATTTCAGTGTGTCGTTTTGAACTATTAATTTGCATTTAGTGCCTAAACAGAGAGCTAAGCACTACACCCAGGTAAATCCCTTCTAAACTTTTTGACTAAGGAAACTATCATCATCCACGTGTTTAAACGTGAAAGTACATCTTGGAAAATAATTCAGTTTAAAAGGTAGTACATTTATGGTAGTATGTGCATTTACTATCTCCTCATAGAAACACTGCATTGGTTATAATTTTGTGTGTTCTCTTATTGAAGTCTTCCTCTAGCTCCCATTCCCTTACAGGTAACTGTTACCTAGTCGATACACCAGTGAATACTTGAGTTTATTTTTTGCAGTGTGCTTGTCAGGTGCCCAAAAGTGCAATAAACAATGCTGGAGAACTGATCTACTCTCTGCTAATGCTCTCTAGCAAAGAAAATATGTCGTGAGTTTTTTTTTCCTTTCAAGGCTGAGAACTCCTATTTTTTTCAGTCAAAATTAGGTGTTTAGGTATTTGCGTATGGAGTTTATCCACATGCTTTAGATTTATATAACCATCTGGCATAGTATTATTTTAGCAATCAGTTTAACACATGACAATAGTAAAAGTTGTAAGAGAAAATTTCTACATGACTTAACATTGAAGACAAGTTGATCTGAAAAAAAAAAAAACCAACATTGTAAGAAAGATTTTAATAGATTCAATTCACTTTTTTCTTTCCTTTGCAGACACTGTATGGTTTCAAGTAAAATGCATGTAATAGTTTCTGTCTAATGATTATGCCTTTTCATTTTAATGCATATTAGCTTGTTTTTCTTTCTTGTGGAGAGATCCATAGTTAAAAGTAGGTGTAGCAACTAAGGTCTAAATTCTAATGCATTGTGCATCGTGGCTTTTGCCTTAATTTTACAGAATTTGCTTTCTCTTACACCTGATTTTATTTCATGGTATTTTTACCTCTGAAATTTGATCTTTATCTGAGTTCCCATGAAGGGAAATACAGTTACTGCCAAACAAAACAGGTTGAATTCCTTTGTGAGATGGCAGCCTTTTAAGGGCAAGGACTAATAAAGGGTTAAGAAGCCAACTGGGGGCTTCCATGACATTTATTACCCTTGTTTTCATGTGGATTAACTTTATTCAGACCCCCAGCACACTGGTAGCTTTCCTCTGACGTTTAGATGTGCCCATGAGCTACGGGTTGGGTGTACTCAAGGCTTCTCGTGCTTCACATCCAGCTTGCCTTCTGGAGGAGGAGACCTAAGCATTTACCTTCACGAGAGCTGTGCTGGCTATCCTAGGCAGCCAGCACACTCTTGTACTTTGAGCAAAGCATGCAATTTCAAAGGTTTTTCTCCTTAGCTATCTTGAAATGGATGTGAATTAAGTGGGCTTATTTTAGGTAGCTTTAAAATACAGGCATTTGAGGGTTTCTTTCTGGTTCACACAAACCATGTCCCACGCCTGATGCAAGAAGTCTCTCCTGTTGCTCTCTGTTCTGAAGCCAGGATCTTACTTACAGTCAGGTGTTCCTGTATCCATCTTCTCCGTGCCTGGTTTCGTCAGCAACATTACCTTAAGTGCTGTCTAGAGGCTATGTTTGGGCTTAGAATAGAAGTTAGTATCTTTGAAACAGCACAATTATTACAGGTTACTTAATCAACTCATGCGAGATGGCTGAATGCCCTAGATGACTGAATCAGAGTGAAGATGCTGTTGCGGATGCGCTGGAACAAAAGAAACTTCAGCCTCTGGAAGTGTTGGTTTGTGAGACTTTTGTGACTGGGGTTAAACTGTCCCCAAAGAGCTGCCTGGTGGAGTTTAGGGGCACTTCTGTGTCTCATTTCCTGAGATTCAGCCCCTACCTAGTTCAGTTAAACAATTAAAAGGATGCATTTACGTCACTGTCTCCTACTCCGTGCCTCATGAACTAGGAAGAGCTTGCCAGATGCTTCCTAGCAGAAAAACTAAAACAGCCTGTCTGAAAGATACACCGCAGCTTAATGTATTTCTCCTAAAAGATTCTGTGTTCTTACAAAGGGGAAAGGAAGATCTGCACTGTTTACGGTGACATTCTTTCCCACTTTTTCACTTTCGACAACGGAGTTACAGGTATATTCAAAATAGGCTGACCATATTTCCTCTCTTAAGCTCCTGATAATTTGCCACATGGTTCAGTTGTGCAGTACATACTCCATAATTCAGGATGAGAGAAGTTAAATAGTTCTTAGCAAGATACTTCTATCAAGCAGCTACAAAATTGGCTGGGTTATCAGGTAGATGTTTGTTTGAAATTTCAAGGTGGCTAAGAACAGATGTACTTTTCTCCACAGCATTCTTAGTGTTTAGATACAAAAAGCTGTCCAGTTAGTTTTTAACGAACTCATAAACATGGTTACTGTTGTCTTGACAGCAAACTGTAACTATTTCAAAGGTTTTGTATTTTAAGTGTAAATGAACTAATTGAACAGCCGAGTATGTCCTAAGTGATGGAAGAAATATTGGTTTATTTCCTGCCTGCTTAAAGCAAAGATCCACGTGGGTAAATTTAAAATTCATTCACTTTCTCTTTATACCCACATATACTTTTGTGGGTTTTATTTTAAACCTTTTGTTGTGTTATGAAGATGGAGAAATGTATTATTAGTAATATAACAGTAATAATTCTTGTTCTAGCTGGCTGCCTATTCATTCTTCACCCTTCAGCATCCTAGTTATTTATTGAGCAACAGGATCTACAGTTCCAGCACAGGGAGATTTTATACTTTGATCATCCCAGGACCATGCGCAGCTTAGGAACCATCCTACTAAAGAAAGGAGTAGAAAGACTGAGTAATGCTAACTTGGTTAGTCTTCTCTGTACACACAAAACCGAGGACAGGAGTCTTCTTGTTGTGTCTTTGTGGCAGTTAATTTCATGCTTTCTGGACTGAAACATTTGAAGATGTTTGTGTTAGAAGTCAAAAACACATAGGGCATGCTGCATGAAAATGGTGTGCTGTTGTGACAGTCTGAAACAGGGAGAATATGTAGGTAAAGCCAGCAGAAATAATAAATAGCATTCCTTACTGTCCTCATGCCACTACGTCAGGAGCAAGGATACCACCTCTGGGCTGCTGCATCTGCAGTGCTTGAGGGAGGAGGGGGAGGCTCTTTTTTTTCTCCTGATTGGGGCCCTCCTGCGTTATAGACTAATGAAACACAGCAAGAAAGAAAATGCTGTAGGTATATGTAGATTCAAGGACACTGTCATCAGATTCCTGTAGAAACCAATCCTTGCATAGCAAAGCACTTGAAGAATATTCATTTCTTTCTTTCTGCTAAATTGAAAATTAAGAAAAAATATATCTTAAGAGCATATGAAAAGACAGTATTAGGAACCCTAAAAATTGAAATGAATTTTAAATGTAGTATGAGATTTTAATTGGAGAAGCATGTTCAGTGACTTTGGCTTACATTACTAATGCATAAGGAATTGTCCCAGTATGTTATTTGGCCTTTTGGGTAGTAAAACATCCAGATTCCTTTGTATCACATTTCATTTAAGTTTTTGTCAACTTTAGAAACTCAATTATTTTGTATGGATTGAAAATTAATGAGAAGTTATACTTGATAAATAATTTAGAGTAGCTGCAAAACTATATTATTGAATAATTAAACCTACTTAAGATAAAGGTGCAGTCTGGACTGAAGTTCTCCAGATACTTACATTCCATTTCCAGAAATGACTTAAGAGTTTGCATCCTATTCAAACTCCAGGGTATCATTGCACATCAGACTGAAAAAGAAAAAAAGTTGTTTTCTAGTAACTGCGTGAGAAATGTGCTTGTACTTTTATAAGAGCATGTAGCTATGGATCTTTAGCATGTATCTGTAACATATCCATTTTCTTTGGACTTTTATGAAAAATGCAGGGTTTAACATACCTTTTTATATCTATGTTTCATTGTGTTGCATTGAGAAGTCCTCGTCTGAAAGTAGACACCAGGTTTAATTTTATTTCCTTCTATGGTATCACAGTATATGTATTAGTAGAATTCTTTCCTTTGGCTTTGGGTTTTTTCATCACAGTGATATGAATGTCCTGAAAAACACTTCGTGAAACGACTGTGTAGATTCAGATTTTAAATTGCACATCTGTTCTCTTAAGTTGATTATTTTGAAGTTACACTTCAATGACATGCATTAATAGGCACTAAAAAGTAGAGCATAAGTTGACTAGATGCTCTTGTGAGGGTTGTTCAAGTGTTACTTTGTTTATACCTTTGTTTGTACCTTTACATTTCTTGTTGGTTTTGAAGTTAGGATCCTACTGCAATAATTCCCCTCCCACCCCCCAATCACCTTTTTTTTTCTATACAACTTAACAATTTGCTAGGTATTTTCTGTTCTTCCTTCTTTTCTCAGCTCTTGAGACCAAGAGATAATTAAGTGTCCACACTTATGGAAGTAGCTGGTGGTAAGCTGGAGAGTGGCTAAGGAATCGAGAACATTTTAGGCGACATCTCTATTAGCTACAGCACCCCAGCATCTGTGCACATAGAATAGTCCTTGATTTCACTGGGACTCAGCAGGGAGAAATGCTCAGATAGTTGCCACCTGCAATTGATTTTCTCCTAACATTCAGTGCAGTGAAGATCACTGCAGGGAGATTTGTTGTTTTATTTTTCTTTTTCCATATGTAAAATAAGGATTCTAGTATTTAGTAGCTTTGGAAAATTATCTTGAGATTCTCAAACGTAATTTGAGATTAAATACAAATTACTGTTATATTTGCAGAAGCAAGGCAAAATGATCGTTTGTTTAACGATGCTTTAATTGTGAATTGTTGCAATAGGGAGAAGAAATTAAAATAATGAAGAAACTGAAACAGTGCCTTTGTTTTGCAGGTTCTTTCATGTTGGTGAATACATCTGGGAGATTTGCAGGACAGAAAGCTCACCTCCTGCTGCCTCATCTAAAAGAAAATGACACACATTGTATTGATTTCCACTATTATGTTGCAAGCAAGAGTGGATCTAGCCCTGGCATTTTGAATGTATATGTGAAAGTTAATGATGGTCCTATTGGTAACCCAGTCTGGAACACATCTACTGCTGGCACTTGGAACAGAGCAGAACTGGCAATTAGCACGTTCTGGCCACATTTTTATCAGGTATGCTTTACTTCTTATGAATTTTTGTTTGTCGTAGTAGGCACCTGCTCTTAATTACCATTTTGACTTTAAATCAAAACATGTTTCAGTGTGTTTTGTTGATCTTTATCTTAATTACATTTTTGCAGATTATATTAAATGTTTTTACATGAATATGGCTGTGTTTATATGTTTACATATATTTATAGAAGCATATGAGATTTATGCACACACACACTTTAAACACAGATGAAATAATCAGATTGAAACAATTTAGAAATTTTGCCATTGATTCCAGTCAGTCACCTTGGTTTCTCTGTAATAAATTCACTCATTTTTTCAGTTCATTAGGGATGCCGGAATTGAATGTCAATAGATTTTACTGCAGGAGAGTCTTCAAGTTTGATTTAGATGAGCAATACTTGTAGCTTTAGAACCAGCAGAGTCCTTTGAATCTTCAGTTTGAATGCAATATCCATTTGTTCTGTCTAATACTAATCGTAAATAGAACAGTTACTATCATAGGAATGTGCTTCTGATTACATCCTAAAGATTTAGTGAGGATTTCACTTGCCAGCTCCTTAGAGTGCTGCTTCTCTCTAGGAAAGTTTAAAGATTGTAGAGTTACTTACTGTTGTACAGTAGTTCAACAATTTTTCTCCTTCCCATGAAAATACAGTCTTTGTCTACATGAGCAAGTGATTTGCTCTAATAGGAGCAGTTGTTGTTCAGGCTCCTGTCATCTTCACTTGCAGTGTGGAAAGCTTGGTTTGGATTTAGTTTGGTCCCATGGGCTAAAATTTGTCACTATAGCTATGCTTTGAAGCTTTCTGGATGTAAGCTATCCCAAAGATAGGGGTTCCTTATCTGCAGACCTTCCTAGGAAGTGTGATGTTATCCTTCCATGGTGCTTTCTGTGTGTGTGTGTTATGCAGAGGGTGACAGCATCTTAATTCCTACATCGATGCCCTGACCACCAGTATCATATGTGGTAGAGTCCCACTTGGGATCCCATGTGGCATGAGTGACCAGGTGTTTGCTGCCCCATTCGTATTTTCAGAATGAGTTTGGCAGTGTCCACTGGAAGATACTCCGTGGGGTTATAGTGGACTTTCTTCTCTGTCTGCAACAGCTGATCTGTGAAGATGTCTCAAGGGAACTGAAGTTCTTCCTTTTTAACCCTTTTTTTTTTTTTTTTTTTTTTTTTTTTTTCCTCAAAGGAATAAAACAACACACAAACTGAATTTCTTTGTGGAGTCCTTTCCCCTGTGATTGCTTCACCCACAATTGACCATCTTGTCCTTGGAACATGGGATATCTGGCAGTGGGTGCAAAAAAGACCCAAAAGAGCATGCTGTTGAGTTGATCTCCTGTAGGACTGCACCACAACTTTGTCATTCTTGTGTAAAAAATCAGGATCCCTGAACAAAGTCCCACATTCCTTTGTTTAAGTGTCACTGCTCACTGTCCTTACAACCCATGATTCATACTGGTTGCTGGCTAACCAGCTTCAAGCTGGGCAGGTGCACGGTAGCAGTGACAGAGATCTTGGAGTCTTTGTTTCTTCTTGCTTCTATTAGTGTGTTCCTGGGTTGTGCAGGGAGTACTGACATTCACGCCCACTGCGGCTTTCTGCCCAAGGTGCCTAGGAATCACTACAGTTCATCAGTGGGTTCTTGAAGGGGATCCAGGGTAAGTTTATGGACAATTCAGCAGACTTCACTGGAAGGAGTCATGGTGTGGATCCCCTGTAACTGGCCATAGACTCAATGGAGGGATACTGGCACATTTTCCAGAAGAGCAGCTGATTAGCAAAGTTCAGGTTCTCCTTAGCGTTGTGGCAGAAACTGTGTACTACTTGCCTCTCTGGAGCATGAGGCCATAGAGTCCAAGCTTGGTTTAGCCACAACTTTACCTCTCACAAGCTGAAAAGGCACCTTTCTGCAAGGATGTGGGCCCCATATTACAAATCTGATGCCAGAGTTGAGAATGTCCTCCAGTGGTGTCAAAGAGCCTTCCTGTCTTGAATGAAATGAGGAGTGTTCTGTGTTGTTACCTTCAGTGGACAATAGGAGAAGAGCAGAGCATTCCACAGACAATTTTGTGACTGACATGGGATATAATTGGATGCTTGGTAACATGGCATCTCCTGGGAGGATTTGTGAGCTTTCTGGGTGATTCAGAAGAGTTAGATGGTGCGTGTATATTTTGCAGATGCTGAGTGAACATGTGACTGTGTCACTTATGCCTTGGTCTGGATCATAAGTACTGGGTGCTTCACTTGGGTCACATCAACCCCATGCAATGCTACAGGCTGGGGGAAGAGTGGTTGGAAAGCTGCCTGACGGAAAGGCCTCTTTGGCGTATTGGTCGATAGTCGGTTGAATAAGCCAGCAGTGTGCCCAGGTGGCCAAGAAGGCCAAGAGCATCCTGGCTTGTATCAGAAATAGAGTGACCAGCAGGACCAGGGAAGTGATCGTCCCCCTGTACTCTGCTCTGGTGAGGCCGCACCTCAGGTACTGTGTTCACTTTTGGGCCCCTCACTACAAGAAGGACATCGAGGTGCTGGAGCATGTCCAAAGAAGGGCTACAAAGCTGGTGAAGGGTCTAGAGAACAAGCCTTATGAGGAACAGCTAAGGGAGCTGGGGTTGTTTAGTCTGGAGGAAAGGAGGCTTGGGGGAGACCTTACTGTTCCTTATTGTTCCTATAGTTTACCTTGAAGGAGGCTATAGCAACGTGGGGATCAGGCTCTTCTGACAAGCATCAAGTGATAAGACAAGAGGAAATGGCCTTAAGTTGCACCAGGGGAGGTGTAAGTTGGATATTAGGAAACTTTTTTTCACTGAAATGGTTGTGAAGAATTGGAATAGCCTGCCCAGGGAAGTCTTCCCTGGGGGTCTTCAAAAAACATGTTAGACGTAGAACTTAGTGACATGGTTTAATGGTGGACTTGGCAGTGCTAAAGTTGGACTAGATGGTCTTAGAGATCTTTTCCAACCTAAATGATGATTCCAACCTATGATTCTATTATTCTATAATGTCCCCACATGGGTTTGTACTCAGTTAGTAGAGGAAATGCCGATATAATTTCTTCTGAAAAGAGTCCGGTTAGGATGCAGCCAAACTGCTCTGTGAACAGTCAGTGAAAATAAAGAATGTGCTTCAAAGCCTCACTAAAGCTCTGAACCAAAATGATAATGTGGACAGGGGAATTTTATGAGAAGAAGCCCATACTTTCACTGGTAAATTTTAAGCTAAATTAAAATTTTGATAAAAAATACAGCAAGCCCAAAGGGTATTAAATCTGTTGTTGGTAATGATAATAATAATCTATGTCAGATTTCTAACAACATGGTACATCTAACTGATACTTGAGGAATATGGATATTTGGATGTTGAAATAGAAAGATAACCTTACTAATCCACTTTCCCCTTGAGACCTGGACTCTGTACTGTTCACCCATATTCATAGGTGAACCCTTATATGCTTGGATCAGGTACTGCAGTTTGAGAAATTACCATGCATTAGCTGATCTGTAATAGACACCTGAGTCTGTCAGTAATGGACTCCGTGTACTTTCTTAGCCTCTGAAAATACAGATATTTTGACACAATCTGTACTTTATTCACTGAGGAATATAGTAAGTCATTTTCTTTGCATTTGCTGCATACGGTCTGAAATTATACCTGCTAAGGTATTGCAATTTAGCTGATGTGCCAAAATGTCTTATGCTATAGCAATATCTCTGGTGGCCCAAGGAATTTGTATAAAATAGTATAGCTTCACTGGTTTTGATGTAGATAAGATAATTTATTCTTGAGGAAGCTCTCAATTTCATAGCTTATGGTCAGTCACCTCTATTTTGGTTGCTTCTGTTCTCTCAGAAATCTCTAATGCAATTTCTTCACTCGCCTGGTGACACTTGCAATTTCTCATTGTTTCTCATAGAATCATATAATGACAGAATTATCCCAAGCTGGAAGGGACCCACAAGGACCAGTGAGTCCAACTCCTGACTACACACAGGGCCACCCAAAAACCCGACCCTATGTCTGAGAGCGTTGTCCAAGCACTTCTTGAACTCCAGCAGCTCGGTGCCGTGACCACTGCCCTGGGGAGCCTGTCCCAGTGCCCGACCACCCTCTGGGTGCAGAACCTTTCCCTAACCCCCATCCTGACCCTCCCCTGTCCCAGCTCCATGCCGTTCCCTCGGGTCCTGTCGCTGTCCCCAGAGAGCAGAGCTCAGCACCTGCCCCTCCACTCCCCTCTTGAGGGAGCTGCAGGCCACCATGAGGCCTCCCCTCAGCCTGCTCTGCTCAGGGCTGAGCAAACCAAGGGGCCTCAGCCGCTCCTCATATGTCTTCCTCTCCAGACCCTTTATCATCCTTGTCGCCCTCCTTTGGACACTTTCTAACAGTTTTATGTCCTTCTTATACTGCAGTGCCCAGAACTGCACACAGCACTTGAGGTGAGGCCACACCACCACAGAGCACAGCAGGACAGTCCCTTCCCTTGACCAGCTAGCAGTGCCATGCCTGATGCACCCCAGGACATGGTTGGCCCTCCTGGCTGCCAGGGCACACTGCTGGCTTGTGTTCAACTTGTTGTCAACAACAAAAAAACAGATCCCTTTCTGTGGGGCTGCTCTGCAGCCTCTTGCCCCTAGTCTGTACGTACAGCCAGGGTTGCCACATCCCAGGTGCAGAATCTGGCACTTGCTCTTCTGAACTCCTTTTATCAGTTTCCATGCTCTTTTTTCATCATGGAGTCTGTTTTGGGGGGAGGTGAGAAATTAGTTGCATCACCTCGGAGAAGAGCAGGAGGAGGAGAAAGGATATATGTGAGCCTTGTGAGAATGTCCAACTTAGGTGGGAGCTCAGATTGCTTAATGTATGGTAGGAGGAAGCAAAGGGCCCATCTGATATGTGTCTAGCACTGGTTCTGTTTCCTAAGCTTTTATTCTTTTGATTCCAAAATTCTGAGCTCCTTTGTCACAAAACCATGTGTTTTTCACATAAAATCCAAAAGCTACAAAACTTTCTCCCAGGGATTATCTGTGGCTGGCTGACCTTATTGCACAAAACTAAGAACAGTCTGCTGAGAAGATTGTTTAAGAAAGGATAGCAGCCTTTTTAACTTTTCATGTATGAAGTCTTGTAGTTTCCTAGAAGTAGCGTTCAGGAAAAGGCTCTGCTTTAGTAGATGAAGATAGAAAACTATGTAGTTGTCTGATTTTCTTTGTTGTGTTTTAAATTGCATATTCACATAGGCATCTGCGTATTTGTGAATACTCTATAGTTCCAGTTCATTAATAGGACACCTACAAGGTGTCAAGCTACAAATGAAACCAAAATGTACTAGAGACAAATTGTATGATAACATTCCAGAGTTGTAATATTTATGCAACCCAGGATGCTTAAAAACACAATAGTGTTAATCTGTTTTGCTGTTGATTCATGAAGAACATAGGCAAAATAACTCCCACTAATGGTAGCTGAATAGAAACTAGATTGTGCAGTGTAGAGTGAATTTTAATCCAACTTCTAGGGATTTATTTGTTTAAACCACATATTATTAACACATATATGCAAAGCATTCAAAAGATTTAATAATTAGTAGTGTTTTATTATTGTAACAGCAGTTACCCGAGTTTGCTAATACCTTTCACATTGGGTTTCCATTTAGAATTGACTCTTTAGAAGTACAGTCTCTGAACAAAGACATTAATTTCTCTTAGTGTACGCTTTTCGTTTTACTGTGTAATTATTTGTGTAGGTTTCACCCCATATGAAAGCTGTACTATGTATATAAATCACAATGATAACCTGCATGTAACAACATTAATTGTAGTCTAATTAATGCATATTTAAACTTAAATTGGGAAGTATTCCACTGATTAGGATACATTAATTCCTTAATTAATGGTCTTCTAAGTGCTACTGCTTAACATCTATCTGCCTTTAACTTTAGGGTATGTCTACACTGCAGACCAGCTCCTGATTACAGTATAATAGTAACACAGGTTCAAGCTACCAAGCCCCTTTTGAGGGTCAAAGATAATCAGCACAGCTTGTTCTTTTCTGCTGTGTCTCCTGGTCTCTGAGCTATTTGTTTCAAAGTAGCTGAGATTTTTCTACAGGAGCTAGTCTTACTTTTGTGTTAGGGAAGGAGTTTATCATGCCATTTTAGGTGGCCTGCAAAGAAAGTAAGGCTTCTCTGTCAACCTCCTCCATACTGGAACAGAATTAAGATGTACACAGAAAAAGAGGATTAAATTCTATGTAGATGTCTATAAGTGGTGAGACGGTTTTTAGGTTCTTGGGGTCCAGTCTTAGTGGGTTGAAAGGCCCTAAAATTGAAGGATTTTGATAAAAGTTAGTGCTGAAGAGGTTACTCCTCTAATGAGGAGAGGCTGGGAGATTTTTGGTTTTGTTCCCTTTAATGTTTTGATTTTTTCCTTGTTTGAATCCTATAGTGGGAGAAGAAAAATGTTGATTTCAGTATTGTTTTTTCTCTCCTCTCTCTTTTTTTTCTTTTTTTTTTCTTTTTTTCCCTTTCTGGTTACGTAATGATTCTAAGACCAAGTGTTTGAAATATATTTTACATTTTTGAATCATTTCCAGTTTTAGAACTTTATAATATGTGAAATAGCACTGCAGAGTTGAATTCGGTGAGAGACTTGTGTTTCCAGCTCCAAACCCTGCAAGCAGGCTATTTGGCACAGCACCATAGCAAGTTATCAACTATCCCTCTGTCACTTCCTATATTTTGAATTACTTGTTTTGTAATTTGCTGGGAGTTAGTCATGGCAGCACTGAGCTGAAACAAATCTTGATTAAATAAAACAACAAACATTGCAGTTTTAAAATCCAGAATTGGAACTGAAATGATTAAAAATAATTTCCAGTGGAGTATGCTACTCTATATGCCCTTCTTTAAACATAATTTCCTCTGAAGCTGAAATTAGAAAATGGAGTAAGTGCCAGGTAGTAATTCCTGAATTCTTTTTGAGTAAGGACATAAAGAAGTTACATGATATCACTCACTTTGCACTAAGATGAGATTTACCCTTTACCAGTCTGACACTTTCCCCTGTAAATTGGGAGTTTAGGGAATAAGAAGCAGTAGATCCGACCTGCCTTTCAAATCTGGACTTAAACTTGCATTTCTTTCAGACCCTGCTTTATACAGGCTGTACTTGAGTTCTGTTCATGCAACATACTTCAGTCACCAGCTAGGACAAAGAACGAAGCTTCTTGCGAAGGGCAGGTCATGCCCACGTTCTCATGTGTTGCATGTGCTGCATCAAACTGCACGCCTACGGTCCTTGAACTGTGCTTTGAACTCAAAAGAAACTTTGAAATGCATATTGCCTTTTGAACCACTACTGGTCACAAATCTTAAATAGCTCTTCTTCACTGAGTTGTGTGATTTAGGAGTAGGTATTTTGAGAAAGATGTGTCAGGGCAGACCACATATCTAAATTAAAAAAACAACAACAACAACAAAAAACAGCAATGTAAAAAGGTCCAAGAGTAAGCAGACATGCTTTTTTTGTCCTATAAACAAGGACCTGGTATATTTTCCTGTCCCTGGTTCCTAAACCAAGAAAACTTCCATGCCTTCAGTAGAGAAATGTTCAACCACATCTGATTTAAAAACAAACAAGAAGAGCGGGATGTAATAAGCCGGAATATTACGAGCTCAGTTTTTAGTGCTGTTCACCCTTAAGAGGTTTCTGTGGAGTCTCAGGTTGGCAGCAACCACCTAAATGTTGTTTAATATGCTGAAGTGCTCTTTTGAGTGCTGAATGGTAGTTGTGTAGGAGTGATAGATGGGGGCACAAACGGCATACAATAAATTCCTAACCAGTGAGGCCTAACCATGTTGTAGGTGTGGCAGTGCTGCTGAGAGCCCAAGTAAATAACCTCTGAGAGGTTTGTGCATGGTCTGTGACGGACCAGGTCAGAAATCTCTGTCGAGATGCCTTTGAAGAGGCAGCCGTAGCCCCAGTAACAAAGGGGGCAGTCCTGGGACAGGTCCAAAAAGGGAGAGAGAAGTTGCTCAACCCTCAGGGCTGCAAGACATCGCCACTTCCCAGCTCCTTTGTAATCGCTGGTGTCCAATATAACCAAGCAAAAGCAGACTGGGGGGGTAAAAGCGGAGCCGGCAGCGAGGAGAAGGCAGCACATGCTGTGGGCAGGGTGCAATGCGCGCTGCAGGAGTCTCGGCCCGGTTCCCGGGGAGCAGAAAAGGAGCCTGATGTTATGGAGCTTTCCCAACGATCCTTCTTCTTCCTTGTTTTCACAAAGCACTATTTTAAGTCCTGTGAAGCAGGGAGTGTTTACATTAGGTACAGTCCACCTTTTGACTAAAAGCATTGTGATTTTGCAACAACAAAGGCAGGAATTCACAAAGCGATGCTGTGTGCTAACAAGAACTATTTATTCCTATTGTTCTGGGGAGCGGGCGAGTTATCGCGAGTCGCACATTTTCAGGAGTAAGCGTTCACGTTGGTGAGCAGACCCTTCCCTTTGTTCCTACATAGAAGGGGGAAGCGGCAGGAGCGAGAAGCTGATTTTGCCCTTCAGTGGAGCAGGGACGCGCCATGTTAGGCCGCGTCCCTGCTTCCTGCTTGGCAGGCCCCGGAGGCAGGCCTGGCGGCAGAACAGCTCCCAGGCCAGCACTCGGCCCAGGTTTTTCCTGAACAGACGGATTCGGTGTCTTAACCAGTTGTTTCCTGCCTGATAAGGTGACGGAATAATAAGGCTGAAAAATCAAAGGGCTGCCCAGCCTGCTGGGATGCCGCCTTTATTTTGACCAGTCTGTTACATGGCCCGCAAGTGTTGCAGCAGCTGGGAGGAAATGCAAAGTTAAAAAAAGGTCTGGGGCAAAAAGGCAAAATTCTGCTAAACAAGTGACTTTTTAAAGATGATATATTGGAGAAATCTGGACATGAAATAAGTTACCGGTTTTATTTCTAGGGAAATTATTAACAGAGCTGATCTGGATCCATGAATAGTCCTGACAACCCTGACAGCTTCTCAGTGGAAAAATGAGTTACCAGGAGTGCTTCAAGGTCCAGTCCTGAGCACTCCCCTACACCATGCAGTGCACTCACTGGGGTTTTCATAACCATGCCATCTGTAGCATCATATTACTTTTTTTTTTTTTTTTTTTTTTTTACTGTAAAAGAGGAACATGCTCATGTAAACAGATTTTTTAGTCCATAATCTTAATTTATTAATTTAGATAAAACAGAATAATGGATTTGAATACAGAAGGTGATAGTATTTTACAGCCTGTGAACAGATGGGAAATTATATTACTTGTGGTGTGTGTCGCATTCTTGAAGAAAAAGGCATGTCAGTGATGTCTTTTTGGGTGTGGTATGTCACTTCTGGATCTAGTGTCTCTTTCCATTTGCTAAAAAAAAACATGTTTTCTGTCAGAAAAGACACAAACTTATGGTCAGATAGGTTGATATCAGCTTGGATATTGCTTTTAATGGAAGCCTGATTAAACTGACAATATTTCACCCTGTATTACTTTTCTTTGGAACTCGCCCTCTTTTGTGACAATAATTGTAATTTAATAGCTTGTCCAGTTGGCAGTTCCTTCATACATTGATTGGTTTATTTGTGGTAATGACATTTTTGGTATGTTGTCTAGAGATAAAGCAGAATATTTTAGATCACTCATTGAGTCATTTTCTGTTGTCATAAGTGATAAGTCGTAAGACTTAGTCATTTAAGGTTGTTGTTTCTGCTAGTGAACCAAAGGAACTGGTTTGTAGTCAGGATCTACAAGCTTTTTCTGTGATTATATTGCAATAATGAAGTACTTATCAGAGAACCTGTAGCTAAGCTCCCCAGTTATGAATTGCAGAAATTATTTTGAGATCTTCTACTTAGGTATTTGGTTTTGTTGGAAGTCAGACAATTCTTTGTAAAAGGCCCTTTTAATTAGCTTTGAAAAAAATTTATTAAATCCCCATTATCTGATAGTAATACTTTTAGCAGAAAACTTGGGATTTGGCTGACTGCTTCAAAGGTGTTTGTTTCTGCAAAAATGTCTGAAAACAAAGAGCCTGAAAAAACTCCCATCCTCTGCAGTGATAGGATTATGGTTCAAGTAGACCTTTCAGGTGGCTTTGTGACGATCTCCTTGTAGTGAGCTTCCCCAAAGAGACAAAAACAAAACAAAACAAAATAAAAAATATATATATTTCAGTAAAAATTAGGCAGTTAGCTTAGTTTTTTTCTTCTTTCTTCTTCTTCATCCTGTTTATCTTCATCTTCTACTTCTCCTCCTGCTCCTCCTTCTCTGTCTTCTTTCTCCTCCTTCTCCCTTTTTTCTTTCTTCTTTCTTTTTTTTTTTTTTTTCCCCTTCTTCTTCTTCACAGAGGGAACTCAAAGCAACCAGGGAATACAGGAGAGAAACAAAAAAGGTTTTATACAGCTGTCCCAAGCCCTCTGGGTTTTTGCTGGCTGGTCTTTACCTCACCACTAGGACTGAGTTTTCTCAGCGACTTTCTTAGTGGTAGCAGATTTCCCCGGGAACTTTTCCATGATTTCTGAGATGTGGCTGTCTACTCCCTGTTTTTCACTGCTATGTTGTAACACCCCTGAATTAACTGCAGGTTCACAGCAATATGCTGGCCCTTCCCTAGCCCTTCTGGCCACACTGTTTCTTATTCAAGCCAGGATGCCGTTGGCCTTCTTGGCCACCTGAGCACACAGCTGGCTCATATTCAGCTGACTATCAACCAATACTCCCAGGTCCTTCTCTGACAGGCAGCTCTCTAACCACACATCTCCCAGCCTGTAGCTCTGCTTGGGGTTGTTGTGCCCCAGGTGCAGGACCCGGCCTTGTTGAACCTCATACAGCTGGCCTCAGCCCATCGGTCCAGCCTACCCAGATCATCCTGCAGAGCCTTCCTCGAGGGGCAAAACAACCCCAAGCAGTGCTACAGGCTGGAAGAGGAGTGGTTAGAAAGCTGCCTGGCAGAGAAGGACCTGGGGGTATTGGTTGATAGTCGGCTGAATATGAGCCAGCAGTGTGCTCAGGCGGCCAAGAAGGCCAGCAGCAGCCTGTCCACTTTGTTCTTCTGGGTTGGCAGTATCAGCTTTGAGTGCCATCAGAGTACCTTCAGACATGTAGAAGGCCGCAAGCAAGGGGTTGTGACTGAACAGTCTGTCTTGCAGAACCTGTGTGGTGGATGACTTTAAGAAAGAGAAACGGACAGAGTTTAGGAAGAGTCCTGTGATATCTGGGAGAAAAGAGAAAGATTCTGCTCACTGATGAGGCAACAAGAAAGACTGGAGAAAGTAGAGGCAAGAGGTGACAGAAGAATTAGCTAACCTCAAGGTTTGTTTTAAAATCAGGATCAGGGTTCTGCCAGTGTTTCTTTAGCAGCAGGAAACCATGATATACTATTATGGGGCTGTATGTTGTCCTTGTGACATGTTTGCATTATGTATCACCTTCTGCTGAAATAAGTGCAGTAAAGATTATGTTTCACAGTGTCCTTCTACGTTTATTCCAAGGTCATATATAATATATATGTGAAAAGTAGTTTTGAAACCTTACGGTCCTCAGTGTGCTTTGTAAGACTAGTTACAAGAAGAAATCAGGGTTAACTTTACAAGCAAAAGGAAAGTATTTTTTAAAAAAGATAATAAATCACAACCTGGATTTGAGCATGAACTTCTTGTCCATTGCTTTGGAAATGTACCTGCGAATGTTACTGGCGTGTTTTCTTCTATTCCATGTAAACATTCTTGGGCTGTTAAAGCTAAGGCTGCCAAAGTTTGGAGAGGTTTACTTTTGAGTGTGCTTAATTCAAATGACAAGAACAGTCCATTTATTTTGTGACCTATTTATAGCCATTAAACAAACTGTGGCATATGGATCTGCTTAACTTAATTCACTGCTTTTGGTGGAAGATTAAGAGCGTGGAAAATACATTCATGAAAATAGGTATGCTTACATCTGATACCGTATAAAGCTCTGTATACTGCAGAAATGCCATTTATTAAATAAAAATAGGACTGTGTTCCATAAGTGAAAGAATTAAAATACGAGTTTTAATACTTAAGATGATTTTTAGGTAACTATTTTAGCAGACCAAATATAAGGGGGAAGGGAGCGTAGTTATTTCTCATTGTGAGCTATGTATGACCACACTGGTAAATTTCCAAAAATAGAATAAACACAAAAATGGGATTTATGTTCTGGCCCTTTTTAATAACAACACATTTTGAAGCTTTTCTGATTGTGCTTTTTTCAAGGAATTCTCAACATGTTGAAAGAGTTGGTGTACTTTTCCATAACAAAGTATTTTTTTTTATTTCCTCTTTTACAAAACTGCTAACTGTAATTCTCTTCTCATTTCTCAGGTTGTTTTTGAAGTGGTAACTTCAGGTCACCCTGGATATGTGGCCATTGATGAAGTGAAAGTTTTAGGACATCCTTGTAGTAAGTACCTACATACTATTTTAAAGTCATCCCTCTAAACCGAATGTGCTACTGTGCTTCAATAAACGTTGAGCAAATTATACTGAAATTGCCAGAAAACAATGTCACTTCTATAAAAATAAGCTGAATATATGCATAATGTTGCTAGCATTTGAACACTGCACTGGCTTAGAAAATATATCCTATATACAACTTGTGTAGATCACTAGGCATGAACGTCAGACCCTACCTGGGTCATCTAATGACTCCTTCAGAACAAGAATCATGAAGATTCGTTGAACAGCTTTCTGTCAGCATCAAAAATTCAATACCCATAAGCTGAGGCATTAATGAGGGGGATAGGCAATGCAAGAGCTGTATTGAATGTATATGACTAGATTTTCAAAGCATAGAAGGAAGGAAAACTCAGATGGCTCATGGCTGTGGCTTTACTAAACAAGATTTAGGATACTTTTTCCAGGTATACTTCAGGATAATATCTAAATTTCTGCATTTCTTGCATTCCTTATTTTTCAAGTATGTTTCATTGTCTTCTTATTAAGGATGTGTAATACTTAACTATCCTAAGTTCTTTAAAAACTGATTTAAAAATAAAACCTTGTGAATTAAAGCTTTAATATAATAATACAGGTATCTTTTAACAGACCACTTACAGAAACAATTATTTCATATAATTGCTATTGGTTAAATAAGGCTTACTAAGGTCATACATTTAGTTGTAGGTTGTAGTCTTACTGCCAAACAACTGAGTGGGGAAAAAGGCACCAAATACTGTGTAATTGTTCACCCTCTTTTTATGATATATTGTACCTGTATGCATTCTTTGTGGTTTATAAGTAAGAGCTGCAATTTAAAATCAAAACTGATTTATCAGTTAATATTAGAGCACCTTACAAAAATTGTTTTAGTGTTAGTGGCAAGAAGACAGAGACGTTTCTCGAAACATGGAGACAGTAATGCAGACTCAGCAGCTGTTATTTCTGAATCACTTAGTTCTAATAAACACAGCAGGCTCTCATGTTGTTAGGCAGTATTTGTGCTTTTGCAGTTTGAATTTATATCTTTGGTTTGGCTAGGATAAGTCTAAAGCATCACTTTATCAGCATAATAATTTTTGTTATGCAGATTTTGAGAGGCTTGATCTGTGCATTTGTTCTGTAAACCTGCAAGTAGCTCTTACTGATGGGGAGACTGAGTTATACCCCATAGTTTGTAGAGTTCTAATTCGACAATGATGCAATACAGAAGCTTTAATGAAACAGTTCTTTCATAGAAGCATAGAATCACTGAGGTTGGAAAAGACCTCCAAGATCTTTTCCAACCTCAGTGATTCTATGCTTCTATGCTTCATTAAGACATCAAACTAGTTACATTGTCTACAAGAAAATTGAAAGAAAGTGTAAGAATTGGAATTGAACTATCTTGTATATAAAACTTTGCAAGACTTGTAATGATTATTCTTCCTGTATATTACCTGAAAGAAATACTTTTTGGAATGATTAACTTTTTAAACAAAAATTGAAATGGGAAAAATACGAACTAGGGAGTTGTCAG
Organism: Heteronetta atricapilla; assembly: GCA_011075105.1. NCBI lineage: Eukaryota > Metazoa > Chordata > Aves > Anseriformes > Anatidae > Heteronetta > Heteronetta atricapilla. The sequence goes on from CM021732.1 coordinate 107,886,535, forward strand.
GATAGTATGGACAACGACCAAGCAGTAAGCAAGCCTGCATGTAGAACACAAAAAGCATGTGTTGCGGTGATAGTTTGGTTGCGGTTTTTCATCAATGTGTGTGTTTGCTTTTTAAAAAAATCTAAAGACCCTTTCTACTTACACCATACCTCGTAATTCAGAAAGGCATACTTCAGAGTTCAGGAGGACTGAGTTAAAACATAAGTAGGGTAAAAGCAGATGGGAAAGAAGCAATAGAAAAAGTGACTGAGAAATGAGGAACTTGCTGAAGAATTTTACTGGATAGTCAGACTGTAACAGTCTGGTAGGCAGAAAAGAGGATGACTTTGGCCTCAAGTCTGTCTGTCCTAATTCCATTGGGAAGTGCTTAAAAAAAGAAAAGCACTGTGTCTGAATTTTTTTCTAAAACAGCAGTTATTATGAAAACATTTCCTCCTGTATTTAAATATTAACTTGGGCGATTTTATTCCATCTCCTGCTTCTTATACTGCCTTATGCTGGATATTAAATAATTTGTTTTCTGGAATTCTGGTAGCTGGTTGTTTATATACTCCTAAAAAACTGTAATTTGTCCCAGTGATAAGCTCTTCTAAGAAAATGTCATCAACACTTTAAACAGTTGCAATGCTCTGCTAGAAAGCGTGTGTTTGGTTTCTTAGTTTATTGCTAGTACTAACATTTCCATGACTGAAAGCAATGTTCCATGCCTAGCTTATCTGCTAGTATAGACAGTGCAAAAATTCTCCTTGTCTGCAGTAGGATTTGAATGGCTGGGCAATAATGCCTTTTCAAGGGTGAGTTTCTGTATCAAATTTCTATCTTTTCTGTGTCATGTTGTTGACTCTTCCCAGTAAAACAGAAATACACATGCTGTATTTCCTCCTTCAGTAGACATGGTTCTTGTTTGAATATCTGTTTCATTTGTTAGGTTATTTGCAGCTGTATTGCTTTCATTTTTTTTACTGTGAGTGTTTACTCTTTCTAAATGAAAAGTAAGCATTGGGATGGAGAATGCATTGTATTTTGGCTTTCTGCAGTGTTGTTGAAAAGAATTGCATTTAAAGAATATAGTTGTGGTTGGTGAGAAGTGTTATGTTGGCATTTTAGCTGTTTGGTATGCTACAATTCTAAAGCATCTCCTCTATAGATACTACCTGGTTAAAAAGAAATACCTGTTTCCCTGACAACATCACTCAACTTCTTACTGTTTTGTCTAGTCAGTAATGTAAGTATCTAATAGATTTTGGTTCAAAACATCAATTAGTTTTCAATATCATCTGTATTAATACAGTTTGTTATTGCAAAAGGGGTGCTGAGCTAAGGTAATTCACACAGCAGGAACAATTAAGTAGCACCCGTCTATCCTGCTCTTTCCCAGGTATAGAACAATAAAAGAATAAAATTAAAACGATCTAAAATATAATGTCTAGTAAGTGATTTTAATCTTTTAAAGTGGGGCCATTTAATACGTTCCATGTATTAATCATAGCCAGTATTTCCATGTTGCATAGATTCAGTACCTTTTCTTCTTTCAACAGCAAAAACTCCCCATTTCTTGCGTCTTCAGAGTGTGGAAGTCAATGCAGGACAATTTGCTACTTTTCAGTGTACTGCCAATGGGAAATTGAGTTCAAGTGACAGACTTTGGTTACAGGTAATTTATTTTTTTCTTAATACACTGAGGTCTGGGGGGAAGTGGAGTTCTCCACTCTGAAAGAACTGTAAAACATATGAAAAATGGTAGAGCTGTCTGTTTGATCAATACTATATTTTAGAGTGCCTTTGAACTGCTGTGAACTGCTGTAGGTGTTCTGTAGTAGAAAATTATACTGGTTTTGTTTTCATGATTGGTTTTTATTCATGATCTATGGAGAACATGAATAAATGCTAACTCCATAAGGAAGACCACACCGCTTTCTCCTAATGTTCTCTGGCTAACTGCAATATCACACATAATAATATCCTTAGCTCGCCTCTACCTCTTTTTAAGCTAGTATTTTCAGCTAAAATTGTATTATTTCTTTTCAAGTTTGGAGAAGACCAGTACGGCAGTTAAATCAGACTTTCTGCTTTAGAGACCCAAATAATGTCATTGAGCCTGTAACTTTTACTTATTCAGTAATGTAGCTTCTAGATAGGTGTCAGATCTTCATTTAAAGGCTGTCTCAAAACTCCTTGTCTGTATGTGTAACCTTGCATCAAAAAGATGCATCTTCCTTCATCTCTTTTAGTAACGGGATGCAAATTCTACTGCTGTCTTGCTGCTATCATGCCAGAGTTATCTGCTCTCCATTGCAAGCAGTAGTCTGTATTTAGATTTAGTGTCAGGGATATACCAACCTCCAGATCCCTCTACCTTCCATACGTGAAAAACATGCTAGAACTGAGATGTTGTCTATGAGAAGGAAATAAAGATGCCCACCTATGGCGATCAGTCAGATGGAGCTGGTACATAATTTCTTCAAGCATTTTGGAAATAATTCAAATATATGTGACAGGTTAAAAAGCTGGGTAGTTATATTTCTATATATATATTGCAAACTACATGTGGGTAGTTACAGGAAAACTAGCACCCAAATAAGTAAAACCACCTGAAAAGCAAAAACGTGTATTTATCTGTATGTGAACGATGAACTGTAAAGTCTACACAGAAAGCCTGATCAAAATGCAATGGAAGTCTCCTTTGTTTTTATTTGGCTTTGTATGGGCATTTTCAACCTGTGCTGATATAATGCTGACATTTCTCTAACTCTCCAGCCATTTAAAGACAGTATTATAATGTTGAAATGGAAGAATTAGACTCCTGTCTTCCCTAAGCCACTGAGATTTTGTGAAAGCATGATTTTCCAGTCATGAAAAGAATTTAGCACGTATGGGGAAAATAATAGGTTGTTATATTGTCAGTGATAACCTTTTTAGAGCCTTTGAACTTTTGCAGAATGCTCTTTTGTCAAATTGAAGTGAGAATTCATTATAGAGAAATCCTGATTCAATTCTATAGGTTTTTTTCTATAGGTTTCATGGCAGTGTAATTTCAGCAATACTGATTCCAGAATATTGTTGCTGAAATTAGTTAAGCGATTCTCTGCTTATACATGATTACAAGAAGATTTTTTTCTCCATGTGAAGGATAAGAAAGTAGTGACAGACTGCTGCCAACTATTTTTTGAGGAATTTCATCCTCCTATGTGTCCAATGTTTTTTTAGCTTACCCATATAACTGCAATTCCCTCTGGTAATCAGTCCAAGAGTGTGCAGCTTCCAGGTGTGCTCTTGTATAAGAACAGTTTAAAAGTTGACAGGATCTTCTGGATTGCTTGGATTTGTTTTTATACTAGTTTGCCAGTTTCCACAGATGTCTGCTTTAAGAATGGTCAGCCAGCTCCATGTGTGGGATACTTCAAATCAGGGCTAAGAGATACACTTCCCAATAGCTGTCTGCTAGCATACTTAGGTCACTACAGGGTAAAAGATCCCCGGAGCTGGAGTCCTCCCTCAGTCAATGAGAGCATCTGCTTTCATGGTGTGATACTGATGAATTTTATTTATGCCTTCTTGTAACATCTCATGCCACTGCCACAGGACCACAAGTACAATGCAGCTATCTGTAACAGCTGTCAGAAAACATGGTATCTTCTATGTTGTATGACTACTTAAATAGACATTAAAGATCCTTTGGTTGCTGATAATGGCAGAACCGATATTCGGTTAAACAACATCTTAATAAAAGAGATTCTTATGTACACTAGAGCCAGAATAAAATGAGCACTGTTCTGTAGAAACATTTATGCTAGCACTCAGGTAATTCAGGTGTTAGTGGTACTACAAACAGGTTGTGCAATCTCTCTGATATGCCAACTTTGTCTGCTAGTAATATAAAGCCTTTTCTTTGTTGGATGGTTTCCTTATATTTTTAAAGCCTTAAGGGAAAACTGTAACAAATAAATAAATAAATAAAACACAATTGTGTGATGACAAAAGGAACCCCCATTTTTGTCAGGGGCCTTTCAGCATTGCTGCCACGTAAGTTGTGTCCATATTTCTAATGTGTTTAGACATGGCACTTCCAAAATATCATGAGATAATTTGCTCCCAAATTATTTTCAATACCTGTCATTTTTTTCCAGATTCACATTGTTAGTCTGAAGTACAGGTAAATTGCCTGTGAAATCGCAGAGCCACTGCATTCAATAACATTTCTGATTGCTTCCAGTGCTGGCAGGATTTCCCTCTTCTACTTCTATTTCTTTTATACAGTAGCCCCCAGCTTGTATGCAGCAGTAGACATCAAGTGTAGTAGTACAGGTTTTTCTGGCAAGCAAATACGTTACTTTTTACACTCTGCTGGACTGTTAGGGATATAAATTCCTTAAAAGAAATAAATAAGTGTAACTTGGTAGGTTATTTTAGTCTCCTAGTCTCTGCTGAGTAATTGTTGCAAATGGCATAGACTTTCTTAGCTTAATAATGCCAAAGCCCTGAAACAGTCCTAGGTGAAATCCACAGGTCATGTTTTATTCACCCCTCACACCTTTTTATTTATTTTTATTTTTTTATTTTCAAGCCTATCCCACTTTTATTCCCTGTGGAACATTGATATCTGGAGTATAATAGAAGGTTTTGCAATTGAAGGTATCAATTGGGGTACCACTCACAGGTTATTATCAGTATGGGATGACTCTTTCTATTCGATTGAATAATTGAACAAAAATGTCATCCCTGTGCTGTTTTGCTCCCACTGTAAGCACTGTAGCAATTGCTGTAACTCTTTTTTGTTTTTAATTGAACTAATTTATCTTTGAACCTACAAATTCCAGAAGTTGAAACTAATAATAAAATAAAGGACTAGGCACTAAAAGAGTTGGGAATCCCAAGAAAAGTGAATATAATTCAGAAAAGAAAAAAGATATGTTTGTAGGTGAGAGACAAAGTTAGAATTTGGAAAGAAATGAACATGTGGAACACAGACCAGTTAATGGTCAAGTGAAAACAGCTGAGGTATTGTCTTCTGAAAAACTTGTGTTAGAGCCAGTATTTAGTAAAAAGGCAGAAGAAAAAAAAAAAAGTATGGGAGAAAAAAGGGCAGAATTCTTTTTTGAAAGTAACCTTCTTCTGGTTCAGCCTTGCATATTGAAAGAACAAATATTTTGCTTTCCAGCACCAGCTTTCAGCCAAGAATTTAAACAGCAGTTTACAAAGAAAAATAAAGTTTAGAAAATTGGGGGTTTACTTAAAAACAGGTAGGTATCTTCCACTGCAAGCCGAAGATACTCAAGTACACAGATTTTCTTCTCTGCAGGTGTATGAAGTTTGAACTTGCATGTACTGAATATTTAAATATACAAGATAATATACTCAATAGTAACTGAAATTAAAATTATGATCAAATGAAAACTGTTTAAATATTAAAATAATTGTTTTCAAGTCTATACTTGGGAAAAGTTGTGCCTCTGCAGCCTTTTTCCATAGCACTTTCCTTGTTCAGTGTCCTCTGATGTTACTGCAACAGCAAGTGCTCAGTACTTCTGGGAAATGACCTGAAAGATGTAAATCAGGTACGTCAAAGGTAGCTTTTCTTGAGAGAGTGGTTCCTCAAACAGTGGAAAGCTACATTTGATGAAGGAAAGAGGTCATCGCTTCAGTGAATTAATGTGTTTTTCCTAGCCTCCTTCTAAAAGTGGTTGACATTCAAATAATTACTTTAAAATATCATTCTGAGACACATATCTTTATTGGAAAAATAAAGACCTAAGAGTAAAACTTAGTCAAAATAACAACAGGATCTTGTAGTAGGATAACAGGAGATGTCTCTAATCTGTGATAAGTGAGAGCATCAGATGTATCATAACCAGGAGGCTGACAGGTGCTCTTGGAAGGGGAGAGGGTGAAACCTTTCAAACCTGTGATTTATACATGCAGAATATGTGCATGTATATGCACATATTTATTTGTGCATATAAATTTATTTATTTGCAGCCAAGAAGGTAAGAACATTATCACTCTAGTGGCAAATCGTCTCTACCATAAGTAAACAGGTTATTGCCTGTTAATAAAGGATTTGGTGTTTTTTCTTGTCTCACCTGAAAGCTGTCTTCCACCTTATCATATAGACCATGTATGGACATATGCAAGCTATAGGGGATGCACAAGTAGTGAATTAAATCTGTCCCTCTCCTCCATCCTAATCCATCCCCTGACATGTTTTCGTCTGATGAAGTGACCCATAAGAAAAGTTGTTCCGGGATCGCCTTCAGCACCCTACCCTTGTTGCTGTTCTCATCTGAATTTGAAAATGAAGTGACCGAAGTATTGTTCTTTTTTCAGGAGCCTCAGTGTGATGTGTTAATCTTCCAGTTATTCTGGAGTGTTAAATAATATAGTAAATGGTGATTGGCAGACTTGAGATAATGAAGCAGTTGACCTGTGCCACCAGGGGGTGGTTAAATTCAACTTGCGTTTCAACAGCGTGTTAGGTATGCCTGTTTCTGGGCCCTGAAGACTGCCTTGATAGGGAGCACAGCTCAGCAGCAGCAGAATCACTTCGGGACACGTACAAGTTAGGCAATTGATGAAGTAAATTCAATAAGCTTTCCGTGCTCTGCTCTTGGACCTTTGGGAGAAAGAAACAGTGACCTTTACAATGAATACTGTAGTTAAAATGTACAAACTTACTGCTGGGAGGCATAGTGTTCAAATTGGAGTTGAATGGAGGCTTCTTTTTTAAGACCAAGGGCTGTTTAAGCTGTTTGAGGCAAAGAGAACTGAAGTAAAGGCTAAATTAAATTAAAGCCAAAGGGAAGATGATAGGAAGGATGCAGAGCACTGGGGGAGGCCTGGGTTGGGGATGGGAGTTGTCGAACTATGTGACCAATGCGGTAATTAAGACTGAAATACCTCCAGCTAGACCCCTCCACTTAGCTTCTCTGCTACATGAACCGACATGTACGTTGCTTATTACTGATTATTACTGCTATGACTGTCTTTATTTGCAAATTACACTGTGGAGCGCTTTACTTTAGCTTTCTCTAGGCATCAGTGTGTGTTTCTTCTTGCCATTCATTCCTCCCACTCCGACCAGTCAGTTCAGGAGGCGTCTGTCCCAGCCTGAACAGGGCAGTTTCTCATCATGGTATTTGTGTTTATGTTTTGGCTACTCCGTAAGACTCATCATTTGGTTTTGCCTGCTACTCTGCTCATTTAAAACTTCAAGTTTTTAAAATTTAGACTTGAGGTTGTCCCTAGAACTTGCATGTTCGACTTTCTTAATGTGCCTGGCACTGGGCACAAGCACAATGTTTTTCACCTGTCCTGTTATGTGCTTGGATAGAAAAGGCAAACAAATGCCCGTATCACTTTCCATTGTACGTTTGAATGAAAATTATGCTAATGATCTTTTCTTTATAATTTTCTCCTAATCACTCTGCACCATCCATATGCCGGGCATCTGCAAAACTCAAAGCCAGAGTTTTTAAAATAATTTACCTATTCTCTTCATTATTCAGCAAGGTGCTCATCCTAACTCTTGGAATTTTTAATACAAATAAAACTATGATGAGAAGTGCTTAGTGTTCTGTATTTCAAAGAATTAAGATAAGGAGTAAGATTAAATGACTTTATAAATAGGTCTGTGGGTTCAGCAAAATGCTTAGCAGATACATGGATTGTTGCCATAATTTCTATATGGAATATAAACCTTTCCTTTAGAGAGAGATTTCCTAGTGCTCTGTTTTCTCCAGATGTTTCTGAGAACATAATTCCATACAAGCGGTTTTGTATTCTGTTGTGTGCTATAAAAGAAAGTTTGGGATTTTTACATATTTGTGAGCACTGAAAAATTGTTAGAGAATGTTAACACTTCTCAATCTGGAAATTCATGTAAAAAAAAAAAAAGGAAAAGAGATTTTTTTTTCTTTTTTCTTTGAAAATCTCTATGTAGTTTTGCTTCTGTCACAATGAGACAAAACAATTTCAGTATGTAAGTACTGAGTAACTACTTTTGTTAAATTACACTGAGTTTAGTGGCTCCAGAAAATGAAATAATGTCTTTTTTTTACTTTCTGCATGTTTAATTGTATCTTCAAATAGATGTCATTGCTTAATATTTGATACTGTGATTACTTGATCTGCAACTTGTGTATATTTTATAATATTACCTGGCAGCTCCAACAAGCATTTAGATTTAGTCGTAAGAAATAGAGATTTATGGAGAGCTATGTCATTTGAAGAAAAGGATCAGTTAGCAAACATTAAAATATTGAAATAGGAAATCTTTCCTGAACAGTAAAATAATAATATTTTGCCCATTAGTTACATGCAGAGTGCAATTCTAGCTCATGGTAGAGTAATTCCAAACAGGACAATAATAATCTTTTTTCCAGCATGGCCTCATTACTTAAATGAAATACACTTGTTAACTTACACAGATGGAATAAATACAGGATAATCAGAGGATCTGTGGTGGTTCTAATCTACACTGACAAGCAGTTGTCTTGGTTATGAAAGCAATTCTGGAAATTCAGAAGTAGAGCCAGCTATCTAAATTATTAGAATGAAAAAAAATACCAACTCTGCGAAGCAATTTTGTTGAGGTATTAATTACTATTTGATTTAGATTTTATAAATATTTTAAACAAAATTACTTCTGGCACTGCTGATGTTATTTGAGATCCCACCGGTACGAGTCTAAACAGGATTTTATAAATGTGCATATCTCAAAGTGGGATAACGCAAACCTCTAATGAATGTATGAAAAGCTGCTTAATCTACCTGCATGGACGGAGGGTGACTGACCGATGTTTCCTTTTAAGTCTCTTCTGGCAAAATTGCTGAAACATGCCTTGAGAATGATTAATTCAGAGGTAGTGCAGGATATAACATCCCAGAACTTCAACCCCTTTGAATTACTGCTGCATTTTTGTTAAAACTATTTCTGAAAGGTTTAATATATATATCTTGTTGCTTCTAAATTGCTGTTCATTTAGGAGACTTAGAGTTAGTTCATTGCCTAAAAGGGACTATGAGTCTAATTTAAATAACCATCAACCTATTTCTTTTCACTCTAGCTTGGCTAAGATGGAAAAAATAATGTGAATATTTAAGGTGCTTTAAGCTGTCTCTGCTTTAAGCTGTGTGCATTTAATATGGTGTTACTAGGGGTATGGATTTTCAAGCTGTGTATATCCTGAGGTGTTAAATTAAGATATATATATTTTTTATACCCATATACATTAAATAACATGTTGCTTAATAGAAAATGTATTCTTGCCAGTGACTTACCAGTTAAATATATTCATTAGTTTGCTTAAATAGCCAATATGGGGTTTTGTTGTTGTTTTGTTTTGTTGGTGATATTTTATCTTGGGGGGGGGGTGGGGGGAGTGTTCTCTGAGCACTTGAAAACATGGGGGTTTCTCAGCACCCAGCAGAATATGTTGTTTTCACTTTTGGATCTCAGCACCTTGCAATCTTTTTGTGGTCAAAATTCTTCTGCACTAAGAAAGCTACTTAGCTCTACGCCTTGGGGACGTAGCCTTTGTACTCCAAGCAGGCCTAGCATTAAATGATTAAGGCAGATTCCTCTTTCCAAAGAATGAAGTGTCCTGTTCACACAGTTCTCCAAGTCCCAGTGGCAGAAAGAGCTAGCAGGCTTAATCGGTAGTAAAGCCTCCATCTTTCACATGGCAAAGCAGAGCTACCAAGCGAAGTAAAAAGAAATGTATTTATCTTGGTGAACTAGATTTAAAAACAACAATAACAAACTAGGAGGATCCTGTAAAGTTGTTCTGACAACCTTTTCTTAATGGGTTTTAATGTATAATACCATAATGTTTCATTGTAAATCGTGAATTTTATACCATTTCTGCAGCAGGATTAGAAAATTACAGACCTGTCATTTTTTTTGTTTAATTTTCAATAAGACGTAATGTATTTGTGAAGACTTCCACATAAAGACTGTTCGTTTGCAAGACCTATTGGTAAATTTCAGCATCTATCTTAAAAGAACTAAGATAAAGTTTTTAATAACTGTAATTAGTAAAGCAATAGATTGTAAGTGATCTCTTATTTATGGGACTTCAGAATTTCGCGTTAATGAGTTTTAAGAATTTATTTTTGTTAATGCTGCTATAAGTAATACTTTGTAAAAAATTTGTAGAGGGTTCTGCTAATGGGCTCAATAAAGGAGTGCTCATTTGATACAAATATGTTATTTCTAGCTGTTCTAAATAAAATAGCTACTCACAGTTGTGACATTGAGAACTTGTTGTATATCATAGAATATGCTTAAAGGGACCCGTAAATTGTGGAAAGGGAAATATCGTTGATGTTTTCATGTACACAAGCACTGATGTACTCTCAAAAGGGAGAGAGATGGATTTGAAGGGTGGACCATTCCGTGGATAAGGAGTTGGCTGAAGGCTGCGCTCGGAGAGTGGTGGTCAGTGGCTCCAAGTAGAGGTCAATGACAAGTGGTGTCCCTCAGGGGTCTGTCCTGGGACCAGTGCTGTTTAATGTCAATTGTTCTTATCAATGACACAGACAGTGGGATCAAGTGCACCCTCAGTGCACCCTCAGCAGGTTTGCAAATGACGTCAAGCTGAGTCATGCAGTTGATGCACCAGAAGGAAGGGATGCCATCCAAAGGGACCTGGACAGGCTGGAGAATTGGGCCCATGTGAACCTAACAAGGTTCAGCAAGGCCAAGAGCAAAGTGCTGCACTTCGGTCAGGGTAATCCCAGACTTGGGCACAGACTGGGAGAAGAACTCACTGAGAGCAGCCCTGCAGAGAAGGACTTGGGGTTCTGGTGGACAAAAAGCTCGGCATGAGCCAGCAGTGCGTGCTTGAAGCCCAGAAGAGCAACTGTGTCCTGGCCTGCATCAACTGAGGGGTGGGCAGCGGGTGGAGGGAGGTGATTGCCCCCCTCTGCTCTGCCCTTGTGAGGCCCCACCTGGAGTGCTGCGTCCAGGTCTGGGGCCCCAGCACACAAAGGACATGGGGCCGTTGGAGTGGGTCCACAGGAGGGCCACAATGATGACCAAGGGACTGGAGCACCTCTCCTATGAAGTAAGGCTGAGAGACCAGGGAGACCTCATTGCAGCCTTTCAATACTTTAAGAGGGCTTATAAAAAATGGTAACTTATTGCTCAGTCAGATAATGACAGGACAAGTGGGAATGTTTTTAAACTAAAAGAAGGAAGATTTAGATTAGAGGTTAGGAAGAAATTCTTCACTCAGAGGGTGGTGAGGCCCTGGCACAGGTTGCCCAGAGAAGCTGTGGATGCCCCATCCCTGGAGGTGTTCAAGGCCAGGCTGGATGGGGCCCAGGGCAACCTGATCCTAGTGAGTGGTATCCCTGCCCATGGCAGCGGGGTTGTAACCAGGTGATCTTTGAGGTCCCTTCCTACCTGATCTGTTTTGTGATACTCCTATAAATTCCAGAAATTGGTCCCATATAAGTGACCACTGTCATACCCGTGCAGCTTCCTGAAGACAGTACGCAGTGAGTGGAAGAGAGAAGAAGAGTGAAAGAGAGAAGAAATGTGAATAACAAATAAAAAAGAGAAGCTGGCTGTGCGGGTACAGTTAAAACAAAAACCTCTTTGTACTCATATTTAAAGTGGTAAATAGCATTTTTCAGACTAAACATCATCTTTAGCCATTTGGCAATTGCTGAAATAAGTGTTGAGGTGGGCTTTGTAGGTTCTTTGCCTTGTTCTGTTTTTTTTAACCCTCTCTTATTTTTTTAAGCTCTCCTTCAGTGACTGTGAATTGAACTCTTCTTCATCACTTTTATTATTGCTGTTTTATGCTCAGGCTTAAATCCATTAGGTGGATCTCCTACTTGTTTGCTGTCATCCCTGAAGAGAGGGAATTCTTGCTCTCTTGAGCAGTATTTTTCCTTGTGAAAAGTAAATGAATGATGTTCCTTAGTCTCTGTCTAATCCAAACACTACATTTTCCTTGAAAATATTTTTTTTTCTCCCAAAGAGACAAAAAAAAAAAAAATTACCTTTGAGTTCCACTAGGAAATGTCACGCTAGTGATTTCTTCAGGACTGTTTGAGTTCTAACATATAATTAGACACACTGCACTTTGCCTCTGTGAGTTTGTAATGTTTAAGAGAAGTCAGTCAAGATAATCTGAGTTAATAATAATATCTCGCATATACTTTACAGGTGTGTTTTAATAACAGTAATAAAGGCTTTTTATTCTGGAGCTCCTCATGATTTTTGAAGGCACCACAATGATTTGTTTCACATCTGGATTTCAGTGGGGGGTGAAAAAACCCTGAATCCTCTGTAGAGCTAAATTCAGCTCTCTTTAAGGCTCATGGTGCTTGTTATTTGAGGAAAAGGATGTGTCTCTATGAAACGTGATAAGGCTTCTCTCTTTTTCAGTCAAAGTTATTGATGTGTGAACAGATAGCATGTGTTGCATAGCCATATAGTTGATCATTTGATCAAACTAAGATTTTCTGTTTTAGAACAGCAGGCCAGAAGGGAGTGTGAATGCATTGCACTTTTCCTTGGTCTCCTCTCTTCATGTGCTTGGCTTTTACAGATTAAGGCAGAAACTATACTGCCTCATGGCATTGCCTAGTCCTTTCCTTTTGGCTCCTCTTCCTCCCTTTAACAGCATCCTGTAGCTTTGTCAGATCGATGGGAGGACAGCAGGAGAGAACTCTTCGAGTATTGGCACAGTTCTTCAGTTGTGTTGTAACTCAGGAGAACCATAGAACCGCTTGGGTTGGAAGGGACCTTAACGACCACCTCGTTCCAGCCTCCCCCTGCCATGGGCAGGGACACCTCCCACCAGACCAGGTTGCTCCAAGCCCCATCCAGCCTGGCCTTGAACACCTCCAGGGATGGGGCATCCACAACTTCTCTGGGCAGCCTCTGCCAGTGCCTCAAGCCCTGCACTGAAGGCATACGGCACAGCTGGAGAGCAGAGAGGTTCTCCTTAGACTTGGAACGCACTGAGCTAGTTAGGGTGCTAGAATTAACCAGGGTGTGCTTGTATGTTGTTCCTCAGGGAAAAACTTAACGATTTCTTGGCAAGATGAAATAGCCCATGTAGAGCTTCCTGATGTTGCAACTAGAAAAAAGGAAGGAGCTGGCATGGGTGGAGGTAACGTGTGTACAGGGGCTGGCTGTGCACAGAGTCCTTAAAGTCTGAAAACTGCAGAAACAAACTTTAAAGGTGTGTGATCGGTGACTGCTCAGCAGCTCTTATAGTTAGGACTAATCGGTCATTGTTTTTAGGGGAAAAAAAAAAAAGTTGGCTTTAAATAATGTTCATTCTCTAAAATTGTAATTAACCTGCTCTGCGTGCTTCCTGCTATCTCCTATCATTCTTGCTAGAATGATACCAGTAATGAGACCGGTAAAAATAGTAGTTCTGCAATAGTGGTTGGGAATGCTTCTTTCCAAGTCTTATTTTCAATCAGTTTAAAAAGGTATCTGCAGACCAAAGTTCTGGGAATTCTAAGCAGCTGGCAATTATCTGGAGTAATTCTCAAGTAACAATTTCAGATTGAGTAATTTTTAAGGCATTCTTTGGGCATCCTACAAGCTTTTTTCTCTTTTAAATAAGCTATGCATCACCCATATTTATTTTTAAGAGGAAATAACACTACCATACTGTGTTATTAAGAGAATGAAAATCAGTATTTACTGTGACTTACACTGCTTTTTGGCATTAATAGCATGATTAACTTTGACTTGGTTCTGTGATTATGGGCAACTTTAACTTAATGTGGCTGTTATTTGTAGGTCTCTGGATAGAACTGGTATTTTAAGGTTACTTTCAACATGGTGACAAGTGAAAGCCATAATAAACTGAAGTCAGCATTTCCTGTATAGGTCTTAAATTCTGCTTGATAACCTTAAAAAAATAAAGAAGACATCACCAGCTGTGTTGATGGTTTATGGAAACTAGATAGCACGGGACCTTTGCAAACATCTTCTGAGAGGTGCTTGTTGGGGTTCTCCACAGTTTCTCCTGATACTTTGATAGCCTGCAGTCTTCAGTTTGTTGAAATGCATATGTTTGTGTGGAAAGTGCACCTTTCTCATTTGAATAAATGTTGCAAGTAGATCTTGTATAAAAATTTCAAATCACATGTAGTAATTGGGTTATTAGATTTTCTGAAGGTTGTTCAGGCATTTGTCATGGACATGCCCGGTTTCATGGACAAATGGAGCGTAAGTTCTGTGAGGATCTGAAAGCCAAGTCTCTCAGCCCTCATCTTTGCATCAGAGGACATGGCAGGATGTCATCTCTGTACCTTTCTGTCTGCTCCAGACACACACTGGAGCACATGAGAGAGCAGGCTGCTGGCATGGGACTTAGGAGCCTTGTGCTCCTGAGATCTTACGTAGTTGACTTTCTTGTGCTGTACTTGCGGTATGTTTAACTTGCACTGTGGTAGAAGTTCCCCAGTTCCTGGTACTGTGTTGAGGAAATGGAGACAACTTCAGCCTTGCTGGACATTCGCTTGGTAAATTTGTGCCTAGCCTCTTCTACCTGAGTTGCTGTTAATCCTATGTGTAGGTGCTCCTATATGAGAACCATACACTTACATTTCTATGCAAGCTGTGCAAGATGCATATGCTGAACAGTGGATGTGGAGGGGAAGAGGAGACAGAAAGGGTGTATGTATGCTGGGTTTCATGCTTCTTTTCTAAAAACAAAACAACCTTTCAATATTTGTGTAAAGTAAGTCAAGCAAGTAAATGTTACATTGCTCTTCAATCTTTCTATTAGTTAATCTATAAAGAGTTGAAAGCAGCTGTTCCAGATGAGTGGCTGCCCACTGATGATGAATGTTTTAACTCACATGGGAAGGCAGTAGAGTTTCACACAGTGTAAACATCTGTAAAAGTAACGCTACAGACTTGTGCCTTTACCTGGCCTCCCCTCTTGGGGACCTTATGAGAACTAGATTTGTTTTTAAGTATTATTGAAAATATGACTAACAGTGTTCTTTATTTCTGTTTCTTTGCGCAGGGTATTTATGTAAGGGATGCACCTTTGAAGAACATAAAAGTGTTCAATGTTCGCCGATTTGTGGCTCTTTTTAATGTGGTAAATGCCACGAAGCGGGATGCTGGCAACTACCGCTGCATGATTCGGACAGAAGGAGGGGTCGGTGTATCAAACTATGCGGAACTGATAGTCAAAGGTATTTCACAGAAAAACCAGTATTTGCATGCTAAGTGAATGAAATAAGGACCTGCAATCGCTAGTTCACTAAAAAACGTCACCCGTCATTTGTTGAAGTTGATAAGATATTTAATGAATATACTCTGTTTATGTAAATTGTGAAAGTCTATCCAGCTGTAACAAGGGAATGACAGAAGAAGCCAGGGCTAATTAACTAGTTACTTGTTGATTGTTTATTTAGATACTTCCCCCAGATGCACTGTTTAGAAGGTATTTCTCTATTGAAGAGTTTATTTATCTTTTTGGAGGATATGAATATAATATTAGCTATTTACCTTCATGGTGGAGATTGCATTCTAAAGATGTATTTACTTCAAAATTTGAAAACTTTACAGTAAGAGAAAACACACACGTTTCAACATCTGAAGGGATATTTTTAAAAACAGCAGGAAACACCTTTGAATGGAATGCATATAAAAATGTCTATCCTTACAGAAAACTATGCTAAAACATTTTCTTAACATTATTTGCATTTAAAATGCATTTTGATCTTTTCTTACTTTTATAATAGCATTTTGGAGGAACATAGTTTTATTTTTGTTCTTTCAAAGAAAAATGTATTTTCTAGCACCTAAGTTGCGAAGCCACGCTGCATTACATGTTTTCCCTTTCTGGTCAGTTCTGTGCCTAAGAAAAAAAAAATGAGATGAAGGACTGAAGGCTCTTTTTCTCTTCCCCAAAACAATTTGATCCAAGTTGGCAAGGAGAGAGCAAGTGCCCTAGAACTGAATCTACCGCAGGATTTTTCCTCTGGGAATTAGGAGGGACACAATTGTGTCTGTTATGAATTCTCTGATTTTAGAAACGCTGTCCTTTGTTTGATAGGACTTTTTTTTTTCCATTGTGATGGAGTATTTAAGAAACATGCAGGTTAAGAATGACACAAGTAATAAATTAATTCTTAGGTAGTATTTTTGCCACTCTGCTTTCCAAATTCTGCTCTAGGTTTTATCTTTTGGTTTAAGGTACAAATTAACATTTCTTATGACTTACACTGCAGTAGCTCTAGTTATAAGAGCTTGCATGGCTCTGTTTGCATACAGTAGATAAGAGGCTTTATTATTACTTAACCTTGGAATCGCTATTTTCTTTCTCCTTACTGTTGCATACTTATAAACCTTTGTGAGATCCTTCAGGACTTTTTAAAGACGTGATCCTCTTTCCAAATTTATTATGATTTTTTCAGGTAACTCACATAATCAGTAAGTGAGGTGTGGGATAACTGTTCTGTCTGAAAATGTGGCATAGATCTTGTGTGTGAAAGCAACGCAGAAAGTATGTGAATGAAAAACTACTAGGAAAGGAGGGTTTTGAAGGACAGCAGGCACAGTCGCATAAATAAATAATGAAGCCAAGAAGTTAAAAAAGCAAAACTTTTTTTTTTTTTTTTTTTCAGGGGGAAAAATGAGGCAAAGTGAGGAGAACAATAGAATTCACATTGAGAAGAGATATGGGAAGGCTAGCAGTAAGGCTGTAGGGAATTATGAGTTAAATAACAATTGAGGGGGGAATAATGGAAAGGTGAAATGTTTGGAACGGTGTTTGTGAGGTGTGCATGGGTTTAGGATTTTTTTTAAAGTAGATTGGAGAGGAAGAAGTTTGGTCTATGTGTTAGACTGGGGAATAATTGGTCGCCAGCAGAAGACTCAAGAGAGCCTTAAAGAACAAGGAACCATTTTCCAAAAGCAAGAATATGTTTTCATTTGATGTGCTTTAGAAGCAGCAGGACAAGAGAAGGAAGAGGAGGTTGCAAATAACCAATGTATGGAGATATCATGATGAAACAAATTTTAGTACAAAAGCTCAGATGATCTGTTTGAACAAGACAGATGAAGAAAGAAACGAATAGAGAGGATGGGATGAATATGTAATTATAAGCCATAATGGAAAAAAAGAGGGGTCTTGCTTGTTTGATTTTTTTTTTTTTTTAGTTCAAAGAAAGTTAACATGGAAAAGAAAGAAAAGGGGTGGCCAAAAAAAGAAAGTGTTTAGGAAATTTAGGAAAGAGAGAAAGAAAGGGTGAAGTAAAAGCCCCAACAGGAATGATAAAGCATCATTCAGATCTTACAGCAATGGAAACCAGAGGAAGAAGGGAGGCTGTCTGAGTGAGGCAGATGGAAGATTGACTGCATCAATGACAGGAGGTACAGAAAGCCAAAGTAGTTAGGTTCTGTCAATTTGTTTGATTTAGGGTGTTCTCATTTATTAGTGCCCCTTTTGTGGTGTAGCAGATGAAATTATGAAGCATATCATTAAAGCATTTGTGCTTATCCAGATTCTTTCAGAAAATTTGCACTGGGCACTGTGAACAATTGGATAGCCTTAGGGTGTAATCCCATTAACTACTTGTACAGTAGCAAACTAATTATGGTAATCCCTGTTGCCTGTATTGGAGCTTTTACGAGACCACCTGCAGGTCGTTCCTTCTGACCTAAAAAGACCCATTTTAAACATTGTGCTGTTAAAACCTTAGGTGACTGTACTGAAATAGCAGCATTAGGGGATAATTAGTAAATATGCTTTCTTACAATTTCTTAATTATACACCATTAGTATATCCTATTTTTTCAGTAGCTATTCTGCAATGCTAGTCAGCAGAATTCAAATGCAATGGATTGATTTATCTATCAGCTATATCTGTTTTTCATCCATTACCACCATTAAATCATGAGCAATGTATGTACAACCCTATTGCACGTAATGCTTAGTCTGCTCGGGAAGTACTGATGGCTTAATGATAGTATGCGTAGAAACAGCGGTGTAATTACTCCCCTCTCTTTGTTGGAAACAATGAATCTAATTCTCTTCTCATTTACACTGGTGTAACTAAGCTGACTTAAGTGGAATTTCACTGGATCTACATTGCTAGGAAGACAGGAGTTAAAGAGAGTCAATTTGCCACACTTACCACCCTTTGTTTCATTCTGGTTACTGAACTTGTAAATCAAATTGCAAGTAAGTAAATCCCATGCTGGAGTTAGGATTTTTTTTCAAAATATCTTTGATCTTAAGTAGGTGCTTAAAGACATCTATCTTTACAGTAGAATGGGTTACATCTTTGTACAACATTGATGCTACTTCACACTTCAGGCATAGCTTCACTAAACAGAAGTTTCCTTTAAGTAAATTCCAGTTTCTTTCTTACGTAAACCTCTTTAAGGTTTGCAGTGCTGCTGTGGCATGATGTTGTGCAAACTGAAGACAAGATACAAGAAATTTCTAAATCAGCAGAAGGACCATTAGCACCAGGCATTGCAAACCAAACCTGAAATCACAAAGGAATAGGAATTAAATCTTGATTTTTGAGGATGAGACATACGTAAGAAATGGCCAAGTGTTCCTTTTTGGTTGTTTTTACCTGAACAGATATGTTTCTAACAAGGTTTATTCTCTGTGGGGGTGAAAAAAAGCAATTAAAAAGCTGGCAGTTAATCCCATGTTATCTTATTAAAGAACTGTAAACATGAATATTGTCTAGTTAATGAGCAAAAAGCCTGTCAATGAACAATTAGCGTGGCCCTAAACATGAAGGAAAAAAAGGATTTTTTTTTTTTAAAAAAAAAACGTGTTTGTGTTACCTTGTATGCCTTTTTGAGGATGGTGAAATAAAGTATTGATTGCTCTATTTAAATAAATCCTAAAGGGGAGGTTTTCAATTTTACCCGAGTGTTTGTTCTGATAGGAAAGGCTGAAAAGACAAGTGCCTTGTCATTGTGCGTGTGTTCAAACTACACAGTGTCCTCATCTAAGTTTGTCAGAGAATTGGATTGAAATGTCACTTTATCTAATGGGAGACATGAAAGTGGCCTTGTCAGATCACCCACTTAATGTAAAAAAAAGAACAACCAAACCCACGAAACAACTAAACAAAAGACAAAACAGCAGTTTGTTTATAATAGGTGACATGAAAGTAATCAAACATTGAGCAAAAGGAAAATAGCAGGGTGGAATTGATTAAACGTATTTGGTGAAGTAAATTAGACTTCTACATACAGTCCCTCGGTTGAATTTCTCTGGTAGTGGGCAGATCCAACACAGATTAGATTCAGGAGAACAGAATGAGCCTGTCTGAGCAGACACCAGATTATTACAGAGTTCAGACTGCTTATTGAGTTCAAACAAGGTAAACCGAGGTGTCAATTTGGTTAAATGGAGTTGTGTTAGGTTTTTAAGCAAGGGCACAGAGAGGTAGCCATCTGTAATGTTGGCAGCTTAAATGTCTGCATCTTTTCAAATGGAAGATTTAAGACCAGGAACAGAACTAAAGCTCTTCTGGACCTCCAGAACAAAGAATATATTCTGGAGGGCGAAACCATTTTGAGACGAAGACGTGGGAAGAAAATATTACCAACTGCTTGTCTGAGGTATCAGTTGTTCTCCTACATTAAATATACATGGATGTTTATGTCTCTTTTCTTTGTCTCTGCCAATGCATCTTCCATGCTGGATCCATCAATCTGCCTGTGCCTTTTTACAAACAGTGCTGGTATTACAACTTCACAGTCGCCTGTCACAAAGTTCTGCTTTTGGATGCTCATAATTTTGACAAACTGACTTCAGGCTGTGTCTGAAGACATACTGGGCGTGTGTCTTAGCCTGAAAGTTTAGAGAAAACCTCCAGTCAAAGCAGCTGAGATGGTTCAGCCATCTTAGCAGAAGTTCCACAGGACAGTGCTGAAGACACCGGGCTTTGAAACGGGAACTTAGGATTTTTCAGGAGGGTAATAGACGTGTCAAGAAATCTACTTGCAAGTATAGTCAATTTACAAGCCATGGAAAAACAAACAAACCCTTATGATGCATACAAAGGAGACTTCTCTGAGTTTTTATAGAATCATAGAATATCCTGAGTTGGAAGGGACCCTTAAGGATCATCAAGTCCAACTCTTGACACCGCACAGGTCTACCCAGAAGTTCAGACCATGTGACTAAGTGCACAGTCCAATCGCTTCTTAAACTCAGTCAGGCTCGGTGCAGTGACCACTTCCCTGGGGAGTCTGTTCCAGTGTGCAACCACTCTCTCAGTGAAGAACCCCCTCCTGATGTCAAGCCTAAACTTCCCCTGCCTCAG